>AP027114.1:22847022-23496959 GCA_028142955.1 Pinctada fucata | reverse complement strand
TCTATACTCTTTCTTTCAATGTTGATCTGCTCAGACTATCTTAGAAGTTTGTCAGGTGCCCGAAGTTTAAAATTATGAATGAAATTGTGCATGCAGATATATCATGTGGGCACCTCAGTCAGTCTTTCAATTGGGCTTAATGTCGTGTTCTAATTTGTAGTACTTTGTAAAAACATAAGTTATTAAGAATAATACTTCTTAAGTACATGTCATAAAATTAAGATCAAATAGAGAACTTGCTGTAATTAGTAAAGGCAGACAAAATGACGAAAAATGTCCCAGTTGGGCAATTTTTAAGCTCCTTTTCATTGTTACATCTCAATGGAATTACGTCTTTATTAGTGACTTCATAATGAAAAACATTGCCAAAATATGTTGGCTCGGACTTTTGACCTTTATAACAAGATCTAAAAATGGTCTATTGTCTTCCAACTCTTTTGTATGAATCAATTTGTGAATCCTCCAGCCATGCCAACACCTTCCCCTACCCCAAGTACAACAGCCACACCCCAAGGACACAAAGTCACTACCATACCATCACCCAGTAAACCAAGTGATCAGTTCTCAACCACTCCCACACCACCCCAGCATAAACAGTGCAAGACCAGGTGGTCAGACTGGATCAACAAAGACAACCCAACTAGTGATGACAAAGAACATGAATTCTGGACAGACGCAGAGAAAAGCCAGTTCTGTCCGGGAGGAAAGGTGAGAGGCTAGATATTGGTAGATTAGGGACATATTTAGACATATTATTTCTGACATCTTTAAAAGCCAATTTGTATCGGAAATCACAAAAATAAATTGGTTTGTGCCTAGGTTGCCAGCAGCTCTGAGCATGAGGAATTTGAGGAAAGATTGTAATGAAAGAAGTTTGGAATTTTTTTCATATATATGTCTGAGTTTTTCTCATTTCAATGCTAGTTTTGTTAGTATTAAATCCATATAGCAGCCATTATTGCTTTAGTTATGAAATGACAGAATGGCAATTATGAGTAAAATAACAATTACATGTAGATACAGTACAATATTGATAGAGCAAATATAATGGTTCTTGTTCCTCTTCCAGTTTTTAAGTATCTTCATAATGTATTTCAGATCAATAAAATAAACTGTACAACAATTGACGGTACACCTAGCTACAGTACCGGGGAGATTGCTACCTGCTACCCTGACTCGGGATTTACATGTAATAATGCAGATAACTTCCCCATACCCTGCTCAGACTACAAGATCAGCTACTTCTGTCAATGTGCACGTAAGTTCTTTGTATATTTGTCTGTCCATCTGTCTGTCTGTCTTCAGCTTAAGACAGAATTATAATAGCTGTATTCATACAGTATACAAGGCACAGATTTATGCAAAAATTATGTATGTTATGTATGTAGTCTGTGTATGTACTTAAAAAAATCAAACCCATAAATAAATTTGATCTCATTCAAAGCTATATATTATGTTTGCTCAAAGTAGCTTTCTGTTTTAAGTGACAGTAATGTACAAGGTCGGTAGAATCTACTTCATTTATCTCAAATAGCTAATGAAGGTCATTTTTCTGTTCCAAAATGCTTTTTAAACATTTTAAATACCTCCCTACTTTTTTCTTCTTTGGCCGCAGTCTTTTCTATACCCTTTATAACAAAGACTTTCTTCTATAGCAACTGCAGCCCCTACTGTTGGTACCACACCTGTTCCTGGCGGACACAAACTGACAACACAACCCATACCTACCAAACCTCACGGTAATGACAACTACAGCCCCTCCCCGACCCCCTCACCCCGGGCGTGTAAGACAGAATGGTCACAGTGGATAGATAAAGATATACCAGACACAGACGGAATGGAACATGAATACTGGACGTACAAAGAAAAACAGGCTTTCTGTCCAGGTAATGTCGCTACTCTGTTCAAAGATGCCATGTCACTTTATTTTGCTAAAATTGTATCAGATCTGTCAGATTTGTCAAGCTCATATTAAAGCATGTATAATTGCTATTATATATTCAGTCCAAGAGAATACTGAAAACAGTGATATTACTAAAAATAATAATATAACTCAAATTGGAGTTATCTTTCTTGGAAATTAATCTCTTTATACATGTATTACTGTAAGCAGTAATACTATTTAGATAGTCAGTTCGCTCTTATACCAGTGGATTTGGGGAGAAATGAGGGTGATTAGGAATTGTAACTCATTCACATGTACTCTGAAAATTTTTTTAAAACATCAGGAAAATTTTTTCCTAAAAATATTTGAAGAAAAAGTGATATCAGAAAGAAGAAAAAGTGAAAAATAGGTTCCAAATGGACATTATTTTCATTTTTCAGTAGAAAAATTGGTACAAATTTATTGAATTTGTTGTTGAATGAAAGAATTGTGTGATAAAAGCTGAGTTTGTGCCTTTAAAACGTTGCTTTGTCTATATTACAGAAAGATGTAATATAAGGTGGCAACATTACTGTTTTCAATAATATCAGGGATTATATTACAGTTTTAGGTAATATTACTATTTCTAGTATTCCCCTGGACTGATATTATGCCCCCCCCCCTCCAGGTCCCTGTTATGGTAATAAAACATATCTCATCTTACATGTATCTCATAATTAATGTTTTGCTTTAAGGTACGTAAAGGGAGGAACCCAACTGAAGTACATATATCTATAAGCATACTCTAACTACTATGTAATGTTCAATTTAAAAAAAACAGAAAGAAGGACTACAGGCGACTCATTGAAAATTTACCCTTCTGATTGCGGAAAAAAAATGCAAAATTTCTTGACGTCACAATGCTTTTACCCTGGACAAATAAGCTGCAAATCTCGGTCAAACATCGAAATTGCATTGTGACATCATGGAATTTCTCAAATTTTTCCCGCGTTCAGAAGGGTCAATTGCATTCTAGTCTAAAACTTCTTTTTTTATAGAATTCATATAAACGCAATAATGATGCTCATATTTTAAGGTAAATTTCATTACATTTACATGTAGTTACTTTCCAGGCTATTTCAATACATCGTCAACCTATTGTTGTATATTTTAGGAGGCAATGTGACCAAGATAGAATGTGTTACATCAGACGGTGATGTTCCGTCCTACAGCTCCGGAGAAATCCTGAACTGTTACGTGGACTCTGGCCTTGTGTGTAATAATGCTGACAATTTCCCTGTACCGTGTAGTAACTACAAAGTCAGATATTACTGCCAATGTTCTGGTAACGTATATTTGGTTTAGCTATGTGTACACAAATGGTCCTTTTTCATGCTTCTTTAATATCTACCATATTTGTCAAATCAAAAAACGTAAAAATACCCTATTACTACTTGTATTTTGTATCAGATCCTCTAATTTATGTAAATGCATTTATTCTAGTGAATTTATATATTAGCTTGAAGTTTGCATAAGAACATTAAAATAAGACATTCTGTAATTGATATTTCTAATGAATTTTGATAAAAAAAGAAGAAGAAAATTTATATGCTCTTTCTAATTTATGATTACTTTACTGTTGTAATTGAAGTATTTGTTCATTTCTTCTTAAATTTAAGTTGGCTGATATAAATATAAATCTTTGCTGACATATAATTGTCTTACAGCGTCCCCAACCCTTGGCCCCACCCCCTCACCTACAGGCATTGACATATGTAAGGTTCCTATGGGAGTGAAGGATGGTACAGTAAGGAATGAGCTGATATCTGCTTCTAGCTTCCGTGACGCCAACGCTAGTCCACACAAAGGACGACTTAACGCAAATACCGTCTGGATGCCAAGTGTCGATACCAAAACTCAGTACATACAGGTATAAAAACTCAGTATACTGTAAATGTGGTATTCTTTGGTAATTTTCGTGAAATGACCATTTCACGGTATACGTGAGGGTAATTTTAGCGAAATTTGAAGTATTCCCTTACGCGGAGGTTATTTTTGCGATAATTCTACTATTGCGAAAATTTCCCCCACGCAAAAATTTCCACGTTTACATTATCAGTTACAACAACAGCTGATCCTACTGAAGTGTGCATAGTGATACATGTTTGTTATTAAAATCAAACAGGCAAAAAGTGTTGATGAACTGACTTAAATCTATTTGAACAGAGAATGAATATTTAGTCAGCATCAGAAAAACTGAACTATGACATATTTGATGAGATATAACATTGATATACAGGTTGACTTCCTCCAACAAGCATACCTGACCGGGGTAACAACACAGGGACGTCACGGTGTACCGACGTATGTCACGTCTTACTACATCAAGTATTCTTCCGACGGACAAAACTGGAACACATACTCTGAAAATGGACAGCCAAAGGTATGTATGCGTATGTACAGGGAAAGGTAAAAAAGACTTGAATAGTTTCAAGTTAACCTGTGCAGTTCCAGTAAGTTTATTACATGACTGTGTATTTGAGGGAAAAATTATTTTTCATGTGCAAAGAAAGATTTTCTTATGTTTTAATAAATTTTTCTTGCAAAGGAAGGTGATCGTTATACAATCTGATTCTTTGAATTGAAATCAGTCTTGACGAAAACACAGAAGCTCAATACCCGAGGCTAGCAGAAATTTTGCCTGGCTAGAAGAATTTTACTAATAATCTATACAAATATCTAGAAGGAATTGTCTCCAGGCCAGCTGTTTAAAAAGTTTTTGTGAAGACTATGTAATTAATAAAAATTCCACCTTCAGAATGTCAAAATGATCAAGACTCTGTTAAGGTAGTCGATCCATAACTAAAGAATGGATAGTGGGCAAATACCTTTTCCATCACAATACAGTTTCTTACAATTTGTTACATTGATGTAGCAAAAGTTTACAAAGCAAAAGAAAATGCAAAAAAAAATGTTAAAATAAACAATTTGTATTCAAAAGCTGCATGGGTTTGTCAGTACATCAGAGGTTAACAGATCATTGCCGAATATCAGTATACCATTAGCAATTATCATTATTCGTCTGCAAACAGCGTAATTTTGAGTGGAAGTAGACAGTTATGGGTTTACAGCCTTAATCTGTACAAGTTTTCATGTAAGATTGTACATGATTATATTAACATGTATTTCTTGACGCAGACATTCCAAGGTAATTTTGACTCGGACACTCCTGTGACTCACTTCTTTACGAGCCCAGTGCGTGCTCGCTACATGAGGATTAACCCACAGACCTGGCAAGGAAAGATTGCTCTCAGGTTCGAGTATATGGGATGTCCTGTCCAATACCCAAGTAAGTTACTCTCTATTGTTATTATACGTTAGAATATTACAAGGTTCTAACATGTGACCATCACTTGTACAATCACTGATTGACAGAGCCATATTTTATCATTTATTGAGAAATATACAAATGAGTTCAATTTTTCTATCTGTCTATTTTAGCATAAAATATTCATACATAAAATAATTTATCACATGATACACCCTTTATTCGGTTACATAAAGCCATTTCATAAATAAATTTTATGATAACACGTTACATATGACTTTGGGAGAGTGATCATTGGATGAAAAGCTCCAGATCCTGTGTGATGTCACAATAGAAACGGCGACGTTGGCGCGTTATTTGCAAGAAATAAAGTCAGAATTATGGTATTTTGACGTTATTTTGATCAATTACGTCATATTTCATGTGATAAATAGAATCTCAAATGATGTTTCTATTCCATACAGTATTCATGAAACTGATGTGATTTTAATCCCCTCGCCAAGGCACAGGGATGTAAAATTCACACAACTCCTTTCATAAATACCCTATAAAATAGAAAATCAGTTGAGATCCTATATATATATATATATATGTGCTCATATGTTTTAATATGGACATATTTATAAAATACTTTTTGCTTGATTGTTCAGCCACAGCACCTCTGCCCACTACGCCCACACCTAAGCCTGTGACCACACCCACCACAGCCACATCTGGCCCCACCACCCCTGGACGCATCAGTGAGTCATTGTTACTGTTTGAAAAATGAAAGCTAACATATCTTCTTGGGTTGACGCCGTGGTCTAGTGGATAAGGCGTAGGGCCAGTGACCGAAAAGTTGCTGGTTTGAGCTTCACTAGGACCATGGGTCGGCCGACATATACTCTTCTATGTTCTGTGTTATATACTAAAAATGTCCTTGTCTGAGTATTGTATACATGTCTGTAGTGTTTTTAATCAAATTAAAAAAAAAAAAAAAAAAAACATGTCTTCTTGGGATTTATCTCAGTCTTACACATTTTTTCTTTTCAAGATTTATGAATTTTCAAATACATATATACTAAATGAATCAAACTTTTCCATAGCAGATAATTATGTCATCAATAGTGAAAAGTGTCAATTATAATAGCTCAATATAAGGCCATCATTGTTAACATGACATTAAACTTTCATCTTAATTTTACACCACACATTTAACTTGTCATTCATTGGCATATGTTGTGATATCAATAACATGCTTAGCTTAATTTACTATCAGAGAATTTATAGAAAAAAATGTACTATATTGTATTGCCAGAAATTTTTTGTATAACCAAATTGAAAAAAATTGGGAAACTAGTTTTTGCATAATGTCATTCCTCATTTGTGGTACTTAACCAAAAATGCAAAAATTACATATTATTAAAGTGACAGACAAGGATTTGAATTCATCTTTCTAATGCACAACCTACATGCACATGTATTTTACAGCCGATGATTGTATCGAGTACGACACCTGGGTTAACGTAGGTCAAAACACACCACAAACCTCAGGAGACCGCGAGCCGATCGATCAAGTCAAGAACATGTCGCTGCGATGCAGGACTCCCATTCGTATCCAGTGTCAGTCGGCTACTGGAGTGCCATACGACCAGACGGGACAGATTGTCACATGCAATCTATGGGAAGGTCTGACGTGTAATAATGCCGACCAGTTTGATCCAAAGGGATGTATGGATTACAGAGTGAGACTGGGATGTCTCAAACAGTCGCCAGAATGTGGTAAGATACATGTTTGGTAAAAGCAGAATTTCATAAATCATTCTAATATGAACATATTGTCAGAATTCCCTTGCTGGATTTGAAGTTCCTCTGCTGGGATGAATTAGAGCTCTTTAGAATTAGGTTTATACAAAATAAGCTGCTTATGAAGAATTAAGACAAGATTGGCCAATATTTTGTACATATGATATGGCTTGTATTCATGTAAAAATATTTCCATTGCAGAGGAATCTCCATTTTAAGAGCTCGTTAGGCAAAGGGATTTATAAACTATAACTTTGGTTGCCTTTTATCAGGTCATGCTTTAGTTTCGAAAGTATGGAGAATTTACCAACGTTCATATATTCTTTTGACGTTATAACATTCAACCCGCTCGTTATAGATACTAAATGGGGTGACTCATATTTAGTACAAATGGAAATATAAGTTATGACTATCTTACTTTTGGTGTTAATTGTAGTATAATTCTGGCTGGACACTTCAGAGATTTGCTTCGCGATTCACGGAAATTGCATGTGACTAACCAGAATTATACTACCATAAACACCCAAAGTAAGACAGTCATTTCTTAATTATAGAAAGGTACCTACTGTATTTGTATGCTACTATTCAATTTCATTTTCTTTAACAGCTACATAATCATGAACATGTTTATCACTAAAACAAATTTCTTTAATTTAACAACTGAAGTTGCAATAAAAAGTTAAATCAATTTACTGATTTTCCTAGAACTATAAGAATTGTTTAGCAGTATTACATCAAAATCTGGCTGGACTTGTCTGATGGGTACTGATATACTATCAGGACAAATACCTGTATACATATACATGTAGATACATTGTTTTACAGTTAACTATCAGGACAAATACCTGTATACATATACATGTAGATACATTGTTTTACAGTTAACTATCAGGACAAATACCTGTATACATATACATGTAGATACATTGTTTTACAGTTAACTATCAGGACAAATACCTGTATACATATACATGTAGATACATTGTTTTACAGTTAACTATCAGGACAAATACCTGTATACATATACATGTAGATACATTGTTTTACAGTTAACTATCAGGACAAATACCTGTATACATATACATGTAGATACATTGTTTTACAGTTAACTATCAGGACAAATA
Organism: Pinctada fucata; assembly: GCA_028142955.1. Taxonomy (NCBI): domain Eukaryota; kingdom Metazoa; phylum Mollusca; class Bivalvia; order Pterioida; family Pteriidae; genus Pinctada; species Pinctada fucata. The sequence continues at coordinate 23,488,858 of AP027114.1, read as the reverse complement.
CCTGTATACATATACATGTAGATACATTGTTTTACAGTTAACTATCAGGACAAATACCTGTATACATATACATGTAGATACATTGTTTTACAGTTAACTATCAGGACAAATACCTGTATACATATACATGTAGATACATTGTTTTACAGTTAACTATCAGGACAAATACCTGTATACATATACATGTAGATACATTGTTTTACAGTTAACTATCAGGACAAATACCTGTATACATATACATGTAGATACATTGTTTTACAGTTAACTATCAGGACAAATATCTGTATACATATACATGTAGATACATTGTTTTACAGTTAACTATCAGGACAAGTACCTGTATACATATACATGTAGATACATTGTTTTACAGTTAACTATCAGGACAAATACCTGTATACATATACATGTAGATACATTGTTTTACAGTTAACTATCAGGACAAATACCTGTATACATATACATGTAGATACATTGTTTTACAGTTAAAACGACAGCCAAACCCACGACCACTGTTACGGCAGCCAAAGGTGACAGAACTACCAAGGCTGTTACCCCGCTAAGGCCGTGCTACCCAGGGTTAGATACGTCACGATGCCCCACGTGTCCAGACGGTCAGTTCTGTGACGGTCTGAAATGTGTGTCCAAGGATCAATGTACCTGTATATATAACGGAAAGGCCATGAGGGTAGGTTGGATTCGTTTATAATACGTCATGTGTGGCATTAAGTGTTACTATTGATAATTTTCTATTTTCAAGGAGTAGACAGAAGTTTGAAATCAAAATTTTTAGTGATTGTTTGAAAATGATGACATAATGAGATTAGAATTTCAGTTACTTGAAATGTATTTTTTCTTACGTATTTTCTGCATAATGTGACAAATATTTCCTATTTTCCGTGGAATGCATGTACATGTATGTATCATTTTAGGGTTGTGACCGTGGCATTGCGGTATGAGCGGTCTGCTTCCTATGCTAGGCCAAGCCTCCGTACGGAATTTACCGACTTTATATATCATTTTATATGCATGTAATACTTGTATGATTGTAGCCTATGGACATCATTACTGGTACTAAGTGTGAATCCTGTCAGTGTTTTGGTGGACTGGTCAAGTGTATACCCAAGACATGCCCTGACTGTGCCAGTGTAAGTTATACTTATATTTACGTGTAAGAATATGTGAAGTTTACTTGTACGGTACATGTATTAGTGTTTACATGTAAGGTATTACTGAATTTACATGTAAGGTTTTAGTCATGTTTACATGTAATTTGTGAAGTTTACATGTTAGGTATTAGTAATTTCACATGTAAGGTATTAGTAAAGTTTACATGTAAAGTATCTAGTAAAGTTTACATGTAAGGTATTAGTTAAGTTTACATGTAAGGTATTAGTTAAGTTTACATGAAAGGTATTAGTAAAGTTTACATGTAAGGTAATAGTAAAGTTTACATGTAAGGTATTAGTAAAGTTTACATGTAAAGTATCTAGTAAAGTTTACTTGTAAGGTATTAGTAAAGTTTACATGTAAAGTATCTAGTAAAGTTTACATGTAAAGTATCTAGTAAAGTTTACATGTAAGGTATTAGTTAAGTGTACATGTGGTAAATTTACATGTGAGGTGATAGTAAGGATTTCTTATAGGGGTTATTGAAGTTTTCATGTAAGATTTTTGTTGATATTACATATTAAGTTTACATGTAACATAGTCATAGTGAATTTTTTAAAAAGATGTAAGGTTTTTATAAAGTTTACATATAAAGGTTAAATGAGGTTTCTAAAGATTAAATGAGGTTTTGTAAAGTAAATCCAATTATTGTAAATTAGGTTTTGAAAATTGAATCTAAGAATTATGAATTAGGTAATTGTAAATTAAACAGATTTTCAAAGATTTTAAAGTTGTAAGATTTGGAATAAAAGAGATGTTTTATTGTAGGATGAGACAAAGATCGTGAACATGACATCATGTAGCTGTGAATGTCAACGTTGTAAACCGGACGAGTTCCGTTGTGGTAACGGACAATGTATCCCAGCAGCCTCTAAATGTGACGGCGTTATCGACTGTGGTGATGATGAGAAAGATTGCAGTAAGTAGACTTATAGTTACTCGTAGGATGAGCTAAAATGGGGTTTATTTTGGAATTAAGCTCTTTATCGTTTATAAAATGAGTAATCATATCAATGAAATTGAAATTGCATTTTTTTTTTGCCAATGTTTACAAAACAGATGGGAATATATGTAACAGATGTCTCTTTATTAGGGATACAATTATTCCAAATTTATTTATGTTCTATGAAATTTCTCCAATTGTCATTGTTCTTTTTATTTCATTATATGTTAACTTATCAAGCTAAATACAGTATATTGGACATGAATTTGTCGGTGAAATTATATTAGATATATATGTAGTAATATGAATTGTACCAGTGGATAAAACTTGCATGGACTACTTGATACGTGAAAGAACATTATGTAAACAATGCACGTTCTGTATTTTAGTTGTCGTTCTATGTAAACAATGCACGTTCTGTATTTCAGTTGTCGTTCCGGCATTCACACCTCCGGTGATTCCTACGCCCTCGCCCAAGTCAGAATTACAAGTCAATCCTACTGTAACGACCCGCCAACATCATGACGGAGTAACAACAAAACGTACTAAACCTGGACGTACCACCAGTAAGTATGAAAAACTGTGACGGTATCAGATCTACAAACTTTAAAGGGCTGATTGGGACAAACAGACATCTAGTTATTACCATAGTTGACTGATAATTAACTCACAAAACCAAACTAGATTATTGGAAGTATCTGACAAAACCAGACCAGACTATTGCAATTAACTCACAAAACCAGACTAGACTATTGCAATTAACTCACAAAACCAGACTAGACTATTGCAATTAACTCACAAAACCAAACCAGACTATTGTAATTAACTCACAAAACCAGACCAGACTATTGCAATTAACTCACAAAACCAGACTAGACTATTGCAATTAACTCACAAAACCAGACTAGACTATTGCAATTAACTCACAAAACCAAACAAGACTATTGCAATTAACTCACAAAACCAGACCAGACTAGCGCACGTAACTGACCAAACCAGACTAGACTATTGCCAAGTAACTCACAAGACTAGACTAGTGCAAGTAACTCACAAAACCAGACTAGACTAGTGCAAGTAACTCATAAAACCAGACAAAACTAGTGCATGTACAAGTAAATATGAATGATATAGGTCTACAAAGATGTACATCAGCTTGAATAGTATTTATTTCATCAAATACATTTGTATAAGACATTACAAAAGAAGAAATTTTGCTATCTAAATCAAGGTTTATAACTTATAAAGTTCTCTCCCTAACTTTTTATTTTTATGTTAAGATTACACAACCAGACAATCCATGAAAAATATGTAAGACTGTCAAGTAGTCCCTCCAGTTTGATTGTGTATTGATCTACAATAGGGTTAATTTCTTGAATGGACAACTTAGATAGGTCGCAAGACTGACAAAAATACCGACAGGCAGACAGACAGACATCTTGAGTATACAACCTAAAATACATCATAGTATAGTCAAGCAATGTAAGCCATCCTGGGCCTCTTGTTACTTTACAGCCAGAGGTACCTGCACATCATCCTGGTCACCATGGGTCAACTCTAACTCACCAGACAGTAACGGAGAGAAGGAAATGTCGGCTCAGGAGTACAAAGTTAACCGACGATTCTGTGTTTACGGTAACATCAGTAAGGTGGAATGTTACTCGGTCGACATGGACGCTCCATCATACTCCACCGGCGAGATCATGGAGTGTAGTACAGCGCGAGGAGTCGTGTGTAATAACGCTGATAACTTCCCCATACCATGCACAGACTACAAGATCAGATATTACTGTGATTGTGGTAAGATATTGTATTATATATTATTCAATGTGAATCCTTTTAACTGTCCATATTGGTTAATTATTATATATTACACGTACTTCTAAATTGATATATACATGTAACACAGTTTCCTATTGGCTAATCAGAAAGATTTGAAAGGGGAATAATCATATACTCACATAATGACATGTTTAAGACAAATAACATTGATTTTACACAGTTTGAACATACATGTAGTATGATGACTTTCTGTATCTTTTCCTTATGCTATATCTAGGAGCATCTCCAATTATAAAGACAACTCCAGTACCGCCCACACAGAATGGTAAGTACCGCCCACACAGAATGGTAAGTTAGTCTGGTGTGCTGATGTGTATGTTCTTTCCTCTAAAATACCTAATTAAACAAGGGTATACCTTTCATGGTTGTAGGAAACCCCAGGATATTATAGCAATACCAATATACAATGGTGTATTTACAACATATATTTCAATTGAATCAGCATGGATTGCTTATTATTACCCTGATTTACTCAGTATCCATTTCATACCTTCAATGTTCAATTTAATCTTTCATTTACTTCACATAATGCTGAAAAATTTGAAAGATGAAAATTGACCAACTTAGTACTATCTTTGTACTTCACATGATATTTAAATATAGATTTATTACTTTCATTTTCACTAGTTTGTTTGACCGTGAAGTGTCAGCCTCTGGTCAGACCTCCTGTCAAGGCCAGAGATTCCTCAAGATTGTCAAGACGGACAGCATGATATCTATTAATAAATTTATTACTTTCATTTTCGCTAGTTTGTTTGACCGTGAAGTGTCAGCCTCTGGTCAGACCTCCTGTCAAGGCTGGAGAAGTCCTGAAGATCGTGAAGACGGATGACGGATGCTGTGATAGATACGAGGCAATATGTAAACCGGAGACATGTAACACCCAGCCAATCACGTGTACCGTACCCAAAACAGCTCAGACATCAAACCCTGGAGAATGCTGTCCGCAATTCCAGTGTGGTATGTAGTGATGAACCATCTTTTTTTTAACGTAACTTACTTCTTCTCAAAATATAAAGTTTTATTTACTCTTTAATGTTTTTTCATTGGTTGATATTTTATCTGGTCAAATTGAGACAATACTTGAAAAAATCTATTATAATTAACAATTATAGAATCAAATTTGGCTAAAAATAAAGACATGTAGAAATGTTATAAAAAATAAAAAATATTAATTCTAATATACATTTAGCATGTTTAGTTACATTTTTCGTCATCATCATCATTCATGTACCTTTTTAAACCTTTAAAGTCTTCATACATGTTATGTTTTTTTTTTAATACTTTTATGAAAAATTATAGTTGAATATTTCTATTTTTACAGTATGTCCCTCTACTTGTCCAGTGGCTGCCAAACCAACATGTAAACCTGTAAGTAGCAATGATGTCATAACAAATTTAAGCTTAGTGGAATATTAGTATTGATAAAGCAGTATTGATTATTTTAAATATCAGTTCCTAATTCTCATGTAAAATTTTAGGTTTTAAAGAAAAGTATACAAGCTAGTGTTTCAATAGGTTTAGTTTCAAACTTTATACAAGCAATGTAAAACAAACTCAATAAAATCTTTCCTAAAATGAAATGAAAGAGTGAAGGTTTTTTGGAAGCCTTATTATACGATTGTTTTCCATATACTGTAGTATGTATTTACCATGTACATGTATATTACAGGGCCAGATTGTTACGTTAGTGGACACAGACTGTGGATGTACAGCATACGCCTGCAGTAAGTTAATAGCTTAATATACATAACATGGTCTGATTAAGGATCGTGCACCCTAATAGAGTACTTCTGATTAATTTTCTTAATTTCTTGACAAATGCCGATGGTTTCATAATCGGAATCTTCGGGGTGACAGAGTAGATCATGGTATGAGAAGTGCTATCCCTAATTTTGAATAGTATGTATAGCATTCTTTTTGAAGAGATTGAAAATTTTAATCTCTGGTATTTATTATTGAAAATGCATTAGGGGTTGAATACCTTAAGTGCTTGGTTGATAGGATCATCTCATAATGTAACATGATTCCTGTATGATGCTTCTACAATCACACTGATTGTAGAAGTTTTTGTGCGTACTGTAAATTTGATTAATTTTGCTAGGGGAAAATTTCGTGATTATAACATCAATACGTTACGTCGGGGGGAAACATTTGCAATATAAAATTGAATGTCTCTGCCTTTGTAAGAATGCAACAGGTTTATTTACAAGTGGGGGAAGTACGCGAAGCTCCTTGAATTGTGAAATACATGTACATGAAAATTACCCCCATGCAAAATTTTCACGTTGAGGAAATTTTCGGGAAGCTCCTTGAATACAGAAATATATACGAAAATTACTCCCACGCAAAATTTTCAAATATACAGTATTTGTGCATTCATGAAAGATTTGATACTTGTATCTTCATGTGTATTTCTCATCAGATATTCTGCAAGATGGCATGTATGAGTCTTTTGGATATACTACGTGTAACCCTTAAAGATTAAAGCTTCTGAAAATGGAATTGATATTAAGAAGTCAGAAATTCTTACAGAAATACAACAGTCTCCTGATTCTGTATTTGAAGTCATTTATGGAATCATGCATTTTATAAATCAGATGATACCTTACGTGTATGTGTCTTGACTGATACAGGGTAAAGTTTTTCGAGCAAAGTTACTGCAAATGGAATAAAGGAGTTAAAAACCTTTAACAGAGATATGACAGTCTCAGCATTATGGGTTTCAAAACTTTAAAATCATTAAATTTCATGAGATCTTGCGTTTTTGAGATAAAAGGATACAAGGTGTATCTGACTGATGCATCATTATAATAACAATTAAACATCAAGGCAAAAAAATGTTTATATTAGAGATGCAAGAATTTACAAATCACAGCACACAATCATATTGTATCGATTACAGTATCCCGACATAACCTGGATTATGAGCCTGCTGTCTGTCGTTACACTCACTCCGGAGCCAACTCTACCACGTACAAACTGACCCAGAGCTGGACAGACGGGCCGTGTAAATCGTGCAGATGTGAAAACGGAACAAACGGATCGGCAGAGACCGTCTGTCACACGGAGAAATGTCCACAATGTGGTCTGGTAGGTATACTTTTATAACAAGGATAGGCTATCTTAGAGAAATCTTAAATGTCTTTGATATCAAAGTAGTACATGTATGCAAATTTTCATCACCAATTTGAGATGAAGTATCGCAAGATTTGCTTTCAAAAATATCTTTCTGTGTTGTTCAATACATGTGCATACATAAAGTCGTAACAAAAATAATAAAGATTCAGAAAAATTTTAATTATGTAATTTTGAATTTAATTAAAATAGAATTTTAAATACTTTTGACTATACATTCATGAGATTATGAACTTTACTTACACATATGAATTATGCATTTGATACAGGGAGAGCAGAGACAGCCGGCCGGACCAGGTCAATGCTGTGGTACGTGTAAACCATCAGGATGCGTTGTCAACGGACATGTATACAAGGTCAGCAATAGACGATTTTCACATTACCGCAGTTGACTTGCATTTTACACATCCTAAACCCAACATCACAACAACTGACGTAACTTTTAACTGTGATGTCTTAGCAGATTTATGATGCCACAGTTAGAAATAACGTCAAAAGTAATGATGTCGGGTCGTTGCTTGTCTAAGATGCAAGTCTAGAGGTAATATGAAGAAGGTCTATTAGTACCCAAATCTTAACAGGAATTTTGTTTTACCTTGAAATGTTTAAATCAGGATATTAATTTTATTTTGATAAGTATGTCAATTAAAATTCAAAAAAAAAAAAAAAGATTATCTTCGCTGAATTGGTTTTCTGGATTTTCTTTGATAAGGGTTTATTTTGTATGAACTTATACAAGTTTAATAAAAATGAAAGATTAATATCAATTGGAAAAATAGAATTTTAAAAATTACATCACCATCGACAAAATTTGATTTCATTCTCTGAAAATCTAAAAAATGATTTGTAGAGAAATGTGCATTTACAAGCTTTTAATCAGAATTTTAACGGAGATTTTGAGAGTTTCTTTGATGTATATTATACAGGCAGGAGAGAGTATTAATGGCTCCATGCACTGCTTTAGTAAGACATGTTCATACAGTGCAGCTTTCGATGCCTACATCATAAAAGAGACCCAGATAGAATGTAGAACAGATAACCTACCACCGTGTAAAGGAGTAAGTACATTTTGTATTGAGTCTTTGCAGAATACAGAGTTTTTTCCCTTTACAGAGGGTATCTGATGTAAAACCATTGTGATGTCATGAAAATGGCATTGCAGTGTCGATTTTATACCGTCATTTCCCAGACTTTTAGGACTGTTTCCATAGAATTTAAATGACATCATAATCAGTCTACGTCAGATACCGTCTCAAATGGGAAGTAACTCTGATTTTCGAAAATAGCGAATATGTCACAGAATGTTAAAAGATATAAAATGTTCATAATACAGATGTCCTTGAATGGCAAATACATGTATCAGAAAAAATTTTATGCTCTTTGTTATTCTACTAATTAAGCCTTGCCTTCTCGACTTTGAGACTGAATAACTGAATTGGTACTTCTGTGATGTTTAATTTTCTTGAACATTTAGAGGTCAGACTACATTTTGACAATGAAAGAAAATTCCATTCTCCATTTTACATGTTATGTGTATGTCAAAGATCAAAGTAAGCTTCCAAAGTCAAGAAAAAAATAAAATTTCAAGTCACATAGAAGGCACATATGAAATTATTTTCACATTATTAAAATATCAACCCTCACTTTATTCAGTAGAAGACAACATTTGAAAACAAGATGATAAGTATAAAGATAGAAAAGTTGGAGGGGGAGAGGTACCTTTTCTGGAGGGGAAAGTTACTTTATAAAAGTTTTAAATGCTCGGTGAAAGAAGTGCATATACCAGTTTCTGAATTTAGTTACATAACTTTATATACATTTACGTGATATGCCATTCCTGCTAGTATACAATCATATTCCATTTGATTTCAGAATACCACAGAATATGATGCTACTGGATGCTGTAAGACATGTGAAGTGAAACGTAAGTCATGTTATTATAGTCTTGTTATTTCTTGTTTCATACTGTAGCAAAATAAGTTTATACTTTCTGTATGTACAAGTATGTTTCTGATCATACAAAAATGTGTACATCGACGGCGGGTGCGGCTAGCCGAACAGGGGATGCTTACTCCTCCTGGGCACCTGGTCCCACTTCTAGCTTGCTAGGGGTCCGTCGATGCTCAATTTTGTGCTCTATTGTGAGTGCTGTTGACATTATTGTCAGGATCTTCTTTAACTCATTTATCTAAAATAAGAAATTTTAACAGTTATACTTGTATATTTCTACTTATACTTGTCATATATATTTAATCTACTTCCCAACTTCTGACTTACAGCTCAGCAGGCTGCCCAAACCTGTGCCACATGTCAACCGATGCTCATGTTCGGTAACCCAGCATCAACCATCGGTTACTTCAGTGTAATAAACAATGGTGTGAAGTGCGAGAACTTAGACCCAATCCCCGATCTCAAAGAATGTTCAGGATACTGCCAGTCACGTGCCAAATATACAGCAATAATGCGGGGCTTCGATAATAAATGTAACTGTTGTCAACCGACTAAAACCATATCCAAGTCAGTTCAGCTCACATGTGCGGACGGTTCTGTTATATCGAAATCTTATAATGTTCCGGAGAACTGCGGCTGTAGTGCATGCAGTGGGGGACGTTAAAGGAATCTGGACACGACTCGATCGTTAAAACGCCTTTTGTTTCATCTCATCATTCCCTCACATTGTTAATGTTGCCATGACAATTTTAACTGTTTTTGCCTTGGAGTATTATTAGAATTCGTTATTGTTATAATTTATTTTTGTTGTTCATCAGAATTGTATCATATTAACATGTAAAACATTTGTGAGGATTCATTAAACTGCAGCAAACTGATACATTGTGTTTTTGAAATTTTGAAATGTAATCTGTCCATACGGAGATTTTTATTTCAGTGGAATAATTTAATTGGCATTACCCTTCAGCTATAGTCATGGTATTGGCAAGAGGAGTGAACTGGGTGCTTGGGCGGGGGGGGGGGGGGGGGGGTTCTCCTCTCTAACCATTAGATTAAAAAGATGTTGAATTTTTATGTACACGTTTTAAGATCTGGCATATTATGTTTCGGTATTTCCTTTACTATATCTATACTTAAGTTTGATTTGGCCATAATTTTTTATCCCCTGCTTGGATTAAATTTTCAAGGGCGAGACACGACCTTAAACCAAGGTCAAATCTGCAAAGTCAATATAACATAAGAGTAAATCTTTGACATTGCTTTTAGCCCTGGCATGGATTTGAGTAACATTTCACAGATCGTCGTCCATTATCCAAGAATTTGTCATGACCTTTTAACTAAGGTTATTTCTGCCAGGTCAAGGTCACATAGCGCATACTATGGGCACATCCTTGACTAGATTTGAATATTTCACAGAATTATTAATTTTACCTTGTGCTCAAACCAAGGTCATGATTGCAAGGTCACAATGCATTTCTGGATGAAATCATGTCCAAACTATAAGTTAAAGCTATTTTAGTCAAAAATTTTGCAAAAACCTTGGATTTGAATCCTGTATCTCAGAATTCGAAGTTATTTAAATCAAAACTTGCACCAAAAGTCGGATGCAACTTCTTTATTGTAACAAGAACACCAACAGGGCGACACAAGAGCAAGAAAACATTGCGCAGACAAAACTGTTTCATAAATCAATGAGACTAAGGGAAACTGTGGTTGATTTTGGAGGGTCATTTACATTTTAGAATGGAAAATGGTGTGGTTATCTGGATTACCTTCATAAAGCACATTCACTATCTAGGACACCTGGAAGTTAAACACGAGATAAGAGACTACAAATAAGACTGACCTTTGGATAGCTCAAAATAACAACAAATGGGAGAATGGGAAAACTGTTACCCAAAATAAGCAAGAGTACACAGTACTGTCCTTGCTCTACTGGCTGAAGCTAACTTACCTGTATACACTATCACCTATAGAATCTGACCAACCCGACAAGTCTAGCAATTACCATTAAGTGATGTTTTATGCCCCTTTAATCATAGATTCATGGCCATATTGTGCTTGGCTTATCCGTATGTCCACAAAATCTTTAACCTTAGTCACTTTACTGTTAACTGTTAGTGATGAGGCTTTCATATATCAATGTAATGAACTTTTTTCCAGCAAAAAAAAAGTCCAGAATAGTTATTGTTTAAGTTGTGTATATTACTGCATTACATCTTCACATGTACAACATTTGATAGGTCAAGTAAACATCAGTATTTCTTAACAAATATCGGAATGTTTATTTTCTACAAGAAAACTCAATTTTATACATTAATAAAAATTTCAAACTTAGTCATACCAATGGAAAATTCTTGAGTTAGTTAAAAAATTCTGCATGTAATCTATGTGTGTTGGTAAATCATTTAATTTCCATTTTTATTCTTAAGATTCTGATTGGCCGAGAAATTGTGTTGATACCTGCATCAATCAAAACCGGAAGTACATGCTTCGCAATGTCATAAGCAACGTCGTTGGCAACACAATTTCAAAGCTGCAAATAAACGTTGAAACGTGATGAAATGAAATGATAAGTAATCAATGTAATATTTTTTTGGTTGATTGAGGTATCAACACCAAAAATTGAGGAAAAACTTATGCATCCTGTGCTATGCGCATGATGCAGTTTTCCCTCAATCTTTGGTGTTGATACCTCGATCAACCAAAAAAATATTACAATGATTCCTTAAGTCTTAATACTGAATTATAACATATTTTTATCATAAAATGTATGCAAAGCACGACAATACAATACACATAGTATTACATTTATACCAAATTCAAACATTCAGATCTTAACCTTTCTAGAGGCTATACACATAAAGGTATTTCTATACTAGCATGTATGATGAAATAAATGCACAACCATTGTGATGAAACGCTAAATATGGAATGATAATATGTATTTTACAAATGATAATATCTTGCTCAGAGTCTTAGTGCATTTGCTATGTAGAAGAAAAGTCCCACTAGTTGATCTGACCTGTAAACTGAACCCCTGATAAATTAGGTATTCATGTATGGAAGTACATTGTAAGTATGAATTTCAGAAAACAAAAATAAAACTTTTAAAAGATTGTATCACACATAAGATCAGCGTTATTTAAAGTCGGCATGTCACTTTAACAATTCAACACTAGCTCTGATGAGCTTTTAGACTGACATCTATAATTAATAATTGTAATAATGGGTATGCAGCACAAAGCAAGTGCATTTATTCAATGTTATGTGCTAACATGCATTGCATTAGTATGATAAATGTATTTGCTGTGTGCTGCATACACCTAACAAAACACAAATCATGAATTTTATACTGTAAATGTGACATGGTATACCCTCTTTGATGATAATGCCGTCAGCGATCGGCGTGTTACTTCAAAGACATGCCAGCAGGTAATCCTTTATTATATTAATGAGATACCCGAGTCTCATCTGTTTTGAGCTGCTTTAAAATTGATAGAGGTAAAAGAATTAAAAGAACCAATCAGATACCAATTAGAGGTGTTAACCCTATAGCGGTCAGTGAGGAAATGACAGAAAATTTACCTGTCCCCTTATATGGCCCCCTGTCGGCCTTTGAAGTTCAATGAAATTTTCTTAAAAAATGTACAATTCTACTAGTCAACAATGCACTTATACTAGACTATCAGCTTAACTAGTTGCTATGGATTCACAACATCCTAAATACATATAATATGGCAGATATCATTAAATTTTTCTGTCTGAATTCCTCAGGAGAAAAAGCTTGTGACTGAGAAGTATTTATGCATGTTGTACTATTTATCTGCTATTTACATCCTCAGGAAAACATTTATGTTTTATATTTTTGTTTATGATATTTCTATTCTAAGGATGAACAGTTTATCATCAATAATCCACATGGTCCTCTGACTTAAATTTACTTAAGCAGGATCTATATTTTAGCAGAGTTAGCAAATATTCAAGACAGCACTTATTCAAGACTACATCAAATTCTTTATACATGTATTTAGTTTTATGGAAAATATAAGGTGAAACACCCTAGTCTATGATAACCCAAATATGTCGATTTGGCCATAATTCTCTGATTCTGCTAAAATTTGGTTGCACTGAAAGCAAGGACATGTACAGTATTCTATTGTAATACGTGTACTATTGTAATTTCCACACTACAGTTCATCATAATAATCCACATGGTCTCCTGACTTATATTTATTCTGATTCAGTACGTCCATCATCTTGGATATAGAGGTATCAGGTGATAGTAGCTTTCCCTCTTTATGGGCCACTGTAACAGAAAATCACAAGCATTTACCATATACTTGTATATGTAACTAAAACTTAGGCCAAAAACATAGGTAATCACAGATTACGAAGCTCACCTTGTGACAGCAAATTCAATTCAAACATATTTCTTAGTACATGTATATTGGCTTTTAAAGGCAAAACCACTCAAGCAGAAAAAGTAGGTCAAGGTCATTTTATGAAAGATTGATCAAAGATACATCCAATATGCATGTTTGGTACATGTATCACTTATACTTTGCTCAATATTGGCTTTTAAAAGCGAAATCACTCAAGTGGAAAAAGTAAATCAGATGCTGCATCTGATGCATGGGTCCATCTCGGCATCCAAAGATGAATCACTTGTGCAAGTTTGGTTACTGTAGCATTAGTACTTTGTCAGATGCTGAGCTACCCAAAACTTCTTCTCCAAATCACTCAAGCGGAAAATGTAGGTCAGATGCTGCATCCGATGCATGGGTTCACCTCAGCATCCAAAGATGAATCACTTGTGCAAGTTTGGTTACTGTAGCATCAGTACTTTGTCAGATACTGAGCTACCCCAAACTTCTTAACCAAGTCACTCAAGCGGAAAATGTAGGTCAGATGCTTGATCCGATGCATGGGTTCACCTCAGCATCCAAAGATGAATCACTTGTGCAAGTTTGGTTACTGTAGCATTAGTACTTTGTCAGATACTGAGCTACCCCAAACTTCTTAACCGGACGCGGACACGGACGCAGACGCGTGGGGTTATAGCATAAGCTCACTCAACTTCGTCGAGGTGAGCTAAAAATGAATTATTAGTTTCTCAGGCACTTGTTTTCAAATTATGATTAGGCACGGAGGTTTTTTTTAATTTGATGATCGACCAAAAGGGAGGATTTGAGTGGCACCGGCCACGATTTGCAACGAGATGACATTCATGTTTCACTTGTTTTTACGCTTTAATGTCCTGGTCAGTTGAACGCTTTACGCAAAATTATATCACGGAAAAAATTGAACCAAAAATTGCAGAAAAGTGCCAAAAAAAAGGCCTTAAAAGTAATACCGGTACTAAAAAACAAAACATTGCAAGCATTTCATGAGATATTAACTCGTCAAACGTGTGACAGTCTGACCGTGAAGTTAATCTTGATAATCAATGTCTTACATAACGTCATTTGACACAAAACTTTGATACTAGCGCACAAGTTTAATATGGTGTTTGAAAAGACTTGTCAATTTTGAAAAGGTTTTACTTTGACCTGCAGAGGAATAGAAATTTTATTTTTTTATTCATTGGAAGCCCATGTGAGAATTATCATCAAATGTGTTTTAAGAATATTGGATATTTGGTAGGGAACACATTTTACCATATATGCTAACTTGAAGTTTGATTTTTATCTCTTTACCCCAAAGGCAAAGCTCCATTTGACACTTGAGGTCTATTTCTTAATTATATTATAATACATGTAGATACATGTATAATACATTAACGATTAGACTCTAATAAAGTGACCATCAGTTTCAACATCAACAGTCTATTTCTGGTACCTGGTCCCTCCTCTAGCTTGCTAGGTGTCAGTCGATGCTCAATTTGGTGCTCTATTGTGAGTGCTGTTTAGATTGTCATCAGGATCTTCTTTAACTCATTCATAATCATATACTTGTACATTATTCATAAATTGAGAGAGGTAGAGATTTCCTATGCGCAACTTGTACATGTACTTGTATTCTGATCCCTATTGTGATGACATCATTTATTGTGTTTGACGTCATTTGCTTTACAATATAGGTGCATATCGCCAGTGAACGTGTAATGTGCGAGATACATGTATAGGACTTTACTTCAAGATATTCTATCCGCTTTATTTTATGAAATAGTATAAAAAAGTATGACCAGATGACAATCAATTCAGAATGCTTATAAGTTTCTATTTCAACATGTTCACTATAGACGTACCCGTACAAGTTACATGTAGGAAAGCTCAACCTTTCTGTTCTTTCTTACTTTTAAAGTATGACTGTATATCTGTATCAGCTGTTTCTGTACGACATCTCTCCTGCATGTCCGTATCACAAGGACCTGGTGAGTAGTTAAGAACCCGTGTCCGAGGAAACTCTACGGCTACTGTCTTGAAAAACATTTCCCTGGCTGCCTTACCTGAGGATATATAGTGTTAACTTCAAGGAATTGAAGGAGCTGATAAGATAAGACGTAAAATCTGCCCTAAAAAGTGGAATTTTGAAAATGGATATTTTAAGAAAAATTGTTCGTTAAAGTAATACATATACGGTATCCCATCAAAACTTAAAGATATTTTAGATCTACTATGCATAACATTGGTAATATTTGGGTCAAAACTTGTCCTTTTCCCATAGAAATCAATAGAAAACGGAAAAGTTTTTTTGAACATTGTTCCCCCCGGAGATACAGAAAGCCACTTATACTGGAGGTGAATTTCCATGATACAAAAATTCTGGAGAAGTGGGGTTCTGTATCTCCGGGGGGAACACTACCCCAGAAACGAAAAACCAAAAAAGGTAGGGGGTGCATTTGTTAAAGGATCGATCTTTAAGATAATTAAATATGGAAAATTGCACTATTTTTCCTCCTTAATCCATCAAAAAATATGTTCTAAATACGATCGAATGAAATGTACAACAATTAGAAACGAAATAAGCAGGAGCAATGTAGATTTCTGCGCTAATGTGTATTTCGCGCTAAAAAGCTTCTATTGTAGCCATTACATACAAAATAAGACTGTATTTTGAGTTCCGGATTTCATTCTTTACCGATTACAGGAGATTGAACTTTCGAAATGTACGTATTTCTGATTTACAATGTAGATACATTTGATATCTTTTAGTTAATATTTATCCATTTTAGGCAAAATATTCCTAAATTTCTACGTTTTTGGTCTATATTATCAGTTTTATTACCCAAGTACCCCTACCTGTTTGGACCTTCATTAAAGGATCTTCGGAGTATTTCATCGAAAAGTAAAACATACAAAAAGTCTTCAAATACATTATGTTTCAATTATGATTATCTTTTGTCTGCATATGTACCGTCATGCAGAAGAAATACTGCATGAGATTTAGGGCTAAAAACGGCCCTTATCTTATCAGCTCCTTTAATACAATAAATGATTAAAGTACATTTTAACTTACTAATCATAATTTATGCTAATTAATCATAATCTATGTTTTATAAATAAATCATAATTCATGTGAAATCATAATTAAGTGAAATCACAAAACAAATACTAATAATCCACTTACAAGAACAGTAAAGAGACCATGATTTAAACGGCTGAATCCCTGCAAGCGATGTTATGTTGATGATGATTCTCTCACATGCAGCATCATCAGGGAACATTTTCATAAAGGATGTGTTGAGAAGCACAGTTCCTGTACAGTTCACATCAAAGCAATGTCTTACAGTTGCTGCATCAGACATCTCAGATGTGAATTTTGAGATGTCCCCTAGATCCCCCGCATTGTGTACCATGACAGCTTGTTGGAAATCTGTTGTTTTTATATTATTCTCTCTACATATGTCAACAAGTAGAGAATCGAAGTATTTTTCATCAATATTTGACTGATCGTATTTTGCACAGAGAATTGTTTTCACTGAGGGATTTGAGAATTGCATGGCCTCCATTTTCTGTAAATTTCTAGATAACCTGATAACAACAGAATTCTCAGACAGTTTATTGATGAAATGTTCCGCTATGCAAGCCCCCAGTCCCTGACTCGCACCGGTAACAATACAGCAAGTTCTTTTCGAAAACATATTTGTAGCTTGGTTTGTTCTACTTTCGCTTTGCATACAAATGTGATGGTTTCGACTTGTTATTTATTCGGACTTTTCACACGTCGAAACCTGCATTTCATTCAAGTGTTTCTTTCCTATGGTATGTGCCATACTTATTACAATGCTGACCTTGGCAACTGACTTTGATTTTCAAAACTTTAACTTTACGTTTTTTACATTTCTAAACTTGTAACGTACATTTTATGCTAGAGAGACTCAGAGAGCACCTGCGTTTCCTGTGTCACTGTGTTGATTACGAGATAATGAATAGATAAATATAATATAATATAATATAATATAATATAATATAATATAATATAATATAATATAATATAATATAATATAATATAATATAATATAATATAATATAATATAATATAATAATATAATATAATATAATATAATATAATATAATATAATATAATATACCTATTTATCTTTATACAGGTATCTCTTTACATGATCTATCTTTTAAATTATTTATATATTATATATACATGTAATACATATCTTAGTCTAAATTCTCAAAATAATTATCTCTTTCCTTATCTATCTCTTTCAATCATTAATTATCCCTTAAGATAGATACTCTTTAATTAACTAATTAATTAATTAATTAATTAATTAATTAATTAATTAATTAATTAATTAATTAATTAATTAATTAATTAATTAATTAATTAATTAATTAATTAATTAATTAATTAATTAATTAATTAAAGAGTATCTATCTTAAGGGATAATTATGCTGTTGCTCACGATTTGAGGGTTTCTTATCATCTTGACCCAAGGTCATGTGTCCAAGGTCAAGATCAAGAACATTTAGTTCGTTTTAATGAAATTGTACGTACTAATCTTGTCTGGGCTATATCTCCTGAACCCTTCTTACAATTGCTTTCATATTTTATCATATTGTTTCTCAGGACTAAATGTTGTCCAAAGGTCGCATGTTTAATGTCACTTCTTACTTTGGAAATGAAATTGTGTATGCTAATCATGTCCAGACTGAAATTGTATATGCTAATCATGTCCAGGTTATATGTTTTGAACCGTGTATCCAATCACTTATTCAGTTTTTTGTTGCTCATCATCCATACATTGTAGGTTTCAGATCACCTATATCCAAGGTCATGTGACCGAAGTCAATTTCACTCAATATGCTTTTTAAGAAATAGTATATGCTAATCATGTTCGGGCTATACCTCAAACAATATAATGAATCACTTCCATGTTTTAGTAAGATGTTGCCCATGACTCAATAGGTTTCACATCATCTTGGCATAAGGTCAACGTAACTTAGAGGGAGGGGGAGACATCTGGTTTTTTTTTTTTGAAGGACATTTTATTAAAATTTTGTAACTGTATCGGGGCTTTATATCGTTATCTGAAAATGAAAAGTTGAAACAGTTATACATGTACTTATAACTTGACAGAAGAATGCACAGAATACTGATAGATTTTGAATGGATATAAAGACTTAATGACCCTTAATCCGTAGCCATCCGTAGCCATTCGTAGCCATCCGTAGCCTTTCCTTGTAGAATCATTTGCTATCCGTAATAATCCGCAGGGAAGTCGCGCAAAACGTTGGGAAGTCGTACCTAGCAATACGTTGGGGAGTCGTAGCAATACGTAGAGCTATTCTTATAATAAAAATGGTCTCGAATTGCTACGAATGCGCTACGAGTTGTTACGACTACCCTACGGATTGTTATGACTCCTCAACGGATTGGTATACGACTCCACTACTACACGGATTGGTACAACTCCACTACTACAACGGATTAGTACGACTCCACTACTACACGGATTGGTACGACTCCACTACTACAACGGATTAGTACAACTCCACTACTACAACGGATTGGTACGACGCTTCTACTACAACGGATTGATACGACTCCACTACCACAACGGATTGGTACGACTCCACTACAACACGGATTGATACGACTCCACTGCTACGACTGATTGGTACGACTCCACTACTACACGGATTGGTACGACTCCACTTCTACAACGGATTGGTATACGACTCCACTACTACACGGATTGGTACGACGCCACTACTACACGGATTGGTACAACTCCACTACTACAACGGATTGGTACAACTCCACTACTACAACGGATTGGTACGACTCTACTACTACAACGGATTGGTATACGACTCCACTACTACACGGACTGGTACGACTCCACTACTACAACGGATTGGTATACGACTCCACTACTACACGGATTGGTACGACGCCACTACTACACGGATTGGTACAACTCCACTACTACAACGGATTGGTACAACTCCACTACTACAACGGATTGGTACAACTCCACTACTACATGTACTACGGATTGGTACAACTCCACTACTACAACGGATTGGTACGACTCCATTACCACACGGATTGGTATGACTCCACTACTACAACGGATTGGTACGACTCCACTACAACACGGATTGGTATAACTCCACTGCTTCAACGGACTGGTACGACTCCACTACTACACGGATTGGTACGACTCCACTACTACAACGGATTGCTATACGACTCCACTACTACACGGATTGGTACGACTCCACTACTACAACGGATTGCTATACGACTCCACTACTACACGGATTGGTACGACCCCACTACTACAACGGATTGGTACGACTCCACTACTACAACGGACTGGTACGACTCCACTACTACAACGGATTGGTACGACTCCACTACTACAACGGATTGTTATGCGACTCCACTACTACAACGGATTGGTGCGACCTCACTGCTACAACGGATTGGTACGACTCTACTGCCACAACGGATTGGTACGACTCCACTACTACAACGGATTGTTACAACTCCACTACTAAAGCGGATTGGTGCGACTCCACTACTACAACGGATTGGTACAACTCCACTACTACATGTACAACGGATTGGTACAACTCCACTACTACAACGGATTGGTACGACTCTACTACTACAACGGATTGGTATGACTCTACTACAACAACGGACTGGTACGACTCCACTACTACCCCAGTGGCAATTTTATCCGTATCGGAGTCATAGAAAATTTTGCCCACCACGTCCAAGGTTTTTTCTTGACTCTCACGGATTGCTCCATATAGGCACGGATTGCAACGACTGGCTTCGACTCATGCCGACTGGAGCAACGGATAGCTACGCGGATAGCTACGGATGAGTAATTTACTTCGATCCGTGGCCTATTCGTGGTCCGATCCGTGAAAGTGTGAAGGGGCTTAAGAAAAAAGAAAAGGAAAGTATAAAACGCCAAGAAATCAAAAAAAAAAAAAAAAGAAAGAAAGAAAATACATGCAATATTAAAAAAAAAAATGAGAAAGAAGAAAGAAATGAAGAGGAAAAGAAAGAGAATAGAAAAAGGAAATTTAAATCTGTTACATATTCACATATTTCCAGCATGAATAATTTTCCAATTCATGCCATTAAGAGGCAAGTATATTTGTATTAAATATTGCGTAATCCAGGGCATGCATGAAGTTATAAAAACAATAAAGACAAGAACATTCTTGCAATACATGTAAATGTCATTATGACTAAATTTATCTAATGTTTCTTTACGTAAATTTATGCTTAATATAATATTATATTAATTAATACATTAATGTTTTGAAGCATTAGTGACCAAAACAGCTATCCAAAAAATATTGTTTGTACTTGATGAAATAGCCAATAAATGTAAAGGCAAAAAGTTTTAAGGAAAAAAGTAAAGATATGCATACCAAGGAAGGACAATGTGGTCAACGTGACGTACGAGAGTGTCCGAAGTGGGAGGAGGTCTCTATTGTTTTCAAACTCGGATTGGATTTAACATAATTTTTGCTTACGAGATTTACAGTAGCTAACTTAGGGTTAGGCGAGGGGGCGTCGCTACAATGTACTTAATGCTCTTATCTGAACACTAATGATTAGAATAACCCCCCCCCCTTTCCTCTCATGTTTTTCCCAGAATGACTTCACTATGAAGGGGCAATTGGATGCTCTTATCCGAACACATACATGTGTATTAAATCTACACCCCTTCCTTTTTTTTCATTTAGATGTTCCCAAAAATACTTCTCGTTGGAAAATTTACTTTTTTGGTCCAACTCTCTGCGTTTTGATTTATAAATGTTTAGAAGATTAAATTTTATTTTGATTGTTGTTTCAATGATTAATTTAGATATATTAAGATACTTCGGTTTTTGAATAGACAGTGCCCAGAGAGCGAGAGGGAGAGAGAGAGAGAGGGAGAGAGAGAGAGAGAGGGGAAGAGAGAGAGACCTCGTCGTATTTTCTTGATGGTCTGATCTGATTTTGGGTTGAGATGTGTTACGTTTCGTCTGGAACAGGTCATCGATTTTGGGCGATTTTTAGCCAAAGGGACCAAGGATCTGGGGAGGGGGTGACGAGACTGCATGCCTTTCCTCCCGCGTTTGTTTTCTTAAATTCTGGATCCCCGCTTATATAAGTATGTTACAAAACAGTCATATGGCATAGGTACAGCTGATCTTGAACTTGAAACCATAGAATGACAATAAATCAAGACAACCGTGCAACTCCCCTAGTATGTCCTTAATCGGGCGTATAAACACTGTGTAAATATCATTTTATTTACGTGCATTGTAAATGAGTCAGTCGCGGGTCCAGCCCAAGAGACAAGTAAAAATCCATTGTCTTCCAGTTAGACCAGTTATACATTCAATGATTGTACCCCTTACATTCCATACATAGTATATTTCATTTTCTTTTCAGTGACACGTACCTGAGCCCAACGTTACTATGAGGGTGACGTCGGCGCGTTAATTTGACTTTTTTCAAAATTCATCCTCTCATCGAATATGGTTAATTTTTTTTTTACTTTTAATTCAATTGATTCAAATTCATATTTATTCAAGAATATTCAAATTCATATTTATTCAAGATTTCCTCAGAATTCAATGGAGAATCAAAAAATAAACACATATAAAATAAGAAAATAGATATAAAACAAATAAAATTAAAAAGAAATAAAAAAAAAATCATTAAAAGAAACCCCTGCATTCACTCCTGCATGTCTTATTGATTTCGTAACTTGATAAATCTATAAATAGACATTCCCTTCGAACCAGCATGATAAAACACGTGCGTACGACCGAGAGAGCATCCCCTGTACTCCGTCTTCTTATCTCCTAACCTAGCGGTGATAGTACATCCATATCAGTCAAACTGAGACAGAGAAGTCAGTCTTTTATTTTTTTCAAAGTTTCACCTTCAAGATATCGGTCGCTTGACAGAAATTTTGGTAGAAATGCGAAAATCAATTTGAACAAATTTCTCTTTTTTTTCCGATGATTTTTTAAGTTACCAATATTAGTATTTTCGATCAACCGCGAAAGATTTTTTCATTACAGTGAATTCATTTTTTAAAAGGCGTTTCTGATTTAAAGTTTTTTTTTTATAATTTTCCGGTGATTTCCTTTCCTTATTTCTTATACATATATTTGATGTAGGTAAATTCGTTGTGTTAGTTTTTCATATTTTCAAAATTTTAAGTTTTTAACGAAGTTTCAAACTTAATATGGACAGTGTTTTTGAAAAATAAATTTAAATAAAAATCTTATTTGTTTTCAGCGATAATAAATTGAAATAACGTAATGATTATTACTTTTTACAAATTTCATGCAATTAAATTCTCATTTCGCTAATGACATCATTTATATAAAATTAACGGTAAAAGTCCTTAATTTTATAGACATACTGCATATTTCTTCTCGATATACATGTATATATAAAGTTCGTCGTCTAAAAGCAAGAAATATTGTCACGGGATTTTGAGAAACTATACATTTTACTTTCAGCAAATTGTATTAGACAACTTGAGATAATAGTACACTGACCACTAACCATACGTCGCTGCAGTCTAGATATCCTACAGTGTACTGACGTAAAAACTTTGTCGCTGCTCAAACGATTCGGATGTTTAATGGATGTAGGAAGCTGTATGATGCATGGGATTACACAGCGGAAATGGAAATAAAAAAATGATGATAAAAAAGTACAAATGGCCATACTTCATCATTGAAATGTGTGTTATAATATAGAACAAGGGGATAAAACAGAACAAAACTTTTAAAGGAATAAATAGCGCTGATTCCAGAAAAAAACTTACATAGAAGGAATTATTATTACAAGTATCAGGAACGACTTGAGATGAAGACAATGGAGAATTATACAGGCAATAGTAGTGAATTCAATAAAACTGGAACAGAAATAGGACATTCTGATGTCTCATTGGATAATATATATACAGCAATAATCCAGTGTTTTACAATAATAATTTGTGGTTATGTTGCCGGGCGGATGAATCTCCTCTCCCCCTCCCAGGGAAAAGGGCTGGGGACGTTTGTTTCATATTTCTGTCTCCCAGCTTTACTGTTTGAAAACATGTGTACTTTGGATTTTGGTGTTGTTGATTGGACATTCTTATTAGCAATCTTGGTCTCAAAGACTTTTGTATTTATGTTCGTTGCCATAGTGACATTGCTTATTGCCAAGCGACCAATGAGCTATGGATATGCAGGATTGTTCGCCATTTTTGTTACGCAAAGTAACGATTTTGCTCTTGGGTATCCTATAAGTAAGTATGACTGATTCTTATTACAATTCAATAAATATTTTTAAATAGCAAATTAATGATATATATATATTAAATGTAACCTTCAAGACTAAAATGTAGCAAATCACACAAAAAGCTGCATCTGTCTAGCACTTGGCTATTCCTTATCTATCTGTCGGTACTGCCGACTTCTCAACGCCTGTATTACAAAATTGTTTTGAATAAACATGGAAGAAGTACTCATCAGTAAGTCAGTCTCAAAGTCGAGAAGGTAAGGTAAAACCATTAGAATTCCCATTGGAACAGATGATAACCCCGGAAAAAACAATATTCCGAAGTGAGACCAGGCGCCCGGGGACAGTCATCGTCTCCTTTTTATAATTATGCAACAGCCGTCGCAACAATTCCATGACAACTTCTAAAATCGGTGATTGTCTCGATGCACATATCAGGTAAACGTCGTGTTTGGTGATGTTGACAGCATGTTGCTGAATCGCAATTCAGAATATCACTGATCATTCTTGAAAGAGCGGTATCATATTCTTTTATAATATCCCCGTAGCAGTCGTTGTATGATATATAATGTCGAAGTAAAGTTTAATTAAAGCCCCGGTCACACTGCACTCCACGTCCAAATCACGTTCAAAAATCTGCTGGACGTGGTCATACGTGGTAATTTTTTGCCATGACTTTCCTTTGTACGGGGTATGACCGCCGGCGGCTGTTCCACTGCTGAAACACTGCCTCAGCACGACAAACCACGTCAAACCACGTCTAATGCTAAAAACGTACGTGACAAGACGTTATACACACGTTTTTACCCGTGATACTAACGCGGAACACCCGTCGAATGACCGTGCTCTGGCCGTGCAAGACCGCTTCAGCTTTCGCGTCTTACCGCGTCTCCTCCAAGTTTTAATCACTGCCGGAACACGGATCATCACGTGAATTTCGCGTGTGTTGCACGTCTATACCACGTACACCGTCCGTGGTTGTCCGCGGAATAAAATTTTGAGCAGTTCAAAACTTCTTTCCGCGTCCAACGCCGTTCAGATTTTTTACTGCGTCCTACCACGTCTACAAATCGTCTGTAGCGCGTCTTCAAAGCGAACAACAACGTCTGCTTTACGGAAGACCTTTTTTGGACGTGTTATGGCCGTGATCAAGCCGTAAAGCGCAGTGTGACCGGGCCTCAAGTCCGATGTCTGAGTGATCGAGATGTTTGTCACATTATTGGTTTTCTGTATTTCTTAATCTTGATGTGACATGGTCGCCATAGCACTTTCTATATAGACATAACCTCAGACAGTCCATGTATTTTATATATTCTTTAAATAATTTTTGTTCGTGAACATCGACGGCTAGCGTCTAGCCAAACAGGGGATGCTTACTCCTCCCGGACACCTGGTCCCATCTCTAGCTTGCTCATTTTTGTGCTCTATTGTGAGTGCTGTTGAGATTATTGTCTGGATCTTCTTTAACTCATAGGTTTAGTAGAAAATGCGTCGCCAATAAGAACCCTTGGCGACCACACTTAACCAATAAAAACCTTTTCCGGCCAAATTGAACCAATCTGAGCCATGACGGGCCATACATAACCTATTTAAATATAAGAACTACAATTCAATTCCTTTTTATCTTATGCCATATGACACATCGATATACATATAAACATTCAATTAAAAATTTGACAGGACATAGTTAAATAAATGTTCAAATATATGAATGAACTTCAAAACACAAACTTTTAAATAGTGCACTTAGTTCTTGGCCTCTGAAAATCCCAGAATTTACCAGGATGTTTTAAATGTGACAAAATAACGGACGGAAAATTGTCATAGATCTAGACTACCCTCTTTAGCTTACTTCGAATGTTTTTCCCCAGGTGAGCTAGAACGATGCATGCTAATATCAATTTCAATAACGATACAGGTATGAAAAGGTGATGTGTACTTTTCATATCAATAAAATGTAGATTTGTAGACTGGAATCAAATCAAATACGATAATTCTATCTAAATAAGGGATAACCCGGATATTAGACCCGATATATGTAAAATGTAACAGATAAAGTACAATATATAGGAAATTTCTAGGTCAACTCACTTATAAATATTCACCTCGTAATTCTATCGCTTTTATACACAAAGAGCAGACACAGCATTTGTATTTATAACTTTTGCCTAATCCTTTTTAGATATGTTTAAACTAACTAAACAGCATTTGAACTGTGAGAAACGATTACGATGACAATATAATTTCTGCTTTCTTTTCTATCAATTCATATTCTAAAATACTGATATAACCATCACCCGAATTCTTCAGATGCTTCGAAACAGCTCGTGAATCATCTTATCATATTGATTTGATAAGTGTTTAAATTTAAAAAAAAAATTCTCCTTGACAATGATCGAAGGAATAAAAAAGGCCACAATTAAAGGCATGACAATGTGCAGTCACCAAGAAACAACGACAGCATATTAAAATTTGACAAAACACAAACACCAATAAACACACAACAAATAAACATCACAAGCGACGGAGCCCCCCCCCCCCCCCTCCCGGGGTTTGACAAAATTCCGATTTCTTCACTTTTTTAAAAGAATATCTTTATTTTAAACCATGGACTGGACCCTTCCCCAAAGCTTTGAACCCCCCCCCCCCCGATTTTTTTTTGGATCCGCTCATGCACCAAGTAAACAAATATACATTTATTTAAAAAAAAATATCAATCAATCAATAAAAAAGAAAAGGGGTAGGGGAAAAATCTGCCATTTCGACCCCAGTTTTTGCTATTTTCAAAAATTGTTTTTTACTCTTTTTTATCTTTCAGATATTGTTGTTTATTGAAATTGAACCAAAAAGAGATATTATCAATTAATATGAATGTTATTTCCCGCCCAAATTGCCCACTTCTACCGAAATTATCGGTAAAATGATAACAACCAGATTTCAACATTATAGATTATAGTGTATGTAAAAAGCTAAAGTACCACAAAAAGGTAACAATACAATACAATACAATACATTTTACTTCAATACTCAATATTTTGAATACAACGCGCATCTTTACATTTTTCTCAAATAAATCATAGAAATGAACCAATAAATGGAGTTTTTAATGTTTTAATCAATGAAAACTTTATAAAACAGAACAAAAATAACAACGAATGGACGTTTTCCATTATTTCAAAAACGAAAAAGGAATTAAAAAGATGACAATGGCAGGTATGGAAAGTGCTTCTTTGTCTACCAAAGAATTTTGGTTGGTGATTGGTCAAGTGCAAGTTGCGTGAATCGCTAATTATACACCCGTGAACACCAAAACTAAGACAGTGATTTATAATATTTATTTACATTTCTCTAAATATCAGACATCGGCTATTTTCTCACGAACATCGCAAACACAGCTAATTACAACGTCAAAAGTATTCTAACGTACGCAAATTCTCCATATTCCTAAGTTCAAAATTTGGACGTGACGTCACATTAGCAACCCGATTTATCAGAATATAATTACGATAGAAACTTTATTTGAACTCGTTATCTCTAAGCGTTGATATGGCCAGAGAAGATTAAGAAGAAATATGAAAATCAGAACCAAAAACGAATGAAAAGTTTAGGATTCTATTTTCTTAGCAAATGTATTCATTTGAAAGTATCGATACTCAACATTTGTGTATCGATACGTATTGAAAATCTCAAAGTATCGATACTCTTCAATATGCCAATACCAATATGCAGCACTAACATTCAGAATATAAAAAGGAATGTCCCATATGAGTTTGAACCTGTAACATGCCCTTGCTCTGGGGCTTTCAGCTGTAGTTATGTTGTCCCTTGTCGAAAATCTGAATTTCTAATGTGAAGATAAAGAGCTCAATTTTCAATAATTTCAAATAAATATATATGATAACCCTCTGTTTGGAATGTATGCACGTAAATATATACTGTGATAACCTACAATGGATCCTGGAATAACTCTAATGCGCATTATAGAACACTATGATCCCTGGATCGATTGAAGGTTATCACCATGATTAATCACATTACAAACGACAATTATTTAAGAAACGAATCTGAAAAAAATATCAGATTAATTTCTTATCATTTAATTATCATCTATTTATGGAAAACAGACTGTTTTCTATGATCTAAAAACAATCAATCACCGCACTATATTTCGTAAGTCGGAGGGTTTCACAGTGATACGTCTGCCAAAACAAGTTATTGCAACCGCCATGATTCAAACAGCAAACGATTTTGGAATAGTAACCAGTTTGAGCAAACTCTACATGCACTGTTAATTTTTGAGTAAGAAGAAATGAAATGGTACCCTTGAAATGATAAGCAAACATCAACAAATTGTATATTCAGCAACGAGTTCATTCGTGTTTGAGGGAACCCCCGGTTCTAAAAATAGTGCTATAAATAGACTTCCGTGAAAAATTGTGTTGACCGATGTATCAACAACATTTCTCAGCCAATCAGAATCTTCGTTTCTTGAAAATAAAAATGGAAATTAGATGATTGTATAAATAACACACGGCAATAGAAACATAACCCATTTATACAAATAAACACACGACAACAAATACACAAGTGTAAACAAATGTCGATATGTAAAGAGCAGCGTACGTATGACAATATGATAAACACAAAACACACAAGACAGGACAAACGCACTCACGAACACAGGGCAACATGGTAACAATGCCTTTAAAAGTGACATTCTAAGCTTGAATGATTCAGAGTTCTTAAATAAAAAGAAATATGTGGCGACCCCTCGATAAGAATTATTTGACGTTTCCATTTCCTCACAAATTGTTTGAGCAGCCCCTGGATGGTTTTATCGTAACCATTTGCTCTACATTACTGTCATAGAAAGTGACTTTGAGGGAAGAGTAATTAATTTTAAACTAAGTAGAAACGTCAACTTGCACATTTAACTTCAATTATGTTTCAGATTATACCACGGATTACGTAACAATGTCCATATCCCAATTAGCATTGTATATATAATATGAAGTGTCAGTACCAACACGAAATTAGGTATTTTGGTTTTATAACTTCTTCAGTTTTTCGGTTTGGAATTCAGTTAGACCATATGAATCTAGGATGAAGAATTGCCTTTGCGTCTTAATTCCTTCCCACAGTTTTGACGATATTTAATAAAAACTTTATAAAACAGAACAATAATGAAGTTATTGACAAAGCCTCTCCTCTCAAAATGATATAGCAGGAATCAAAATTAATCTAACAGCCATTTTCTTGGAAAAATATCGTCTATTCGATTTCATAGCTAGGCTAATATAAATATTCCGCTTGTGACAGCATTTCACACAAATGATGCTATTGAATTTGAAGACGTTTAACATAGAAGCTTTGTTACGTCTCTAAATTCCTTTATTAACTTGATATCCGTGTTAAACTGCTTACTAAACGTCATGCTTGTTTCCATAGAATCTGATGACATCACAGTAAATGACGTCAGATATCTTCACAAATTGAAGTTACTCTTCATTTCATAAAGACCGAATGTGCCCCCTCTTCTCAAATGAAAAGGAAACAACCGGCCAGGACAAATTGAACCATGTATGACAAATATGGATAATGCCCATATCCCTGTATACAGCACAAAATCGATAATTCAGAAAAATCAGAAACCGAAGGCATACAAATTCAGGATAAAACAGGAACCAAAGCAAACAAACAAAAACCTCCACCATATGAAAAGAAGCGAACTCCCGATATGGGAGTGAGACCAGGTGCCCAGGTAATAGCTATCAAATGCATGAACAACATACTCTATACCATTTAAGGAAGAAAGAAGCAACAACTGACAGAGATGTTTATTTTTCAGTACAAGCGTTATGGGGTGAGACCCATCCAGAATATCTGAAATACATCTATCTGATTGCTCCCATATCGGTAGTGTTCCTAAATCCTATAGGGTTTGCTCTACTGGAAACACAGAAAAGGAAGTTAGCAGACAATGAGAACCTACATGACGCCACGAAGGGGGCATCAAAAGTCCCTAAGGTAAGTCAGCTAAACTTGTGCTTTATTTTGAACTAACATGGATCATTGTCCGAAGCATGTATGTCTGGTGCACAGCATTTAGCCATTTGTGTCCAGAAGACCGCATCTGAGCAGAAATAGAGACTTTGTTTTCCATTTAGGCCATTTCTTGTTTTTATTCTGTTTTACGTCCTTTGAAATTGAAAAACCTACCAGCCAGCCAGGGAGAAAAACAAACAAGCATATAAAAAAGTTGTAATTTCATAATATGCCACGTACCATGTGGAATCTGAAAGAAAATGGTTTCATTTGAATATAAACACATTTTAGGCAACACAAGAATAAATGTCTTGAATCATTGGCATACTTTTACATGCAATATAAAGAATAAAACAATTTCTGTATAATTTTTGTATAAAGTACATTAAATTTGCAAAGATTTTATCATATTAATTTTGTTTTGTTTTATGACTATGGGCTCAAAACCTACCATCACGAATACGCAAAACAGAAAGTAACAAAAAAAAGTAGCCCTATTATTTAAGAAAAACCTTTCTAGTATTATAAAAAATCTAACATACTTGGACGAGTACTTTGCTTCACCAAAGGTTAATGTAAAATCATCTAAGATCGGATCACATAAATCTGCAAGATTTCTAGAAATTGGAAACCCAGAGATGGAACAAGTTTTCTTGTCCAGGAGCTTCGTCACACCGTCAATCTGTCTCAGCTTCATTCCAATGTCTGTATATTTGTAGGCACTGAAGTTGTTATTTCATGTCATCAAGGGCGTTGTAACGAATCCTATAGTATTTATGACGATGATTGGTCTCGTGGGTAACTTTATCTTCTCACAGAAAATCCCACACATTCTCTCAGACATTCTCAGTGTCTTTGGTAAGTTCATTGTTTTCATTACCTGTCGTTTGTATCAAAATTAGATTTAAGTTTTATTCCCGGTCAAAATTAAAAGATACGTTCATAATCGGTATGTAATTATTCCGCTTCTACAATGTAAAATGCCCCTGTTGCTACTGGTGCTACTGATGATGATAATTGTATCTTACAGGAAATGCATTTAACGCTGCAGCCCTGTTTTACCTTGGTCTTAGTATGGTAGGGAAAATCAAAAGGCAAGTGGATAAAAGGATGATCGTGCCTCTTCTACTTATAGCCGTTAAAGCGTAAGTGGTCTTAATCTTTCGCATATTTGTTTCTTATATAAGAAAACGATTATTATATCTGACACTGAAATAGAAGTTGTGTTAAGATTAGAGTTAGGGCCAGGGCTAGAGTTAGGTCTATGACCTATGACTAGGACTAGAGCTAGGCCTAGGATTAGGGCTTTGTTAGGATTTTCCACCTTGAAATGCGTCATAGTGCCTCATTCATACAAATATATTTTTCTACAAATAATGTCGACATGGGACTTATATATCTCAATATTAGGGATAAATATGATTTATTTGGGAGATATTGATGTCGACTTGCAGGATCACGTGTAAATTGCAAAAAAGTGTATATTTACATGGAAGATAAGTAAGTTGTACGATGAAGTACGTCTGATCTTTGTTGACATAATCAAAATGAAATATATCATACATAAGAGGCTTACAATACTCAATTTTAGGTTCATGCTGCAAATTTATCTGTTCTGAAATGACGATATTGAATTTGAAGACGTTTAATACTGCAAGACTAGAAAGTTTGGATGCAAACGTCAGTATTGTTGTTGCAAAATTCAACATTGTTGTGGCATACTTAAGCCATATATTTATTTTCATATATTTCATTTCTGTGGTGCATATATGAAATGCGCTAACGATACCAACGATAAATGCACTTGCTGTGTGTTTCCTACCCGTAACAAAACACAAATTAATCACTTATTCTGTATTTGGATAAATCAAACATCAGTTCTATCCCAGATAAAGGGGAGGGTCATGAGCATTCATCTTGTATATTATATTTGTCTATTATCTGAGTTACAAATTGCCTCATATATGATGGCTCAACTTCAGTTGACTTTCTGACATACAAAATGAAGGGTTAAGTGATAGATATGGATGTAGGTCTATACTTGTGTAAAGTTTGAAAGTTACAATGAAGTTACACGGTATCAGGCCAAGTTTGTACCCTCCTATAAACTTCAAACTTGTAATAAATTAGCAAAAGGACAATTCAGAGACCTGAACTGTGCGATTTCTTAAATCTATAGATAAATAGATATATGAATAAATTAATATATAGTAATACGGAAGTGTTCCAACTCTATACCTTCTTGAAGAAAATTTCCAACCAATTTTCATACATATAGATATCGAATAAGTACAAAATGTAAAAAACTAGAAAATAGTAAATGAATCTATTGTAAACACATTAAACATGGAGTAGATAATCTGAATATACCATTGAATATTTAATAGTTTTGAAACGGTACAAATGAAATTAAAGACAGGAAATGATTGATTCATAGTCAGAAATGTTTATGACGGAGAAATTGCTAAATTAATCGAATTTAATTTGTTTACAACAGATGTGTAAGTCTGGTTTCATAAGTGAATAAAGACAGATCTGTGAATCACCTCATCAATCTTTGTTTAACTGTTAGGTAACAATTACTTTGACAATGACATTGCACATGTTCATCGTATGTAGGTCAAACATAAAAAAGATTGATTATTATAATAAAAAAATAACACACAGAAGAATGCTGTTCAAATTTTTCATTTTTTTTTCATTACATAACTTTCT
Organism: Pinctada fucata; assembly: GCA_028142955.1. Taxonomy (NCBI): domain Eukaryota; kingdom Metazoa; phylum Mollusca; class Bivalvia; order Pterioida; family Pteriidae; genus Pinctada; species Pinctada fucata. The sequence continues at coordinate 23,456,325 of AP027114.1, read as the reverse complement.
TAACTTTCTTTATATTTGAACAGGTTTCTGTTGCCACTGGTAACATGGCATGCAGTAGGGAATTTAGAGAAGTTGACAAGTTCTAACAATGCGACATCTATGAGTATGTTTGGTTTTATGTACGGTACATTCCCCACGGCACCCTCTGTCTTCCTGTATGCCAGCCAATACTCAACGGCCACAGATCTCGTGAGTACATCCTATACTCAATACTCCAATACTCTGTTCAACAACCAGTTGAGTTTTGTGCAATGTGGTAACTAACCTCCTTTATGTTTTGATGATACTAGTAATTAAAAGTGAAATGACACTTTTAAATTAACAAATCTTCATAGATGAATTGATTTTACTTCAAAGCGAAGACAATGTCTATACAAGCACCAGCCTTGGTAGTAATAGTAATTAAAAGAATAAATCCATTTGACCAGAACTCAGCTCGGAAGCAAATTGTTTAATCCATTAATTTCATATATCTTGATATCAACTGTGTGGCGTTGTTTCCCTATAAATCCTACTGGAAGTAGATGTATTCATCTCTGAGTATTTTTAATTTTAGGTACGGCATTCTTCATTTGTTTTCTCCACTTTTCACTAGCACCGCGTATCGTGTAAATTACTGATTACCCATGTCATTTGTATGATATAAAAGTGGTCTAACTTATGTTTAGATCCCAGAACCTTATAATGTGTATGTTCACTTGATGTGTTCACAGATTGCTATGGGGATGGTTGCAGGGACGTTCCTGTCCGCTCTCCTGATGTTTATCTCGGCTAAGATGATGGCCATGGCGGTAGACCGTCAGTTGTTCTATACTGAGGTATTACTGGACGCCGCATGTGATATCAGTATTGTCAGCGTTGTGTGTTGTGTAAGTACCTGCCTTTGGGATAAATGGAATAATTATTGCATTTTGAATTATAGTGTACGTCTTATTTCTTCATTTAAAATGTTCAAAATGGCGCCACCAAGAATGGATTTTAGTAATTTACATATTCGAAATTCTGATTCCGAGGCCAAAGTACAACTCCCTTGTTTATAAATAATACAGCAAGTTGATTTTAAATAAGCTTGAAGCTTTATTTCTAATCTTACGTGTTTGGATATTGTTGCTGGTGTATGTAGCATGATTCTTGTGATATCTGAGTTAAAGAAGATCCTGACGATAATCTCAACAACACTCACAATAGATCAACAAATTTTTGGTCAAGTTTAGACTTTTTGCTCTTCATAATGTGATATAACTTGGATTTCCTCTTTTTCGGATTCGAGGATCATTAGTGAGACATAACTTGTTGACATGCACATATGGTGCTCTGAAATATTTATAATTGAACATAATTACATTTCAATATTCAAAATTAAATGAGTTAAAGGAGATTCTGACAAAAATCTCAACAGCACTCACAATAGAGCACAAAATTGAGCATCGACTTACCCCTAACAAGCTAGAGGTGGGATCAGGTGCCCGGGAGGAGTAAGCATTCCATGTTGGCTAGCCGCACCCGCCGTCGATGTTCGCGCACGAAAATGAAACTATATAAAAATATATAAACTGTCTAAGGTTATCTCAATATAGAAAGTGCTATGGTGACAAAATCAGGGAAAATATTCAAAACACCTACCGGTACCGGTACCGGTAATCCGCTATAGTATCTTTCATGTTTCGATGGTATATTGACCTTACATCTATATGAGTCTTTTTGGAATGAGTGTTATTTTATGCCTCATTGCCTCTGTGACTCTCTGTGTTTGTTTGGGTTATGTGGGTGTGTAATCCGTCGTCATCTTTTCAGCATGATTTTTGGAGGTCTTATCATTTTTATACATCATATAAGAAACCTAAATGTATTTGAGGCAGGTCAATTTCCAATATGTGATCCTTTGCTATTTTTAATATACGTTCAGTTGGAATTAAATTATGATGTGAACTAAGGTCTTGCGGTGTAATTTCCTATTTTTCCTTTCAAAAAGCTGAAAATCTTGCGTTAGTTGTAGTTTTTGATTTCACTAAGATTTGCGATCTTTTGATTCATCATAAATGTTAAAAAATAAACAAAACCTATTAGCCTAACCGTTACTTTAACTATTGTCCTAACCTCTGACAAGTATTATTTGTAACCCTATTTTGAACAGTGTATCTGACGGTGAACTCAAAATGAATCTGAATAATTTCTTAAAGTGACTTCCATTTGGAACAAAATCAAAGCCGTGATCCACAGACATCTCTCATTATTCTTAAATGTTTTAGGGTCATTATAAATGCTGTATTGACAAGCTGAATGAATACTCTTGACAGACCTTTGTTTTTAATAAAATCATTAAAAATAAGAATTTTAGACCAATAAGTTCTTCATATCACCGATTTTATATCTTATTTTTATTCTTGTAATTTTGACATACCAATACTCTTGTTCTCCACCAATTCTGTATAATCTTATTATTTTGACAATTTTGACTGACCTTGGTTTTTGTGCCATTGTTATATATTATTGTCATGCTTGTTATTTTGACAGAACTACGGTCATACGCTCCACCATTGCTGTATGTCGGTTGTTTTGTTTTGTTTTTACCTGGGATCATATGTTCTTCCAGTGTGATATAAGCCTACGCTAATTTGTTTTTGACAGACTTGTGGTCATGTTCCACTAAATGTTACGTGCTTGTAATTTTTGTAAACCCTGCATGCGTAGATATTTATTCTCTAATTATGTTTTAGTATGGTTATTTTTTCCCGTTTATGTAACGTTTATCGATTTAAGCTTGGGTTTGTTTGTTGCAGATATGATGGATCTGAGTTAGTGTGATCCGTCTATGTTATATCATCCTTATTTATTTATTTATTTATTTCGACAAGACTTAAATTTCCTGTTCTGTCAATGTTATCTAATCGCTCTATTTGATTTGTCAAATGAATGCTATTTAGTCGTTGTTTATTCAAATTTTAAGGCTTCATGTTTTTAGGCTTCAAATTTTAAGGTTCATGTTTGTCCCTTACTTCAAATTTATCTGTTCTTAAATGATGCTGTTAAATTTGAAGACGATTAATATTCGTTTATTCTGCTAACGTTACACAATCTGTTTTTTTTTTACATTTAAGAATCTGCTCATTATTACCTCCTTTTATTATAAAAGGCCTGGGTTGTTGTGATACATCACTTTTTAATTGGCATGGTAATGGTTATTCTTGTTTACATATATGTGGCTTCCGTTGTTGTGCTCCGCATATATCTTACAATCGTTCTGTGTGTTATGTTGACAGTAAGTGTTTTTATTGTCTTTCCCTGGCTTTGTCGCCATAGCACTTTCTTTATAGACATAACCTCAGACAGTGCAAGGTTTTAGTTATTGTTTTCATTTTCGTGCGTGGACATCGACGGCGGGTGCGGCTAACCAAACAGGGGATGCTTACGCCTCCCGGGCACCTGATCCCACCTCTAGCTTGCTAGGGGTCCGTCGATGCTCAATATGGTGCTCTATTGTTAGTGCTGTTGAGATTCTTTATCTCATTTGACTGGACTCCACGTGTTGCAAAAGAAATATTTAATCAAACTTTAGAAATATTTTCTTAAATCAACGTAATCGAAGATCCGAAAATAGGTAAAATAGAAAAAAAAAAAAACAATACAAAGAAACATTGTCTTCGTTATTTTGTTTTTATTTTGATGGGCTTAGGTAGTTGAGATTCATCAATGTTTTGTTATTATTTTGATAATTCTTATTGATCTGGATTGTATTTATTCACAAAAAACTAGCATCCCTTAAATATATATTTATATGTTATGGGATACAAAACAAAGGAAGGGATCTCCAACAACACCAGGTTGCAGCACCCACAGCAAAACCTCAAAACACCTAATGCAAAAACAATACTAGTATCCAATTTTAAAAATATAAGATAATTACGACATGACTTGGGTTTGTGATTCCCCAATGTAATATTTTCCTTTTTATTATTTTGACTAGCCAGGTTTGCTGTAATTTTTTGGATAATGAACGAATTAGTCAAACCCAAAACCCTTAATCCGAATACGAAAATCACAGGCAGTGGGTATGCAAATTCTTGAAAAAGTATACACAGCCAATTGTGCCTTACATGAAGTTCATATGAAATGCACCTGGTCTCACTGCAAACGTTTCGATGAGAATTCTTTTATTTGCCTTCTCGACTTTGAGACTGAATTACGGTTAGGTTAGGTACTTCTTTGATGTTTATATGATTATCATGTAAATATCACATGAAAGTCCGTGTGAAATTCATATAAATTTCACAGAAGATTTATGTAAAAAAAATTACATGAATTTCATATAAATTTACTTCACATGAATTCCATATGCATTTTTCTTCATGATCCTCACGCTATAATGAATTCATATAAAACTTATGTCCGAGACTTCACATGAATTTCATGTAAAATATCATGTAAACTTTCACGTAAAGTTCATGTAAATTTCACATGAATTTCATATGAGGCACAATTGGCTGTGTAAAACAGAACAAAGGATTCGAAGAAAATTTCCAATGAAGTAAGTGGAACGTATTCCCAAGAGCAGAGGAAAAAAAAAAAGGACGAGCAGACTGAGATGTTATGATATATATTAATCAAATGTATTGATCTTTTGACAGGCCTGGGTTGTTGTGATTTTGATTTTGAGCAGAAGAATAAAGGGAATCCTTCATCAGTTCCTGTTTTGTTTGATTATATCTCATGTAAGTTTTTCATGGTTTCATTACAGTAAATATATTCAGAATGAGATTTTATAGGATTACGTAATTGTTCTAGTTCTAATAAACGTTTAATGCCTAGCCTGTTAATTTTTTGAAAGAAAAATGAGTTTTTCAAATCCAATATAATCTAATCTGCATGCATATATAAGTTCTCTCTCTCTCTCTCAAAAAAAAAAAACAAACCAAAAACTAACCCCCCCCCCAAAAAAAAACCAAAAAGAAGAAGAAGAAAAAAAAGAACCAAAAAAAAAATATAAAAACCGGAATCATTGTATCGCACTTATCAATTTGACCGTTTTTTCCTGGTATTTCATTTTAAGAAAAAGTTTTTAGATTTCATTCTTATAAGTATAAAAGCATAATGTATACTAACGTAAATATACAATTGATAAACCTAATAATTATTTTCAGGCCTTGTCGTGTATTGGTATGATAATATACCACAGTGAAAATTCCGTTGCCATGGTGAAGCATTACCTACATTTTTGTGTGATCCAGTCGGGCATATTGGCGGCCAGGTGTTGGACCGCCATCATATCATTATGTCTGTATCTACTACACAGCAGAGGACATAATTACGTCACAAAGATAAGATGGGCGCTGTACTTTTTGGGTTTTGGGTGAGTACTCTATGAACGGTCTGATATTATAATCAGACAACGGTCTGGCATATATCAAGTTCGATCAACTTCGGTTGATCGTTTCTTCAACGCATTCAAAAATGTCTGTTATCAAAATTTCTTGAAATTTCTAAAAGATGGGTCCTGTAGCATCATATCCCGGCCATCCTGCTACGTCTTTTGGTACATTTTTGGACATAATAACGTTCACACCCTTTGGCCATATTACATTGTTTAGATTGTGTATCACTGACGAGGGTTTAGTACCCGAAACGTGCATGTCTGGTCTATGCTGAAAATTTACCTGTTCTGTAATGATGCTATTGAATCTTTCACTCTATTGTGTTCACTTTCAGCTTCATTTTTTAAATTCATACGTCCCTTTAGTATCATTGGTCATTTTCTTTTAACCAAAATAATCTTCTCTTTTGTACATGTAGATTACTGACGATTTTTTCCAACATAATGATAGAAAATTAAACAAGTATCATAAGAGCCGATGATTTAAAAGCAAGTTTTTTTTTCAGATGTTGTTTTCCATTTAAAAATGATTAAGAAATTTTTTCAGTCGTTTCATTGGAAATTCTAATGCTTTTGCCTTGCTCTCTCGGCTTTGAGACTGAATAACTGATGGATACTTTTTTGATGTTTATTCCCATTGTTATCTTTAGGGTTGTCCTATTCAACGTGTCATTGTTACTGTCCACGGCATCCAACTCCCCAGAGGAAGAAGTACACTCTGTTTTCCACGATGGCACAGAACAGGTTCGTATGTCTTAAAAGTTCTTCTTTTGATAATTTTACTTGTATCCATATCACACATGAAATTGCTGATTTCAAATAATATTTCATTCTGTGTAGAATTATATTACAATTTGAGAATTGCTTGTTTAATTGCTTAAGCAATGTAGATTATATTTGCTTAAATAATAAAATTGATTCATACTTCGTTTACCCTGAATTTGTAATCTGATATGATTTTCTTGTATTATTTGTAACACAAGGGTTGTATCATTTTTACCTTTTCTCATGAATATTTAAATTTTGTTCTTTGATGAAGAAGAAAATTAAAAAAAAGTATAAAATATTGCTTCAATAATATATATCTGCATACACTTTTTTTTACAGACGATCCTTTCAGTTGTGATTCTTCTGTTATGTAGTATTGTAACCATAACAAGCATGGTATTAAATCACCGGAAACAGCGTCAGGTAGCTTCAAATGGTACTGAGGAAACCAAAACGGAACCTGATTTACATATTCAGGAAAAGGAAAAAGTTCAGGATTTACATATTCATGAGACTGAGGAAGACATAAGTTGTAATGTGAGAATCGAAAACAATAATGAGCATAATAAAGATGGAAATTACCAGAGTGTGTATACAATCTGCTTCAACTGTCCTGGAAGAAAATATTGTGAGTGACATAAATACATTTGTAAATTTTCTGATACTAAATTAATGTATTGTTCTGAAACTATGGATGATCTCCCCTTTTTGATATAGGTATGTCCTTAGATGGCTCGTTTGCATATCTTTTATGCCAGTTTTAGAATATTAAAAGTCTTCAAATGCAAAAGCATCATTTTAGAATTGATAAAATTGCAGCATGGATCAGACATGCACGTTTCGGGTACTTAACCCCGTCAGTGATCCTCAATCTGAACAATCTAATATTGCCAAAGAGTGTGAAAGTTTTTGTGTCCAAAAATGTACCGAAAACGTAGCAAGATGGATGGGATATGATGTTACAGGACCCACGTTTTAGAAATTTCAAGAAAATTTTTATAACTGATATTTTCGAATGCATTGAAGAAAAGATCAAACGAAGTTGATCGAACTTGGCTACATGTCAATACAAAAAATAATATAATTATTTGACATAAATATATTGTTACTATCTTTGGAGATATGTCATTTGCAATTCTATGATTTATTTCCCAAAAAATGTATTTGTTTATACCATCTGATATAGATAGTAGAAAGACTTCCTAAATGGAAATCATCTGTAATTCTTTATTGATCCATCAATAAAAAGTTGTTGAAATGACAAAACCTTTTTTGAACACACCGCCATTTAATGATCATAAGATATGTACACCTGATTAAGTTTGATTTGATTTGTATTTACAATACGAATACATACAAATATGCAGTGGATGAAACTTGGAAGTAGCTGTTGAACTGTTATACTTTGTATTATGACCTAATTCAATAAGAAAGGTCAAATCTGAAACATGGATGATTATTTTAGATGATGCATACACCCAAAGAAGCAGATCACAATTGATAAATGAGGATACAGACAGCCAGGAATTAGAGAGGAGTTACAATGGAGAACAAGAGGAGTCTCAGAGGAGCCAACCAGAAGAGCGGGACTATAACGTGTATATTGGAAATGATGAGACGGTGAAGGAAGCAAACAAAATCAACTACCAGTCCAATAGATTTACATTGTTACTAGTCACCATGCAGCTTTCTATGTTTATAGTAAGAGCCATTTACTTGTAGTATCTATCCAAAGTATGTGTTTGATGCACCCTTGTTTTATCTTCATGAAATAAGTTTTGGAGGTTTATGTATACCATCATCGATGTGCGCCCATATCTGTCCGTGTATATATGAGGGCTTGCTTGTGTTTGGAATATTTTGAAACAAAACAATGTAGATCATATGTCGTCACAGGTCAAAATCACAGTATCGATGTAAGAAAACTATTGAAAATGCAACAGACGACAAAACATTACATCGACGGTGGGTGCGGCTAGCCAAACAGGGGATGCTTACTCCTCCCGGTCACCTGATCCCTCCTCTTGCTTGCTAGGGGTCCTTCGATGCTCAATTTATTGCTCTATTATGAGTGCTGTTGAGATTGTCGTCAGGATCTTCTTTAATTAATACTTATACAATTGCCTAAATACCAAATATTTCACTTTGGATAGAGGATAAACCTTTTGTAATATGCACCGCTATGCCAACAAAACACACATTCTAATGCAATGTCGCTATAAATTCATTGGTTGTTTGGTCCTTGGTTACAGCTGTAAAACGAAAACATACTAGGCTTTGGAGTAGCTGACGTCACATTTTGCCTTATTTTCACAAAAATATAGATTGCATTAGAATGGGAATAACTATCTTCTGACGTTATGCTTGCGGACGGTAAATACTGATTTTACGGTGCAAACGTCCGTTTGTCTGGCTCCGCTAACGCGTCGCCAGAAGAACTCAATTTGCGACCGTAAAATCAGCATTTACCGTCCGCAAACATAACATCAGAAGCTACCTATTCCCTATGTATACGATAGGTGTAAAAAATGTATGCTTTTTGTATTTCTTTAAAGTTGTATCAGTCTTTTGTAAAATGAAATTAAGAAAAATGTGACATATACAAAGCATTTTTAAATATCTTTTATTTTATATTCCCAGGGTTTATTTCTTTGTACATGGCGGCTTCTTGGATATAACTATTCCGGTATTTACGTGGAAATAGAATTCATCGACGGAGTTTTTAACTATGGGCAGGTAATTGTTAGGTTTATTTCTTATGAGCGAAGCATTTTGATTTATTGAAACAATGTGACGTTGATACATGCCTATTTAATTAAAATTACTATTTTCCCCCGACTATTTAAAGGGAAATTGTGGAATCTGAGTACAGATACGCGATATATAATATGTCAGGTCATCTAAAAACGAAAGCCCTAGAAAAAGCCATAGGAAATTAAAAACCAAATGGAATTCTAGAAATGAATAAAATTACCATCAGCTTATAGAATGAATGATGGTATTATAGCAAAATCTGATCGGTATTCTTTTATATCAGTCAAAGTGACCAAAAGGACTATGTTTGTTTATCGTTGAAAACAACCACGAAAATATTTCTTTTAAATTAGATATAATTATCTTTCCGATATATTAGAGAGAAATATCTGTACTTTGAGATAACTGATTTCAAAAACCCTATTCAATTGCAATGACATTGTAAGTTTGCTTAAATATCGATCATTTAAACAAAGAATTGCACAATTTTCAATAGCAGGATTTTGAACAACATTAGATTAACAGAAAGTTAAACCTCTTCTAACATTAGCGCCCTCTCGCGATCGAAAAACAATATATTTTGCTGTAATATGTTCATGATATTCTTATCATGTTTTAATATGAATATTCTTTTTGTCTTTTACAGGGGATTATTATTTTGGCCATATTTGGATTTGATAGTAAAATCATCTTTATACCCTGCTTGAAAAGGTGAGTTAAATATAGTCACGGTGGGTTATCGTAGAAAATTAAGTTTTTCTATTATTTCGTGTAATTTTAATTATTTATCACAAAAGGGGAATTATGTGATGCGGTGTAAGGTTGCCTTTGCATCATTAGATTTCATCATTAGAGCCAGACGGCTTGCAAGTAAGCTACTTGTTCAGGGTTATGTTACACAACGACTGAAATCATCATTGAGGAAGTTCTTCGGTCTCTACGGGGATGTAATAAAAGCATATGAGATCCCCCTCCCCAGAATAATCAGTGACATTATACATTGTGATTGAATGTCTGTCATCATCACCAAACAAGTCATACTTACCTGATATGTAATATCAATATGTACATCGAGACAATCACCGAATTTGACAGGTTTCCATGGAACTGTTGTGACGGGTGTTGCATGCAATCAGGAGACGCTGACTCTCCCCGGGCACCTGGTCTCACTTCGGAATGTTATTCATTCCGAGGTTCGCAACCGTTCCTGTGGAAAATCTAATGATTATGCCTTGCATTCTCGACTATAAAACTGAATAACTGATGGGTACTTATGTAATGTTTATTTGCTGTGAGTTTTGTCAAAAAGAAGAGAAATAAATAAATAAATATCTTTTTATTTTATAAAGCTGAAAAACGATCGGCGTGATTCATGTAGATGGAAGTGAAAGTAGAACGCCGATCGTGTTTGTGCATTATATAAAACTGATATTGCCCTTATTTTGGTCAAAACTCACAGCTAAGAAATTTTTTCACTGCATCACATTCCCCATATTGTTATAAATGATCTATTTTGCATAGAAATATAGAAATATGTGTAATGTATGTAAAATGTTGTTGATATGCTTTCACATTATTTGCGGTTCTGAATTTGAAGCTCAGTTCCGGGGACAAACAATCGACTGCGCATGCACCAGTGACGTTATTTGATTGTTTTAGGACCTCAAGCGCGGAATTGCGTTTCATATTGTTCCGCTAAAACGTCGTGCAACTATCGAATTACGTCACTGGGGCATGCGCAATCTAATGTTTGTCCCAAGGAACTGAACTTCATATTCAGTATCGCAGAAAATGTGAAAGGGTCTATATTGTTTCTTGTCTTATGTGGTCATAATAAAAGTGTTTCGGTAATAAGTTAAGGCGATTTGATTTTTTTCTCTTTGGCATCCTTTTAAATTTGCTAGTTCCATCTAAAAGTATCTATTAAAAATCCTAGGAAGAAACGGAAACTACCAACATAAAAGATTATTAAACATAATCAATCCTGTCTATATTCAATCTACAGTTTTAATCATAATCGTTGTTTCAAATTTTCAGATGGCGGAGGTTATTGTACGGCGCTGAATCGCTACATCTTCCAAGTAAAGACAAACTCAAAAAGGAAGTAAAACAGATTTGTCAACAGTTTAAAAGACATCACAAAGAAAAATGTGAGAAAGATATAGTCAAAGACTTGAAGTGAGTAAACCATTTCGACAAACTATATACGATCCAAAAGCGATAGCGCGGCGAGCGAAATGTCTGGTGATTGGAAGAATGTTTTATTAGTACAGCGAACGAGTTCAAGAACATTTTGACTAAAGAACACTCTGAGATTCAGTGAGAAGAATAGCCTTGAAAGCTTGGCGAAAGAGCTACTTTTAAATGCAGTAACTTAGCGATTTCTACATGTAAATGCTACTCGAATAAACATACTAGAATGTTGGTAATGAGTCAAAACACTTGTTCCTTGTTCGGATAAAAGTTTGATTTTTGGGGTAAATTATGGATTGAAGAAGTATTCATGAAATGTACTGCTGCATAAAAACTATTTTTTGTATTCAATATGTCTTTCATTCCTTTTTTTTTAATTCAATAGAGAGGTTGAGATTTCCTACGTGTAACTTAGCCAACAGGGGATGCTTTCTCCTCCCGGGCACCTGGTCCCACCTCTAGCTTTCTAGGGGTCCGTCGATGCTCCATTTGATGCTCTATTGTGAGTGCTGTTGAAATTATTGTCAGGATCTTCTTTAACTCAATTGTACGTGTACTTGTATTCTGGTCAGCTATTGTGACGTAATCATTTATTGCGTTTGACGTCATTTGCTTTACAAGTTACACGTCGCCAGTGAACGTGTAAAGTGCGATATACACGTAGGTCTTTACTTCAAGATATTTCATCCCCTTTATTCTATCAAATACATTTGTAGTATAAAAAGTATGGCGTTCAATTCATAATGATTTCAAGTTTCTTTTTCAATATAGATTTAACCGAACTTAATGTTCCTCTTGAATTTATACTGTCCAAAAGTCAACTCAAGTTCACTTAGATTTTACAAGTACGCGTAATGGTCTTTGAAAAGAAATCTCGACAACAATTACGTGTAATTCAACTTTTCCCTTTAGTTTAAACATATTTATTCATTCCATATGCAAGTTACATATAATTACAGAAATGCAAACAATGTAGGGATCCCTTTAGACGTACCCGTACAAGTTACACGTAGGAAATCTCAACCTCTCTAATATGTCTTTCATGGCAAAGCTTAAATGTGATCTGATATTTAAGTGCTGAAATTCATAAGCTATTCAGATTTAAAATTTTCAATGTATATGTTAATGTTGCTTTAGATATGTGCGCTTATAGAATTTATTCAATTGCATCAGATGCTATATACTGCGTTACATATGATTGATCTAATAAATTATGCAAGAATATGTTATCTTAAGGAGTATTTTTCCATCTTGTGTTATAATCAACGCAATTAATTTTACGTGAATCGTATTCGGTTATATGTCTATAGAGATGTAATATATTCTTTATTATCTATTAAGATATGATTAATAAGTTTAGTAATTCATCCATAGAGGGAAGCTCTCGGAACAAAAGACCCCTGATATACAATTCAATGCAAAACATGAATTTTTCGTAGTTGTCTTTCTCATCAATCGTACTGCAAGCCAATAATTCATGAGCCAAAGTGATATTGTCGGGCCAATTCATGAGCCAAAATGATCATGTCGGGCCAAGTCATGAGCCAAAATGATACTGTCGGTCCAATTCATGAGCCAAAATGATCATGTCGGGCCAAGTCATGAGCCAAAATGATACTGTCGGGCCAAATTAGTAAGCCAACAAGTGAGCCAAATTAAATACTATCGGGCCAATTAGTGAGCCAAAATGATACTGCCAGACCAATTATTTAGCCAAAATAATACTGCGGGCCAAACATACACACAGAAACATGAAAAGACATACATACCCGATTTCTAGATAAGGTAAATTATGGTGATCTTATGTACATTTTTTCAGGCATTGGAGTCGGCACTTTATTTTCTTTATGATTTTATACTTTCACTTAGAGCCGTGTGTCTTCTCTGTAAAATAAAATTGATACCAAAATGTGTGACCAAAAGTTAAAACTCGCACTGCCAAGGGTCATACAATGAAATGAGAAAAGAAAATAATGATGGGAATAGAAAAAAACCCTTCCGATCAGTTGATAAAGGTCAGGTCGTCTTCAGGAGTAGGCATCTCCTGTTTGTTGTCAAGATAAAGATAACTATATCAAGTTATTTCTATATTTATTTAAAGAGGTATATTGAATAGAGTGGTACAGGAAATCTGTCTTTCTGTGCGCTTATTATCATTATGGATAAGTAAATCCATTTTTATAGCATTTGTGCCGGGTAGTAATTAAGCAGAGCCTGCTTGCTGTTAAAATAAAAATAACTATATTATGTTTTTCTTATATCGGTGCTTTAATCGAGAGAGGAAAACTTATATTTGTACATCTGTGATAAAGGGTTTCTTTTCCGCTACAGAATACAAATCATGGACATTAGTGACCTGTGTATTGCCTTGTCCTTCCTCTCGGACAACATTTATGTAACATTTGGTGATAATCTCTACAAACAAGTAGTAGGGATCCCTATGCGTACTAATTGTGCGCCTCTTGTTGCAGATTTATTTTTATACACGTATGAAAAAGAGCTTGTCCAAAATCTTCAAAAGTAAAGAAAACATGATTATGTGAGATGTTTTATTGGTACTTCTAGGTAGCTGGATGATAGTCTTACTATCGACAATCCTGTTTTTGAAAAATATAGAATTGTTATTTATCCACAAGAATTGACTCTAAACAAGGCAAACGTTACACACACAGAAACACCATTTTTGAACCTAAATATCAAAATTGTTAATGGAGAGATTCATGCAAGTGTGTATGACAAAATTTCCCTGGCTTGACGGTGATGCTCCTAGATTACCGTTTTTCGGTATCTATACCGTGGAAATGATCCTAATGTCATCAGACGGACACTAGGCTTGATACTTGACCACTCTACAGTTTTGTACCAGCGCATTCAAGATTAATACTTGCACTCTGACTGACTGTGACAACGGGACTCCATGAAGGGCCTTGTCCAAACCTCTTTAAAGAAGACAGGGCCCGACCACCTTTCCTCTCTGAATATCAGTCGGATTCCTCGGTTGATAACATACTAGTACATGAGCTCGCTACAAACCGGCAGAGCACGTACTGTATTTAGTACGCCCTCTTTTTATATCCATTTACACATTCATAAGGATAACTACATAGAAAAACTTGTTCAAATTGTCCCAGCTAAATTTGCTCAAATCCTTATATTAATTAAATTTTAAAAGTAAATAACTTTTTATTTATTGAAATCCCTTATTAGCAAGCAAAAGTTTTCTTCTCTGTTTCGTATATATATCTTATATCTCTTCAACCATTTGCTCTTTGTCTAAAGTAAAAAAGGGGCATTTCTATTTAAATTTAATATTTTATTAAAAATTGAGTTTCAATTTCATATAAGGACTTGAGTAAGTCCCAAACTTCTGACAGAGAGTAGCATTTTAGGCAGACATTTCTTTATACGTTGCACCAGATAAGCATGTTTCCGATAATTAATCCTCTCCAATTGTTTGCGTACTCTCTGCAAAGAAAATGCAAAAAATATGTTCTAAAATAGAAACAGAGGGCGCAATTTCGATACATTTTGCTGTGTCAGAAAATCACTTCGGCATTTAATAACTACCTCTGATGAGGATTTACTATCCGAAACACGTGTCTGGTGCATCAAAAATTGGATTGACATTTTCTTCAAGAGAATTAGAACACTCCCGTATTATTTTAATCAAAATGGTTGAAGATTGATTTTATTTTATAAAATCAGAATTGGTTTGAAATTCTCATTGAGGATTTACGTGTCTGGTGCATTAAAATTGGTTTGAAATTTTCTTCAAGAAAAGAGAAGGCGAATAGCTGGAACACTCCCGTATTATTTTAATCAAAATGATTTAAAAACATCCATTCAGTGAGGCGCCCCATTAGCAAATTTTAAACTTTCGTACATTAATTTTGAAAAGACTAAGGAGTTCCATGAAGAGGTGTAATCAAATTAAAAATTGTGGCCAAAATCATTAAAGGGATGGTGCAAAAGTTTTAAACTCATATATTTTTATGGTAATTTAAGATGAAATCGAATATTTTGATATATGAACTTTCACATATTGCAAGTGTTCTAAATCTTTACCTTCTTCGAGAAAATTTCAAACTACTCTTAATGCACATGACGCGTGTTTCGGTTAGTAAATCCTCATCAGTGGTACTAAGATAAATGGCAAAGTGATTACAGACAAATATGTTTCAGTAGCGAATTTGTGCAGAGTGGTCGGCTCCATATTTCCTGTAAGGTCGATTCAGTAGCATAGTTAAATATGACCAATTTAGCCTCGGAGGGGTGGTCCTATGATGTTTACTTTCGATGATAATTTGATTGGAATGACCAAGTTTCCAAAATAGCATAATACTATATATAATGTCAAATTGAAAAAGGACCAATGCAAAGCATCTATCAGATGACAGTACTGGAAAGAATTAATTACTAGTATTGCGCTTTAAAATCAAATAACGGGGAACGATTTTAACTGCATAATACAAAATGTAGATTAAGTGTTTATAATGATCTTGTAAATGTTCCAACTTTTTATCTTATTGAAGAAATTTTCAAACCAATTTCAATACAACAGATACATGTTTCAGATAGTAAATCCTCAGTCCTCCTTAAACTTAAGTACCTAATCAGTGGTATGCTTAATGTTAAAAAAACCGAAGTGATTTTCAGAAACAGTCAAATCTATTTCAGAAGCGCCCTCAAGTAATTTTTGAATTTGGTTTTGTGCAGAATGCGCGGCTACAAATTTCTTGTAAGGTCGATTCAGTAGCATAGTTTAATAAAATATACGACGAAATTAGCTTTGGTTTTTGGGATGGTGCTAGAATGTAAAACCTCCTTTAATACGATGACATTTTTGGATGAAATGACATTAGCAAAATATATCTGATTTCAAATTGAAAAAGAGCCAAAACAAAGCTTCTTTCAGGCGACAGAATTCGAAAGAAATAATTATTACACTTTGAACATGGTAATCGCATATATGATAATATCATATTTTTACATTGATGAAAAGGTGACCTCTCATCGTAATTGATGACATGTATAGGGGATGATTTTAAAAATATTCCTGCTTTAATTATGGACGAGTAATTTTTTTCTATTTTTAGATATCATTTGCGGGATTACAAACAAGTGTTCACCGGGACATCAATGTGTGATTGGCTAATAGATATGGGACTTGCGCATGACCGATGTGAGGCAGTTTCATACGGAAGGGCCCTGCTTGATGGTCGAGTTATTGGTCACGTGATAAAAGAACATCATTTTTATGACACAATGTATTTTTACAGATTCATTTAATAATGTTTCATTGTGTAAACAAATTTCTATTTGAGTAACGGAAATATCATAATGAAATATTACTACGCAGAAAAAGATGAAAAAGTATCGTTCATAATGAGTGATCATAGCAAACATTACCTGTATTGCTATAAACATTAATTTTGTTTCTTCATTAAATAAGAATATATTCCATTCGTGTTAAAGTCCTTCACTTTCTGATTAACTGGTGTCTCTGCTGTTCGTAAAATAAATTCTTTTATTTATGCGAAATGGTGACTAAAAATGTAAATGCTTTAGCTATGAAGTGAATGGTAAATCATTCTTCCAAAACTGAATAAGAAGGATCAAAGGTAGACAAAATTACAATCAATATTGCCTCAGAATCATCAAACGCCTTTTAAACCGTGGATATTATTCTGCTGTCACTAGACTTACACCTGGTTTGGTACTTGACCAATCTATAGCCTTGTACCAGCGCATTAATAAGAATTACACTCTGACTGTGACGACAGGACTACAGGACGTTAGAGAATATAGGGCCCTGACTATTTGTCATCTCTAAATGTCGGTTGGAATTCTCGGATGATAACATGCATTAACATGCTACAGCCAGTAGAGCACGGATTTAGTATTTAGTACGCATTCTATTTTCATATCCATTTACATATGAAACTGTGTGTTACTTGGACCCTGCCATATCCTTTATTGTTTGAATGGGAATAGTGGGATTGTTGGAGGTTGTGCGCAATGTGCATGTTATCCGGATAACCACACCATTTGCTACTGACGTGGCAGATGACCGTCCTAAGTCGGGACGGATTGCCCGTTGGTCCCGTTACAATCGTCAGTTTTTGTGTAGTCTTCTGTGTTTGATGTTCCCATGTTGTGCATTGGTGTTCCTTGTCCCTTTTGCATTTCTTGCTGTGCATGTCTGTCCTCTGTTTTTGCATGTGGTGTTTTTAGTGTTTTTTGTAGGTGCTGAAATTGATTGTTGATGGCGATCCCCTCTTTTCTTCTATTAGGGTAAGTCATTCATAGAATAAACTCTTTTACACAGTGAATCAACAAACGCGCATACCTAGAAAAAAAGGCATTGAAACTAAACAAACAAGATATTAGCCAATACTCACTTGGATCAGACTACCGAAGGCACCCTGATCCATCCATTGCAAGTAATATTATCATCTGGATTACGAGCACATAAACTTACCCAGGTAACTAAATATCCAAGGAAAGGATGGGATCTAAAACTGGACTTCGTTGCTGCATCCACAGCAAAACATCAAAACACCCAAAGTGAAAACACAGAGAAGACACACACACACAGCAACAGACGCAAAAGGAAACCAAATACGATATGAAAACACCAAACACAAAATACCACACATAAACCAACGAGATCAATGGGAAATCGGTGATGACTTATGACGGCTATCTGCCACTTTAGTAGCAAATGGTGCAGTTATCCGGATTACGTGCACCCAAGTCACATAGTGCAAATGTATGTACAATATTTCAATGTCTCTCCTAGTTGAGGTGTAACCTTTCGTAACAATATATCAAAAGACAGCAATTATAAACCTATTGTAGTTTGCACCACTGTTAATGTGAAATTCTAAATCTACCCCGTTTGATTTGATGGTGGTTTGCTGACTTGCTTTAATTTGATACATTTAACTAGCTGAAATTATTGGTAATATTTTCTTTCGATTTTTCATATATTTCTATTTCCAAGGCAAAGACATTGCTAAAATTCTACAAAATGGAATGTTATACATTTAAGTATGATGAGTTTTGTAAGCCATCTTTTGGCATACATAGCTTAACAAACAACGATTCAATATGTTATAAATTATTTTATCACATGATACACCCGTTATGCAGTTTCATAAAGCCATTTCATAAATATATGATATGATAATGTCGAAGGGTTCCGTGATAACACGTTACATATCGCTCTGCGTGAATGCGATTGGTCAAGTTTGGAACCTAATCACATAAACCTTGACAATTGTGACCTTTCAAATATCGGTCAACTGTTAAATTCAGACCCGAACACAATATCAATTATTAAAATTGTTGTTGTTGAATTAATTCTTGCATTAAAAAACTATTCAAAATTGAAATACTTTTCTCTTACGCACAGAATATCTATACGATGGGGACACTACTTCTCATGGCACAGCAGACGACTTTTAGATCACGGCGTGGTTCGCCTCTATAGTTCTCGGAAACGTTGATTCACGTTAGAAATACACATTTTTAGGCAATATCATGTGATAAAAAGAATCTCAAATGAATTTTCATTTCATACGTTGTATTATGAAACTCGTTGTGCGTTTTATATCCCCTCGCCAAGGCTCGGGGATATAAAACTAACAACGAGTTTCATAATACAACCTATGAAATGAAAATTCATTTGAGATCCTATATGAAATAGATTATTAGATTGTTATATACAATGCTTGTTTTTATGAGTTTCAATACAAATAGTTTATCTCTATTTTTGTCCGTTTAAATAAGCTTGCGCCGTCACGCACCTTAGCTTGTACCTCCTACCAGATGCTGATTGAAATGTACAAGATACAAAATAAGACTTTGCTCCACTATTTACTGATATAGGATTGATATAGCTATTACATGTACACTCATATGTAAGACAAATACAGCATAAAAGGTTATGATATTTAATGATTAAGGATTAATGAAGAATAAATATACATATGAAC
This sequence comes from Pinctada fucata, assembly GCA_028142955.1. Taxonomy (NCBI): domain Eukaryota; kingdom Metazoa; phylum Mollusca; class Bivalvia; order Pterioida; family Pteriidae; genus Pinctada; species Pinctada fucata. Next base: position 23,437,242 of record AP027114.1, on the reverse strand, counting down.
AACCAATGTTATTCCCCGAGATGAAACTGTTGAAAGGAACGTTTTGCATTATTGCATTATTGTATGTTAACGTTCGTGACGTTACAATGCATATAAGCTCTACAGACACATGCTGCAACGGCTGTTCTATTCTTAATTTAAACGTGTCGCTTTTCCTGGAAAACTCCAATTCAGATTTCAAATTTTAGAAAACAAAAATGAAACTCAAAATTGTTGTACTTATATTAAATATAGATATATAGAAAAAATGTTTAACGTGCATTACATGTACGATAAAAGCACTAGTTGTGTGTTGTATTCCCGTAACAAAACACAAATTAAGACATTTATTCTCTATGTAAGGCAAAAACACGTATCACAGATTATGACTTGTATACTTTAAGAGAAACAAATTGGCATATCTGAAGGTCAAAAACTTAAAAGTGAATGAAAATAAGTCTGAATTCACGATTATCTATACAAGTTAATAAGCCACTTGCCGAAATGCTTAATGGCTGACAAAATGACGAAAATGTCCGAGGTAGTCAATTTAAGCGCACCTTTTCATTGTTACGTCACTAGGGAATTGCGTCTTTTAACAGTGACGTCATAATGAAAAACTACGCCAATAGATGTTGACTCTTATATTTTGTGCTTTCTAACAAGATCGGAAAATGGTCTATTGTAAGGAATCATCATCCAAAGGAGCAGGACAAAGCAATCCAGGAATATTTATCGCAATACCCTTGAATGTTCTACAGATATCGTTACGTGCATAATGTTGAAGTAAATTTCTCAATTTTGAGTGAACACATTTCATTATTTTGAAGATACAAAATAATTTGTTCGTTCAAAGATTACTCAATATTATCATATATGATAAGGATTTAATGTAGAGCATCCCTCAGGTCTCAGATACTCATATTTCTTAGATATTAACTTTTCCCAAAACCATATTAGTCTGATAATCTGAACAATATTCTGCAGAGAAAAAATAGGGTTTCCAGGCAAAATATTACCAGTATTTCTTACCCGAGGGACACTCTACCTTAAAAGGCAAAAGGTTGTTCAGGGAAAGATACAGGAATAATACCGAACGTCTACGGACGGGACTCGGTAGTTTTGCTGGCACTTTGCAAATTTTCAGATCGTGTTTGCATGGACTCGGTGTAATATGTCGTACCCAATTTCTTTCGTAGAAGACCCCATACTCTTTTATTCACAATAAAAGCAATAAATATAAAAAGTCCCTGAAGCGAATTGATAATTGTTGAGATAAAAGTGAAATAAGTGAAAGGTAGGAAAGAGTCAATGATTTGTAAAAGCCATGAAACTCCTGTGACAGTTGTCACACGGGTGAAAATAACAAGTTCGTTTCTCTTTCTTTGATTACATTCTGCTGTTGGTGTCCTTTTGATGGCATGAGCTGTCAGAGAGAAGAACACGATATTAGTCAAACATATAAGAGCAACGGGACATATGAAAAGGCCAATAAGCATGTTTGTATGTCTGATGAAACAATTACTTCCACCGTAAACTCCAAAAGGTCTTGAATGCAAAGTCAAACCACAAACGACACTGACACAGATAAGACCTGTTGGGACCCCAAAGATGTAGGCAAGATATTTGAGAAGAATTTTATCAGATGTGTGCGAGCTCACTTCCATTGAGGTAAACGTTCGCCACATATGGTGATTTGCTGCCTGTGTGCTCATGAAAACTGATAGCCAGGTAAAGTGTAACACAATAGCAACAGCAATACAACCATACTCCATTTGAACTACAAAGTAACTTAATTGAAGGAAAATTAATGTCAACAGGAGAGAGGTCATCAGCATCATGATAAGTTTCCCTGGTATTGTACGTAAACTTGGAAGGATTGCATAACATATTAAGCCAACAAGAAGGCATATTATTGAGAGACCTGAGGACCCTAGTGATAAAATCCATAGATATTTCTTTTTCAAATCTAAAGTAATACTTTCATCTGACATATAAGTAGGAATATAGTTTATCTTTTGTAAATATTCCAAGCAAACCCTCATTCGCCCATCAGGCGTCATAGCAAACTCGTCAGATAATATTTCGTTATCGAATCCATCACGTGATAAGGTCAGAATCGAATAATCATCACTCACGTTGTATTCGTCGTCATCTAGTTCGATCTGTGGACATAGAAGCGTGCTAGCGACCTTGGCGCTATAGTAACCAAAAAAGAACGGTTCTGCAATGAATCTTTTTTTCAACCTCCCCATCTTCTCCATTATACCATGATCTGTATCATTCGATCTTGTGATATTTCGCCTGCAATTATCTTCAAAGCGATGTTTGAGTCTGATTAAAGATTGTTCAATTTGTAGTCTTGGCACGCTTGACTGGAAAAATATTTTCAATTCGATGAACATACAGTCGTTACGATTATTCCTACCGCTGCCACCAAAATCTGCAATCATCTCTATTTTAACAGCAGATCGTACATTCATTTTAGCACTGAAATAATTGTTAATATCATGAATTAAAGCTTCTTCAAGCGATGAGTATGTCTTATTTGGAATACGTTCCTTTATTTCGTATAATCCTGTGATTAGAGTCATTGAGTATTGTAAATTAATAGTCCTATCCAGCAGCGGAATACATTTCTTATTAACCAAATACTTTCCATTGTAACAAGTTATGTTTCTGCATAGTTCCTGAAAAACAAAAAGTAACAAAATTCACCCGTTTTGAAAAAAAAACATGAAATACCTGTCAGGGTACTATTTGAAAAAAGATATCATCGAAGGTGTTCTAAGCAAAAGTACTGGAAGTTGAACAGTAAATATAAGTGGAGGGACATATTGTAGATGATTTATCATATGAATAAGATTTTGTGCATTATATGTGCATTTCATCATGTATTATTAGTGGATGTATCAATCATCAGAATGATCGTAACTCAAATAGAGGACATGACTTCTAATATAGTGTTATTTATAGCCTAGGGCATCGTTTTTGTATATTAAAGTGCCAAGAGCAGGAACATATGGAAAGGACACTTACTACTGTATATCATACAAAGTTTCATCCGATCTGGGGAATCTTCTCGAGACAAGTGTACGTTATATCTTACTCCTCCTTGTCGGATGTCAAACGTTATACCCACCACTATAAATTCGCCAGTTTCAGTTCCAGTTCCAGTTTGAGGTACACTGAACCAATGAGACTCTGCCTAAGGTGTCCTGATTAATATACATGTACGAAGCGAAAGTTTGAAAACAATATTGTGTCGCCTATGGAAATGTAACGAATGTGCCGATCTGAAGTAATAAGAGGGACAGCCATGCGTATAATTTTCAGCGATATGTTTGATATGCATGTTACATACTTGATTTTGTACCAAAATCGAATGAAAACTATCGAAATATGTATGCCAGTTGGCTTGTGCTCACGAACTCTCAATGGACATACATTTTGATTGCTCACTAGATGGCGTTCTGAAAATCGTGGATAATTAAAAATTTCTAGCTTGACATCCGACAAGGGGCAGTAAGATACCGGTATTACGTACACTTGTCTCGAGAAGATGGATCTAGGGAAGAAGTACATATCAATGTGAAAAGTTGCTATGTATCACAAAAGCTTATTTTAGTTCCGGCTCAGGCGAGCTGATCACTATCCCGTCTACTACTTCGTCCTAAGTCGGCACCGGTTGCCCATTGGTCTCGTTGGCTTATGTGTGGTCTTTTTGCGTTTCATGTTTCTATGCTGTGAGTTGGTGTTCCTTGTCCCTTTTGCTTCTCTTTCTGCGAGTGTCTGCTCTGTGTTTTGCATGAGGTGTTTTTCGGGTTTGTTGGGGGTGCAGCACCCGAGTGTTGTTGGAGATCCCCTCATTTTTTTCTAAGTTCTTGAAAAAGTTCGGTATAATTGATAATGTATAGAGACTAACCAGCATTAATAAAAGTGGAATGGACATGTATTAATTTCATTTGGTCCTTAACATAATGACGTAACAGCATCACATTATAAACGTAATCACAAACGATACTATATCAGGCATACATGCTTCAAATAGGATGACTTATTAATGGTACCTTCAGCCTAACACTGTCAAAACTGAAAATACAATTTAGGTGGCGCTAACTCATCGATGTAGGGTGTATAGCTTTATAACGAAACATTACGTGGTATAAATGCTCATTGAAAAAACTTGGAGATTACCGTGTGGGTCGCAAATCAATGCACTTCGCTAAAATATCCCCCATGCGTAAATAACCTTGCTGCATTTTTACAATGAAATAATGCGGAAGTGTTCCAACTCCATACCTTCCGAAGAAAATTTCAAACATTTTTATCATGCACAAGACGCGTGTTTCCGATATTAAATCCTCATCAGTGATGCTTCCATCCAAAGTGATATTAGACATAGCCAAAATTCATTTCAGTAGCGCCCTCTGGTTATATTTTTTGAAATTAAATTTGCACAACTTGCAGATAGTGCTCGGCTCCGAGAATTTCCTGTAGGGTAGCATATCCAAATAAAATCTATGTTCAAAATAGCATAGGAGAGATGGTGCTAGGATGTGAATCTCCTTTAATTTCGATGATATTCTTGAATGAAATCACAAGTTTCCAAAATACATGTAGCAAAATAATAATTATGACGTCAAATTGATAAAGAGCAAAATACATTTATATCGCGAATATTTCCCCCACGCGTGGCGTCTTGATGTTAAAAATCGAGATTTTTTTCCTAAGCGAAAATAACCATGTTTACAGTAGAATTATTTAATATGAATAAATGAAGATTCTGATTGGCTGATAAATCTTGTGCATACATTGATCAACTAAATTTTTCACAGACGTCTATTAAAGCATTATTTTTGGAACCCGGAATTCACTAAAACAAGAATCAGCTCTTAGCTGGATATACGAATGTTGCAGTTTGCTTAGAATTTCAAAGGTACCCTTTCTTTTATACTTACTAATGATTTTTCTGTGCATGAAGGATATACTCAAACTGGTTCTAATTCCAAAGATAAAAAGAGACGACTGTTCGGTAGCTGTCATAACTTGTTTTCGTATTGGGAGGGAGTTTTATCACCCCCCCCCCAGAACATAGGAAATATAGTGCAGGGATTGATTGTTATTTGATTCAAGAAAACAACAAGAGGAAATAAAATGATAAGAAATGAAGCTTTTTTCTCTTGATGCAGGTATCACCGGAATAATTGGACGGAAAACTTTTGCATCAACACGCTTCGCTTCATTTCTTAATAATATTATATACTCATGCGTCATTTACAAAAAATAGAAAATAAGTACGTTGTGATCGCGTATTTCTTTGTTGCAGTGGATCCAAGGATCCAGAAATGTCGTCCATAGGAATTTTGAAGGCATAGGGTTCACTGTATCACTCACCAATTGGTCATGACGACATGTCCTATTTTTGTGAAGTGGATGAATACGTGGGAGGTCATGGGAATGCCTGTCTCTGGTCACGTGTTTTTCACTAGTCATGAAAACGTTTCTTTCATAAGGATAATTCAATGATGCATTATTGAGTCTGACGGACTAAATAAGGAACTTTCTCCTATTGACAGCATCCGGTCTACAAATCTAGTAAGGTCGATTTCTTGAAATCGACCAATTATATATTCATGCGTCATTTACAAAAAAAAAAATAAATAAAAATATAAAATAGATAAAAAGACGAAAAAAGGTACTCAAAAAAGAATAGATATGCTATACCTGGTATTCATCGTACACTTGGTTACTTTCACACTGTCTAGTTGGTTCGTCATCGATTACGTCATCTCCAGAAACAGAAAACATGTTGCGCAGAAGCGGAAACCAGGCGATGCCAAAAGCAGGATTATAAATATCAAGGTCCGACCCCGGATTTCCACCTAGCGCTCCAGATGGTCCGAAATTGTTACAAAATAAACAATGAAGGTTTTTGAAAGGATAATAATAGTAAATACGGGGATAATGAAAACACAGATCAGATCTGTAATTTACAGTGCAGTTATCAATGAAATATTCAGGAAATATACGATTCGGCTTGCAGAGAGCACAAAAGATATTTGTATAGTCGGGTGTTGATCGATAGTGTTTATCCTCTGAAGAATCAAAATTTATGGGCAATTCCGGGAGGAGATAAGCGAGATATAATTCGTAATTGATCAGATTGTTACATGCCCACTCCGTGTCTTGATCAGAATACGTCCAGTTTGTTTTGTCGGCACAGCGTATTTTTGGTTGCCCAGGTAGCAGGCACTCAGTAAATTCTTCATCTTCCCAGGTTTTGAATCTTATTCTACAATCCATTTGTTCTGCGATTGTTATCAATTCTCCTGCATTCAGAAAATGAATGTAATCAAGATATCTGGAACAAACAATTTCAAGATTCCAGCTGGCGAATCTACGTTTTGACTTTAAATATTCATCAACGTAAATAAAATAGTCTCTCTCAATGGAGGTTTCATTGATATCAAGATCTACCATTTTACCTTGCATTTTCATGATCAATTCATCGCTGTTAAGGTTACAGAGAACACAGTAAAAATTGTCATAGTTAACACCATGTAAGTCAGAAATTGGTATAAGTGAAAAAATGTCACCAGATTCTGGTAACGTACACCCTTTCTTAATAAGGTTACTTGTAGATTCTTGGAAGCATCCATTCAATGTAGGAACTCCTTTTTTCATATCTACATTAAATGGATGGTGTACTAGTAGATTACGACAGTGCATTGGTACCTGTATCCATAAATCGTCGCAGCAATTGGGATTTTGATTTTCATGCTCAAATAGACAGGAAATCTCACACGTACAATGTGACGTATAGCCATTCGGGTAAAGAAAACCTCGGCTATCACAGACTTGAAGATCGCCCATTGCGGCTTTTTGAAGAAGCAAATTAGTTATGTTAACAATGGTCCCTTCGTTGGTTTTGAAGGAAGCACTTTTATAAGGACTATAAATAATGTTACCAAGTGTTTCATCTTCTTCCATTTTCCTTTGAGAAGCATGAATAAAAAACTCCAAATTGTAATCATTGATATACAAGTCATACTGGTAATGGAAATAATCATCATATATTGGAAATTCCTTGAATTCACCAATGACATCCACAAAGATTTGGGACGAGTCATTTCCTCTATTACATAGATAGCAGAAGATGTTTTTGAAGGGCAAGGTTGATAGCGTCTTTGGAAGCTTTAAGCAAGCGCGTTGTAATCCACTGTCGTAGGTATTCCATTGCCCTGTTATATTACATGTCGAAAATGTTTTCTCTGCCAATAGTTTTTGACCAGAGGGGTTACACATATAGCAGAAAACGTTTTTAAATATTCTGTATTTTCTTTTATAAAAAGATTCACAGGCATAAGCGACATTTGGATCGTAGTCAGTCCATTCCCCCGTCTGATTACATTTCGTATAGAGAGTCTTTTCCTCGTCAATATCAAAGCAGTTCTCCTGTTTAAACTCACCCAATCTGTCGTCCTCTCGAAATGCCTGAAAAATACATTCCCTGTCGAACGCCATGTCAATGACCTCGTCAAGATTAGACAAGAAGTTAAAGTCTGCGAAAACGGAACAATCGATGTCTAATGTCCATATAGTATAGTTTTCTATACCATGACACTCTGCGCAGTACTTATTGTTAAACGTCAAAGGAATCTTCAATCCCGTCACGGGAAAGTTACGTAAGCGAGATTTTGTGTCATTGAATGACGTACATTTCTGCTTTAATTCATTGTTTGTCTCTGTTGGACAAGAGGTGACCATAAGAGCCGAGGCTTGATCGGAATGATATTTATCGTTTCTGCCATTTATAATTGTCCTGTTCACACAGCTCAGATCGGGAAAACTAAAATACAAGTCTGCACAGCAATCTCCTCGTTTGATACACGCACTGTCACAGTGACATTCTGGACAAACACCCATGTGTAAGTAAGACAATGTTGGTGATATTTCCCATTGATGAGTTCTGCTATGGGGCAGACAAAAATACTCAGGTCCGCATAAGAGATAATATTTCTTCATTAGATCTGTGTAATTTATCAAATGAACACTGCAACTTGCGAAATGTTGAAGTATCAATAATGCTACGAAACTGCTCCTTAAGCACATTTTTTTGACTGTCTTATCATTCATTTATTGAAAGTTTTTGAATTCTGATCTAGTTGGCATCATGACACCATGCAGTTTTTTTTATATAGCATTAGGTCATAAATCATTTTTCTTCCTGCATCTTCGGTACCATTATTCATCAAATTTCTGGGACAACTAATCACTTACGTAATTATATTTACTTCATAAATTATGACTGATAGTCAATATTGAAATATATCTTGATGTTAGTAAAATATGAATATCAACATTTCCCTAGTTTCAGTTTTGAAAGGTTATGATACTCAAAGGGAGTCTAGAAAATGAAGTTATTATGCATTATTGATTAAAAAGCATAACGAATTATGATGAAATGCGTTATAACATTTAAAAGCATTGCACATCAACAAACATGAGAGAATTATGATTAAGTGTTTTTAATAGAATTGAAATTGAAGCGAATTGCCAGGAGGTCTCTTCCATAACCCAAACACAAAGGAAACAATTACATAAAGCTTTACATCAAAGGAAACAAAAATTATAATTAAAATCTCATTTTTTAAGAAAACGGTAATCTGAGTCGATACCTCATTGCACCTTCACCTTTGTGATGTCACCTTACAGTGAGATTTTTTATGTTTATACAATAATTGTTTGTCTATGGAGACCGTTGTGTATCCAGATAAGTGTGAGAGTTGTGCGCACGCAACCCGGATAACCACACCATTGCCAAAAGCAGATGGCTGTTCAAAGTCGACGCCAGGTGCACATTGGTCTCCTTCGTTTAATGTGTTGTCATCAATGTTTTATGTTTCTGTACGTCTGTCACGATTGTTTTGTATGATGTTCTAGTGAATATTGTTGTCTTTTTGTGATTTGGAGTTTGTATGATATCATTTATGTGTCGCTTTCTTGTGGGTTTGATTTGCATGGTGAATACAGGGTGGTCATGCTGGAGAGAATTGAATTTCCCTTTTTTTCACAACCCGACGCAACCTCTCATGATTGCAGCAACAATGGACATAAGACAAAACAATTTAAACAAACACCAAGGGATAAAAAAGAAGGGAGGGGATCTCCAACAAGACCCCGTTGCAGCATCAACTGCAAAACACCAAAATGCCCGAAGCAAAATCACAAAAGACGAGTACAGTACGAGACGGAAAAGAGGCACACGACATGTATACATCAAATACAAAAGACTACACGTAATCCGACGTGACCAATGGGCAACGGGTGCCGACTTTGGACGGCAACTTGTCACGCAAGTAGCAAATGGTGAAGTTATCCTGGATTACGTGCGCACAACCCTCTCACTTCTCCAATTACCCAGAGGTCTCGAAGAACGTACAATTGTTGTGTAAAACAACCTCCTCACTGTAAGATGACCTCACACAAACAAGACCGCGAAACGTAGAGGCCCCAGAAACACAGATGAATATGTAAATGGAAATAAAAAGAGGGCATGCGTAATACAGTCCGTGGTCTGCCGGCTGTATGCTCATGTATGTAATCACCCGAGGAGTCCGACTGACATTCACAGAGGAAGACATACAACAAGATCCCCATCAGATGAACAACAAACAATCAAAGGAGACATACCAGAACATCAAACATATAGACATAACCTCAGATAATGCATGTCATGTAGATATTGTTTTAGTTTTCGTGCTTGAATATCGACGGCGGGTGCGGCTAGTCAAACAGGGGATGTTTACTCCTCACGGACACCTGGTCCCACCTCTAGCTTGCTAGGGGGCCGTCGATGCTCAATTTGGTCCTCGATTGTGAGTGGTGTTGAAATTCTTGTCAGTATCTTCTTTATCTCATGTATTACAGCACATATATTGTGAGAGACCATTATTCATCCGACATTAACTTTGGTCAGCTTAATAACGAATGGTATGGCTGTCTGGATTAAGTGACTGTGCGCATCTTTCCTACTTATCCAAATAAACAGTGCCAAAACTGGGGATCTGTACTGGGACAGGTTGAAAGGGAGGGGAAGGGGCCGGAATAGGGGGAGGGAGAAGGGAGAGAAGGTTCTTGTGAAACTTTTTAGGATTTCGTGACACTCGTCCTTAAATAAAAAAAGATCAAAATGTCTTCTAAGTAGATTGTATCATATCTCATTTTCTTATATCATTTCTCCATTCGAAATATAAATTCAAAAACATAAATTCTCTTATTTAAGTAAACAAATAGAACCTAGCAATCAAAAGTTACGAAAATTCAGGAAATTGTTTGTAAGTATTTTTGTGAAACTTACGAGGTCTTCCTAGATGACGTATTATGAGAAAATGTTATCATTGTAGCTTGACATATTACATAGTGCGTTCTGTGCTACCTAGAAGAAGTCCAATCAACTTTCCGATAGAACAGGGAATAAGGAATGTTTGAAGAATAAGTACACTGTGCAAATGAAGAATTTGTAGTGAGCTGCTTGGATAGTCTATATTGTAAAATATGTTTTACATATAATAAAACGGAGGCTAACTGTATAACAAGTTGCCAAGTTCCAATTTTGAAAATTGACAAGATGTCACTTTCTATATGGACACGACCTCAGACAGCGGCTGCATTTTAGATATTGTTTTCATTGCTGTGCGTGAACATCGACGGCGGGTGCGGTTAGCAAAACAGGGGATGCATACTCCTCCCGGGCACCTGGTACGACCTCTAGCTTGCTAGGGGTCCGTCGATGCTCAATTTTGTGCTCTATTGTGAGTGTTGTTGAGATTATCGTCAGGATCTTCTTATCTCATTCGGAATGTTGCATTGTTCATTCCGATGTTCGTAACTGTTCAAATGGAAATTCTAATGATTTTACCTTACCTTCTCCACTTTGAGACTGAATAAATGATAGGTACCTTTTTATGTTAATTATCATAATTATATAAAAACGTGGCAGATTACTTCAAGATTCTACACTTGAAGTGTCAATTCAGAAATTTAGAAATAAATTAATGTCAGTTACCAAGAATACAAAGCTGTTAAATCAATGTCAGTTACAATCTGTTGCCAAGTTTGGGAAATTAACAAGACATAACTATCATAGTCGTGACAAGATTCTACATTAAGAACGGTAGAACGTCAATTCAGAAAGGAGCTATTAGAATTTGACGTAAAACTTGCGCTGAAAAAGTCAAAATTTCAAAATGCAAAATTTTTATTAGAAATGACAATCAACTTGGTCCACATCTGAATCTGCTGTCAAGCGGAAAAGGAAAATGTAATTCATTTCGTTTGAACTTGGGTGAATTAGAAATGAATTATTTTCTCCTGGTTAGAGAAACTGAAGGTGGCGCTTTTTCGCGCCTTTTTTTTTGTTGGGCATTGTGGGTAGAAAGTGAGTGTTCGGCCATTCGACGAGTTAGCGCTCAACCATCAACATCTAAATTTTCTCTTGGTGTAAAAATTTTTATTCTATGTAGATAAATGAAATGATTTTTTGATTATTTTTGACATTATATGTCAATCAGAATCGAGTATTAGTTTTGATGAACACTCTGAGATCATCTTATGATGAAATGTTTTGATTTGATTACATGTATTACGTTGTGATCTGATTTGATGATATGATTTGAATTTATTTGAAGTTTTTGATTTTGATGATGTAGAATTGGATGAAATATGAATTAAATGTGAGCGCTAACCGCGTCACCATCCACTTTATTTATGTATTTATTCATTTATTATGAAGTTTTGGTTGTTGTTCAGGAAAATTGATAATTAGGCCGATATTTGGATTAAAACGAGCATTTTTTCAATAGAAATCAAGGAAAATGTTCACCCCGAGTTACAGAACGCCACTTCCACCAAAGGCGTATATCATTAATACAAATTTTCTGAATAAGCGGGATTCTGTAACTTGGGTGGAACAATATCCCACGGGCAAAAAAGGACAAAAGGGGGATAGCCTATCGGAGTAAAAAACGGTTAATTCAGTTCTTTTTATATTACAGAACAATCCATTCTAAGCCATTCAAATACACAATAGTAACGAATGAAATAAACGACAATATGTTGTCCATTTCTGTAATGTATTTATTTCGCACCTGAAATCTTTCAATGTGGCTATTCAGTACAAAACAAAACGGTTTTCTGTTTCCGGATTGTAGAGTTTACCGACTTTATTAATATACTGCCTTCACAATTAGTATTTCTATTTCGATTTTAACATAAATGGGATTCGAAACATAATACACGTCAATCTAATGTAAACTAATGCACTTTTTGTATAATTTCGTTTACTGTTTTGCGTCCCTCGGCATTGGTTATCCGACCTTCTCAAACATCAATAATAAAATCTAACACCAAATCTATTTTCATACTGTACCTTTATGTATAAGGAATCCTCTTATACTTTATCTTACTATTCCAACAATTTTTTCATCCATAGGAAAGTTAGCTGGCGAGAAATAATTAAATGATTTCAGGGCTAAATCAGGCCCCTGTTCTTGCAGCTTCTTAAGAAATGAATATTCCATTTTCTGTTGCCATTCATCAAATTGCCCAGACATTGAAATGATAAGGTTTACTACGTTGGTGTTGTTGGTTGCCTGAAGTCAGGTTGTATCTAATCAGCTTTTACTGAATGCTTTGATGTAAAAGAAAGGAGAGGATCTCCAAAAAGACTCGGTTACAGTATCAACAACATAACTTTGAACCCCTATGCAAAAACATAGAGAAGACATTAAGCACAAAAAGAGGCGCAAAAGGGACTAGAAACATAAAATACTTGTATGGAGGAAGTTCTATGGTCGATACAGGGAACTCGTCATACATTATGATGTCCAATTGTCCAGAATGGTGGATGATATTCTTAGACCATTTGAACCATCCAACCACAGAATATACTTGAATCTTCCGAAAAAGAAGTAATCGGATGTGATATTTCTGTCGACATGAAGCGACGAGTGTTACATGCAAGCAGGAGATGCTGACTCTTCCCGGCACCTGGTCTCACTTCCATATTGGGAGTTCGCTTCTTTTCATGTGGTGGAGGTTTTTGTTGTTTGCTTTGGTTCGTGTTCTATCCTGATTTTGTATGCCTTCGATTTATGGTTTTCTGAATTATAGATTTTGTATTGTCACAGCGCGTATTAGGATATGGGCATTGTCTATGTTTGTCATGACATCAAAATACTAGTATCAAGCACAAAAGACTACAAGTGAGCCTACAAGACGCATGGACGATTTTAGGACGGCCAACTTCTGCGGTAGCTGTTAATTGTGTGGTTACCTGGGTTACGTGCGCACATCAACACACCAAGTCAGCAAAATGCAAGGGCCCAAGTAATACATAGATGAAAAGGTAAAGGAACATATAATAGGGTTCACTAAAAAGTGTCTGTGCTCTATCAGCTGGAGCAAGCTAATGCATGCCCAAGAAGTTCAACAGGCATTCAAAGAGGATAGGTGGCCAAGGCCCTGTAAGGGTTAGACCCTAGCTTATAAGTTTGGATAGGGCCCTATATGAAGTCCTAGCTGTTGTCACAGTCTGTCAGAGTGCAATTATTAAGAATGCGCCGGCACAATGTAGATGTAGATTGATCAAGCAACATACTAAGTGTCCTTCTGGTGACACCTGGATCATATCCATGGTATAAAAGGTTATTGACAATTCTAAACGTGCATGTCTGATCCATGCTGCAAATTTTTCTGCTCTTAAATGAAGCTATCGAATTTGAAGACAATTAACATCCGACATATTTTCGTCGGAAATTCTGTCTATCATTGATGCTATTTTGTAAAACATCAGACTGAGAGAAACCTATCACACTCATTATGTATTTGTATGATTTTATTGACTTTTTTTCAACAGAACAATAAACATTTCTTACGAGCCTTAATACAATAAATACAAAACTATACTAGGACATATATTTAGGGTTATAAAGACATAAAATATAGTTTGATAAATTGTAAGTTTGACCTGTTTACTATTGTGCTTTATCACAGATATGTATTCATGGCAAAGAATGCAGTAAAAGAATAAAATACGATATAATTGGCAAATAATATAGAAATGAAGGTAAAAATGTACATAACAAAGTCGTTTGATTATTTGCAGGCATTATAACGATATGAAATATATCTATAAATAAAATACAACGAAGAAAAATATCATGTTTTTGACTTGATTCTCCTAGAAGTAGGATTTCAGTTTAGATTTTCCTATTGAGTAATTAGACAAAATCTCATACAAAACACTAATATAAATATCAGTTGATTTCATTTTTCTACTGTGATTATAAATTACAACCATAAAACCCTGGTACTAGCTGCATTAAACGTGATCAAAATGTCTTTTAAAACAAAAACGGTCTTTTTTCCATTCCCTTTACTCTATGATTTATATCTAAATAGATGGTAGGGTATTGCAAGGTGTTTTTCTGATAATATACATTGTATATATGAACTGTGAAAACTAATTTGAGTAGTTTAGTGGAAATTGAAGTTTCATTAATACACAGAATCATAATTTTAGTGCAAAAAGGGAGTGAAGTGTAAATGAGTTTTTATGTTTTAATCATAACATTGACTTAATTCAATAAAAGTTCATAAGGCAACAAAATTCAATTTTCAGTTTTACGGATTAATTTTATTTTTTCAAAATAGGGTAGGAGGAGGGAATAAAAATAAAATATAAATCAGTAAATTTCAACATTTCATGTTTTGTTTCACCATCACGATCTTAATTCAGCTTGCTTTCAAAGCCGCATTCTCTAAAACACTTGCACGATAAAAGTTAAGTGAGGATGTAAAGTAACAACCAGTAATTCAGATGAGTAGAAGAAAAAATGTACAATCAGTTCATTTTGTTTCTAATTGTTGTAAAATTAGGGTCGGCAAATTCGTAAAACTAATGATTAAATTTTTGTCGCCAAATTTGAACAGACTAAATTAAACTCTGACTCAATGTGCTAATCAAATGCAATGTGTTCATTTTAATTGGGCAACGAAATTCATGATGATGAAAACATTGATCTAGAACAGTGGGATCTGAATTAACGACAACGTTTTATTGTGATTTTACTGTTTTTGCGACAAAAATATTTAAGTAATTAAATTTCAAGAACGTTATGAAAATACAAGTCTCTCACTAATTTGGCTAGTAATATCTTGAATAAATATTCCAAGCAAATACAATCTGTCATGTACATGTAGTAATGCCCTATTGATATATATCATGCTTTGTTCAACTGGAAAACACAAACATACAAAAACCTTAAGGCAAATTACAAACTCAAAATGCGGATAAATCCATGATGCTTATCATCAACAAATAAACAATTCAAAAACAATGTGTTTGTGAAATATGAAGCAGATAGGATCATCATAAAGCAATGTCAAGGTAAAATCAGAAAGTCAAAACTTGTGATCAGTAGAAATTTATCTGGATATACTGTATGTCTATGAACAAGCTAAACACATTTACAAAATCCTGAAGCCATAAAATGGGTAATCTAAGTCTAATGATAATTTAAAAGAAGTGTTAAGAGTTGTAACATTTTACCTCTTTCAATTTAAACTTAAATGACCTTGCTATCTTTTATTAATGTGAATTTGACCTTGCCTATCTGATCTTGGCTATAGGTCATGACACAAGGAAGGGTCAGAACTACAATTCTAAGGAAAATCATTCAAAATCCATTAAGATGATGAATGATATAATCTGGGCCGACTTAACTATTTCTTTTTTATGTGACCTTGAGCATATAGAAATGACCTAGGTTCAAGATCATGACATACTCTTTGGTCCTATAATTCTCCAGAATATTATTCAGATTTACCGATTGAGGAGTTAGATAATAATCACACCTGACACAATTTAAGGACAGAGGACCTAGCAAGTCAAATATATGCCTACATGCCTATAAATATAATTGGTCAAAGATATTTGGAGTTAGCCTTGATGGAAAAAGAATGTCATTGTTTTCAGGAAATGCAGCCTGCTCATTTACATTTGAGAGTTTTTGCACAATATTGGTAAAAATTATTGTTGACAATATATAATAGAGCCATAAGACAGACCAGCATTATTATGTATAGATCAGAATCTATTTGAAGAAAGATCATTGTGTAACCAATCATTACCTATCACAAATATCGGACACCTCCTTTTGAACAGAATAAGCATGTATCGTTATTATCATGAAATGCATGACTGATTTCATGACTGAATTTATAACAAATTAACTTTTTTTTTCATAACATATATCTAGGACTAGCATGACAAATAAGGAAATTGAATGACCATCTTGAATACAACAATAAAGTGCATGTGCACCATAGAGTAGCAACTTGTGATAGTCATGATATACATATAACAACAAAATAAACTAAGACTATAGAGACAAAATATCATATAAACTTAGGCAATATCACCATTTAGTGCACCACATGATAAATCCTAGGAATTCCATTGGTTGACCATGCCTAGACTATGAGAAAATAGTGCCCAGCAGTGGGGCACTATTCCTTTTTGCTTCACAGAGTAACGTCGCTATCAGGCACCATATTGCTTTACAGAGTTACGTCGCTTGGAGAGTAACACACAACATATGTTGACGCCTCCTTGTAAAATTTCTGAACAGCTAAGTCTGTCCTTGAGGTCATGTGACACACTTAACCTATTAATGCCAGTATGTGTTGGCACTATTCTCTCAAAATGTTGCTTTTGGAAGGTAAACAGTGCCCTGGCTAACTCTCGGGCAATATTCCTCCAAAAAAGCAACACTTTCAGAGAAATTAGTACCTACACAAACGGGCATTAATAGGTAATTATGCAATGCTATAATGAATTATTATGACATAATAAATATTGTACAATTATATTGTACTGTAGTATAGATGCCTTGTTAAGCATGTAAGTTGGTGTATAATTTTATCAAGAAATTACATCACAAATCATTTTTGGCCAGATTTCTCTTTCAAGTTTTTTGGCCACATTTCTCTTAAAAGTTTTTTTGTTACAATGTGAACTTTTCAATTAGAAATAACATACATGTAGTATGCCTATTTTTTGTGACTTCTATAATTCAAACCATGTTCATAACATTTTAAAATGATTGACATTTTCTGCAGAGTTTTGAGATAATTCTGACAGTGTCATTCTGAATCTTGTTTAGAACAAAACACAGGAAAACATTTGCTATCCGTTAACATAACACTTGACTGCAACTATACTGACCTTGCATATCGTAACATAAATACCGCCTTAAGATTACAAATGACTTAACTTACACGTAAAAGTAGAAGCACCTGTTCTAAAATATTTTCAATGTGTATGATATAACTTATCAAACAAAATCATTTGTTCAAATCTTACACAATTTTCATTTTTTAAAATGTCAAAATGTCTTTTCAATTTTATAGAATATAATTGAAAAATTTCACAGAATATTTGAGAGACACATCCCTGTATTATAATGTCTACATGCATGTTAGGAAACTGTTTTTCTGAAATCCTGTTTCACAATACAACTTTTCAAGGCTAATTTGAGTTGAAATTTGGCCTCATTCTGATGAAAAAATGTTAAAATACTGTAAACGTGGCAATTTTCGCGGGGGGGAAATTTTGCAATTATTATTATTAAGCATCAAGATGTTACGCGTGGGGGAAATATTCGCAATAATGTCTTTCCCATTGTAAGAATTCAGCAGGTATATTTTCGCATGGGGAAAATTTTTGCAAATTCCCTTGGTTCGCGAAAATTACCCCCATGCCAAAATTTCCACATTTACAGTATGAATTTTCCAAAGGGGTAGGGCCAAGAAACCCCTAAATCGGCCCTGTTTCTTAACATTTGAGTTGATTGAATATTTTTTGTGACTTGATACTTTGTTAAATTCTTTACTAAATTATGTGTTTAGATTTTGTTAATAATGCATGTATCAGCAACTACGAGCCCTGTGAAAACCCCAAAATCGGCAATTTCTGTCAAATTGCTGCAAAACCTACATGTTTCTTTAAAATTTGCATTGGCCACATGCATCGAGAAACATGAAAAATTTACAAATGAAAGATAACAATTATATCTTCTTGTCATGAAAGTTTTATGTTTCTCAATGAATGTGGCCACGTCCAATTTCTCCTTGAAAGACACATTTTCAAGCATTTTTTTACCATATTCTGTCAATAACGTCAAAATGACGTCACTTGATGACGTCATAAGTCTTCCTATGGTGCTTCGTCCCTGATATGTTCTTTTTATTAAAAGCGGGAAACATTCATTATATTTCCTGTGATATATCAAGTATTTATCATCAAGTTAAATTTTAAGGAAAATTGCAGGGCTGTTTTAGGGGCTTCGTGGCCCTACCCCTTGGCAATATGTTATCTTAATCTTTACTTCAAGAAGATAGGTCAGAATTCAAACTTTAAATGTTCCAAAGAAAAAGAAATGCTTACAACATAAATCTATCTTAAAGCTGCAATACATAGCATTTAACTAAGATTTTATAACTAAACCTCATGAATTTGACTCTAAATTAAACGTGAAATAACGCCATTTTTCCAAACCTGTTGAACAGAACCCTAACAAAAATGGGATGTGACAGCCTCATTTTTCTAAAAACTGTACCATGAATAAAACTGCCTTTTTTATTTTTCTTCTACTATTATCACAGATTGATAAATTACATGTAATATTTTACTAGTTTTTTAATAAAAATATAACTATAACAAATACTACTGAACTTTACTCCTAAATGATCAAGCTGGATCTGAAATTGGAAAAAATAAAGCCTGTGTTTGTGAAACACGAATGCCCCCGGTGGCATCTTTGTTAGTATGAACACTATTTTCTGATAAGTACATGTATGGGAGGTCGCTGGGTTAAAAGTTCAAAGGTCAAGGTCACGAGGTCAAAAATTTTGGTATCAATGGAAAGGTCTTGTCACAAGGAATACGCATGCGAAATATGAAAGCCCTATCACTTACCATTCAAAAGTTATGCCCAATGTTAAAGTTTTTGAAAAGTAGGTCAAAGGTCAAGGTCACGAGGTCAAATTTTTTGGTATCAATGGAAAGGTCTTGTCACAAGGAATACACATGTGAAATATGAAAGCCCTATCACTTACCATTCAAAAGTTATGCCCAATGTTACAGTTTTTGAAAAGTAGGTCAAAGGTCAAGGTCAAGGTCACGAGGTCAAAAATTTTGGTATCAATGGAAAGGTCTTGTCACAAGGAATACACATGTGAAATATGAAAGCCCTATCACTTACCATTCAAAAGGTATGCCCAATGTTAAAGTTTTTGAAAAGTAGGTCAAAGGTCAAGGTCAAGGTCACGAGGTCAAAAATTTTGGTATCAATGGAAAGGTCTTGTCACAAGGAATACACATGTGAAATATGAAAGCCCTATCACTTCCCATTCAAAAGTTATGCCCAATGTTAAAGTTTTTTGAAAAGTAGGTCAAAGGTCAAGGTCACAAGGTCAAAAATTTTGGTATCAATGGAAAGGTCTTGTCACAAGGAATACACATGTGAAATATGAAAGCCCTATCACTTACCATTCAAAAGTTATGCCCAATGTTAAAGTTTTTTGAAAAGTAAGTCAAAGGTCAAGGTCAAGGTCACGAGGTCAAAAATTTTGGTATCAATGGAAAGGTCTTGTCACAAGGAATACACATGTGAAATATGAAAGCCCTATCATTTACCATTCAAAAGTTATGCCCAATGTTAAAGTTTTTGAAAAGTAGGTCAAAGGTCAAGGTCAAGGTCACGAGGTCAAAAATTTTGGTATCAATGGAAAGGTCTTGTCACAAGGAATACACATGTGAAATATGAAAGCCCTATCACTTCCCGTTCAAAAGTTATGCCCAATGTTAAAGTTTTTTGAAAAGTAGGTCAAAGGTCAAGGTCAAGGTCACGAGGTCAAAAATTTTGGTATCAATGGAAAGGTCTTGTCACAAGGAATACACATGTGAAATATGAAAGCCCTATCATTTACCATTCAAAAGTTATGCCCAATGTTAAAGTTTTTGAAAAGTAGGTCAAAGGTCAAGGTCAAGGTCACGAGGTCAAAAATTTTGGTATCAATGGAAAGGGCTTGTCACAAGGAATACACATGTGAAATATGAAAGCCCTATCACTTACCATTCAAAAGGTATGCCCAATGTTAAAGTTTTTGAAAAGTAGGTCAAAGGTCAAGGTCAAGGTCACGAGGTCAAAAATTTTGGTATCAATGGAAAGGTCTTGTCACAAGGAATACACATGTGAAATATGAAAGCCCTATCACTTCCCATTCAAAAGTTATGCCCAATGTTAAAGTTTTTTGAAAAGTAGGTCAAAGGTCAAGGTCACAAGGTCAAAAATTTTGGTATCAATGGAAAGGTCTTGTCACAAGGAATACACATGTGAAATATGAAAGCCCTATCACTTACCATTCAAAAGTTATGCCCAATGTTAAAGTTTTTTGAAAAGTAAGTCAAAGGTCAAGGTCAAGGTCACGAGGTAAAAAATTTTGGTATCAATGGAAAGGTCTTGTCACAAGGAATACACATGTGAAATATGAAAGCCCTATCATTTACCATTCAAAAGTTATGCCCAATGTTAAAGTTTTTGAAAAGTAGGTCAAAGGTCAAGGTCAAGGTCACGAGGTCAAAAATTTTGGTATCAATGGAAAGGTCTTGTCACAAGGAATACACATGTGAAATATGAAAGCCCTATCACTTCCCGTTCAAAAGTTATGCCCAATGTTAAAGTTTTTTGAAAAGTAGGTCAAAGGTCAAGGTCAAGGTCACGAGGTCAAAAATTTTGGTATCAATGGAAAGGTCTTGTCACAAGGAATACACATGTGAAATATGAAAGCCCTATCATTTACCATTCAAAAGTTATGCCCAATGTTAAAGTTTTTGAAAAGTAGGTCAAAGGTCAAGGTCAAGGTCACGAGGTCAAAAATTTTGGTATCAATGGAAAGGTCTTGTCACAAGGAATACACATGTGAAATATGAAAGCCCTATCACTTACCATTCAAAAGGTATGCCCAATGTTAAAGTTTTTGAAAAGTAGGTCAAAGGTCAAGGTCAAGGTCACGAGGTCAAAAATTTTGGTATCAATGGAAAGGTCTTGTCACAAGGAATACACATGTGAAATATGAAAGCCCTATCACTTCCCATTCAAAAGTTATGCCCAATGTTAAAGTTTTTTGAAAAGTAGGTCAAAGGTCAAGGTCACAAGGTCAAAAATTTTGGTATCAATGGAAAGGTCTTGTCACAAGGAATACACATGTGAAATATGAAAGCCCTATCACTTACCATTCAAAAGTTATGCCCAATGTTAAAGTTTTTTGAAAAGTAAGTCAAAGGTCAAGGTCAAGGTCACGAGGTAAAAAATTTTGGTATCAATGGAAAGGTCTTGTCACAAGGAATACACATGTGAAATATGAAAGCCCTATCATTTACCATTCAAAAGTTATGCCCAATGTTAAAGTTTTTGAAAAGTAGGTCAAAGGTCAAGGTCAAGGTCACGAGGTCAAAAATTTTGGTATCAATGGAAAGGTCTTGTCACAAGGAATACACATGTGAAATATGAAAGCCCTATCACTTCCCGTTCAAAAGTTATGCCCAATGTTAAAGTTTTTTGAAAAGTAGGTCAAAGGTCAAGGTCAAGGTCACGAGGTCAAAAATTTTGGTATCAATGGAAAGGTCTTGTCACAAGGAATACACATGTGAAATATGAAAGCCCTATCATTTACCATTCAAAAGTTATGCCCAATGTTAAAGTTTTTGAAAAGTAGGTCAAAGGTCAAGGTCAAGGTCACGAGGTCAAAAATTTTGGTATCAATGGAAAGGTCTTGTCACAAGGAATACACATGTGAAATATGAAAGCCCTATCACTTCCCGTTCAAAAGTTATGCCCAATGTTAAAGTTTTTTGAAAAGTAGGTCAAAGGTCAAGGTCAAGGTCACGAGGTCAAAAATTTTGGTATCAATGGAAAGGTCTTGTCACAAGGAATACACATGTGAAATATGAAAGCCCTATCATTTACCATTCAAAAGTTATGCCCAATGTTAAAGTTTTTGAAAAGTAGGTCAAAGGTCAAGGTCAAGGTCACGAGGTCAAAAATTTTGGTATCAATGGAAAGGTCTTGTCACAAGGAATACACATGTGAAATATGAAAGCCCTATCACTTCCCATTCAAAAGTTATGTCCAATGTTAAAGTTTTTCGGAGAAACAGACAAACAGACAAACAGATAAACAGACAAACAGACGGACAGGCCAAAAACTATATGCCCCCGAATCTTTGATTCCGGGGGCATAAAAAATCTCTTTAAGCATCTATAAAATAACAATAAACATGTAAAGTAGAAGTCAATATCTTATTACATTACAGATAAAGTGTGTGCTGCTTCTCTTGAAGCATGATGAAACAGAATATCACAAACCTGCAAACATTTCAAATAGACCTTGCAAATAATTTGCATAAAATATAGCAATTCATTTAAGAAATTAATCTTATATTTTTTCTGTTGATGCAGGTATGACCCAAAGAATTGGACGGAAAACTGCATCAATGCACATATACAAAATTCCTTTTCCTATTCAAATAAAATTGTACTGAATATAAATTTTCACATCCTACATGACTTTGCTCATCTTTCAGATTTATCTTTAACATGTTTAAACTATGTTGATTAGATTTTTGAGAAATGAAGTTTAAGGTATTAGCAGTATAAAAGTAATAACAAAATAAAGATGGTCGTTTTATATAATTATGTACTGCTATATCTGGTGTCTCTTTCCATATCTAACCTTTTTCACCTGTTTAATTCAACTCGCCATTACAGACTGTCGTCCCGAACAATTGATTTGCGGTAAACTTCTAATAGTATGTTATCAAATACAAAATGAACCGGAAGTTGCGTATTATACCCCTAAATCCTTAAGTGAAACAAAGTTCAGCATGTACAGAAAGATTACATTACTTACTTATGATATTCCCCGTGTGATATGTCACTATGACGAGACAGTATATCACATTTCCACACACTGATGGGCTCCAACTTCAGGTTACTTCCCCTTCCCTCCTTACCCCCGAACAGTAACAGATATGGAGTAATATTCTGGAAAAAATAATATAAAGTTAGGCTCACCATGTACACACTTAATCAAACCATAGCATGTCTCTCTCCTATAAATAGGCACAAACTAATAATTATAAAGTTTAACACCTTTTTTTCTCTATGACTTCAGATCTCTCTCCTGAACATAAGCACATGCTGAATACTTTCATGTACTATAAACATGATAAACATGATAAAAGATGAACTGTTCTAGAGTGAAATAACCCTCATTTTTAAAAGTCTAGATTAATGAATAACTTAGTGAGAGTTACAAATTATGAAATGTTTATAAGGCAGTGATTAGGCAGGACAGAGGCTATGCACCATAGTCTCATTAATTTGAAAGATGGCCCACTTGAGTTTATGTACTTTCTTAAGAAAGGCCCATTGAAATTGCAGAAAATCACAGAAAATGGCTCATTCACAAAGTTCCCTTCCCAATCACTGGTCAAGGTTTCTAAAATATTCACAACAAGATCATCTTTATCAGAAATATTTTCTGTAATTGAACTCGGAAGTAACAGCATATTACAGAGTATCTGAAGTAATGTACATGTCAATCTTGGAAGTATCAGTCTTGAATTCTAAATTTGAAATTTTTAAAATTACAACAACAATATTCGAATTAGTGAATTTTACACTTAGTATAGAAAATGCACATGATCTAACTTCTTTTAAATTAGACAAATCATTGTGTCCTTGAAGTTACTTACAATACGTTGCCCTTTAATTACCTCTAACTCTTACCTGAGGTTTGACATCTTTATTTGGTTTGTTTGGCATAGTGTCTGTAGAGTTTGGTTTGGCAAGAAACAATGATTCACGGCTATTTGACTGAGCATTCTTCGTTTGGATAACACTGGGATTGGTATTTGAGCTAATGCTGGACGGAGACACAGTAGTAAAAGATGAATCAGTGACGGAAACATTTGTGCTCAGGTAGCTGCCACCAGATAAAGTAGAAAGTTCTGATGCACTCTGTGTTAAGGTGGGGGTGTCGGACACTGGGGATTCCCAACATCTCATTGTGACCCCGATATCATTGTCGTCCCTTGAACTGATAGACCCGTTCCTTATATGAGCCATTTCATCTCCGTGTGCGGAATGTAAATCACTTAGAGACTGGGATTTAGCACTTGTGAACTGAGTAAGCTGTGTAGGCAACTTGTGTTTTTTGCCTTTGTTTGTAAGTTCTATCCCTCTTTCAGTATTTAATGTATTTTCTTGATCCCTGAGAACGGAGACCATATCTCTAGCACTAAGTTTTCTTACTGACTTATTCGAAGAATTGGATTCAAAATGGTTCTCACAAAATTCTAAGTCTTCTATTACAATGTCTTGCTTCCCTGATTTGTAGAGATTTAACCTGTGACTTGCAGAATAAGGTTTGACTTGTATCACAGTCTTTGGAATGGTGTCCATAGGAATCATGACATCAGAATCATTCGTCGACCTTGATCTTGACCTCTGACCCCTTTTTAAATATCTGCTTTCCTGTTTTGGCCCAAATGAAAAACTACTTTCATGCACTTCATTTATCACATCATTTGAAAGACTCAAGCACGGATTATCAGTCCCTTGTAAACTTCCTGTTGAATCCATACTTGTTGTTGATATTTGGCGATCTGCCAATAACGGGGATTTCTCTTCCTTCACCTTTAATGTAGGTGTTGTTATGACAAAAGGTAATCCATCAGAATTTGGCCTTACTCTTGGCACACCAATGTCCAGCTGATTTGGCCTTTTTGGAACATTTTTCATTCCCTCTGATTGAACACTTTTTTCTTTATCTGCAACAGCAACACTATCATGAACTGAATTAGAAGATTCTGAACTTGATGCATTTTCTAACCGTCCATATTTAAAAGACCTGGGATTGCTGTTCTCTGTCTTCCTTTCCCCTCGAGACTCGTCGCGTCTTTGCCTACGACTGCCTCTATCGGATGAATATGCTGGGCTGGATTTAGGTCGACGCTGTCTATGATGGGTGCCTTTGTTCTGTAAATACGGCAGAGAACTTGTCCTGACAGAGTTTTCCCCCTTTGGAAAGTTGGCTGAGGTCAAGGCCACTAAGGAATGCCACATCCTGGGAGGGGGAGTAACTCCTGACAGCTGTATGTGACTCCATCTAAGGGATCCTATAGAATAAAAATTAATGCAAATTAAAATTGTTTGAATATCATTAAGTATCAGTATGAAGAATTTAAAATATTCTTACACATTAGATACTGAAATTGAGAGTAAAATGTCCATCTATTACAGGCTACTGGATGATCTTTTTCGTAATCTTGCCAAACTTGAATGCTGATCAAAAACTGAATTTAGGGAATAACTAGCTTCTGACATTATGTTTGCGGACAGTAAATGCTGATTTTACGGTCGCAAACTGAGTTTTTCTGGCGACGAGTCAAACAGATGTTTGCACCGTAAAATCAGCATTTACCGTCTGCAAACAAAACGTCAGTATCTAGTTATTCCCATTCTAATGCAATCTATATTTTTGTGAATATAAAGTGAAATGTGACGATAGCAACATCAAAGCCTAGTGTGTTCTCGTTTTACTGCCATAACCAAGGAGCAAACAAACAATGAAATTCGATGTTATAGCGACATTGCATTAGAATTATTCTTTTTCACCACTCAATTATTTGTATGGCTGTCCTTTTCATACAAAAAGAACTGACATAAAATATCCTTGCATAACTCGTGTAACTTGAATTAACTGTAATTTGAATTCAACATAATTCTTCATTTCAACTTTCTGAACCAAACGTATCTTTATAATTTGTGAAACTATAAATTTAGGCCCTTCTTTTCATATAAAGTGGTGATTTATTTTCCTGGTGTACATAAAGTTAAAGATGTTGGTATATAAAAATAATGCTGACATTCTGAACTTGCAGTCAGTTAAACAAGTCTATAGTTTTCTGAAAATAAATGTTCTATTTTCTTCAAACAAGGAACTTATGAAATTTTTAAAAATAATGTATAAGTTTGACCATGATGTACTTGTATGAATGTTATACATGGAAATACGAAGACATGCCCAATACATACCAAAATTGAAAACCCAGAAATCATTAGTAAGAGTTTTGTCCCTTTCTCCTCCAAAGACTACCATGTTATCTTTCACCTATAACAAGTTAACATGCTTTCATTAATGCTTTCAAATATTATGTAGCAATATTAAAAATCATCAGGACTTTGACTTTTTGCCAAATTTTTTTCTTAAAGAAATTTTCTAATGGATAAAGTGAAATTACTAATGAAATACGCACAAGAGATTGTCACAACTAATAAAATCACAGGGAGTGCACAGCTCCCCATTTCGAAATAATTAAAGCAACAACACCAAGCAAGCAAAATTATACTTCTTTTTAGAAAAAATAGGGATGGTCTATATATATCTTCCATTAAATATTAATTGTATATTAGATAAATATTAATTCCTATAACCTTACCACTTGTGATGTATGCCCTATCAAACATGGAGGACCAAATCTCGTCTTTAAACGATGCCACTTCATGGAATCTGTTAAAAAAAATATACATACTTGACCTAGAGTACTAAACCGCATATATCATCTCTTAGTCTACGCAACTATAAAGTGTTGTTTCTACAGCTATCAATGCCTCCTATAAAAAATGAGTGGGTGGGGGTTGGGCGCTATTCCCGTTTCCCATGGCTGTTTGTTTGTTTGAAGCTTCACACTTTGCCATGGGTCTATTTCATAATTATATAACAGGTATATCATGTATATGATAAGATAAAATGAAAAAAAAAAAATTGAAAAGACAATAGACATGATAAAGACTAACATGATAGTTAAGAATTTCATTTTCAATAACAATAATTTCAGTCACCAGATACAGTTTACATGTATTATCAAGTGATTGGAAAAGGTCGTACAAATAGGCCACTTGCCGAAATTCATAATGGCTGACAAAGTGACGAAGAATGTCCGAGGTAGGCAGTTTTTGTGCACTTTTTCATTGTTAGGTCACAATGGAATTGCGTTTTTTAACAGTGAAGTCATAATGTAAAACAATGCCAAAAGATGTATACGTAGACTCGGACATTTTGTGCTTTCTAACAAAATCGGAAAATGGTCTATTGGATGAAATTTGACACATATATACAGTAAGTACATGTACATGTAGGTGCTTCTAAATATCAATGTGATGTGAATGAGAACTTACGTAGGTTAAAGTACCAGAGGTCAGCCTTGGGATTAAGGTCACATGCTCCTCCAAACATCCACATGTCACGTCCGTACATGACAGCACTGTGTCCATGACGACCGCCCGGCGTGTCCTCTGACCTCTGATGCTGTAGAATTAACTCCCACTCCTCCTCTTCTGCAAAAAGCAAATGTGAAGATGTCAAGGTCATGACAAATGTAAAGGTCATTCATTACAAATGAGTCAAGTTCTCTATCTATCTTTATCTGTATAAACTGGAAAATGCCTCACTTTTGAACACACATTTATCCAGGGGAGAGAGTGCGCCAGAAGTTCAAATTATATGTTTCAGGGTTGTGAGATCGAGGAAAATTTCAACTTCAGGTAAAAAACATATTTATGCATCACAGTCAAGAAATATGTACTATTATATAATATTGGATCGTCATACATTTCTTGAATCATATGTGATTACGTCATGATTACAAATTTTAAATGCAATCTTAATTTGTATAAGACAACCATTATTTGCAGCATCTTGAATTAATGTCAGTCTTTCCCAATTACATCGGTCCCCCAGTCCTGACAGGCAAAATTATGTTCGGACAGGTGCTTTCCTTTCAATAGCTTGTCTGAATGACCGGCACCTTCTGGCGAGTCTATTCGAAATGTAATCAAATGTTCCAGTGCAAATTAAAACAATTTTTGGTCCTTCATGAGACTTTATCGATCACACTCCTATAAACGTTTCATGATTGTAATTCTAATTTCTTAGCTTTGTTTTGAAGTGTTTACGAGAACATGATTGACAAGTAGTCAGAGGTTGTATGGGCCGGGGCTGCTACCGTATTTTTTCTGACAGACAGTTTTTGTTTCAGACCTACGTGTTTCTTTAATACATCAGTCCGAATGACCTATGTGAGCTGAAAGTTTTTTGGAAAGACTGTAATGTACCATGTACATTTCTTAGTTCTTAGTGCAAAAGATCTTTTAAATATACTACCTTATTTCTTGGTACAATTATAGAGATCTTAATGTTGAAAGCCCAACAATACATTCTATTATTTTACCTATATGGAAAGCCCAAAGTTCTGAGCTGGATCCCTTCAGGTCTATGTACCCTCCGTATATATACATGACGTTATTATGTAGGACGGCTGAATGCTGCCGCCTGGTGGACGGTTGGGGAGAACCCAAATCACAGTGTAACTTCCTGACATGCTTAAGGTCTGAAAATACACAAGGTAAATAATCACAAAAAAATTTAACGAAGAAGAACAATCTGATGAATCTACAAAAATTTCATGAAAAATTGTCTATTTCACGAATATTTCAAAATACTTTCAAGATTAATGAACATCACCACTATTTGGCTTTTTGCTTTATGTTTTTTGCCAGTGACACTATTCTGCATTTTTTTTTTTGGCTGAACATTCCAGTCAAGCTTGGCCTTCATTCACAGACTTTACAATTATTTTAGATGAAGGCAAAAGATGGCCAAATGGTAAATTTAACAAGTATTTGATCACCGAGAATATAAAATGTAATTAGGGCCGAGCAATTTTATTGCGGTACCGGTATATTGCGATATGAGGCTTCGCAATACGTACCGCAGTATTTGTTTTCAAAAACCGGTTTTTGATGATGTTTTTTTATCTTCATATTTTCATGTTGTTTCTCTGAAAATTATGAGCAAACACGAATATTTACTACTCAACATAGATCAATAGGGTAATTTAAATTGCCGAAATACGACCTTTAAATTATAACGTCGTGAATTAGATCCTGCTCATTCCATGTTTCGTCCAAAAACAGCAATGATAAAATTATGATCAGTTCTATAATTTTCTGACTAGCCACTTTTAACCAGGACAAATTGTAATTGCTATGCTATGTACACAGTCTGATAAATTCCAAGCAATAAATGAATAACGCTTGTTTGACTTTCAAAAACGTACGTAAACATACTGTACACGTCAAGGACAAAAATAAATAATCATTGGTATACTAATTTACAAGAAAGACTTGACCATGTTAGCTCGATTCTTAGCAAGTATCTAGATCATGATTGGCATATTTACATTTTACAATATTTTATAAGTTTTCAAATATATATATCAAAGGCAAATGTCATATTTCTTAGAGCTGAAGTATTGTCAACTTGTCATGGACAGTTAAAGACTTTTTTTCTCATGAAACCTGTGTAAAATATTTATGATGTAAAACAAGTATAGATGCCATCGACATATGCTATTATAGGCCACTTGCTGAAATTCATAATGGCTGACAAAATGATGAAAAATGTCTGAAGTAGGCAATTTTTGTGCACATTTGGTCAATGGAATTGCATCTTTTAAGAGTGACGTCATAATGTAAAACAACACCAAAAGATGTTGACTCGGACATTTTGTGCTTTCTAACAAATCGGAAAATTCTCTATTCCTCATTGATTTTGTCAATCATCATTATTTTAATAAATCAGTGTTTTTTTGTACCTGGATTCAGAATCCAAAGAGCGGAGTCCGTAAGATCATCACCAAACGCCCCTCCAAACAGTAACAACAGCCTCTGAAAATATCATAGTTATACATAAATAATCAGATTCCGTGAGATCATCACCAAACGCCCTCTCCAAACAGTAACAACAGCCTCAGAAAATACCATAAGTATACATAAATAATCAGAGTCCGTGAGATCATCACCAAACGCTCCTCGAAACGGTAACAACAGCCTCTGAAAATATCATAGTTATACATAATTAATAAGAGTCCGTGAGATCATCACCAAACGCCCTCTCCAAACAGTAACAACAGCCTCTGAAATTATCATAATTATTCATAAATAACCAGAGTCCGTGAGATCATCACCAAACCTCCAAACAGTAACAGCAGTCTCTGAAATTATCATAATTATACATTAATAATTAGAGTCCGTGATATCATCACCAAACGCCCCTCCAAACAGTAACAACAGTCTCTGAAGTTATCATAATTATACATAAATAATAAGAGTCCGTGATATCATCACCAAACGCCCCTCCAAACAGTAACAACAGTCTCTGAAATTATCATAATTATACATAAATAATCAGAGTCCGTGATATCATCACCAAACGCCCCTCCAAACAGTAACAACAGCCTCTGAAATTATCATAATTATACATAAATAATCAGAGTCCGTGAGATCATCACAGAACGCCCCTCAAAACAGTAACAACAGCCTCTGAAATTATCATAATTATACATAAATAATCAAAGTCCGTGAGATCATCACCAAACGCCCCTCAAAACAGTAACAACAGCCTCTGAAAATATCATAATTATACATAAATAATCAGAGTCCGTGAGATCATCACCAAACGCTCCTCCAAACAGTAACACCAGCCTCTGAAATTATCATAATTATACATAAATAAATCAGAGTCCGTGAGATCATCACCAAACGCTCCTCCAAACAGTAACAACAGCCTCTGAAAATATCATTATCATACATGTACATCATAAATAATGTTTTGAAAAATTTTATTATTGTAAGATGTAATTTTCTTTTAAAATAAAAGATGTATTAAACTACAGTCAACATACATGTGTGTCTGAACTAAGAATCTATCTTCAGATATTCTAAAATGTATAAAATATATGCATCGTTCAGGGCATCTTTAGGGTCTTATACTTGAACAAAGTCAGGTACTCTTAATGGAAAATCATATTTTGCCCAAATTTTGAGTGTATCCAAGGAAAACTGAATAAAAATGAATATAAGGTATCTAAAGTCAAAAGACTTGTTTAAGAACTGCAGGTACTTATTACAAGCAGTAGAAAACAAGAAAATTGTAAAATTTTGAGAAATAGCAATGAAATGGTAAACAAGAGCCCCAGGGGGCACAATGCTCACCTGATACCCATGCACGCTCTAATTGACATACTGCTATTGAATACTGATAGTGCCAGTACCGGGATTTTAGCCCACAACCTTTCTAAAAAGATTTTTGCCGGATGCAGAGAAGTTTTTTTTTTTTCAGACAACCTTTAAAAGTACAAACAAGAAAAAATAGTCACATTTCAAAACAATAACTTTTTTTAAGTCATATGCCCAACTAGTATAGTTCAATTATGCAACATCAAAAATAAAATCATATTGTAAAATCCCACTTAATGCGCAGCAGAAAAAGAATAAAACAATGAAATGATTTCATAAATTAAGTTTATTTAAAACTGAACGACCATACCTTTCATTTTTGAGAGCTAGCATGCCAGAAATTATAAAGCCTGACAGGCTGTGTTTGTGAAACGAGAATGCCCCCGGCGGCATCTTTGTTAGTATAAACGCCATTTTCTGTTAAGTATGTGAGAGGTCAGGGCCAGCGTAATATTGGTATCTATGGAAATATCTTGTTACAAGGAATACACATGTAAAATATGAAAGCCCTATCACTAACCAATCAAAAGTTATGCGCAATGTTTAAGTTTTTGAAAAGTACGTCAAAGGTCAAGGTTATGGTCACGAGGTCAAAATTTTGGTATCAATGGAAAGGTATTGTCACAAGGAATACACATGTGAAATATGAAACCTCTATCACCAGCTTCCATTCAAAAGTTATGCCCAATGTTAAAGTTTTTCAGAAAACAGACAGACAAACAGACAAACGGACAGGCCAAAAACTATATGCTCCTTTTATTCCAGGGGCATAAAAAACAAAGATTTTTCGGTTCTGCCTTTATTCATATTAAAGTATACTGAAATCTAAGAATGCTTTTGAATAGTATTGATTTCATCTCAAATACAGTTAAAATCGTTTAAATCCAATATTTATCAATTCAAGTGAATTGTGCAGAAATTGGGCCAATTTGTTTTCCAAAAAGCAGTGTACGGTGTATCAAATCTCATGATCCAGAGGAAGAGATTACTCATTCGATGTTTCTTCAAGAAATCAGTCCGTAAATTACTTCATCTAAGAGAGTCTAAGACAGAGGAAATTCGAGCAAACTTTATACATGATAACAAGTATATGCAAGTGTTCCAAGTACATGAATGATAACCATTATGAAAGTGTTCCAAGTATAATGCACATTAAATAAAAATCTATTCCGTTTGCACTGTATCTCCTGAAATGTATCGCAGTACTAAAGGGTTGTGGAGGAATTAAGCGGATCAAATCTAAAGTACAGCGACTTAAATTTGTTTACAGTTACAGTTATAGGTCAGAGACCACTAAAAGGCCGGTTCTGAATGGAGAAAAACCTGTAGGGTGAGGGGGCCTGTTATTTTAAATGTGACAGAAGATGTGATTGGCTATCAATTCTATTTTCTTTTGGTATATTGTTTGAATATGATATATATAGGTGAAAAATAAGTGCAATTAGAATGTCGATACCCGGATATTTCCCTAGCTCCCGATCCGCTAAAGGGGACGGGCGCGGGAAAATTTGAAAATTCTCTGCGGGGTACCTTGTGACGCAAATAGTGCGAAAAAGAGCAGGTCATGCTATATTTCTTAATTTAGTTTCGTATAAAGCTTGAATCAATGAACAAATCGGTATATAACATGCATGGCCAGCAATGTTAGTATAGACGTTATAAGGCATTTCGTTAACATTACGGCCTATGGAAAATGATTTGGTTGTCTCTGACCTGGATATCTTGACAAAATTCTTTCACTTGTAGGGTACCATGCATGAGTACCTCATATCTACAAAATGTCATGACAATCTGAAGAGTGGTTATAGAAAAGAAGCAGAAAATGTATGAAAATCACCCCCCCCCCTTCCTTTTTACATAAGAAAAAAATTCATAAAAAATCAAAAAAATAAAATGTAAGCCTAAAATACATATCAAAGCATTAAGTAAGTTAAATATGATAAATATGCAGTAAATGAGTGTGTAAAATCATACACTTATTGAGTTATTTAAAGAAATAGTGCAAAAATGTGCATTTCTGACTAAGTCCGAAAAGACGTCAAAAACGCGTCAAAAATTTGACTTCGAAGTGGAACCAAAAATAACAACACTTCTTAAGACATCTCTCTAGATCATCCTGATGCTTTCGGTTTGTCGATACATGCTTCGGTTCTGAAGAAGAAGTTTGTCATAGGAGGGTACCCCCCGTGACCTACTATTGGCTGTGGTGGCGCCACCTGTTGACGGATCCGGACGAAAAACAACAACACTTGTAGGGGACCATGAGTACTTCATACCTACCAAGTTTCATCAAAATCCCTTCAGCCATTCTGGAGAAGAAGTTTAAAATGTGAAAAGTTTACGACGACGGACGACAGACGCAACACTATGACAATAGCTCACTTGAGCCGTTGGCTCAGGTGAGCTAAAAAGGGAAAAAATTTTTTGTCGGGATCCCGTCGGGGTTTGAAGCCAATCCCCATGGGTCCATTGGGCATGGAAAACATACATTATACCTATGTACAATCTTAAAAAATATTCCTTAAAAATCTAAAAGTGGATATCTTGACAAAATTCTTTCACTTGTAGGGTACCATGCATGAGTACCTCATATCTACAAAATGTCATGACAATCTGAAGAGTGGTTATAGAAAAGAAGCAGAAAATGTATGAAAATCACCCCCCCCCTTCCTTTTTACATAAGAAAAAAATTCATAAAAAATCAAAAAAATAAAATGTAAGCCTAAAATACATATCAAAGCATTAAGTAAGTTAAATATGATAAATATGCAGTAAATGAGTGTGTAAAATCATACACTTATTGAGTTATTTAAAGAAATAGTGCAAAAATGTGCATTTCTGACTAAGTCCGAAAAGACGTCAAAAACGCGTCAAAAATTTGACTTCGAAGTGGAACCAAAAATAACAACACTTCTTAAGACATCTCTCTAGATCATCCTGATGCTTTCGGTTTGTCGATACATGCTTCGGTTCTGAAGAAGAAGTTTGTCATAGGAGGGTACCCCCCGTGACCTACTATTGGCTGTGGTGGCGCCACCTGTTGACGGATCCGGACGAAAAACAACAACACTTGTAGGGGACCATGAGTACTTCATACCTACCAAGTTTCATCAAAATCCCTTCAGCCATTCTGGAGAAGAAGTTTAAAATGTGAAAAGTTTACGACGACGGACGACGACGGACGACGGACGACAGACGCAACACTATGACAATAGCTCACTTGAGCCGTTGGCTCAGGTGAGCTAAAAATGTCACAATTTGCGGGCTAATATTTGATGTCAAAATATGCCAGAGACTATATTCATATGCCCTGTTATTAATGAAAACCCCCTGCAAGGTACCTTAATCGTCATTGACATGTTTTAAGGGTGAAACAATTTATAACTATACCAAATTCTAAGGAGTTTTGACCATAACTTTTAAAGATATTGTAAATTTAAATACAAAAATGCTATATTTTAAGCCAAAAATGCATGAAAAACCTGTATGACATACAAAAAAATTTCTAAAAATTGAAGGATTTATTATTCAAACATGATTAAATATTTGTTAAACAAACTATTTTAAACATCTGCAATTAATTAAGGCAATACAACGTTATTCTTATATATTTTGGAATTTAGTGATGACGTCACGCGATACCCGGACCACCTTAAAATCCTTATGAACAACATAGAAGACAAAGCAATCATCATAGAAACATCACACCTTCCGCAAATGTTCCCCATGGAGAATGGATGAACCCTACTGATTTTCAAGGTCAAAGGTCAGGGAAGCTGTGGACATAGGCTTAAAATACTTATGAACAGCACAGAAGACAAAGCAGTCATAGGAACATCAAACCTTCCACAAATGTTTACCATGGGAAAAGGATACCCCCTATTGATATTCAAGGTCAAGGGCCAAAAGTCAAGATCACTGTGGAATTAGGCTTAAAATCCTTATGAACAACATAGAAGACAAAGCAATCATCATAGAAACATGAAACCTATCACAAATGTTCTCATGGGGAGAATATGAACCTTATTGATTTTCAAGGTCAAGGGTCAAGGTCACTATGGACTTGATTCAAAATCATTTTGCTGATGAAATAGACATGCAAATTGTGAGGGGATGCCACTCTTGTGTTGCCTTTATTATAGTTAAGCAGATCACAGCAGTTAATTACAAATACAAAGGACCCTTACATAGCATACTCAAATAGTAATTTTTGTACGAATAATTGTATGCTCCTTAAGAAAATGAAACAATATACCTTATGTGACACCACGGTATGTCCTTCCAAGAATGGAAGCCTATCTCCCTGAAGGTTTAACTTCTCCCACTCAGCATTTCCTGAAATTTAAAGAAAAATAATCCAAGGCATGCACATTATTCAATTGATTCTTTTTTATGCTTATTCATTAAGTATTTTAATATGTTATATGCACAGGTAATTTGACACATCTTACACAAACTCTCATTTTGAAATTTAATTTCAAAGTTATTCATTTGCATTATTCCTTGTACTGAGTCTTTTCAGAATACAGAGTTATTTCCCATTTGGGACAGTATCTGATGCAGAAAATTTATGATGTCATAAAATTTATATGGTAACTTCAATTTCATACAGTCATTTCTCAGAGTTTAAGGTATTATTTCTTCTAATTCTTACATATTTTTAGAAATTCCATATTTTTTTCAATATTTCAATGATTCGCCATGAAAATGTACTATGGTCCCGAACATTGCCGAAGTTGTGCGTCTTCAGCCAACTTTTTGGTATTTAATTTTTCTGTTCCAAAGCAACTGGAAGTAGAGTATATTATACACCTAATGCCTTAAGGGAGCTAGTTTCCAAAGAAATAAATGACGACACAATTAGTCTATGTCAGATACCATCAAAAATGGGAAGAAACTCTGCACGGTTTTGTAAAATACTGAAAAGAATTCTTAAAATATGGAAGAGAAAATACCTATATGAAACCGCCACACATCTTTAAGGGACACATGCCCATCCTTCCCTCCAATTATGTATACATAATCTCCATGGATACAGGCAGCATGACGACATCTGGATCTTGGAAACGTTTTACTGGGGGTTACTTTTAATGCATTCCATCTAAAGAGTATTGATAACCCTGAAACTTTATTCTGCATCTTCAATCATGACCAATTTCTATTTCTTTCTGGATACCAACAACTGGAAGTAGAAAACAAGCATATAAGTATATAAGTACATGTACATATTCAAATAGATATCTAATCTATGTCCCAAATTATTATGTCAAAATGTTGATAACGGCACTTCTATGTAATAGTCATATGTGATATTTTAAAGTCTTTTAAGTCAACTTTAACGTGCTAGTGTATTAAAATTATCCACATATATACATGTATGTACATCTTTTAAAAATCCACAGAAATTTGAGTAAGGAAGTGCAAACTTGCCCCGTATGGGACAAAAATATCCCTTTAGTATACATTTTTATTCTTTGAAAAGTTATCTTGGATCAACCTTGACCTTTGACCTTGGCTTAAGGTCAAGACACCCTTTTAGATTCTTAGGAAAATTTGTGAGAAATACTATTGAAATCTATACACAGGGGATGAAATCATGCCAAAGACAAGGTTTTACACATACTCCATAGTGTCTACTGTGACCTTGACCTTTGACCTTGGTTTAAAGTCAAGACACACCCTTAGGTCCTTTGGAAAATTTTTGAGAAATACAATTGGAATCCTTGCACAGGGGACGAAATTATGCAAGGGACAAAGTTTTGCCTATAGTGTCTACTGTGACCGTGACATATGACCTATGACCTTGGTTTAAGGTCAAGACACATCCTTACATGTAGGTTCTTTAGAAAATTTTTGAGAAATACTATTGAAATCCTTGCACAGAGGACGAAATTATGTCACAGATAAGGTTTTGTCCAAAGTGTCTACTGTGACCTTGACCTTTAACCTTGGTTTAAGATCAAGACACACTCTTAGGTCATTAGGAACATTTGTGTGAAATACTTTTGAAATCCATGCAGAGGAGGAGGAGTTATGCCCTGGGTAAAGTTTTCCTAATGGTGTCTATCGTGACTTTGACCTTGGTTCAAGGTCATGACACACTCTAAGGTCCTAAGGAATGTTTATGTGAAATATTCATGAAATTCATGCACAGGGGAAAAGTTATGTCCCGAACAAGGTTTTACTAATGGTGTGAACTTGACCTTTGACTTATGATCTTGGTTCAAATTTATGACACACCTTTAGGTTCTACATGTACTAGGGAACATTTGTGTGAAATATTAGTGAAATACATGACCAAAGGGAGGAGATATGCCCTGGACAAGGTTTTATTATCGTGTCTATTGTGACCTTGACCTTTGACCTTGATTGAAGGTCCTTAGGTCCTAAGAATCATTTGGGTGAAGTACAAAATGTAAAATTGAAACCCATGCACAGGGGCAGGAGTTATGATCTGGACAAGATTTCACTAATGGTGTCTATTGTTACCTTGACTTTTGACATATGACCTTGAGTCAAAGAGATGACAAACCCTCATTTGTGTGAAATACTAGTATTATTGAAATCCATGCACAGTGGGAGAAGTTATGCTCTGGACAAGGTGTGATTTACAGACAGATGGACAGACAGGGTGATTCCTTAATACATCTTCGTTTGCAGGGGTGGGGGTGGGGGGGGAGATAAAATTTGCAGATAAAAAAATCTAAACATGCATGTTATGGTAAAATCAACAAAATTTTGGAAACAGTGATCAATTGATCAACGCGGAATTATTTTCAGAATTGACTGCTGCCCTAAATTATATGTGAAAATACTCATTTGAAGACTACAAATGAGTATTTTTTTCATACATAAGTTTGGGCAACAGTTAATTCTGAAAATTCTGAGTTCATCAAATCAGAATAGAAAAACTGCATAAAGAATGCATGCAGAGTGCATTTAAAAGTTGCATACACATTCTGTTATTTAATTTCACAGTCTGCTTTTAATCATCAGAGTCCTCTGATCTTGACCTTTTGACCTAAAATTTGACAAAACTTCCTAAATCCCTGGTGATGAAATGCTTCCTCAATCCCTTGTGAAGAATTTTTAAAGGTAAATGATGATAGGTACAAATTGCACTGAAAACAGGTCAGAAACAATGTATACGCATGATGCCTATTTGAAAATGTACTGAAAACATCGAAGTTAAAAAACATTGCGCATTCATATTAGTTCTGCAAACAGTACATGTATATTAAATCCAACTCAAGCACTCTGGTTGTTTGTTTTGTAGATTTCCCTAGCGAGAAAGCAACATTGAACAATGAAGATAGAAGAATTTTACAACCTAAAAGTACTGTATTCTATATCTTGAGTGAATTTTCATGCATGAATGATCATTATCAATTAATTTGTAAATACCTTTAAACATCAATATGATCAATAAATATTCATTGTTCAGTTTATAATACCCTATAGTAAGTGAATAGTGTGGTTGGACACAATAGGCTTAAAGCATAATGCTAGTAATCAATCAAAGATCTATTTGTTTATAGCGGCAGGTGTAAATAATTATAAAATCGATTATCTCCTCTGGTGAAGCTTTTGTTTACATAATTCTTATAATAATCATTATAAAGGATACAATTTTCATTGTCTTTAATAAACGTGTTAATTTTTTTTTCTGATTTTCTCAAAACCTCAACATAAGAAATTCAAAGCAAGTTGCCACCATGTAATCAATTTTATTCAGTCACAAAAGGCTGTCTAAATTTGACCTTGATGAATTTTGTTGATTTGAAAGATTTTTAAGTAAGAGACCACTTACTACTTACATGTATCATCGGTATAAATGCG
The DNA here is from genome assembly GCA_028142955.1 of Pinctada fucata. Classification (NCBI taxonomy): domain Eukaryota; kingdom Metazoa; phylum Mollusca; class Bivalvia; order Pterioida; family Pteriidae; genus Pinctada; species Pinctada fucata. The sequence goes on along the minus strand of AP027114.1, from coordinate 23,398,151 downwards.
AGATTTTGAATTCATGTAAATTAACAATTTTCATTCGATTTAGAAACAAGAGGTCCAAGGGGGCAACAATACTAAAATATCAGGTAAAAAAAGCTTTTAGATGAAATCTTTTGTAATTTGCATGAATATCTCTTTTTGTTGTTTGAAATTTACCCAAACAAAAATCATTTTTTAACAAAATACCGACATGATACCAATGTGATACTAATGAGATACACTTTAGTATCACGTTACAATATCTTGTTGATATCAGCTCTTAATGTGATACTAACAAAATACTCAAGTCCTATTAGGGATGAATATCCTGTTAGTATTAGTATCCCATTAAGACTGAGTATTGCATAATGGTATCACATAGAACTTAAACTCCCTCTGTTAATATCTTGTTGGTATTTTGTTTCATTTTGAAATTTGTTCTGACCTGCCAGTAGTGGAAGCTTAACAAAATACTAATATGATACTGCCCTGCTTTACTGCATCCTGTGTGATGTCATCAATGAGTCATCAGTGACATCACAAATTTCAAATCTAGCTGATACACACATGCAAGCATATGGAGTTTGAGATTTGTTAGGAATTATGTTAGAATTTAGTTTAAATACAGATGGATATCAAGTTTAACTTATTTTCAAAGATATTAATACATGTACCATTGGACACAATATCAAGGACAATATAATATTTATACAAATTGGATGCCAGATTGTGTATATGTATGGATGAATTGTGCTCCGTCTGCTTGGAAAGTATCATGACTAGTAAGTTTCTTTGCTACTGTATAATACTGCATGTATTTTTTTTACTCTCTCCCCCCTCCCCCCCCCCCTCCTTTTCACCCTTCCCTCCCCCCTCTCCTGCCCCTTCCTCCCTCCCACTTCTCTCCCTCCTCCCACCCCCTTCCTCCCAATTTTCCCCCTTTCCTCCCTCCCCTCCCTCTCCCTCCTCCCGCCTCCCTTTTACCCTGTCCACCCCCTCTAAGATGACACATTTTATTTTAAGTGACATAGTTTGTTATAAATGTAAAGTTTATGTATTGGATTACCCATATACACCCAAAAATGTTTTACAAATTATTTTGATATAAATGAATTCAATTATTTCAAGCATAATAACTTGCATTTTTTTCCTTTGAACTTCTGTAATCATTCAAATCCATGAGTGAGGTATAAACAAATTCAAACCCTCACATTCTCCATCTCACCCCATATCAGGGTCAAAATATTGCAGTATCACATTAGTATTTTATTACTGTTTTTATGGTAACAAAGGAAGTATCTCATTGATATTACATTTTGGTATCATGTTGGTATTTTGTTTCAAAGGCAATGCCAGGTGAGAAGTATCCCATTAGTATCACGTTATACTATCCCATTGGGTATCCCATTTGTATCACATTGTAGTATCCCATTGGTATCACATTGGGTATCCCATTTGTATCACATCGTAGTATCCCATTGGTATCACATTGGGTATCCCATTTGTATCACATCGTAGTATCCCATTGGTATCTCATAGGTATCTTGTTAAGCTCATTTGCATGTGAATTTTGATACTATATCTCATTAGTATCATGTTAGAGTATCCCATTTACCTATTTTTTTTTGTTTGGGTTATTTCCCAATTTAGGTTGAAATGTCGCAAAATTCCCAATTTCATCGGTCCTGGCATCAGGGGCTATCTTAGACTATGCTAGTATTGTATGGGACCCATCTATGAAGAAAGATGTTGATAAGAATTAAGATCAAGGGCATACAAAGACGAGCCGCCCGATTCGTTATGAACGACTATAGTGGCAAGTCTTAGTGTCACCGAGATGATGAGACAACTTCAATGGACGCCCCTGCCAGAAAGGAGGAGGATGCAATGTTTAACATTTTTCTTCAACTCTGGTCATGAACAACCTGGTGGCCGTCCCCATGAACTCTATGCATATATTTAAATACAACAAAAGCCAACACCATGAATCTCATTCTCAAGCTCTTAACATGGTTAAGGTAATTTAAGGTAATTTCAACTTCAACAAACGTTTATAAAAATTCCTTTGTTCCAAAAACTATTCTTGACTGGAATTCACTTCCCGAGGCCCTTATACGTAAACTCTAGGAATTTAAATCTGAGGAATTCAACAGGTTGAGACTGTCCACAAGATATCGTTGCTATCACGTAAATGTGCGACTGTCCTTTAAACTAGCGACTGTAATGGTCACGCTTTTGCGTGACCCAAGTGTTTGGAACAAGGGAGATTATCAATTTAGGCCTTAATTTGACATTTTCGCTTATTCTTTTTCAATTAGTCCGAATGGTCATTTCATGAAAAATCGACTTCGGACATTTAATTGTCCCCTCTATATCGGCAATCTCCAAGAAACGATGATCCAAGTGACAGAATGGCTTCAAAAAATCATTGGTACAGCTGTAAAAAGGAGATATGTCCCAAAAAATAAAGCTTTATTTCCCAAATATACTTACGAGTTCGAAAAATTCAGTTGTTTATGTCTCCCTCCACATGACTTCATTGGAAGTTGTAATGATCGGTATTAATCAATCACGTGGTGTTAATCTCTTGTCAAAATGTAAGTAACCTATATTTACGGTACGCAATAAGGGCAATTAAATCTAAATGTTTCTCGAAAGAAATGAATTAATGAAATTATTTTCTTTGATGGTTAAACTTAATTTTCCAATCACAAATGCAAATGTAAATTTACGGAAATTTCCGAGTGTAAATATTTCATAAAAATTTGAGTAAAAATCACATTAAATTCACGAATTTAATTTTCACGAAACATAACTCGTCCTTCTATAAAAAGAAGAGCTCTTATGTAGGTGTTGAAGCATTGTAGGTTTGGGCCTCCGTAACAAAAATAGCTTTGGCATTGTTCGTTGGTAATTTTTGTTTTGGCCGCTGCAAGATCAAAGTCAAGGTCACGTGAAATGAAAGTTCTAATGGTGGATAAGAGGGAAAAGTAAGAAACAATAGGTAAATTTGATGAAAAATCAACTTTTTCAATATGCATCGTTTTAAGTACTGGAATTTCTAACCCACATATGATATAGAGTCTTTTTCGCGGAAAATGCTCGTATGGAATAGGAATATTTCACCATTTTCGTACAAAGAAATGTCAATGTATAACTGTCCGCGTGCCTCACTTCAGAAACTTTGATAACTTTGTCATGCAAAAAATAAGATAAAATCTATACCATTCAGTAGATCCCGCTTAGTCCTAAATTTTGGTATATGTTACATGGTCGAGGGTTTATGCAATCAATACAGACAATATAAATTTTAGATGGGGCATTTTCAATGTTAAATTTTAGCGTGACGTCGCAGAGTTTAACATTGAGCTTATGGAGAGCGTCACAACGTCACGGGAAAAATTAGCATGGGAAATGGCCCATCTGAAATTTGTTTTGTCTATTAATTTTGATTGCGTGCACTGACTTTAATATAAATTATACCAAAATTTACGACTAAGCGAGATCTACTGAATGGTATCAATTTTATTCAAAGTTCTGCATGATGAAATAGTCAAAATCGTGTTTATCCAGTTTCCTAAGTGAGCCGCGCGGACAGTAGTTGTCTATTAACTTGATTTATAGCGAAGACACGGAGTTAAACGATAACAAGAAAAAAGCATGATGAGAGCATCTCACATACGTATTCGCGTGACTGAATTTAACACTGTTTTAAAGGACAGTCGAGTAATTAACTTGATAGCATCGATATCTTGAGGACAGTCCCAACCTGTTCAACAGGTCCGGGATTACTCCAGAAATGGCTATAATAGCTAAATATGGCTATAATAGCTATAAATGGCTATATTGGAAAAATAATTTTAAGTACTAAAAAAGTAAATTTTGGAATTTTGAGCTTATACTCAAAATCGCAAATGTTTATGACCATCTGAATAATGTTTACTAAAGAAGTTGACATGTAAAATGTACCATCTTTGAGATTGAATGAGTCAAATTTTGATAACTTATCCTGGTCAAAACTTGAAAATTGTAAGTTTTGCATACCAACTTCTTTTGTAAACTTTGATCAGATGGTCATAAAGATTTGCGATTTTGAGTTTGAAAGAAAAATTCAAAAATTTTATTTTTAGTACTTAAAATTATTTCTCCAATATAGCCATTTATAGCTATTATAGCCATACAGTACATTTGGGGGTTCTGGGTCGCCTGTTTTGGGGGTTCCGGGTCGCACATAACTGTTTGTTATTTTGAAATGACAACTTATTTTCGTAATTAGTTATTATTTTATCATTCCATATTGATAATTCTCTTTGTAGAAAAATATCAAATGTCATTTTCCATCTTAAATAAGTGAAAATTTATGTTTGATTCTGAATACCAAAGCCGACCCGGAACCCCCAAATGTACTGTATTTAGCTATTATAGCCATTTCTGGAGTAATCCCGTACCTGTTCAAGGCAGCGCTGCAAGATACTCTGACACCAGCGCAACTAATCCCCCCCCCCCCCACGTGCACACAACCATAGCCTTAATAATTTTTACTTACTCAGTGAGTTCTTTTTGAGTACCATACAGATAAAGATACAGAAAAAACCTGGACCTGGCAACGCCTTACACTTATTTACTGAATAATGTAGAAAATGTGAACGTCTGAAAGGCGAATCTTCGACAAGATAGATAAAAATTTGGATTAAGTCATACTCACATTAATCTAGCATGTTTGTAAATTAAAATAAATGCCCGCCTAAGATATCGCAGATCTGCATTTTAATCTATTTTAATTCATATTTCGAAATACGGAAATCGAATTACACACAAACTGTCATTTTGTTTACACGAAAGAGTTCTTCAAAGGGAGGTAACTCGATATATTCCTTGGTCTAATTTGATAAGGCACGGTCCATTTGATATTCAGGGGGGGGGGGGGGGGGGGGGGGGGGGGGGCTTGGGTTTTTTGTCGGAGCAAGATTATTTTTTTCGCCCCGGACCGGGGCAAAATTATTTTTTACTTGCAAAGTTGGAGCAAGGAAATTTTTTTTATAACAATTGATGTGAATATTAAGAATGTTTGTGTTATTCTTTATTTTTACTTAAATTATACTCCAAACATTATTTTCATGTAAATTGTATTCACTTCTAAATTGAGAGAGATGAAAGATTTTTACAATATGCGATATATAATTTTTAGTAAGCAAAATGTATATAAGGTCATGTAACATGTAAGAGGGCCTGATGCAAGTTTTTACATGTAGAAATGAAAACTAGTGAAAAACTTATTTAAATTCTCCTTCCAAGCTTGTATATAAAATTAGACAATATGGTGATACATGTACATGTATCTATTAATAGTAATAAATTATATCGATAATGTATCAAAGCATTTAATTGTTTTCAGTCACATGCATTCTTTTGATATTTTCAAATATGAACTTGCCATTACAGAAGAAAAGAATGGCGAGCGAAGCGAGCCAATCTTTTTTTTTTAGAAAGTAAATACTGTGGCGAGCGAAGCGAGCCGAAAATTTTTCAGGAATTTTAAGCGAATTTTATGGTTATTCTTCAATTTCAGATAACTTGTAAGAGCAAGATTATTTTTTTCTGTCACACCATAAGCAAATTTATTTTTTTCATCAAAATTCAGAGCAAAATTATTTTTTTCGAAAAAAACCCAAGCCCCCCCCCCCAGAATATTAAATGGACCGTGCCTAACGAGTCGATAACCGAGATACGAAAGTTAAAACTCTAATTTATTGACATAATATCATCTGAAGATAACTAGAGAGAGGACTATATACATGTAGCTATCTAAATTGAAGATGAATAAATAAATTTATAATTAACGCAAGTGAGAAAATCACCGATAAGGGTACTTGTAGTATACCCAATCCAAGGAGGAGCCTGAACACTGCATATATGCAATATTACAGCTAGTTCCAGATGAGAAAAAGGTGGTCCATATGTACCGTGATTGGAGACAGGAATGAAGTCTGTCGAACAACTTCAAGAAGTTCCTGTCACAGTATTTTTATGGTTTAAAATTTCATACATGCACCATTTTATGTAATACATTTTGTATATCCAATATACATTTGTACATGTATGAGTCATTATCAAAAATTGCAGCCTTTTCTGTCAGTAGACAATTGCCACACTTCTATATAAGTTATATGACCAAAATTTTATCCTATGATATTGTTCACAATGGAATCTATCACATGAACACACTTTCTTTGTTCAATAATTAGGAAATCATTTCATTCCGTCCTATAGAAGGTCCATTTTATGGCAAATTTTGCTGTCAACTGGCTTCAGAATTTTCTGAATGACTTCTTTGCAATAAAGTATTGTCAAAATAGTTAACTGGAATTGTGATATTATGAGTCTATTATAATTAACTTGAAAAAGATTGAGCAAATACGTAAGAAATATTATAAATACTGGTTGCCTTATCTTAAATTTCCTCGAAATAACCTGGACTGTACACCAAGAAAAAAGATTTGTCAATGGTGTAACAAACGCCTTTTTAGTCATATATTGTCACTTTCTGCTTTTTCAAAGTATTCAAAGACCTACTCCTTATCTACTTAATATCTTGTCATTTATTTTCTCAAGTCCACTCTTTTCAAGATAATTTGAAACAAAGATTATACAGTTCCATTAAGGGTTAACTGAACCGTACATTTGTTTCACGTCAGTAGTGTTACGTTTATTTAATACTTAGCATGATGTACATTTTCCTTGCAAACGTTGATACAACATAATGTTTATGGAAAGTATTACAAAGTCCAGGGACAACACTTTATAGAGTTATTGTAACTTAATGATGAATACATCATTGGTGAAACGGTCTGTGGTGTTATAGTTACACCATTTACAATTTTCGTTACACCAGTGACAAATACAGTCTAAATGTGATTGCATCTTCATTGTGTTTTGGAAATGAAGTATTCAAAGGATATAAATGTCCTAATGTTGTGTTTAGCATTAAACGTATGTAGGTTATATCTATTTAAAGAGAGCCAATTTCACGATAATGCCAGTTGTGTTACACCACTGACAGACCGAGTAACACCATTGACATATTGCCATTTTTTCTGGATTTTGTCTTCTATGTCATAGATTAAAATTATAATTTTTAAGTGAAATACGATCAGTAGTATGTAATGTGTTCATCAAAGTATCAATATCAAACTTTCCGAGAATTTAACTTCTAAAAACCATTATGTTTTGAATCATGTTACACCAATGACTATCACATCATTCGAGAACTAGAAATAATTGTGAGATGAATGGAATGAAATCGCGTAAAGAATAGATATTTAGGGAGAAGGTGATCTTCACAAAGACCCCTTGTAACATCCACAAAAAATAAACACTTCAATTTGACGGCACACAAGGAACAAACACACACAAAAATTATGAAAATAGAAGAAAAAGAAAGACAAATAATTCATGAACCTAAACATCAATAAAATAAAGAGATTTCATGTTTACTTAGGTGGCAATATCACACATATCAAACATACATGTAAATACCGTGGTGGACACCAAAAGCATGTTCCTGTTAATAGGGTGGCACCGGTGTTATACACCTGAAGTGGTACTCTTATACGAATAAAGAATGTTGTTACGTGTGGTTTACAAGTATACCTTAGTAATTTAAATTCAATTAAAGTAATATGACAGAATAGGTATGAGAGCACCGAACAGAACGGTTATAAATAATCTACACAACAAAAATACCTTACCGGTATTTTCACTCATCGGAGTCTGAAGTTTAATTATTGCCTTAGCCATTTTTACTCTTTGGGTCTTTCTAACTGTTTACAGAAGAAAAAAATAAAAGACCAGATAGTAACTTCTATGACCTCAGTAATCAAATTTAGTGCAAAAGACGTGCACACCCAGAATATCAAATACTTGTCAATGTTGATCAATTCAAATAATTCCTGACAGATTTTGTTTCGGTTATTTTGAAAATAATTCGATTTTCTCAAACCAAGTAAATAACTGACATGAAAATGAAAAAAAAAACCCCAAAACAAATAAACAAACATTATATTCTATATTGCAGCAAAAATACATTGTATTGGGGTAATTACTTTTCCAAAAGTGGTGGCCGACACTTGTGACCCTACTGAAACTTCAAGTGTACCTACCAAAAACGAAAACAGGTACATTGTTTTATATTTTTGCTCACTATCTTAGTCCATTGCAGAAAAAAAGTTTTGAAAACTTGGCTAAAATGATGGACAGACGGACATACAGACTAACATACAGAGAGTAAGATAATAGTCCCTCTCGGGTTTGTCAGTAGGAGGCTTATGAATTAAAACTGTTTCCTAATTGGAATTGTAACATTTTAAATTTACAATTCAAAATATCAGGAGAACAATTTTGGTAATAAGAACACCTTTACATAAGTCAATGGTGTAACAACTTGAATCATTGGTGTCACAAATTTTAGTATTTGAAAATTTATAGTCTCATGTAGACATTACTTAGGATTTAAAAAATACAACAATTGAATTGTTTCTTTTTCCTCATACCAACACTTTTATTTTGTCATTTTCTTTTTGTAACTCGAATATATTTCATCTTTAATATGACTTTGTCAGTGGTGTAATATTTCTTGTAATTGGTGTTACACTGCTTACAGAAAATAGAAAATATAGCTTAATACCGATCACTTTCATCCATTTTACTGCAAATAATCTTAAAAATGGACATTTTGTACTTTATGAACAAGTGTGATATGTCCCTTTTGTATTTAAAAGCATGAAAAACATATGATAAATTCCGATGTCAGTGGAGTAACAAAATTGTCATTGGTGTAATCGTCAGATTCACTGGTGTAACGAGGGTTATATTTTGAATAACTTCCGTAAAAATTCTGATATCTGATTTATTTTCATTGTTGAAAAAAGAATCTAATTCATTTTATACAAAATGAGGAACACCAATTCTAAGGAATATATCGGTTCCAATTTAAACTCATTAAATATCTTGTAGCTTCATGCATTTGTCCATATTTTGAGTTTGTATGAGCATAGAAATTTAAACTGATCATGAAAAACTAGCAGGAATAAAAGAAATAGATAGATTTATAAGCCGTTCACTTGATTACAAAGTTCCTTTTGTGCTGTTTGCATCAGAAGTCAAAATAATGGTATTAAAGCATACGTTACACTACTGACAAGTTTTTCCTATAGTTGACATACTTTACGATTCTTAAAACTCTATTTGCCATGCTTATTTGTTTGCAAATTATATTGATTTGAATTTGTGGTTACTTGTTTTTATTGTCATCGAAAAACTATTTGAAAATCAGACGATATTTTTCTGATTTTTCATGCTTCAGATTTGGCTGCAATTTTTGATAATGACCCGTATTATTATATATTATACTATACATAGATTGTACTTGAACTATAAGAAAATGTTATAGGTGACTGGGAAAATGAATTTTTTTTCACTGGAAACTGCATCAAATATGATAATCAATGATTTAGGGGGGGGGGGTGTTCGGGAACCCCCCCCCCGGTTTCCGATTTTTTTTGGTAACATTAACACTCGGAATAAAACAGTGACACTGCAAACTGGGTAATAAAAATTGCTTACCCCCTGTTTACACTATGTTCCCGGCGGCCACGGCGGCCACGTTTCAAGCCACCGTGGACGAAACGTGATGACCGTGAGACAACGTAGAAGAACGGGATCGACAATCGTAACTAGCCGTGGGTGCCGGGGCTGACGGGGCAAATGTTTAAACTGTCAAAACATTTCTCACGGCAGCCCACGGTGCAGATGGCCTACTTTAGAAACCGTAGCAAAACGGGTCGAACGCAACTCAACGTGACAGAACGTTACAGACCGTGACAAAACTTGGGAAGTGTCCGTAGCGGAACGGGAAGCAAAAGTATGACTCAACAAATTACGATCCTAGCGAAGTTGAGTTACGGTCTGCCACGTTTATGTCCCGTTTAGCTGCGGATGCTTTAGGGCAGATGTACGTTTTATCAAGGTGAGCTACGGTTCCTCACGGCGAGCTAAGGAAGTGTTAGCCGTTTCGTCACGGTACGTCCCGGCTTGTTACGGTTTATTTCAAGTTCTACTACGGCTTGGCACGACACGCACGGTCACACAAGAAGTATAACAAACCAAACCCTTTTATGCAGCTTTTTGTGTCTCTTGTTCCCGGTTAATCGTAGTGGGACTTGACAGAACTTGGTAGTCGTGGCCAACTTGATTGGATCGTAACAAACCGTGACAGACCTTATCAGAACGTGACAGGTCGTGAGGAAACGTACAAACGTCCGTAACAAGCCGTAGGTTGAAACGTAGTGCGCCGTCAGGTCTCCAGGATTCAGGAGCCGCGGCTCGTCAAGGATACCTTGATAGACCGTGCGAAAACGTAACGAGACCTAACAGAACTTGAATACCATGATAAAAACTGCCAAAAATCATACGGTGTGCTACGTTTTTGGCCACCGTGACTGCCGTGGTCGCCGGGAACATAGTGTAAACCTAGGGTTAATGTCCACCAGAATTCACTATTTTGAAACAAAATTTACAAAATTTTCTGATTATATATTCTATCGCACATCGATTCGATACCGTATCAATTGGCGTATTTGTGGATTCCGATTTTTGTACAGACAATCGCGAAGTTTTTGTAATGTACGTCGCAGAGGGGGATTTCTGTTTATTGTATTCCCGAAAATTAACATTAACAAATACTATAATATGAACATGCTCAAATAAGCAAAACATGTACGTGTGTCAAACAATCAATGTAAATGGCACGGGGATCTGAACCTACACGTTTCTGTCCTCAAATACCCGGTATGAGTATTTTTGTCATCTACAAATTTTGTTAAAAACATACTTTAAAATAACCGGGAAAATGGGCAAATATTTAACATTTTATATAGCTCGAATATGCTCCGGGGGCCTACAATTAAGCATTCAAATTTTCAAAGCCTTTGAATCCTTCTCATACACCTACACACCTAGCTCCTCCCCTTTCACATAAAAAACAATGATACGCATTTTTTTTTACTCGATATCGTACCAATATTATTCTAAGTACATGTTACCGCGAGGACAAATCAACAAGCTAGGGGCGAAGCCAGGCGTACATTTGTACGCAAAAACGTCCACATCGTCTCGCCAAAAAAAAAAAAAAAAAAAAAAAAAAAAAAGAGAGCGCCTCTCCCGGCAGTTGCCAAAAAGAAGGGGGAGGGTCTTTTGAAATAGTATTCAAAGCAAACCACTGTTAAGAAATATAAATCAAAGACACTACAGAAACCACCGAATTGAATGCATTTTTCGAAATTTTCTCGTGTTTCATTCGAACTCAATACAACGATCGCTAACAAAGTGCGAGTGGTCGATTGGAAAGACTTTATGTGAACGTACATATAAGTATTTGGGGAATTTCATGTTCACATCTCAAGTTTTTTTCATCTTAGATACACTTCATCGTCTGCTGATATCGAATTATATACGTTATCCCATCTACATTATGCTAAAATACGCTCCAGAGGTCAGCAATTTGCTTCATTTTTTTTCAAAATTTTCTCGGGGGAGCACCCCATCCCCTTCAATGGGATGGGTAACATATTTCCATACTGTCCCCACTTGACCCAGTCACACCCCAAAGTGTCTGTTCTTGGTCCAACCTTTCTTTATAGACGTCAACATCGAACACCCTGGCTACGCCCCTGCCAGCAGTAAAGGAAAAAATGTTTTATTTAGAAATCTTTATTAACCACATAAATTGAGCGGAAAAAATGGTCTGGACATTCGAGAAGATAAGGAGAAAATATGCTCCAGAGTGCACCATTTTATTCCATATTTTCAAAAATTTTCTGGGGGAGGCCCCCGGACCCCCACCTACAGGAGGGGGAGACCCCCTCCCGTACCCTCCCCCGCTCGGCACTTCGTGCCTCGAATCGACCCTTTGGGTCGATACAAACCCTCCCCCCGCTTGCCACCCTGGATCCGCCACTGATCAAGAACGACGTGGTGGAAATTCAAGATTTCAATTGTTCTTTTTGCTTCTCGTAAAATCAAGGACTTATAAAACTGTTTATAAGTCCTTGGTAAAATTTAGAAGAAAACATTTGAAGAAAACAATATATTCGTAATTATATCATGAAACACAAATTTATTGTCCTCAAAACTTTGTATCATCTCCAATCGAGATGGCCAGAAATGGATTTAGAACACTTCTTACAAGAATTCCATACAATTTTGTTGGAGACAGAACAAAACGCTTCCGGCTTCCTTTGATCTTTTTGAAGTAGAACACTCTCCCATTAAGCTTTTAGATACTTTTTCATTACAAAAAAAAAATGAACACAGAACACTTTTTACTGATCCAAATTGGAAAAGTTAATAATTCGACGCCTCAAATTTTGAGTTAGGTAAGTTTAGGAGACAGAACGAGTCAGGACGGTTCCAATGATATGCTCAACTCAATTTTGACGAAAATAGAGTTAGAACACTATAAAACTGAGTGCGCGATGTTGATAAAAGAAAGGAACGAAATTAAAATTCTTAGTTTTTACGTCAAGATAAAAAGTAAATGAATTCAGGGATACATCTATATCAATCTTCTTTCAAAATATATATATAAATTATTGAAAAAATTAAAAAAGAAAACGCTAAAAACTTATGACAAAAATGAGAAAATCACATATTTATCGATTTTTGTTAGTCTAAGATAAGAAATGACCATCAACATCAAGTGAATGACCTTGGAAATTTTCAAGGTTATAAATGAAATAAAGATGTGTTCACTGTCATAAGTAGTACTTAGTAGGAGTAAAATCCATTTTAAAAGCTTTAACGCTTAAAGTTGCCACAGCAACAGTTTTTGACGACACAAATGAGACGAAGAGCTCTTTTTTCCCAATTTCGATTTTTTAATGAACGTTATTTTACATAACCGTCAGAGGTCTGCATTTATGTATAATTGGCGATGAAAAACGGCAAAAATCATACAAATCTATCGCAAAACTGAGCGTATTGTTTAAGTATGGGAGCAAGAATGAAAATATCTACTACAATGGTATCAATGGCAACACAGTATCTAAAAGCAGGTTACCTCAGAGTCCTTGAATAGCACAAAAGACTGATCTCGTTGCAATGACAACCGGAACTCGCATTGACTGAAAACCTTAAATTTTGCAATCAGAGAATACTAGTAATATATTTATACCCAATATGCAGAAAATCATGAAAATCCATGACATGCCGTGGTACCAGAATTTTGGTGGTAACTAAACAGAGAATCGGTCTTAAAGCCTTTCCATCATTGATGTGATAGTACCTAATTGTGGTGTTATAGTTTATCATCACGAAAGAGCTGCTCTTCTTTGAAATTGCTTTTTAAAATTTGTCGATGATTTTCTTTGTATGAGTCCCAGACAGCAAATGTATATTCTACCTGGGGTCTAACTTGTCCTTGATGGGAAAGGCCAATTAAACAGATTTCTATGTTGAAAATCAGTAGTTTTAATTTCATTGTTTTACAGATACTGTCGCTATGACTATATTCCAAGACAGATTGTTGTATATATGATGTCCATGTATTTGGCTTCAAAATAGTTGATATGGCCAATTGCAAAGTTCCTTTACATGGATGTCGTATGGGATGATGCACAGGTTCCGCTTTGTCAATTTGTTATATACAGATGACCTAGTTCGCATTTGATTCCCAGTGCTGAAGGTTGTAAATTAGGTCCTCATGGAGCTGCTTGGCTGCTTTGCTCTATTCAACAAACTCATCAGCAGAAAGTCTGGCTGTTGACTTAACTATACCGGGTGGGTCCTTGATGTACGTACTTCAGAATTCAAAATGAGAAGGATCGAGGAAAGTTACTTCGAGCAACCAGAGGTGACTGGAGAGCTACGAATACGCGCAAGCAAGAAGGTTGCCGGAAAAACACTTCTGATCTGTTCTAAGCCAGTGCCCAGTTTCACAAAAATTCTTACGAGAAATTTCAAGAATTTTCGTATTTTTCGTCATCAAATAAAAGGATCAAGAGTTTTACCATTCTGATGGTATAATGATTACTAATATAATTTCTACATACTAGATATAATTGCAGGAACAAAACATCACTTTAGTTTCTTAGAAGAACTAAGTGATAAAAAGTTACGAAAATTCTTAGAAATTTTCGTAAGTATTTTTGTGAAACAGGCTGCAGGCGCGTAGCCAGTCACACGCAAGTACGCAGGTGCTTCCACGTAATTTTGCAAACCAATAAAAAAAAAAAAAAAAAAAAAAAAAAAAAACAAAGATCTAACATAGAGAACTGCCATGTGGATGCGTAAAATCCATTAGCTACCGGGGGTTTTGCCCCCTGGGACCCCCATATCCCTCAAGGGAGTCCTAAGCCGACCCTGCATGAAAATGCTTCCGCTTGATAAGTACTCCTGCTACGAGCCTGTATGTGAAGTTTGATGAGCGACCTCTAATATGGGATCTTAGCTACGCTTTGGAGAAGCTAGTAAAACCTATGCACTTGTTTAGATCCTAGAATATTGTTATCAGTCAAGTGGGATTCACAGGATCTCTTTTTCCAATGCTGCTTGTAGTAGTTAAGGATATCATATTTTATAAAGAAGTTCGTAAGGTTAAGCTCTGTAGAATGTTTTACACCATCTAACAGCATACAGAGGTCAAGGACGCTGGTCTACAGTTAGAAGGCTTACTTTTGTTATTGTTAATCTATTGGAAGATCTCCAGTCCTCTGGTGTTTGACCTTGGAAGATCTTAGTCAGGGTTGGTGTCATCTGGTGAGCCATCTCTTTAAAATTTAATGGATATATCATACAGACCAGTTACATTGTTTGGAATGAGACCAATCAGCAGCAGCTTCAGTTAGCCCTTTCTGTCACATTGATATTTGGCTTGTTGAGCTTAATTATTCCAACAATGGTCTGCCCCACGTTATGAATGGTAATAACACTTCAACTTCATATCTGCGGAACAGATTTTCATAGAAACAATGTTAGAATTCAAACTTTAAGTGAATTGAACTTCCAACTCATAGCCTTTTAGCGCAACATTTCCAACACACCAGACACGTGTTTCGGATACCGATAGTAAATCCACATCATTGATGTTTCAAGCCAAAGTGATCTTCAGTAGCGCCTTCTTGTTTGATCTTTGAATTTTGTGTATCTATAAAAGTATTTTGTGAATAGTGCGCGGCCCCAAAATTTCAGCGTCACATATGTCTTAAATCAGAATCAATTGAAATATACATGTACTTCGGATACCAAAGAAAAATAGTCTTTATTTTTTTAATTTCGCCTATATCATATGCATTCATCTACATTCATGCACTGTTCATGACGTCATGATACTGGCTGAAGGACTCAGTTCAGCAAGTTAGCACTATTGTCTCACAGTCCCCGCGAGCTTAATGAATGAAATTCGAAGGATTAACCCCCTTTAATTCGATGATATTTTGGAATGAAATGAGAATTTTCCAAAAAAGCGAAGTAATGTATGATGTCAAATTGATAAAGAGCCAATACAAAGACTTTTTCAGGCAACAGAGCTGGGAAAAAGTAATTAACACAATTGAAACAATCAGTCACGGGGAACATATTAAAACTGCCTAAAATGAATTATATTAAGCCTCTAGTGCCTCACGTATCAAATATGATACATCAAGTTTGCTAGTCTGTACTTCATATGTTTTGAAAAGAAGAGTAACTCAATCAGCATTTATTGCTTAACCTCACATTAGGGTATAAGCTTTCTAGAGGAGTTGTCTCCATTTTGGATTTTTCTACAAGAAAATATATCCTGAAAATGACTATCATATATGATACATTCGGCAGCTGAGACATAAAAATCATGGGAAAATGAAATTTATCAAAAAATATATTTCAGCTATCAAATTTGTATATTGTTCATATTTCATTCTATGAACATTAAGTTGGGAAACTTTATTATTCCTTTAAATTTTTGAATAAATAAAAGGATAAGAAATGAATTGAAGATTTAGAAATTCCACTAATGCCCGATGTATCATATATGATACTTACCCAAAAATTGTTAGAGAGGGATTTTTTGAAAAAATTTCTTCGGCTTTATTCTTACATTTGGGTAACATATCAACATGGAAAAAATCATGATTCTCCGTCAAGTATAAATAGGTGTGGGCACTAGAGGGTTAATAGTGTAAATAATAAGAAAATTGAAATTGGAATCCAACTAGTAACATTTCATTTTTTAGTAACTGACTTTACGTGTTAACCAACAAGGAAGCTTATAAGCTATGAATTGACCCTAAGTCACACATTATTTTCCATCTTTACTGTAAGTGTTGATAAAAATTTCATTCCATTTCATTACCCATTTTCAACCCAAGACATTAAATCAGACGGTGGATAATGGATTTGATTGCCTGACTTGCTTTTCACTTCACCTGAGTCCACGCCTACTTATCAGAATATCATTTTTCAAGAAGGAAGACTGTCCTCAATATAAGATCCCCAAAATGTGACTTTTACGCGATTCTAATCATCATAATAATGGATCATCAACAATCTTACATGGCAAGTCTACTTCATTTTCTCTAGAACCGCTAAATATTTTATCAATAAAATATACATGAATATGTACTCATTAATATTGTTCTTTTGATTAAGTGGTGGCTTGAGACTTTGATTGGCCGAAATATATTTTTCAGTCAAGGAGGGCAAAACACAAGTCTTCATTTAGTAGGGTCATCATGCTTTCATCGGGCGCAGTCAAAGGTATTACCGTAAATACAGGCGTTTCAGATGCGCTTTATAAGGTATTTTGTTTATGGGTTGACGTGTTTGCTCATTTGTCGAGTTGAATCCTTGTAGATTTGAATGTGCAATATTTCATTATTCTTTAGAGTATATACGCCATATGCCTAAGTAAATAATAAAAGTGGGCTTCGAGATTGTACTTGTTTCAAATTCATAATGAATTATATACCTGTCAATAATAAATGAAGTAATGATAGACAGTGCATCTTGAATTCTACTTCTGAAGTGTCAAGGGAGCCATCACAGCTGTTCAATTTATCTGACATTTCATTACGACCTTTCAAGATTATTGTCAGACTCTTTTTCAAAGATGTCTCTACACATTAAAATTTTACGACAAAAGAGGTTTTCTATCACTAATTAGTATAAGGCTTTATTGAGTTGATATTTTGCAATTATATAAGGTCTTCTAATGATTATGTACTAATTTTGCTCGCATTTTCCAAATGTCAAGTAATCCTTGTATAAAATATTGTAGTTCAGTTTTTTGTATCGCATAAATGTCAATCATACGATGATTACATCTTAGGTAGGCTTATATAATATTGGCTGGAAGCACCACTGATGAGAATCTAATATTCGAAACACGTGTCTGGTGTATGAAAATTGATTTGAAATCTTCTTCAAGAAGGTATAGAGTTGGATCCCTTCCGTATTATTACTATATATATATATAAATAATAGAGAATGTTCTATATGTGGCAGGAACGGGTCTCGTGCCCAGATAGCAAAATTGGTAAAAGCGTCTGCCCTGATAGCAGAAGTTCTCGGGTTCGATTTCCGGTCTGGTCACAACTTTTCCTCTCCTGTTGCAAACTGGGCGCCAACAATCAAGATACATTAGACAAAACAACTCCAACAAAACCAGGAGACAGAGCGAGACGCAACAACATCCATGCCAAACGTCCAACAATAGATAAAACATGAAACACCAATGCATAAACTGCGCAAATGCAGACTTTGGAGAGTCATCGTCTATAAATTAGGAAATGTCATGTTTATCCGGATTGATATACCATTTTCCGATATTGCTAGAAAGCACAAAATGTCCGATTCAACATCTTTTGGCGTTGCTTTTCATTATGACGTCACTGTTAAAAGATGCAATTCCACAGTGACGTAACAATGAAAAAAGTGCGCGAACATTGCCTACCTCGGACAATTTTTTTCATTTTGTCCGCCATTATGAATTTCGGCAAATGACATATTACTTGCCTACAACCATCTCATTTAATCCGAATATTCAGAAGTCTTCGGAGACGGACATCCTTTTCATTAAAAATCTTCATAATTACGAAGATGTATATTATAATTCTTTTTTTATGTTGTATTCATATACTTCTAGCAAAATATGTTGAGTTTTATCTATGCTTTCGGTTACAATCTTTATATTGCATCTGCCTAGTTACATGTATGCATTTAGTGTAGAAGTGATTTAATGATACATGTGATAATGCTTTTGCCTTGCCTTCAGGACTTTGAGACTGAATAACTGATAAGTACTTAATTGATGTTTACTTAAGTACAACGGCTTTTTATATATTTTGATTAACTATATTGCATAGCGCGTACTTAGTTCAAAGGTCTGCATGTGCCATCTTTGTATGTTCATATATGTCAATCAAACGATTACATCATAGACTTATGTATACATGCAGAATAGAGAACATTCTATTTGTTCGGTGAAAAGGAGTTGTCACTCAATTTATTGCGATTTCCATGATATAAATGCGCATTTGGCATCAGGGACTCAAACAATCCATGTCTTATTGGAGAAGAGTAATAACGTAATTCGTTCTTTCAAAATGAAAAATTTGTCAAAACTTACGATTTATAATTTAATCATTATTTTTATCTTTGATAACAGTGCGAATTTATTGTTCAATTATACCGAACTTATGAAAGCATATTATTTATTGTGCGGATCAGAATATTTCTGTTATCAACCTGTTAAAACACATGGATGGGAAATTTCACCGAACCTTTCGTACCGACATTTTAACGTGTGTCCAGAATGTAAATGTGACAACGCTTGCATACAGCGAGGAGATTGCTGCGCTGATTTGTATTTCAGTTTCCCTCATTTAAATTGTGTAAACAGAACTATCATCAATGGCAGGTACGAAAAGGATCAAACTGAACAGTATTCAGCTCTGATGGTCGACTCGTGTCCGGTAGGAAGCAGCAAAGAGTTAAATGATAAATGTGCATCTTTGAATGACACGAAATCACGCTTAAAGCATTCCCCTGTTACCGGAAATGAATTACCGTTGACATTTTACAACAAATTTTGCGCGAATTGTAACAATGTAGTAAACTATACGTCATGGAAGCTGGACATAAATTGTTCATTGTTCGCAGATTTCAACTTTGTGTCTACGCTTGATGACGTAATAGATTTGGCATTTGACAGAAAATGTATTTTCCAAACATATCGGAAAGATGACGACTTCGGGGAATGGAAAGAGGAAAACTGTTTCGATACTGACTGGCGTCAAACCGTTATCACAAAATGCAACCAGACTTCAGAATGGATGGTGTATGATAAAAGCAGTGTATACGCGTGTGAATCATTTTTCAAAGGAAATTACAGACTTTTTAAAAACGTATTTTGCTACATGTGTAATCCATCTGGGCATAAATTCATGACTAAAACAATCGCTGCATGTAACGCCACGGGACAATGGATGATACATGATGAAGGGTTACAACGTGCATGTACAGACCTCCCCATGACATTTGCGACAGCTCCATTCAAAAATGTATTTTGCTATCTTTGTAACAGAGGAAACGACTCATCACAAATGTTTGTTGACATTCTTGGGGACTTTACTGAAGTGCCCATTGAAGACGCCCATTTTCATTATCAGTATGACCTGGAAATCGTTGATTTCAATATACAATATTTCATGTATAAATCTCTCAACAAAATAAAGAATGAGAAGGAACTGGACGATGAGATTCATGTACCTTTTGACGTTTCTTCTTTCATGATAAATAACGGAAGTCACATAAACATGACCAATCTGCTCATTCAAAATGCAGCAATTGATGGAAACGTACGTGTTTGTGAAAGTCGACGATCCGTTTTTCCAGGGGGCTATAACCATAGAGGATGTGTGTGCGATATTCTTTGCTTTTATAGGGAATGGGCCGTCTTTGATGTATGCTGTACGGATTTAGCGCTACAAATACCATTCCACTGCCAGGATATCCTAGATTTATCACATACAGCCCGTTCAAAAAGGAAAGGTTTTCTAACAATGAATGGATGCTTTCAAGAAAAGACAATCAAATTTATTAGAGAAGGTTGTTTACTGCCAGATGAAAATGATATTTTCTCAACAATTCCTTTGAATAAGGCGAATGGCATAAACTATGATAACTTTTATTGTATCTTATGTAATTTTGAGAGTGACAAGCTATTAAGGAAGATGCAAGGTATCGTTGATCCTTCAAGTCCCAGTATAAATGATACAAGTTCTGCTGGCGATAACTATATTGATCAGGTTATAGAAGTATACCAAAGTATAAAGGATAGTTTTACTATTTGGAGCCTCGAGATGGTTTGTCCAAAATATCTGGATTATAGCCATTATGTGATGGCAGGTGAACTAATATATATCGCAAAGCAAATTAAATGCCGAATACAGTTCAAAACTGGACGTACTGGTTCTAAATATTGTCCACCTCAAAGATCGTCTACTCAATGTGCCAATATGGCAGGCTGGACTTACTCTGATCAAGACGTCCAATGGGGTTGTAAAAATGTTATAACACATGGACAATGGTGGACACATGACCTGCCATCTAACGTTCCAACAAATATTGACCTGGACCCCAGTAAACACTACCGAAAAGCTAATATATTTGCAAACATTTTTTGTGCACTTTGTAGACCAACGGAACCTTTCTCGGAATATTTCGTTGATAACTGCACTATCAGTGACAGTGCAGAGGCTTGTTACAATTTTCCGCGGACATATTATTATTATCCTTTCAAAAATGTTCATTGCCTTCATTGCAACAATTTAATAGCAGTCGCCGAAAAGCTACCTATCCGGGAAAGGGAACTAGAAGCATACAATCTAAAAGTTGGTCTCAATTGGTTTCCGATGCTGCGAAACTTGTTTTCTATCACTGAGGATGACGTATCGGTGGAAGAGTCAACTGCTGATCGGTGCAGTTCAATACAAGTTTACGATCCATTTCAGGTAACAATATATTATCATTATAAATTACAAATTTTGTACCTGAAGGTATCCATTGTACCAGTAGGGCCCTTTTACACAGTGATCAATATCTTCATCTCCAGTTTTAAGTATGCTAATTTTTATCCATGGTCAGATAACTATGGATTTTCTGATAGGTAATAGTGTTAATTATGAAGACGTTTACATTTATACCACTTGGTTAGTGTCACTGCTGGTGGACCAGGAGTCCTCGAGGGCACATGTAGCCTAGTTCGATCAATTTCGGTTGATCGTTTCTTCAACGCATTCTAAAATTTCTGTTATCAAAATTTCTTGAAATTTCTAAAACGTGGGTCCTGTAGCATCATATCCCACCCATTCTGCTACGTCTTTCGGTACGCTTTTTCGACATAGTAATTTTCATACTTTTTTGGCACATTACATTGTTTAGATTTGAGGATCACTGACGAGGGTTAAGTACCCGAAACGTGCATGTCTGGTCCATGTTGCCAATTTATCTGTTCTTAAATGATGCTATTCAATATGAAGACGTTTACATTCTGTGTACAGATATGAAACTTTCGGACCTTTGACATGTTTTTTCCATAAAATACATGTATATGCAAAATACTAATGTTTTATAATGGTTTCTTCCTTTTGATTTTTTACACCCGATAAATTCATTTCTGTTTTAAGGATATTGTCACTTTCAGAAAATACATATACGATGAGAAGGACTCCTCCGCTTTTGCCGAAACGTTGGGACTGAGCAATTAGGTAACTCATTACGTGTGCGCACTTAGCACTGCGCAACGTATTAGACGATTCGAACGTCATCACGTCATACGCATAACGTTACGACGCAGTCGATGTCGCATAAAATAAAACGTTAGAATGATCTGTTTATGACTGTGCAATAACGCATATAATCACCGATGAATCGAATTTGTAGTGTAGTTTAAATTATAGAATTGTAGAATAATTGTGTTCACGCGACTTGTATCTAAAATAGGAAAATTCAACCGCCCGTTGCATGGGAGCTAAATTATATAGGACATTTTTACATTATGTCTTTTTATTCCAAAATAGGGAAACAATTCATAACACAGTCAATAAATATTGCTCAGTCCCAACGTTTCGGCCGAAGCCTTCTTCAGGGTGGAGTCCTTTTCGCTGGCTAACATTTTTTCTCTGTTAAAATTCATGAAATTCGGCCGAAATTCATGAATTTTTACAGAGAAAAAATGTAATCCAGCGAAAAGGACTCAACCCTGAAGAAGGCTTCGGCCGAAACGTTGGGACTGAGCAATATTTATTGACTGTGTTAGGACATTTTTAGTTTAACTTTCTAGCAGGATACTGCTTGGAGATACAATTGATCAGATATTCCATGTGTTGTATCTCTAATTATCTTCGAATATAAAGATATTTCTGCAATTTTGTAGACTTCAGTACTTGGCAGAGAAATGTTATCGAATAAAGTTTTTATTATTGAAAACTTTGAGCAGGTGAACTGTAATATCAACACTGCTTTTGTTAAAAATGTATCCATTATAACAGATTTAGATTATTCTTTGTTGTCGTTTTGGCTTAGCAATATGAATGAGTTAAAGAAGATCCTGACTATAATCTCAACAGCACTCACAACAGAGCACAAAATTAACGTCGACGGACCCCTAGCAAGCTAGAGGTGGGACCAGGTCCCCGGGAGGAGTAAGCATCCCCTGTTGGCTAGCCACACCCGCCGTCGATGTTTAAACACGAAAATGAAAACAATATAGAAAATTCATGCATTGTCTGACGTTATGTCTATATAGAAAGTGCTATGGCGACAATGGCAGGGAAAACTTAAAACATGAAGATACTTTTAACGTTTCTACGTTCCATAGACGCGATGTTATGCAAATGATGGTTTCCAAGATATTTTACGAATATAGATATAAGTAATAACTCTTTAACTCCTCGTGGGTGTATAATTCTGGTTCACCATTCGCAAATTTCCCTCCAATCGCTTCACAATTTGCATCTTTTTTTTTCAGGGCATTTGCAGAAATATAACATGTTATAGTGGAAAGTACTTAGACGGAGGAATATGTAAACCTCTCTTGTCCATCACCATGAATTTGAGGTATACCTTTAAGGTAAAATTGGGTTTTTATACATTGAAGGAACCATTCACACTTCTAACATATCCGGCTTCAGACATACAGAGAGAGTTTAATGAATTTATGAGTTCTACAAGTGCTAACTACGAGCAGTACGCCGAAAGATTGGTACCATTTGACGGAGGACCAGGAGTTTTAAGAGCCATTTGTATTTATACAGTTCATGAAATTCACTTCAAGTCAAGTATTTCTAGAATTTTTATCGAAAAATCACTGATGGATTTCAAAAATCGCTTATCTGACGGCTGCAACCGAAACATAACATCATCGAATATAACAGTTCAAGACAGGATGCCCACACCAAATGAAAGGAAACGAAGATCCGTTACTAATGACTCAAATCTTTACTTCAGTGCAAAAGTGTCCAAGATTCTTTTTTGCCCACAAATTGAACTTGAAGACGACGAATATAACATCAGCGACAGCGATTCAAGTATGGTATTAACACGTATAGGACTTCAAGATATCTCATCAAATGAGTTTGCCTTTACACCGAATGGAAGAATGAGAGTATGTCTGAATTACTTACAACTGATAAATTATCTTCCAATTCAACAAACAGCAGTAGCTCTTATTGAAGATTTGAAACAAAAGTATCTATGGATTATATCTTTGGTTGCTTCAATCATTTCAATTATTAGCCTTTGTTTAGGTCTTTTTATTTATTCTGCATTCCCTAGCTTACGTACAATACCAGGTAAACTTCTAATGATGATGATGATGTCATTGTTACTCACCTTAATTTTTCTACAGGTTAGTTTTTTTGTGGTGCAAACTAAATACGGTTGCTATGGTGTTGCAGTAGTTCTGCATTTCCTTTGGATTTCAGTTTTCACGTCTATGCAGACCTCCAATTATCATATGTGGCGAACCTTCACTTCGAAAGAAATACGCACAAAAACATCGACACGTACTTTGATTTGGTATGGAACTTACTGCGTTGGAGTTCCTTTTATACTGGTACTTTTGAATACAGTGATATCTTGGATAAGGTACTCAAATCCATTTTTAGGTTATGGCGGGGGTAACTGTTTCATTAGAGATATGTACCTAAAAATATCACTCTTTGTATGCCCTGTCGGATTAATCTGTTTATTTAACATAATTTTCTTCTCTTTAACAATCCACTCAATAAGAACAACGCCTTCAGCTGACAACAATCAACAAAAGAGAAATGAATTGGCCATCTTTGCCAGGTTGGCAACCATCACAGGACTCTCATGGCTGTTACAGATAGTTGACTCTTTCCTACCGGTATCTTACTTCACATTTGTGTCAACAGTTATAAACTCTCTGCAAGGTCTTCTCATTTTTATTGCCTTTGTTGTAAATAAAAGAGTTTGGAACCTTCTGAGTAATAATGATCGTCGAAAGGAAAATAACAAAATACTGACCCCTGATCCAAAGATTGACTCAAGAACAGTACACACTAAGCGATCAAATGACCTCAGTATGACAACATCTTGTGCCTCTAGTAATTCAAAAGATGTATTAAGAGTCAATGAAAGTACTGATCCCATAGAACATTCTAAAAATCAAGTTGAAAACAACGCTTTTAAAAATGACTCTGATGGCAATATAAATAAATTGTTAATACATGAAGAGGAAACGCAATGTGAATCACAAACAAAAGAATGTTTAGTAAACTTGTCTGCACAAACTTCCTTTATGGAATCCCATAGTGAAGTACGTGAAGCAGGGAATACTAAATCCTGTAAAACTCCAGATGATCCAGACATCAAGGACTCATCACGTAGATCTGACTAGTTTTTTTTTTATTTCTCTTCAACTCAAAGCTTTAGTTAAATATCCATGCTGCAAATGTATATATTCTTAAATGATGCTATTACATTTGGAGATGTTTAACATTTGTACCACTTGGTGAGTGTCACTGCTGGTGGACCAGGAGTCCCAGAGGGCACATGTAGCCAAGTTCGATCAACTTCGGTTGATCGTCTCTTCAACGCATTCGGAAATATCTGATATCAAAATTTCTTGGAATTTCTAAAATTTGGGTCCTGTAGCAACAGTAGCATCAAATCATATCCCACCAATCCTGCTACGTCTTTTGGTACATTTTGGACAAAATAATTTTCACACATTTTGGTAATATTACATTGTTTAGATTGAGGATCACTGACGAGGGTTAAGTACCCGAAACGTGCATATCTGGTCCATGCTGCTTATCTGTTCTTAAATGATGCTATTAAATTTGGAGACGTTTAACGTTGTCTGAATTTTACCTTATAAAGATGGGACTGTTATCTTATGCAATTCAGACTATTGGCTACTATTTGAAACCTATTGTGGAACAGAATGTAATATACACCAAGGCAATATTTCAGCAACAGTATATTCAATAATAATATTCTAAAATAAGAAATGAATAAAAAAGTTTTGAAACTTCTTGTAATATGTTATTAATAATTTGTGTATTGTGAGTTTTCTTAAACCCGCTAGAAAAAGGAGGAGATGCAAGATTTGCCATTAGCCTGATGATTGATTTCATTGAGTTCGTAGCATTTATCCTGAAAATGGTTGTTGGACTTACAGCCAGCCAGAAACGACGATAGAAGTCAATCTGTATGTCGAAAACCAAAGGACAGTATCCAGCCAAAAGCGCTTTTGTGTCACGGACACTGTTTACAAGTACAAGCGTAACATTGAATGTATCTATATAGAATGAATGAGTGACCGACAAATTATTCGGGAAGCTTAAAGACCTCCATTTTTGTAAGATTTGAGTGCTGAGAAATTGAAGTTACATTGAATGAAACTTCAATTTCTTAGCACTCAAATATTCACAGAAGATTCACATACGGGTAACAAATTCATAAGCACGAGTTTAAAGTTAGTCATGCGCACGAGTTTATATATATAAATATTTCACTATGTCCCTAATATGCTTCCGTACACCTTTGTCCCAATAAAGTATATGGAAAAAAAATATATTCACTCTTCTTAAGTTGATAAAGAAGGAAGAATGATACAAATATGGACATGCTTATAATTGAATGATTCAATATCATTTTGAGTAAAATTTTGACTATCTAACCTTGCATGATTTGTCAGACATTTGGCTGAAAATTTGGTTAAGTTTAGACTTTTGCTCTTTGTAATATTATATTATTTGGATCTCCTCTTTTTCGGCCTCGAGCATCACCGATGAGACATAGTTGTTGAAATGCGCATTTGGTGTACTGAAATGTTATATTAGAACATATATTTCAATATTCATAATGAAAAACAGCTAAATTCTGTTTGACAAGTAAATTAAAAGAAAAACAACCATTATATACTTAATGAACGTTAAATCTTCGTCAAATATTTTTAGACTATTTCTCCATAATTCATCAGTGTGCTCTGAAGTATGTTCATTTCCTTCTTAGATGCAATGTATTTGACACAAAAGCAATTATTATTGCTACAAGTTTGATGCTCGAAAAAGTATAATATTCCGTACATAATTACCCATTAACTATTTTGTTCTTATTTTCAGACCATCAGACATTTGATTCCAAACATTATTTCAATACTTAAATGCGGCGAGGAAACAGAATAACACATGAGTGCCCCCCCCCCCCAAAAAAAGAAAGCATTTTATTTTTATTTCATTTTAACCAGATATTATTTGAATGAATTATAGCATGATCGATTCGGAAAGATGTATAATTTCGCGAATTCCATATAGGAATTTACCGTCTGCCGTTCGTTGTAGTTATCCAATACAATTACTTGCTTCATAAGTATTGTGAAATGTGTAATAGCAATTGTCTGTATTTGGATCGTTAGCCGGAGTGAAAAATAAATCGCCTTTTCTAGTATGAGATATAATAGTTTGGAACGATTATTGTAAAGCGTATCTACGTAATGTAATGTTTAACAACCAATTTGAAATAACGTCACGAGTCTCTTGTCTGTTCCCCGCAAGTGAGCTTCACAGTAAGCATAGTAGGTAACTTTAACGAGTTCATCCTTAATAACACCACTTACATATTCATTTTTCCGTTTTGTTTTATTTGTCAAGTTGTCCCCTTTTCATTTCTATGAGTTCATCTAGCAGTTAACGGGCAAGTCTTCTCGGTCTCCCCCGTTGTTGTCAGTCGCGTTCCACTTGTGGTATTTGCTTTCTTTCTTTGTTGAACAATGACAAATATGGACAAAGACCATATCCCAATACACAGTACAAAATCGATAATTCAGGAAATCACAAACCAAAGACATAAAAAATCAGGATAAAACAGAAACCAAAGCAAACAAACAGAAACCTCTACCACATGAAAGAAAGGGAATTCCCAATGAGTAGTGAGACCTTGTGCCCCGAAAGAGTCATCATCTCCTGCTTGCATGCAACATCCGTCACTTTAATTCGACAGAAATATCACATCAAGTTACTTCCATTTCGGAAGATACAAGTATAGTCTGTGGTTGGATGGTTCAAATGGTCGAAGACAGAATATTATTCACCATTCTGGACAATGGGACATCAAAGTGTATGACGAATTCCCCATATCGACAGTAGAACTTCCTCAGTGACGATGCCAGTCGATCACAAACGATCAAAAATTTCTCCGATTGCTTGTCTGGTCGACTGTGTTTCGGTATTCATTTTGTGTAATTATTCTAGTTAGTATTACGCCAGGCTATTGTAGCGTAAGATTGCGGATACACTTTCCTTATGTTTCAATTATTCAGTTGATTCATAGGTCAATATGTTTGATCTGAATGAACTGCAGAGACAATAATGATATTACATTAAAGAAGTAAGTTCAGTTGTACCGCGACAAACAATTTCATTGGACATTTTTCCGGTTGACGTACTTCGGACTTCGCACTACGAACTTCGCACTTTAGGGGTCATATTTCAAAGTAATCAAGTGCAATTAAAAAAGTAAAATATAACACACTCAATAGATGAAATTACGCTTGAGAGCTTTAAATATGTATGTTCATACATGAAAATAAATTCTCACATGAAGTATTCTCTGTTCATTGGGATAACAATTTACGTTTGTGACATTGTACCCTCAAAACGCGATGTCCGAAGTGCGAACTCCGCGAACATGAAAAATGTCTAATACTTTACTCATATTAAAATTCCGAATTCTCATGTCTCCATGAGGTGTAGCCAAAGACGTAATGAAGTTAATGAAAAGTAGACCATAAAATAGTGCTGAAAAGTGATTTGTGTATATATTGCAGTATACTATTAAATTATTTCTTGTTTTATAAGTCTTTTTTTTATCTGTTTGCATTTATATTTTCGCGCTTAGGATTATGTTTGTTTCATCGATCGATGTTTTCTCAAGTAAATAACTCAATATTTGCAATGATATTTGTTTGAGATTGCCTTTCGAATTTCGAATGGCCTTCTTTAACTCATTTGTGTCACACTTATGCCCTTTGCCGTGTGGAGCTCGTAAAAAAGTTCCCCGCGAAGGGTTTGACAGTAAGTGTTTTGAGTATATTTCCCTGACATTGTCGCCATAGCACTTTCTATATAGACACGACGTATCACAGTGCATGGATTTTATATATTGTTTTCAGTTTCGTGCTTAAACATCGAAAGCGGGTGCGGCTAGCCAACAGGGGATGCTTACTCCTCCCGGGCACCTGGTCCCACCTCTGGCTTGCTAGGGATCCGTCGATGCTTAATTTTGTGCTCTATTGTCAGTGCTGTTGAGATTATCGTCAGGTTCTTCTTTAACTAATTTGTGTCACACTTATGCCCTTTGCCGTGTGGAGCTCGTAAAAAAGTTCCCCGCGAAGGGTTTGACAGTAAGTGTTTTGAATATATTTCCCTGACATTGTCGCCATAGCACTTTCTATATAGACACGACGTATGACAGTGCATGGATTTTATATATTGTTTTCGGTTTCGTGCTTAAACATCGACGGCGGTTGCGGCTAGCCAACAGGGAATGATTACTCCTCCCGGGCACCTGGTCCCACCTCTGGCTTGCTCGGGGTCCGTCGATGCTTGATTTTTATGCTCTATTGTGAGTGCTGTTGAGATTATCGTTAGGATCTTCTTTAGCTCATTTGAAAAAAAACCGTGTTTTTAATCAGTTTAGAAATGTCGAAAATTTGCCATTTACCAAATGTTATTTTAATATTTACATGTATTATGCATTAAATCGTTAGCTTATGATAATTCCAGTGACATGTAAATGTCTTTGTATTGTTATTTAGAAATAAATACTACGAAGACGCAAGTTGTTTTGTTATTGAATATTTATAGAACAAGTGTCGTAATTTGTGTTTTGGAACAATCTGATTAAAACCAGATCTCTACATGCTCCCGATTTTGTTATGTCGCGTAGAGGATCTGGTATAACCCAGTAGACATCGACGTGCAGGTGACCTTTCTAACTGACCAATCAAAAGATCGGCCTGAGAAATGTAGAGATGATCGGGGGCATGCGGATGCATAAGAACTTATCCTAAAATGCAAAGTTCCGAAGAGATGACCACAGCGCACAAACCAGCTGTGTGTAAACATTGCCGCAGCGTTGGTTTACATGAAGACCGCGAGCTTCACCTGATTGGAGTTATTGTGGTCACATACGGTGAAAATAAAAACAGCGAACGTGTTATTTTGAAAAATAATTAAACATTGCAAAGAAGACAGAAATTAATACAACCTCTATTCATCATGTTTATATTTCAAAACCGGAAATTTTTCAAAGGGTTTATAGAATTTTTTACATGCTATGATGCTACACAGTAGCTTTGACTCCCTTCGAATCATGCTATCATTTCATGTAGATTTTTGCTTCGATCTTACTGCGGCGACCCCTCCAGGAAAGGGCAATGTTACAAATAGAAATAGAAACAGTGACTTTTAATCCGTTCTTTTTCTACATAATTATTTCTCATTAATTCTCATTCTTGTGAGTTGGAGGGTACTGATTTTCAATTCGTTGAAAACCATTTGAAGTACTACGTACATATTTATGTTTGATTTTATTATACGATAAGAAATCGTACTGCAAAGATCATACAAATCATTATGGCTCCGCGTCTTGTAATTTTGTGTAGTGCTACAGATGTGTCCGTCTGATAAGACGGGAAAGCTGGCCTGTGGTCATTTAATTCTAATTATCTGATGTTGGGCAGAATATTTGCAGAACCGACTTACGTTTGATACGCACATGAGGATTGGTTGTAGATTTTCGTTTGAAACTTTTTTGATTGGACAGTGAAATTTCTCAGCTAAGGTCACCTGCACGTCGATGTCTACTGGGTTATACCAGATCCTCTACGCGACATAACAAAATCGGGAGCATGTAGAGATCTGGTTTTAATCAGATTGTGTTTTGGAACACACGGCTATTGCATATATTGCACATGTGCCTGTTTTCTCTTGCATTACATAAACAAAACATATACCATAACATTTATTATGTGTAAATGGACCACAATTTTCGGTTTCATTCTTGTTTTCAGAAATCACAGTTTTACAGGTACAAATAAACGTTAAAATTAATGTCACCGCGGGTTAAGTTTGCAGGTTAATACATCCATTGCGGCCTGTATCTTTACATGTCGTGTGCCCCTTGATGTTTACATGTCGTGTGTCTCTTTTCCGTCTCGTGCTGTACTCGTCTTTTGTGTTTTTGCATCGGGTGTTTTGGTGGTTTGCTGTTGATACTGCAACGGGGTCTTGTTGAAGATCTCCTCCCTTCTTTTAGAACTAGAGCATTGTGGCTTAAGGCTTAAAGACGTCACGTTTTCATTTTACACGCTACACCTACCACTTTAATATTTTCATCTCAGGGAATTTAATATTGGTTGTGCATATACATCTGTCTCCCATGGAGCAGTTGTCTGGAGACAAATCCTAAATACACTCCATGAAACAAGCATGCTTCCATAGTTTCGAAATGTTATTTAAATTGACGAAAAGAGCAAAATCATTTCGTTTCTAAGATGCAATAGCGGGGCAATTATATGAAATGAGTTAAGGAAGATCCTAACGATAATCTCAACAGCACTTACAATAGAGCACCAAATTGAGCGTCGACGGACCCCTAGCAAGCTAGAGGTGGCACCAGGTGCCCGGGAGGAGTAAGCATCCCCTGTTAAAGAAACTGTTGATCATCGAATAAATAGATGCCGGCTATCATGAAATGACGTTTTTTAAATTATTATTATGGCGGCACAATAAACGACGAAGACATACCCATTAGTTACTTAGTAGTCTCCAAGTCGAGATGCAAATTCTAATTCATTCTGTTTGTTTCGAGCATTCTGATTGGTTCACATGATTTCTACAAGCATGTATAACGACGATATACATGCCGCAAACCGACTCACTTGACATACTTTAAAATGAATTCCTACGCACATTTGTACGTTACAAGCTTAAGAGCACTTTTTGCGTATGACGTCATGTTTCCTTTTGTTCTTCGCTCCTTTGACGTCATACTGTGACGTAAAAGTACAAGGTATGAGATTGTAAATGGCGTCCTCCACATGTAAACAACAGAGCAAGCAAGTTTATTATTGATTATACTTTGATTTTTAACCATTGTAATAATTACGAAGCAGTTGTATTTCATATTTTGCAGCGCAATAATTAGGGGATAAACGTACTGTGTTTTGTGGTTCCGACAGGTACATGTTGGATATACTGTTGGAAACGCCGTTATACCGTCGGGGCTTGTCCCCGACGGTATAACGTATGTTTCCAACAGTATATCCAAAATATACCTCTCGGAACCACAAAACACAGTACGTTTATCCCTATTCTAATTCATATGACATATTTTAACTTTTTATACCCCTCAGAGGGTCTAACGTATCGCTTAAGAGGTGACGTTGCTATGGAGGACTAACAACGACCAACAGAAATTATTGCGCTGCAAAATATGAAATACAACTGCTTCGTAATTATTGAAATGGCGAAAAATCAAAGTGTAATCAATAAAAAACCTACTTGCTCTGTTGTTTACATGTACATGTGGAGAACGCCATTTACAAGCTCATACCTTGTACTTTTACGTCACAGTATGACGTCACAGGAGCGAAGAACAAAAGGAAGCATGACGTCATACGCAAAAAGTGCTCTTAAGGAGGTATTGAACACTTGGACGCCAAATTCAATTTTTCTAAAAATTTCTGAAATTATATATATCTTGTCTGTCCTTGACTATACAAACTTACATTTGATTCTATCCACAGGAAAATTTTCTACGAGACTTTGAAATATGCATTAGTCGACGTTTTCGTGAATTTCTTGATGACGTCATAATATTGAAAGTGTCATTCCAGTTCTCGTAAACCTATTGGAAATTAATTTTGGTTTAATTTCAAAAATAACCATAAATATATTGCACTTACGTATGGAAAATATAAATTGAATTGTGTTTTAAACATAGACAGGATACTTGAATAAAAGATGACACTGTCGCTAAAAAATGGCAATTTCGGGCCAATTTAATGTAGTTGCTAGTTAATTATTAGGAATCCTGTGGATGAATCTTTGTCAAAAACTATCAAAATTATTAAGAATGTCCAGAGATGATTTCATGATAAAATTGGAAAAATTGAATTTAGGATTAAAATATTACAAGGCTTTATATTTTCCAATTATTTCTTCCAAAGTCGTCCATTTTCAATGAAGTGACATCCGCTTTCCAGTAACGTAAATTTGTCAACGAATACACTGTAATGAAGCTTTATTTTTCTATTTTATACATGCTAAGTTTCAATGCAATACGTTTATTAATAATATTTTTATTGCATTTTGAATGCGAAGGTTTGTGACGCCACTTTTACCCGATTACGTCGAAATGACGTCGTGGTTTGCTCATGGATAAAACTCCCAAAGTCCTAAATTTCGAAAATCGCCATAATTTCTTCAAATTACGCCGGAAATTATTCAAACTTCATCAGGATACTCAAATGCGTATATCAATCAAAGTATCAAATGTTTTAAGGGAGTCAAGACTGTACTTTTCCTAGGAAGCGAGAAAGCAAATTGTGCCGCCGCCATCTTGGTGTTCAAACCCTCCTTAAGCTTGTAACGTACAAATGTGCGTAGGAAAACATTTTAAAGTAAGTCAAGTGAGTCGGTTTGCGGCATGTATATCGTCGTTATACATGCTTGTAGAAATCATGTGAACCAAGCAGAATGCGTGAAACAAACAGAATGAATTCCTGTTGGTCGTTGTTAGTCCTCCTTTACAACGTCACCTCTAAAGCGATACAGGAGACCTCTGAGGGGTATGAAAAGTTAAAATATGTCACATGAATTAGAATAGGGATAAACGTACTGTGTTTTGTGGTTCTGACAGGTATATGTTGGATATACCGTTGGAAACATACGTTATACCGTCGGGGACAAGCCTCGACGGTATAACTGCGTTTCAAACAGTATATCCAACATGTACCTGTCGGAACCACAAAACACAGTACGTTTATCCCCGAAATACATGTATATGAAATTCACGCTAGCATACACGTGAAAGGAAAGTAATCTCTAGTCTGGGAATCCCCTTCGAGTAAACAAGGTAAATACTATCTAAATCTTGTTTGTAAGAATTAATTTTATTATTCATTTATTTCAGGCCTATCATACGGGTATCATTATCATGGTAGTCTAATGGTAATATATTGACGATCGGGTGAGCGCAGTGTTAGCGTGCTCGCTTCTCACCTCTAAGGTCCCGGATTCGAATCTCAGATTTGGCAAAGGGTCTTATATGGGAGGGTAGGTGGTCCCCCACCTAGGCCTCGGTATGAGGTTTTTCTTCGGGTACTCCGGTTTCCTTCTGCTCATTGGACCCCTCACGCCAACATCTGAGCTAACGTGAGATATTAATTTGAGTTGTGTAACTTGTTTGTTAAACGTTGTAAAGTTTAAATTTTTTATGGTAATCTATTCTGTTCAAGTATAGAGTTATATTCAGAGAACACGTCAACTGAAAATTTTGTTTATTTACGTGCACCATATCATAATATGTAAACAAAATCAAAATAAATTATGTTGAAGTGTTCTCTAAATACACTTTCATCGTATAAATGATAATGATGCTCATGTGATAGACCTGAAATACTTTCAAATAAGGTACATTCAGACAGTATTTATCTTGTTTAATCGAAAGGAATTCCCGGGCTAGAGATTATTTGTATATCACGTGATATGCTACAGTGAATTATTTAGCAAACCTTTGATGATCCAATTATATATGAATAAGATTAAAGAAGATGCTGACGACAATCTCAACAGCACTCACAAAATTAATAGAGTACCAATTGAGCATCTACGGACTCCTAGCAAGCTAGAGGTGGGACCAGGTGCCCGGGACGAGTAAGCCTCCACTGTATGGCTATCCACACCCGCCGTCGATGTTCGTGCACGAAAATGAGATAAATATCTATAAAGCCTGCACTCTTTGAGGTTATGTCTATACAGAAAGTGCTATGGCGACCGTGTCAGGGAGGATACTGTCGACTTGCAGGAAATGAATCAAGCTAGAGGTGGGACCAGGTGTCTGGGATGGATAGGCATCCCCTGTATGGCTAGCCGCATCCGCCGTCGGTGTTCACACACGACGATGAACACAATTATTTAAATCTACAAAGCCTGCACTGTCTATGGTATGGGGGATATTTTCAATGGTGATAAAGGGGGTAGGTTCTCTATTATAAAAAAACCTTCCGGGGGAGGGTCTCTGTGGGGGAAGCTTTACGGCATGAAACCGGCAGTGAACAGTTTGGCCATCATGAATAAAGATAATGAAGCATGAATGGATGCAAGATTAAGTACCGCCCCTTAGTTTCATTTTTTGAATTCAAAATTATGCTTTTACTTTCAAAAGAGTGCACAACTTCAATTTTCCTGTTGATTCAGTAACATTGTTAAATAAAATCCACGATTAAATAGCATTGGACGGATGATACTAGGATGTTATTTTGTCCTATAAGTAATACTTAAGAAATATTATACAGATTAAATGATGCTATTCAATTTGAAGACGTTTAACATTTATACCACTTGGTGAGTGTCACTGCTGGTGGACCAGGAGCCAAGTTCGATCAATTTCGGTTGATCGTTTCTTCAACGCATTCTAAAATTTCTGTTATCAAAATTTCTTGAAATTTCTTAACCGTGGGTCTGTAGCATCATATCTCACCCATCCTGCTACGTCTTTCGGTACACTTTCTCGACAGAGTAACTTTCATATTTTTTTTACTTATTACATTGTTTAGATTTGAGGATCACTGACGAGGGTTAAGTACCCGAAACGTGCAGGTCTGGTCCATGCTGCCAATTCATCTGTTCTTAAATGATGCTATTTAATTTGAAGACGTTTAACATTGGTTGAGACCCGGACAAAGTTTTCCTTACGCAGTATACTGTGAAATATGACCAATGCACACCCTTTGATCTTGATAAAAAATTCCGTGAAATAATATTTTTGGACATAAATAATCGATATTCGATTATTCAAAAAAATATTTGTTGAGATGCGCACTTGGAATACTGAAAATATTACAACAAAATATATTTATTTCAATACCTATAATGATAGCATATTTTGTTGTGTCCAAATTTAAAGTATTCATGCTATAAAACAGATAAATATAGATTACTCCTTAATGACGATAATTATAATAAAACAACAACAACAACAAAATAAAAAAAAAAAAAGGCTGGAGGCAATAATTCTTTCGAAAAATTAAAAGCCCATCTTTCAGCGCAATCCAAACTCAAACGTGACTCAAAGTCAAACTTCAAGGTTGAATCTAGCAATACATCTTACAATACGCATACACGTATATACAAATTGAATTTATTGTTCAAAACGGAATCCATATAACACGACGGGTATTCTTGCAACGTAGAACAATCGGTTTTTCGATAATTTTGTGCAAAAAAGATCATAGTATACCTAACAAAAAGGAGAATGTGATGCAGTGTTAGAATGTCTTAGCTATGAGTTTTATCCAAAATAAGGTGGATATTTGCTTTTAATAACGCATAAACACGATCGGCATTCTACTTTCACTTTCAACTACATGAATCACACCGATCGTTTTTCAGCTTTATAAAAAGTATTATTGTCTTATTTTGGACAATACTCGTAGCAATGACATCCTTACACTGCATTACATCCCCCTTTTCTAATGAATAATCTTTATTACACAAAATTATAGAAAAACCCGAATGCCCTGCGTTGCGAAATAACCCACCTTGATAATATATCGTTGTTTTACTTCAAGTTTCCTCCTGAATTGTAGAAGGTGCTATTCTTGCACAAGGGATTTCATACGATGCATAATGCTGTATATACTGATTACGTAACTTTTGGCGCCATTTCTCATTACAGCAAACCATGACACTCAAAATGACGTAACGACACTCGTAATAACTGACAATGATGATGACAGGACTGAGTACTTGATGGACGCATAGCAATACAAGGGACGATGTATTCACAAAATTTGCGATCCTTGTTTCAACATCTCCACTAAGGACATATTGTAATCTTGTACCGATATACGGCATCACTAATATAACGCTGACCAATCCAAGTTTGACTATTTTCTTCGTTATTCTCCAGAAAGTAGTATAGACATCCTTCCTTGTAAATGGTCCAGGTAAGGATTTCTTTGCTGCAATGCATCCGATGCAGATGAAGCAGACGAAATGGGAAACCATCAAGACGAGCATCGCGGCAACAAAAATACTTATGCCGATAAACATAAAAGCATCACCCTTTTCGAGTTTGCACTGAAACATTGAATTTGGTTGAAAATTCAAGACGATCCCAAAACATATCGCTATGGCATATATTGTTCCAGTAACTAGGAGAATGTTTCGTTTCCTCATCCAAACGTTGTATCTTATGGTAAGAGTGAGTGAGAGCAGACGATCAACACCGGTGAATGACAGGAACAGGAAGTACGTCAAACAGAAGGATGATAGCAATTTAAAGAGAACTGCACAGATCACTCGAGTTTTGAAGAGGTAAATAGCATTGGCTACAAGTGTTAATCCAAAGCCAAGGTTCGCTACACATAACTGGATTGATGTTATTCTTATTTGTTCTACGATTTTCTTACACTTGTTGAGTATAACAATTGCAGTAAGGCTTGTTACACAAATCATTAACCCGAAGATAAAATATCTTGTGATCATAGAGATTGAAAAAAAGTCAACATCCTTCTGTTCAAAATCACTTGTTTCATTCATTTTTAATGCTCGTATCTGAACGGATTTAGGTGAATATACAATTCATTCTAAATAAAAATCTTTAAAATTCTTCTTAATTCTTGGTGATACCAAAAATCTTCATACCTCTTTTTGTGATATCACGGAGTCCTAAGCCATAGCTCTCATATTTTCATAGTTCATAACCATGGTAAAATCATTACGCTCATCAGAACCTAAGGGAATCAGTATGGCAAGCCACGAAGATACATCACGAGAGACTGAAATGCTACTTCTTACGTAGTCTTTCTTATTGCAGCTATGTATATATTTTCATTTCAATTCCTATGACGGATAACAAATTAGCACATCTGCTTAATTAGCGCTTTCACATTACTGTTTGCCTTCAACCTCTATGTTTAATATTCAAGTATGGACAACTGAGCTTATTTCAGATCTATTTGCAAGATTTTAAAGCGACATACTTGTAGTAATATAGGGTCAATTTCTGCCGATGGGCATGAATTCTCTTACACCAAATAAGCTTCAAGATTACATTCTAGATCTTTAGGTAAGCTTGTCCCCTGCCCATAAAGATTATTTTCGAGGTTGCATGCATGGCAGCCTGCTCTCAGTTAGTGGTCATACTTTTGCGAATTGCCGTAGCGCAATACCTCTACATGAAATAGAAATGAAAAGGACAATAAACTCAGCTTCATATTTATATCTCGTATTATCTTTATATCATAATGCTCATCGATACTTCATTATATGTCACGTTTGATGAATTCAATTTAAAAAATGTCAAACTCTTCCTGGCTAGTACCTCCGACCCCTGTTCATGTCCATTTTGTCGCCAAAACGGCGACTAATCGATAAAGTATTATGGTTTGAAATTAGCTTCAAGAAGGTGTAGAGTTGGAACACTTTCGTATCATTGTTATAAACATTTATTTCTTGTTGCAGTGTGGCCCAGTTAAACTCGTTCCCCGTGACTTGATGTTTAGAAGTGTACGAGTTACTTTATTCCAGCACTGTCGCCCGAAAGAAGCTTCACTTTTGACCCTTTATCGATTTCACATCATATATATCATTTTGCTATTTCGGAAACTTGTCATTCCATTCAAAATTATCATCGAAATGAACGTAAGTTTACATCTTAGCACCATCCCTCCAATGCTAGTTTGAACATATATTATATTTGGATATGCTACCGAATCGACCCAACGGAAAATACGGAGCCGCGCACTCTCTGTAAAGCAATTGTTCAAATTTAAATTCAAAAATTCAGAGAAGAGGGCTTCTTAAAACATTGATGTGACGTCATGCCTTTGTTCGAACAGTCCGAAATTTACCTTTGACTGTCCAATATCAAATCTAGGTCGCGTTTATTAGAAAAAATATACGCGACCTGGATTAAATATTGGACAGTCATAGGTAAATGTACTTTGACTTTGACATCTACAGGACAACCGCTACAATCCTTATTTAGAAATCACGTGACAAGATTTCCATGTATCGTGGTACTGACTATTCCAATTTTTGCTATTTTTCCGGAGTTGACAAAATCCAGCACAATTTTATATATCTAAAGAATTGGCCGATGTGTCGGAAATGACAATGTAAGAGGCACTATAGTTCAGTCCGTTTTTTCTTTTTTTCTTCAGTCTAATCCCCCCCCCCATCTTTTTAATTTTACTTATAATAAAGATTTTTATGCTCGACTTTTTTCTAGTCCGAAAAACCTTACCTAAATCCAGCCTTTGACGGTTATTTTGACCTAGTCACCCAACCCCCCCCCCCCCTCCGGTCCAACTAACCGTCAAAGGCTGGGTTTAAGTCAGGTTTTTCGAACTAGACTCCTTCAAAATATCTTCCTGAATTGTTTCTTTCATTTAACCTTGCACATAGTACATGTAAGTTGAACGTCCCCACTTATTTCTTTTCTGTATTTAAAGGCACTATATTATTTCTTGCTTGTCCGGAAAACGACACTTTTAGAGACACGCCCTTTTATTCTATATATTCAAAGAAGCTTCAACTAAAGCGTCATATCGCAAAGTATTCTCGTTGATTTTTTCCCCAAAATTTGCATCCAATTTCGTCTTGGTTTACGGAATCTGTTTCATAATTTGTCACACCTTTTTTTTACTTGGAAATTTTATCTCCGTTATCTTCTTATAAAAACAACTCCCTACTGCTAGTAGCGAGAATGTTAGAACCTGGAGTGATTACATTTTGTCACAGTAAAGGCAATTAACATAATAAGAACAAAGTCAAAGGTCATGCCACTTTGAATAGTGATCAATGTTTTAAGTACGATATACGCCTCAAACAATTCATTCTTAAAGATATTGGACAGTTTTCGGCCCTGCGGGCCTCAAACTGTCCAATATCTTTAAGAATGAATTGTTTTCGGCGTATATCCAATACTTAACCTAATTATGGTGGCTCCGCTGGAAGCATCACTGATGAGAATTTAATATTCAAAACATGTGTCTGGTGCAGAAAATTCTTCAAGAAGGTTTAGAGTAGGAACACTTCCGTATTATTATCAACGCCTTTGGTCATATAAAAATTTTGAGGATACCATTAAAATATAAAACATTTGTTTTACCATCTGCATTTGACAATGTTGAAATAGGCAGGGATATGGTTGTCATATAGTTCAGGTCAGAATTACCTCATGATATAGATTTTCATACATGATATAGTCACCGGTTTTGATGTTTTTCTGCACTGCTAAAGTGGTGATTGTTTCTAGGAAACAGGGGTCCTTTGTAACACCAGCATCAAAACAACGCGGCACTTCTTTGTGAAAACACAGAATAGACAAGTACAGCAAGATACACAAAAGGGACAAAGAAAGATAAAAGACGGCGTCTAAACATTCAACACAAAAAATTACACATCAACAAATGAGACCAATGAGCAATCGGTGCCAACTTAGGACGGTCATGTGCCACATCAGTAGCAAATGGTTTTTTTATCCGGATAACGTGCGTATTACCCTTCATATGGCCATCCAAAGTCGGCACCGGTTGCTCATTGGTCTCGTCGTTTTATGTTTAGTCTTTTGTGTTTGATGTTTAAATGTCGTATGTCTCTTTTCCGTCTCATAGTATGCTCGTCTTTTGTGTTTTTGCATCGGGTGTTTTGGTGTTTTGCTGTTGGTGCTGCAACAGGGTCTTGTTGGAGATCCCCTTCCTTCTTTTACTTGTCTGTTTATCCAGCGGTCTTCAAGAACGCACAGTTATTGTGTTTGATAGTCTCTTCACTGTAAGATGACGACACAAATCTAAGAGACACACAGATGAATGTGTAATATGGTTATCAAAATCTGAAGGGCGCACGTGCTCTGCCAACTAAATCAAGCTTATATATTCAGTCATTTGAAGAGACTAGCATTACGAGAGGACAGGTGGTCGAAACGTTGTCTAATTTAATTGGTTTGAATTGGGCGCTTAGCCACAGTCAGAGAGACTGTACTTCTTACGAATGCACTGACACAAGGCTGTAAATTGGTCAGGTACTATTTAATTGTAGCAAATTGTTTAATTATCCGGATTACGTGTGTACAATCCATCTGCTTGTCCGGTTACCCAGTCGTCTTGAAGACTGTAGATGAGTAGATGTGCAATGCGGAATGTCATCATTCTTGTGACACCAGAATCATATCCACGGTATAAACTAAAGGCGATTAATGATTCTGAGGCATTTCCTCCGAAAATTCTGTCTCACTTTTCTCACTAATAATGTGCAAATCAACTTGAAAAATTAATGAAATCATTTTTGCATGCATGCAACCGATGTTGAAGAATTTATTTTCTTCAAGGATTCATTCCACACCAAATCAACACTTCCAAAATGAAACTAGCACAAAGTTGATGACATGATATTATTTTTTAGTAATGAAATTTACATTACCAATACCTTTTAGCATCTCGTTCAATAAAGCTCTCATCAAAACAATTTATGAAAGAATGTGATAACAGAATAGATAGCGAAAGGCAATAAAGCAATTCATAGTGTAATTTTTCATATACTGTAGTGACCTTTGTGTCAAAAGAATGGCGACAAGTATCTTTGGGTGAGAAACTAGGTAATCTATTTTCCATAACGTACATATGAATTCATGATTATGAACCCCTCATGTCACAGATGCTTCAGTTAGACAGTAAGGTATTGCAATACGATATGAGGGCAAAAGAAATCCATCGAATGTTCCAGCTATGCCCTGACGACAGTAACGTACATATCGTTTTGGACACTTTGGATATGTATTTACAATAAAACCGATGGGAAGAAGAAACTTTTTCTTAATAATGCGGTGTCCAACTCTATGCCTTCTTGAGGAAAATTTCAAACCAATTTAGTATGCACCAGTCACGTGTTTCGAATATAAAATTCTCATCAGCGATGCTTCCAGCCGAGATGCTTTTCATAAGCTGCCCAAATTCATTTCACAAGCGCCCTTTGGTTTCATTTTTAGAATTTAAATTTGTGTACTCACTTTACACAGAGTACGCGATTCAAATTCCTGTCGATTCAGTAGCATATCCAAATAAGATCTTTGTTCAAAATAGCATTGGAGGGATGGTGCTTAGTTGTTAACCGCCTTTAATTTCGATAATATTTTTGGATGAAATGACAAGTTTACGAAAGAGCCATATAAAATGTATGATGTCAAGGAGATGCTAAGAAATATAATAATGCAAGAACTTATATTATTTATAAAGGATATTTTGAATTAATTTCTAGTTGTATTGTGATTCCATGCGACATTGATTGCACATTATTAGTGAGAATAGGCGATCTACCTATGATTTATTATGTCACAAAGAAAGGTAGGTCGTAAAATTCCCAAAGTGATATACTCAGTTGTATGTATAGATCCGAATTTAAAAGTAAAAGTATTTTTGGTAAAATTTCCATATAGTCATTAACTAGTTTTTTTACGTGATTTTTTTAAGTTTCTACGCTGAAACCCAAAACATGAGCACAAGCTCTTGCGTACCGAGTAAGCTTATCTATGTTGATACCGTTTGACGTCACCGTCAAGCTAGGAAAAATCTACTATAATGAATCCAAAACCATCTCTGTAGTCATACGCACTGGTATGAATTTTTCCGATAGCAATTTTTTTATATTGAGGTCAAAATTGTTACTTCAGTGTTTTTAACGTTTGCTTTTTTAGTGTCAGTTCTTGCAGATAAATTTCATTCTAATGCACTCCGTTTGTAACGCGCATTCTGACTGGTTGAGCGATGAAAAAACTGCACGGGGATTCACGTTTCACTGCAGTTTTTGCTATGACGTCATGCGTTCCTATGGCGACGCCGTTAAAAGCAGACGTTTTCTAGCACCTTACTGACCAAAGCATTAGAATAGGGTTACCATACTGATGTTTTACAAAAACTGACAGGGTATCGCCTCGCGGTAAAACTCAATTTCTGACAGGGGATTCGCCGATACCCTGTCAGTTTTTGTAAAACACATGCATGTTAACCCCTAATTCTTAACGTTTAAAAAAAACAGGGTTGTCAATAGAAAGGATATCATTCATCTCCCTAGATGTACAATTAAATATTTCCTTTTTGATTAGTTTATGAAAATAAATCTTCAACAAAAGGGGCTCAGAAAGTACCCAAAAAGTATTCATAAAACGCGCTTGTAGAGATTTTTGCTAAATGTAACATAAATTATGTCTAAGGGGAAGAAGCGGCACCATTAGCCCATTATTTGTATGATTTGTATTTTGTAACAGAGACGAAACCCATGATTCAAGTGTGCAAATAGACGTTTCCCTCTCTCAAGCAAAGCACCATTCGATGAGTTTAGACAAACGGTCATTATTTTAGTAAGAAAGTGAGATGCACATATTACAGAAAACTTGGCAGATGAACTTTTTAACACCTCTGATTCATCGGAAAGGAAATGACAATGTTTCTATGTAAATTATTTTGTCTGTGCAGCGCCTCGCAAATGCTCTGTGGTGCCACCTTCTAATTCTAAGTCTCACAAAGATGACAAAATTTGCATTAATTAAAAATATTTACAAACGTAAACCTTATATAAACTAGGATTTACGCGTGGAAATGTATCATTTCATATCTTTATCAAGAGAAGTTAAAACTTGTTGACATCAATTGATTCTGATAATGATAATTGAAATTAATGTTATAGAAAATTTAGATAAATGTTAATGATAATTCCTTATTTCTGTTAACAAAAGTTGGCTTTATCATTGAGTAAAAGCTGTTCATTTATAGACCCTTTCACGCTGATGTTCATTCAGGACACTTTTGTCTGTTCATAAAACCATTTTGCCTACCAAATCAATCAAATGACGTCATCCATAACGGAACATGCGATGTTTTGGAGCGGAATGACGTCCTTTAATTGTTTAAATTGGCTAAAATGTCTTACGAAGAGGCAAAAGTCAACCGAACAGCTGGTACATGTACAAACATTTAATATTCAACATATGGACTGCACTTAGATTATAAAAATATTATATGTATTTACATGTATATAGGTACTCGATATAACACCATGAAAAATCTACTAAAACCTTTGAAAATGAAATAGGAATTCAGATAATTATTTAGATCACAGGCGCATGACTGAAATATTTTTACTTATTAGTACCTTTTTAACTAACGCTGAGTTACATAGTAAATTCAAGGTACCTAGACAAAATGGTTAGTTGATAATAAATGTTAAATTTCTTTAAATTCAATAACATCATTTAAGAACAGTTAAATATTCAGCATGGACCAAACATGCACATTTCGGATACTCAACCCTCGTCAGTGATCCTCAATCTAAACAAAGTAATATGGCCAAAGAGTTTGAACGTTATTATGTCCAAAAGTGTACTGAAAGACGTAGCAGGAT
The DNA here is from genome assembly GCA_028142955.1 of Pinctada fucata. Taxonomy (NCBI): domain Eukaryota; kingdom Metazoa; phylum Mollusca; class Bivalvia; order Pterioida; family Pteriidae; genus Pinctada; species Pinctada fucata. The sequence continues at coordinate 23,353,923 of AP027114.1, read as the reverse complement.
GGCTCGGATATGATGCTACAGGACCCATGTTTAAGAAATGTCAAGAAATTCTGACAACAGAAATTTTTGAATGCTTTGAAGAAACGATCAACCGAAGTTGATCGAACTTGGCTACACGTGCCCTCGGGGACTCCTGGTCCACCAGCAGTGACACTCACCCAGTGGTACAAATATTAAACGTCTTCAAATTCAATGCCATTATTTATGAATAGGTAAATTTTCAGCATGGACCAGACATAAACAACCACAATACAATTGATGGTCAAACATATCTGTTCAAACAATGGCCGATGACAATTAAAATTAGATAAGTGTTCAAGCTCACCTTCAAATAATTTTCACCATTGGTATATTTATAACTATTAGACAATAAAACAGTATTTTTCTCTCATATCTAAGGACCAAAGTCAAAACTGAAAGAGAAGAGACGAAGAATGTCAAGGTGATCTAATTGCCTCCCCCTTCGAAATTTTCAAAATATAAACCAAGAATACTATGAAAACGATTTCAAAATCGATGTTTCTCTGTCACTACTAGTTTTCTTTGCGGAATGAAATCATGACTTTACAATTACGTAAGATAATTGAAACAATAGCGGCGTCCTGTGATATGGGATACAGCTGTCACGTGATTTCTGATACACATGTGGCTCATTTAGCCGTATCCATTGGCCTGCTCTGTAACATGAACGCGAGTATTAAAGAAAATTTCTTCCCATCAGAAAAGTTAATTAAGGCAATACTTCCAGAATTGAACTACAATTATTTTAGAGTTTTCATCCGCGGTGTTTCATGTGCATGCTTACATAAAACGTAGATTTATAAAGTAAAGTTAGATTCATAAAAATCTCACAATGCTTCATTTTTTCGTTGTTTAATAGAGCATAACATATCAACGAGGTTAGTTCTCCATACATGCAATGAATTAATAGCTATTCTCTGTAAGCATTTGTACTTTTATGAAGGACGCATGGCAGGGCATGTCTCAGATTTTGATAAAATTAGTACATAAGGTTGGGTCTGACTCAAAAGTAAAAAAATTGTTAAAAATTTTCTTAAAATAACATCCGGTTGCCATGGAAATGGACTTTGAATATTGAAAAAATGCATTTTTGGGCGTATTTGAAGTCACATACATAATTTATGCAGTATAATCTGAAACAAACACTGATGAATTATCAGTACCCTATCATTGCTCTTTCAAGTTAAGTAATAATAATGTTGGGTTTATGGTCTTATCTATATGTTTCCATAGCAACAACACAAGTACCCTATCAAAATAGTATTTTTGGCATTTTCTCAAAATTCAATGATAAATTACTGACATTTTTGTGTTTTTGATGCAAATAAAACATAAGCATTCGCATTGGGACAAAGTTTTTGTTCGTTGCTATGGCAACATGACCTCAAATCGCAAAAATGAAAGCAATTTTGGACAATATTAAGAGTCCTTTTTTTTACTAGATCATTGAATTTTATTTCAAAGTGATGAAAAGTAATTAATGTACTCAAGTAGATCTTTCATTACACGAAAGGAGATTTTTAAAAAATATTCAGGACATAACCCGTTGCTACGGGAACGATTGTTTAAAATTGCACATAGGCCCACTTTGAGTCCTTGGATACGGGCATCAAAAGTTAAGTAATCTGATTTTTTTCAATCTTAAATAAAGTTTAGACTTTGCTCTATGGTATATGTAAAAAGGTTGTGTGAGCCTGTTTCGTTTTTGAGGAAAAGGCTTCGAAAAACAACAAAAAATGCTTCTTTTTATAATGTATGGCCAAATTACTATAGCCACCATTAAGTATTTGAAAGAAAGGAGGGGATCTCCAACAACACCTAGTTGCAACTTTTTTATCGTATTTTGATAGAGGCTTACTTGATCTTTATTGTTATTGAATTTGAACTACCTGGGATTAATAACTACTGTTATATGAAAATAATAGAAAATGGTTGCCATGGTAACATATGTTCCCCATAGCTTTTTCACGGTAATTGAAAGAGCTCTTTGTGTTGAATATTTCCCAACAATTTTTATCTGTCCATCATGATGCAAATTTTTTTTAAATATGACTCTGCAGTTGCAAAATAAGTTATATTAAAGACCATAGTTTTCAAGGTAACTTATGTACATAGCAACAAGTGGATCTATCTTGAATTTGCTCATTTTATAAAATAAATCCTATTTCCTTATCATATACCCATCAAGAGAGAAGGAACATTGGAAGATACAAACAGAATTTTGAAATCAATAGAATAAAATTAGCTTATTATGTTGTCATGGTAACCAGCCTTTTTTTTACAATATCAGACACTACTAGTGAGCTTATTTTAAATTTTATGTCCTAATCTTTAGGATGCATAAAAAATCTTCCATTGGTGTCACATATAGACCAAATTATAGAGCTTCAAATTAGCTCAATTTTGCAAATTTCTCAACTTTAAAGGTCATTGCCATGGTCACCAGATGACCAAGAATTATTTTTTTTATCAAATTTTCCTTTTTTCATTGGTCCCTTCTTATGTGTAAAATTTAATGAAAATCGGAGACCATGCGTGCCGAAATTGTTTAAATGGTTACAGAGAATTGCTATTAATTAGATTAGAAAATATTTTCTATTTTTATGTGCAAATATTTTACTTGCCAAATGAGAGACAACCATTTTATCTCAATTTCAAGGTTGCTCTCACATAGATCTAAAGTTTTTGTCAGTTCCATGTCACACAAGGTGATTACTTCATTATCCGTTATACTTGTGTCGTCTAAACTCCTTGTTTACTCTAGACTGTGTGTTCTGAATTCAGATAATTGTCCAAGTTCTGATGTAAGAAAGTAATGTTATTTACAACATGAATTAAATTTATTTACAGGACAAATTTGCTTTTGTCTTTCCGAATTAGGTCTGACTGGTGAGATGTAGTAATCAATACAATATTTTGATCCTACATATTCTAGTTTAATTTTGAACATGCCATCCAGTTACATTTTACAGCAAACAACTTGGTCTCTGACCATGTTCCCATGTGAAGACTGAATCCTGACCTGGTCGAGTTAGTAGTGTTTATCACGACGCGAACATTGGAATTATTTGATACATCTAAGTGCGTTATACTGATGGAAATAATTGGCAAGTCATCGAATAATGTCGGGAACTTGATTTGTCTGGATATTGGCCAGCCCTCTCCATATCCATTGTTGTAGTATTCAGTTCCCGAGATACCTGTTTAAGAAAAAGATGAATTGATATATTGCTATGCAGAAAGAAGTCTAAGGAGGGCATAATACTCACATATGAACCTCTTACTAATTTACATTCTAATTCATTCTGTTTCATGCATTCTGATTGGTTCACGAAATTACTACAAGCATGTTTAACAAGGATATACATGCCACAAACCAACTCACTTGACATACTTTAAAATGTACTCCACGTAAAATTGCACATATAAGCTTTAGCGCACTTTTAAGGTATGACGTCATGATTCAATGTGCTCTTTGCTCCAATGACGTCATAATGTGACGTAAAGCTGCAAGTTATGATCTTGTTAATTGCGTTCTCCACTTAAGTAAGTTTATTATTGATAACTCTTTGATTTTTCGCCGTTTTAAAAACACGGAGCAGTTGTATTTTATATTTGCAGAGCAATAATTTTTGTTGGTCGTTGTTAGTCCTCCAAAGCAACTTCACCTCTAAAGCGATACATGATACCCTCTGAGGGGAATAAGAGTTAAAATATGTCACATGAATTAAAATAGGGCTAAACGTACTGTGTTTTGTGGTTCCGACAGGTAGCTGTTGGATATACTGTTGGAAACATTCGTTATACCGTCGGGGCTTGCTTACATACTGTTATAAACATACGTTATACCGTCGGGGGCAAGCCCCGACGGTATAACTGTTTTTCCAACGGTATATCCAACATAAACCTGTCTGAACCACAAAACACAGCACGTTTATCCTCTAATTCTAAACATATCTAAAAATGTACTATTATGGTATTTGTATTTTTCTACGAGCATGCATATGAGAAATTTAAACAACATTTTGATATGTCTTTATCGGTATAAACTCTCTATTACCCTTGTTGACACTTCTGGTCCCTCTCTGGAAGGGTTTTAGTCAACGACATGATTTTGTAGAGAACCTTGATTTGTCTTGTTTGTGCGAGGTCATCTATCAGTGAGGAGGTTGTTTAACACCAAAATTGTACGTTCTTCGAGACCTCTGGGTAATTGGAGAAGTGAGAGGGCTGTACGCAGGTAATCTAGGATAGCCACAACCTCTGCTACTTGCGTGGCAAATGCGATTTCAGAGGAGAACCAAGAAATATATATCAAATAATCTCCCTTTATTTCTTACATAGGAAAAAATCATGACAATTCAAAAATGAAAAAAAAAAAAATTTCACACGAAAACGATATCTAAGCATTGGAAAACTTCAATGAGACAAAGAGACGGTGAATGGGTTCATAAAAATGTATATCTATTCAGTTATTCAGGGAAATTGATTGAGTACAAAAAAAGAGCAAACCCGACAAAGTCCAAATAGACGTCAAAACACGTAATTTTCTTTCGGAGGAGAACATTTTTGAAGACGGTTGTATCATTTTTAATGATTTTGGTCATGCCCTTATTTCATTCCTGCAGGGATCTGATCATCTGAATCTACGACACAATCGTGATATGAGGACTTGAGTATAGCATATGTACAAAGATTTATCAAAATCTATCAGGCTATTACGAGGAGAAGTAAAAATGTTTAAAAGTGTACGCCGGACGAAAAACACTGCACGACTGCACACTAACTTGAGATTAACTCTAATTACCTTAAAAAAATCCCAAACAATATTGAACGTTATTTTGAAAAGTGACTTTGAGAAGTGAACAAACGATTCGTTTGAAAGATCGTGAAGAAAAATTGTTGACGTCGTATGGAAAGAAAATAATTTATCTAGATAGTTTAAGACATAGTTATGAGTTAAAGAAAATCCTGACGATGATCTCAACAGCATTCCCAATAGAGCACAAAATTAAGCATCGACGGACCCCTAGCAAGCTAGAGGTAGGACCAAGTGGCCGGGAGGAGTAAGCATCCCATGTTGGCTAGCTGCACCCGCCGTCGATGTTTAAGCACGAAAATGAATATATATATATATGTATATGATAATATATAATAATTTCTCACTTACAGCCTTTCTTTCCAGCACTGCTCAATTCAGCTACAACTGAAAACAACATAATCAATATCAGTCTGATTTTCTTGATACATAGGAGGGGCGCAGTTTAATCTTGTTTCATGTTAACATTATGACACAAACTCTTATGTGTGTTTTTATTTTGTGTCTCTATCGAGAATATATATCTTTCATTGTTTAGATTGAGGATCACTGACGAGGGTTAAGTACCCGAAACGTGCGTGTCTGGTCCATGCTGAAATTTTATCTGATCTAAAATGATGCCATTGAATTTGAAGAAGTTTAACATCTACTGTCAGTGCATATTGTAAATTTTCTGTTTGTCTCTTTTTTAGTGTGTATTTTCGCACCCTTTGCTTCTGAGATAAGTAAAGCAAATTGGAACATTTAGTCGTAAATATGAAATTAGGTTATTCTCTAGAGTGTGAGAGGCATGTGCCAGCTGCAGTATGCTTTGGCCATAATTGTGCGTTATTCCTACTATCTACTTCATTTTTTGCATATGTGTTTTGCTCTTTTCATTCCCACATTGTTCTATTGATTTGAATTTACTGACAACTTATGTCATTTGTAGTTTTACAGTGGATACAGAAATATATTTGGTCAATGAAGGCCAACCCGAGTCCAATACAAGTTTTTTTCATTGAGCAAATATATTTTTGCATCCCCAGTGAAACACACCCGAGCGAATTTATCCCACTGGTAGCTTTTGTTTTGACTGTGTTTATTAAACAGATTTTAAACCATTAAAGCGACGTCAAAATTTGAGCGTAAGGACTTTTATTAGAAGCAGGGCCTGTGAGTCACCTTATACAACTAAAATATTCGGTTTTTCACTGTAGCCACTCAGTTTGCAAGAAAGTTGCCAGATGCGGGATAATCAATAATATTATCATTTAAACATTGCTAAAGTTGACAATTTCATCCATTTTGTGATTGATGTGATAGACCTCTTCACGCTATTGTCTGTTCGGTTCTCCTTTGTCTCTTCGTCGGACGATTATGCCCACAATCAAATAATGTCATTCCGCTCCAAATTATATTTGATAATTTTAAAAGACATAAGGCAAAATGACTAATGATTATTTACCCCTCACTAATGACGAATGTTGGTGCGAAGAAGAAAAAATAAATTTAGCTTTGAGAACCACTGACAAAGAGTTATTATTCGAAACATGCATGCGTAGTACAGGAGTTTCGAATTTAGGCTTCTCCATTAGGCTTCTCTCTTTTAGGCTTCTCAATTAGGCATCTCTAGAATTTGAATAAAAATTCTATTTAAATCCCTGTTTACTAAACCGTAATAATTTTTTTTATTTAATGATTTTTCAATATCCTCTGAAAATGTCATTTTATATGATTATAGCTAAAACCATTCTTAGAATTTGCCATGGGTTACTATGGAATTGAAAGAAAAAACAACAACAAGTTAAGACATATTAAACAAATATAAAATTGAGCTAAAATGACTCAAACACATTAAGGTTTAGTAACCAGATCAGAGGTGTGAAACAGAGCATGATGATCGCCTAGGTATGAAGAATAAATTTTGAGAGGTCGATGCAACGACCAGAATGAAATGCGTTCATGATTCATAAGGTATCTTGCGTGCGATGTCTTTGTTTACGATTTTTTTCTGTTGAATTATTCCAGACTACCGCGAATCTAAGCTAAATTTAAATTGGCACGTGTCATATGCTTGTATCAATTTAGACAAAAAATCAAACCGGTTTTAGACCTCTCGTTCAACTTCACTATTAAGGCGAGTCGCTCATATTTCTCCATTTTATTGTATGGTATCAAAAAAGTAGCAAGAGGAAATATGTCTTATGATATACCTTGATATTTATATCCACAAAATCAAACGATACCGAATACAGACCATATGGACCACACAAATATGACATGCAAACTTATAGTAGAGCGCCAAATTAAAAAAGAAGCTTAGTTTTCGAGCTTAATCAACATACATAACACAGGCCTAAATTTGGTCTGAACTTTTAGCTGAATACTCTCAAAAACAGCTGTCGTAAAGAAAATATCATGGTCCGATTGTGTTTAACTTGAGTAACAAGTGATAAAATCGTACAAAAAAATGAAAACGAAATATTTATCGTTTATATCCTCTATATTCCTATATTTTGTTCTTTTTTGTAAAGAACGTTATTGCAATCCATGCTTTCGATATGTAAATATGTAACATAATTGTTTTAGAGGAAAAATATTTTCTTCTCTATCGAAAAATTGCAGTTTTATGCAAATTTCTGTGAAATATGAAAAATCGGTGTTAATATCTTCTCTAAAGCCAGAATACTTAATTTTTTGTCTCGAAACATATCGACAAATGTATATTTATTATTTCGAAGGCCTTTTTATCGATAATACTTCTAAAAGGCATAAATAAATGTTAAAGACTAATGCTCATATACTTTTGAGTTAGGCGTCATTTCCCAAATCAGAGTCCGTAGATGAAGATTCGGTCGACCACCAATTACAGTTTCTATCAAATCGTACCTATCAGCAGGTATATATACATATTTACTGCAGAAAGTGGAATTACATCATATTGTTTAAAAATTCATAAAAATACCTTTTTTTAATATGCCCTGGTGAGATCGTTTATCACGCCTCAGACAAAAATATTGGAATCTGATTGGTCAGATCATGGTCACATGACGCCGTGAAAACTTGTAAATCCGTATCGGGCGAGTAGTTTATTATGAGTCGTGAATTGTATGATAAAGAGACCCCCACACATACAATAAGATGTCTTCGACGTGATAAATTCGTTACACGGTTAGTTAGTGACCTGATACGGAAAAATACATGGTGTGAAAAGAAAACCCGTATCGGGCGAGGCGAAAGCCGAGCCCGATACGGGTTTTCTTTTCACACCATGTATTTTTCCGTATCAGGTCACTAACTAACCGTGTAACGTATAATATGGAGATCCGATCGTTTCAAGTTGACATGGAAATACGTATATTGAAGAAATGTGCATTAAGTGTTTAAAAAGTTATAAAAAGTATCTTTTCACGTTATTTTAGTACTAAAGAGATGTGAATATGTCAAGTACATTGGTCAGAGCTTTGGCTCTTCGTTTTCTTTGTTTTAATCATAACGACATGCCTTAAGTTAACGTTGTGAAATTTATCCATTTTATCCCTTTTTGCATCTACACTTTATCTCCGTTCAGATTCGTAACTTTTACAAAATTAAGTGGATGTTTTTCATGATGCACTTAGTCAGAGAACCCCTTTGGGAGGCCCCCAGGAGTTCCTATGAAAAGTCCTCAATGGTCACAAGGGGGATGGCTTTACTTCTTGATGCTGTACACAGCACAAACACCATATTGTCATACGTATAAGAGCTTTACCAATAACAGACGGTTGTTGGCCGACGAAGTACATTCGTACGAAACGCGACGAAACTCACCAAACATAAGGGGTCGTGTATAAAAACATAATTTATCTTTTAAAAATTTGAACAAAACTCGATTAGTTCTGCAGTCAGTAACAAAAGAAAAAAATGAATAAATACCTATACAGTATATGTATTCGTCTTAATAGAGTTTTTGAAAGATATATCATGTTTTTTAATTCATGGCCCCTTATGTTTCGTCGCGTTTCGTTAGGACGTACTTCGTCGGCCAACAACCGTATATTATTGGTAAAGCTCTATAACAACAAATAAAAAGCTATGTAGTGTGTTGTCGTCTGTTGACATGACAACGGAAAGTTCACCGCGATAGGAGCGCGTCAGAGAGCTCCCAGTAAAGAAATAAGATTGAAAAAAGTGTGAGAAGTAAGACGTAAAGAATATTCAGTGCAATGTGTCAAAGAATAAACTGTGCAACATGACCCGATTGTAGTACCAACAGCAAAGAACCAATCTTCAATGATGGATATTAAAGAGTCCAAGATGCGATACAACAATAGTATATCAAAAATAATATTAATCAAACTTTTATAATGACGAGACTGATATGTTGTCAGCTCAGCGTTGGAATTCCGTACTAAAGATTATCTAAATAGATAAACAAGAAACTTTCATTGAAAATAAAAGTCCTTGATAACATGAATTGCAGATTAAACAGAAAACCCAAATTATTTCAAAAGTCCAATTTTCCTGTATTATAGCTACAACATTGCAGTTGCAACATAAGACAATATATATTTACAATTTTAGGTGCACTAGGAGTGACTTTAATGTTCTAATTCCAACTGTAATACATGGACCAGAGAGAAATAAAATAAAATTTTCCCAGTTACATTCATTTATTATACACTCATAGAAGTGGTCTGTTCTGTTTTATTCTTTTGGTCAAGCAATTCGATTTTTCGAATCAAAATAATTTTCGGGCATCATATATTCGAAAAAGTGAGAGGAAGTATTTTGGATAAGTACACTATTTTCGATGTGGATAGCTGCTGACCGTCTTTAGAATAGAGCATCCTTTAATGTAAGGTCATTCAATATTGCTTTTAAAGATTTGCTTCTCGCTCGGTATTTTTATGTGAGTTTCTTCGATTCATTTGGATGTGGTTGTTTGATGTTCATTATTTGTTTGTACTTATACTCCGTTGTATCGAGGAAACATCTAGTTCATATTGCAGTGAATCGCTTATTACAAAGTGGGGGGGGGGGGGAGGGGCATATATTTGCCTGGTACTCTTAAGTTTTTAGATTAATCTCTATCAAACTTTCTTAAAAATACATTCACATATCAAAATATCGTATCTGTTCGTTAATTTTTATCTTAGAATTAACATTCTTAAAATTCAAGTAAAAGAATTTCAATTTTCAAATTTCAATACTACCAATTTATCATAGAATATGTGCTCATTCGTCAATAAGGTTGAAATTAGAAAAATGTATTTGATACAAAAATTCTTTTGACTTCAATAAGCATAATGACATTTATTTCGGTCACTTGAACTTTTCATTTACAAAAAGAAGATAGTTTTGTTTAAAATTCTATGATTTTGAATTTTACTAATTTTCCGCTTTTCTCCGAAATAACAGATATTCCGACCATACGATTTTTACGACAGGTCAAATCTGATAACCCGTGTTATATTCTTTCGTTTTATATAAAATGTAGTCCTATGTTAGGGGTTTTGATTAAAATTTCAAATTTAGCGACTTCATTGCTCTACTGTAAATCAAGTATTAAAGCTCCTCCGATATAAATGACTCTTGATACGGTTACTAAGGCATCGGTATTGAACTATTTTGAACAAAGCAATTCAAATTCTCGAGACTCGTTGCTTAAATCAAATTTGCATAGAAGAAAAATTGAAAATGAATTGACTCACTTTTCCTCAGCTCCTGTTGTTCTGATTCCAGTCTCATGACTTTTTCTTGATACGATTCTTTGGCCTTATAGATTGTCTGACTTTTAGCAGTCATAACAATAATGGCCACTTGTATTGTCAAATAGAAGATCATATCTGCAACTCAGTTCTGAAAAAAGGATAATTTCCATTACCATATTCTGATTAATAAATGAATTGCTTTCGTGAAAATCATACTTAGATTTCGGAATTTTCACATTCCTAAAGGTGGGTCCCTACTCATAGATTTAAAAATATGAAATTTGTATTTTAGGTTTTTTCATAAACACAATGGTCTAAATGAAAAATAAAACACAGACATTTTTCACCAAAGATACAGTACATTAAAGAAAGGTATCCTTGCACATTAAGATTGAGGAGTATCAAATATCCAGAAAATGCGTTTGAACCCTCCAAATTCAGTTATGATAATTATATGTTTATTTGTTTTGTTTTATTTTTTTAATGACAAGTCATATAGAAGAAACATAACACTTGAAATAATATTCAAACATAAATCTGAGTATGTTATGATGAATCTCCATACATGAGGATACCCCTTATAATTTCATCACATTTTTTACCAATAATATATGCTAAATCGAACTTTTGGCAGAAAAAACCAAGTTGATTTATTTTTTCGTTTTGCAATATTTCATAAATTTTAGTATGCAGATGAAGAAAAAACACATACAGGTACACAGTTTTATAGATATGATCAAGATATGGCTCCAAACATAAGGGTTCTCCTTTATGATTATATCGCATTGTCAACTAAGAATATATAGTATATCCCACTTTTTGCATAAAATGTTCTTCATTTTGCACTATTTCATACCATGATGTCTATAGATGGTGAAAAAATCACATACAGGTATACAGTTTTATAAATGATCAAGATATCGCTTCAAACATTAGGGTACCAAATTATATTTTCATTGCTTTTTCGACTAAAAATACACCGGTATACTACATCCATTTTTTGCGTGAAATACCAGATTGAAATTCTGCATATTGCATAATTTCTTAAGGTAGAGTCTATAGATGAAGAAAGAATCACATACAGGTATACGGTTATATGAATGATCAAGATATCGCTCCAAACATACTGCGTTGAAGGAAAAACATATGACGGTTCGAATAGGGACCCACATGAATAAGTACATCTGTGCGCCTCTTATTCTTCTAGTTGCAGCTAGTTGTCATTTTGTTTAACTCCGAAAGGGCAATGACAGAAATACAAGAGTATAGAGAGATAGACAAAAATGTTAAATTTAAGTATTACCTGTTTTTTATTATCCTTTTTGTTACATATAGGAATAGATTCTGCAACATTCTCCGAACTTTTAATCTTTTTGTTCTCGATACTTCTTAACTGTCGCTGTAAATAACTTCCTGCTCTAGATTTGATGGATAATTTATGTAGGTGAAAGTTAACAAAAATACTTTTCTTTGTGTTAACGCACCGTCGGTCATAAGAAGACATGCCAATGGCCGTTTAATTCGATTTGTTTATTCAACGTGACCATGATGCAACTATTCTGTAACGTCGATGCAACTATTCCCTATTGATGTTTAACATGAGAAGTTTAGTACCCGAAACGTGCATGTCTGGTCCATGCTGTAAATTTATCAGGTTTTAAATGATGCTATTGAATTTAAAGACGTTTAACATTCTATGGTTGTATTTATGGAGTAAAACATTCTATTCAAGACGGAATTAAAAAAAAAAAGCAGTGATTTTTTAATATTAATAAAAACAATTTAAATGTCCTCGTCCTTTAATCCTTTTTGGAAATTTGAAAGTAACTTTTTTCAAAGCGCTATATACTTCCAGTAAAATCAAGGTATTTCGTCAGTTGTTGATCTATAATAAATTGTTTTATCACATGATATACCCGTTATGCAGTTTCATAAAGCCATTTCATAAATATATGATATGATAACACGTTACATATCGCTCTGCTTGAATGCGATTGGTCAAGTTTGGAACCTAATCACATAAACCTTGACAAATGTGACCTTTCAAATATCGGTCAACTGTTAAATTCAGACCCGGAGTCGATATCAATGATTAAAATTGTTGTTGTTGAATTAATTCTTGCATTAAATTACTATTCAAAATTGAAATACTTTTCTCTTACGCACAGAATATCTATACGATGGGGACACTACTTCTCATAGCGTAGCAGACGACCCTAGATCACGGCGTGGTTCGCCTCTGTAGTTTTCGGAAACGTTGATTTCACGTTAGAAATACACATTTTTATGCAATATCATGTGATAAAAAGAATCTCAAATGAATTTTCATTTCATACGATGTATTATGAAACTCGTTGTGCGTTTTATATTCCCTCGCCAAGGCTCGGGGATATAAAACTCACAACTCGTTTCATAATACATCGTATGAAATGAAAATTCATTTGAGATCCTTTATTTATGCATCTTTCATAAATCCTATTGAATAAATTTATCTTGATTTCATTGAGTCAAATTTTCTACCTCTCCTTATCAACCAAAAGAAAAATAAAAAGTTTTTTTTTTCATTGGACAATTCTCTGACATCTCTGCATAAAAGAATGAAGATGTTTTGGATTTGCTATTTCGGATAGTTCATCAAAAAATAAAATCGAAAACATCTGAGCATCATCCCATCGATGCTATTTTGGTCGTCGATTTGATTTTTAAAACTATACTATCGAATCGACCCAACAGGAAATTTTAAGCCGCCCACTCTCTGCAAAGCAGTTGCAAAATATAAATTCAAAAAATAAAACCAGAGGGCGCTACTAGAATGAATTTTGACTGTGTCTGAAAATCACTTAGGCTTTAATCATCAGTGATGAGGATTTACCATTCACAAGGACCGGAACACATGTCCTGTGCATTGAAACTATTTCCTTCAAGGAGGTATAGAGTTGGAACACTTCCGTATCATTATCATACACACTTATTTATTGTTGCAGTGTGGATCAGTTAAACTCGTTCTCCGCAGCTTGATGTTTGAAGTGTAATAATTACTTATTTCCAGCTCGTATCTAGTGCATTAAAATGGGTTTAAATGTTCTTAAAGAATGTCAAGAGTTGGAACACTCTCGTTCTATTTGAATATGTGTTAGCATGTTCCTTTTGTTGTTTCTTAAACTTTGTCTGATATCGATTTATCATTGCTTCATTCCTTATTTTCGAAAAACAGAGTTACTTCCACTTTGGGACGGTATCTGACGTAGACTAATTGTGAGGTCATCAAATTATACCGAAACATACCTTAAACTCTTGGAAATGACGGTAAAAAATCGGCTTATTCCTACTATTTTCATGACGTCATAATAGTCTTACGTCAGATACCATCTCCAATGGTAGATAACTCTGTTTTCCGCAAAGACTCAATAGCTAGTGTGTTCTGATGTGAAGATGATCTTGCTAGAATTTTTTTCCAACATTCTTGTAGCAATATAATTTTGATCCATCTTAATAGAAATAAGATATTTTGAATTTTCGTGCGTGCTATTATTTAATTTCCGATACAAAAGACTTACAAATAGTGCAATATGTATTCGTTGATAACAGAAACAATAAAATATAGATACTTTACAATGATGAATCACCAACAATGAAATTTATGCATTACAATGACAAGATTTTAAAAAGATTAAAAAGAAATTACAAGATTACAAATACAAGATTTGAAAAATATTTGACAATTTGACAAAATTCGTAATTGTTGATCAAAGTGCACTTCTTTTACAGTAGTTCACCTAATAGTAAACATATTGCTCATTTGCAAAATACATGTACATCATGAAACTTTGAGCATGATCGTTTCTTCAACGTTTTAAAAAAATCAATTCAAGAAATTGTGGTCCCCCGCTTTGGGTGTCTGTCTTTAAAGAAATGCTAAAAATCCCCCACCCATTATTCTTCAGTTTTCATAATATATCTCATGTATTATCGAAATTCTAAAAATCAAAAAAAGGTCAACAACTTTTGTTACCGAGGGAAAGGTCTTGTGAAAAGGAATGCACAAGAGAAAAATGAAAGTCCAATAATTTACCAACCTCATAGTTTACCAACCAAACGTTATCATCGAGGCTGAAGTTTTTCACCTAAGCTTGCAACTGTTCAATACAGATTTAAGGAATAATTATCTGCGAAAAATAGTTTCAATTTATTGCCCTCAAAGCCTTTTTCATAAATGGGTGCTTTCAATTTCGTCATGGCACTGTTCTATCGGGTTAGGATTCTCATTACTTTTGGTTGCTTCTTGTGATATATCTGAAATAACAGATGGCATAGTGACGTCATTTGATCGCTTTATTTCTATAGTTCTGTTGTCAGTTGTTTGATTCCGACTCAGTCTTTTGTCATCTTGCTTTCGGCTATATTTCTTACTCAGAAGACTCCAAACTCTTTTATTTACAACAAAAGCAATGAAGACGAGAAAGCCTTGAAGAGAGTTTATCATTGTTGAAACAAAGGCGAAGTATGTGAATGGGAGGAAAGAGTCCAATATCTGTAACAACCAAGAGAGACCCGTGATAGTTGCCATCCTAACAAAAATCGCCAACTCATTTCTCCTTTGTTGATTATTTTCCGCTGAAGGCGTCATTTTAATTGAATGGATAGTAAAAGAGAAGATCACAATGTTAAATAAACACACTAGTGCAACCGGACAGACAAAGAGTGCGATTAGCAAATACACATCTCTAAAGAAACATTTACTCCCACCATAGCTCTCAAACGGATTTGAATTCGTAATCCAAGAAAAGAATATATTTATAAGAACCAGGCATATTGGAATACCAAATGTATAGACAGCATACCAAATTAAGGTCCGTTTCGGTGTTGCCAAACGTACTTCTTTAGAGGTGAATGTTCGCCACATGTGAAAATTGGAGGTCTGCATAGAAGTAAATACTGTTATCCACATAAAATGCAACACTATCGCAACCACAAAACAGCCATACCTAGTTTGTACAACAAAGAAGCTGACCTGGAGGAATAGTAACGTCAGCAGCAGACAAAGCATCATCAGCATCAAAAGTTTACCTGGTATTGAACGTAAACTTGGAAACATAGAATAAATTATAAGACCTATACTAAGACTAATGATAGAAATAATTGATGCAACCAAAGATATGATCCATAAATATTTTTGCTTCCAATCCGTAAGGACACTCATTGCTGTTCTCTGAATTGGAAGATAATGAATCTGCTGTAGGTCATTAAGACATACTCTCATTTTCCCATCCGGCGTAAAGGCAAAATCATCAAATGAAATATTTTGAAATCCTTCACGTGTTAAAGACAGACTAGAGGCGCTGTGACTGATGTTATATTCATCGTCGTCAAGTTGGATCTGTGGACAAAGAAGAATGGTGGACACTTTAGCACTGAAGTAAAGATCTGATCCTATACTAGCAGATCGCTTCATCTTTGTGGATGATCTGGACATACCATTGTGGATTGTGCTGTTAGATAATGTAATGTTATGATCACAGCCGCCCTTTAATTGACGTTTAAAATTGATCAGTGAGTCTTCTACTTGAATTCTTGAAACACTTGACTTGAAATAAATGTCAAAATCTATTGTTAAACAAACTGCTTTAGAGACTCCTGGCCCACCGTCAAATTCTTCTATTCCCTTTAAGTTTTGTAGGGAATTTCCACCGTTGTAACTCAATAACTCGTCGAGCATTTGTTGTACATATGTAATAGATTCTGGTAACATAAAGTATGAATTTGATTCCTCGAAGGTATATAGTCCTATTTTTACCGTCATGGAGTACCTTAAGTTCATGGTAATGGCCATGAGGGGTTTACAGTTTTCTCCATCAAAATACTTCCCACTGTAACAGGTTATGTTTCTGCAAAGACCCTGTAAAATAAAACGATGCATGTTTGAAATCCTTATCTACCGCTGTGCACGAAAATTCGTACTATAGTACTCAAGTACAACACCTACTGAACTTAACACACAAATGATGAGATGAGAACCAAACGAAGGATAAAACATAATCATGAAAGTAAAATTCAAACAGAGACACAATCAGCTGAAACATATGCACTGTGAAAAAACAAAAGACGGTTTAGCTCGTTCTTGACATTTGTTTGATTATTAGGTTTATATCTACACCATTTCCAAAACTCCCCAAACCACTGTTTAACATCACAGGTTAAGTTTTATCGATTGTATTGATAGTAAACAATGTAATGTATAGTGTCGTAATGAAAAAAGTATAAGTCATCGCGCTTCCAATGGATTTATGACCTATCACATAGATACATGTTCATTTTTTCTAGAAGTTCTCATCATTTCATAAATAGACCGCTGTCATTTTGAATTTGATGCATGGATTTATACGGTCAATTTAAATTTTCTAATAACGAAATAAAGTCTAGAACAAATGAAAAAAAAATGAAAAAATGACAAAGCTGGTACATCAGCTTGTATGGAATAGTAGATATTGTACCATTTTCTTGACGTCATCAATTTTAGAAGCTATTTGGATAATGACTGGTTTAAGGTATCCGATGTACAATTGGGCATTTTTCAATGCCTGGTAAGGTACTATAAACTATATATTTTCTGAAAGGTTATAATGCCCACTGTTTAGAAATAATAATTTTGGGGCCAGAAAAACAAAGGGGAATAACTGATGAAGCATTTAAATCGTTTATTTTCTCTATATAGCATATGCAAAATAACAAAGTTGTGCAAGAGTGTTTTTCCTTTAATTTTTAACAGCAATTCTCTGTAAGAACCAAAGAGTTTCAAGACATGTTGGCACGGCATGTCATGGATTTTTGAGATTTTTGGTATGGAAGTTCAATATGAAGCACTAGTATGTAAATCAACCCCAGTTTTTTTCAAAAGGGTTGCCGTTGCCACGGTAACCGTGTCTGAAGTTTCAAAAATAGGGAAAATCTATAGGACGAGGCATATTTGTAGGCTTCGTTACCATGGAAACGGGTACTTTTTTAATCTGAAATTGCTTTGATTATCTTCTTTTAATCCTTATTATTATTCATATTTGTAAAGTTTTTTACATTCATCTCGGATGCCTTTTGTATACAAGATGAAAAATTGGGCCAAAAAAGGGTATCAAAAGGCTCTGTTTTGGACACTTAAAGACCCTTTTTTGCATGTTTTTGCTGTTTTACAAGGTTGAAAATTTCATAAAAGCACCAATTTCTGAAGTCCAAATTCTAATTATCTAATTAGTATTATCTTTGAACTATACATTAATATGAAAAATTAATTGGGCCAATTTGTCCTTTTATATGCAAAGCAGCATCAAATTTAGTTGCTATGGCAACAATCGGCTGAAAGGTTTCCATACGATATATTTAAACACAACCTCTATCAAACTATCTACGCATGATATTGGAACAGAAGTTCATGTATAGATCTATCAGAGGGGTTATAATATAAAAATGACCTTGAAATTATTTCAAGGTCATCCACTGAATTTCCAAGGTCATTAAACTTTAAGTGACCAGATTTGACGAAAAATTCTGATTTTTCATAAAATGAAGGTGCCAATATTTTAGAAAGGTTTAACCTTGAAATCTTGAACTTAACAGTTATTTGCCATAAAATGATAAACGTATCACTAATTTCTTAGAACTATTAATAACGTTTCTTCACATCTTCGAATATCTAAATTCTTGGTGAGTATTTTGATTAAAAAGGGACGAAATCTGTATTTTCTTGTTTTTTGACGAAAAAATATTTTCCCATTAAATTTCTCGAGTCCAATAAATTCTAAGATTTTTCTTTCTTATATTCATTTGCTTTCATAAAAAATATGACCTATGAAAATATTCAAATAAAAAATAATTAAAATCGGTAACAAAAAATTTAAAAAATCAATATTTTATGCAAAATTTGAGTCCCAAAGTATAAATGACCTTGAATATCAAGCCAATGACCTTGAACATATTAATTGTTCTTATGTAAAAGATTTAAGTCATATCTATACATGCATACATTTTGACAATCTTATGTCACTCTAAAGAGGAATAAAATCAATTTCAAAGATAATATGAAACAAGCAAAAAGGTCTAATGTTGCCATGGCAACGGTCTCTGGCGACAGAATTTAGGTAAAACTCTTAAAATACCCACTCCAATTTTTCGTTCATTTTATTTGTCAATAAACATATATTTCCTTTGATGCAAATCATTGGTCTCCTATTGGTGCCTTTTGTGATATTTAAGACTGAAAATGTTCAAAAACACACTAAATTGGCCCTTATTTTCACCTCTTTTTTTCGCTTCATTTTGACTTATTTTGACTTAATACAAAAAGCTTCCTGTAATAAATATCATATAACTAAGTGTACTAAGTAAGAATGGAAGTAAGGAAGAATTGATTATATAAAGACGAACAAGCTGTTACAGTGGTATCCATGGCAACGAAGTCTCCGGAGATGGCTTATTTCATGGTCCCAACAGTGCTATAAATAGAATGACCTCGTTACCATGGCAACCAGAGGCCACATTGGCCAAAAAGTGTCATTTTCATGGTCAGTACTTAATATATACCCATTATACCGAAAATCATCAAAATCCATGACATGCCGTGCCGATCGATTTTGGTCTTTACAGAGAATTGCTATTACTTTTATCTGTACTCAGGGAATCATTACCTTTCAGAAAACATATAGTTTATGTTACCTTACCAGGCATAAGATTTACCATACTTTACAATGGAGATGATATAAACGCTATGTAAAATGACTCTATTGTACAACGAATACCTTAAGTACTTTGTTTACATGCCGTTGAGAAGAAAAATTGCTATTCTAATCTTATTAACATATCTTTTCATATGTTGGAGGTTTTAATTTGTTTGCTTTGGTTCCTGTTTTATCATGATTTTGTATGCCTTCGATTTCTGATTTTCTGAATTATCGATTTTGTGCTGTATACAGGGATGTGGTCATTATCCATATTTATCATTTCAAAAAATTGTGAGAAATGTAGCAATAATCACACAAAATTCTGAGTTTGATACAAAATTATAATTCCAGTGCAGAAGAACACCCATGTTAAACGCCCGTTAGGCGATGGGATTTTTATCCTATAATTCGAGTTGGCTATTGTGACGTCACGCTTTAGTTTTGAAAGTACGGAGAATTTACCAACGTTCAGATATATTTTTGACGATATAACATTCAAAACTCCCAATTATTAACGCCAAAGTGGGCGTCTGATATTTATTACAGATGGAAAAATAAGTAATGACTGTCTTACTTTGGGTGTTCATGGTAGTATAATTCTGGTTGGATACGTGTAAATTTTCCGAGAAATCCTTCGCGACTCACAGAATTTGTACGTGAAAAGATATTCCCTCCGTGCTTTGGGCTTATATCTCTGAATCTATCGATAATCTAGATTATTTCATTTTTCAACCATATATCAATTGGAAACAGAACTGATTAAAAGTGAATTTTGTTATCCATGTTCAAATATATATCTGCTCTAAAATGATGCTTATGAATTTGAAGACATTAAACATATACATATTGTGAAGTAATATTTTTACGCCTGCATGTCACGTATTGCAATGTACAATACATGTATAACGTCAAATCATCAAGTTGATAATAATAAAAAAAAAAAAACCCGGTCGCGAATGTATAGGGCAGTGAAAACAAAATGCTCATCTTAAGAGAGATACTTGAACGCAAGTTACATCACACGAAAGACTATGTTGTTATTAATTAGTTTTGGATAATTTCAACGGGCCGTTAAGAATTTTACATCCACAATGTAAGAAGATAAATAAAACATGCACTATACTCTGCATTTACGGATTCATGGAATGCCCATATAGGCATACGTCTTTTTTCATCCAACATGATGGGATATTCAGCATTATGACATCCAACGCGATCGAGGTCTTCCTCAAGGTAAGTGTGACATATTCAGGATCAGATATTATTTTTATAATCAATGCGTTTTTACTCTCCATCCCAATCTTATATGTTAACCGTAAGTTTTTGATAACTTCAACCATTCACATATACAATGTAAGAAAATTAAAATTCAAATCATGTATTTACGAATTTAGGGTGGTGGGAAGGCAGATTAAAACCAGTAAACCCTCCCCTATCTAATACATCATCGACATAGAAAAAAATGGGGTACTGCATGTTATCAAATGTTGGAATCTGATTGGTCAGATCATGGTCACACGACGCCGTATCAGACGAGTAGTTTATTATGACGTCGACATAACGTCAACGTGACGTCGTATCATGCCGACGTAGCAAAACAAGATGGCGGCGAACATCAGATTTGGTGCAGACTTCATCAACAGAAATTGACGAAAAAAACAACTTAAAGTTAATTCGTAGGTAGATTCCTTATAAACAATATTAAAAAATAACAATAACAATTGTTTTCAATGATTGATACGCTAAAAGGGAAGACATTTGAGTGAATTGTATGATACAGAGACCCCCACACATACAGCTAGAGGTCTTCGACGTGATAAATTTGTTACACGGTTAGTTAGTGACCTGATACGATATGGTAAAATACATGGTGTAAAAAGAATAGTAGAGTATTTTTTTTAACTAATATTACACATGTATTGCTGTAGGAGAGAAAAGGATTTCCCCATGGGACTAAAATTAAGAAGAAAGACTTTATTTCTAATCAATGATCTTTATGTAAGAGGGGGTACAGATTAGTTTTGCCTCCCCATGCGCGGATATAGAGGTGGAGTTTAAGGGTAGTGGCAAAAGTGTATAGATACTGAAGGGGATTATGTACAAAAATAATGCAAATTGCTCATGTGTTGTTTGATAAAATTCAAATCCTTAAATGCGATGCTCAGCCCTCGTAGTTTTGCCTCCCCATCTACAGATCAAGAGGTGGAGTTTAAGGGTAGTATCAGGACCCCCCTAGGAATTCTCCTAAAATCCAAATTGTCCCGCTTTAACGTAAAACTTCTTTCAACATATAGGCTTGACCCCCCTCCCCTTTGGAAAAAATCTAGATCCGCCCATGCTCCCCTTACTTATTATCGTAAGATTTCAAATTTCATGATCGATAATAAAAGCGCAGCTGACTTCGCTTCGGTTGATCGTTTCTTCAACGCATTGGAACATTTCTGTCATCAAAATTTCTTACAATTTCTAAAACGTGGGTCCTGTTACATCAAATAATACCCATCCTGCTTTCCTATCTTTCGGTATACATGTATCTTTGGAAATAATAACGTTCACACTTTTGCCATAGTACATTGTTTAGATTGAGGATCACTGACGAGGATTAAGTATCCGAAACGTGCATATCTGGTCCATGTTGCAAATTCATGTTTTCTTAAATGATGCTATTGAATTTGAAGACTTTTAACATTTGTACCACTTGGTGAGTGTCATTGCTGGTGGACCAGGAGTAACCGAGTGAATATCTAGACAAGTTCTTCTCAATTTATTCTAATGGATTTCGAGGCGTTTAACATTCGCGCATTTGATTCAAATATTAACCTGTACAGCGCCTTCGAGATTTGTTTTTGATGCGCTCTCGAAATGGCACACAAGAAAGTGCGACCCTACAGGAAATTTGGAGCCATGTACTAGGAATTTGGAGCCACGAACTCTGCAAAATGCATAAAATAAAACTAAAGGGCTGCTAAAATACATTTGGCTGTGTCATAAAAACAGTACCACTGATGAAATTTACTATCAGAAACACGTGTATGGTAAATTACAATTGAATATAATTTTTCTTCAAAAAGGTGAAGAGTTGGAACATTTCTGTATTATAACAAAACCCCCTTCGTCCTCTTCCCCTTATTGCCATATTGTGTATGGCTGAAAAAGCCCGCGTGCAAAACATAAACGCTTGTTTCCTTATAACACACACATTGTGATTAGATTTGGCCTATTTTGACTACCGCGTTTAAATCAAACGGTTGTCAGTTTCTATATAAAACGAGCCTTTTTTATATTTTTTCATTGGAGATGACGGCAAGAGACAGAATGCGCTGTTGGCCTTTTCTGTGAATGAACATACTGGTCAAAGAAGTATTTTCGAGCATTTCGATTCATGATTTATAGAAAAACGATAGAAGATAATAGATAATATTTACATTACTAGTAGATTCCCCATGTTAAATGCCCATTAGGCAAATAGATTTATATTCCAATAACTTTGGTCGCTATTGTGACGTCACCTTCAAGTTTTGCATGTCGGGAGAATTTACGAACATTAAGATACATTTGACGCTCTTACAGGCAAAATATGCGATGAGCATGCAAATTAAAAGGACAGATAATTAGAATAAATGTAAATATAAGTAATGACTGTCTTACTTTTAGTGTCATTTCTTAATTATCCCAATCAAATCAAATTTCAGGCCCTGGACTTTGGTCGTTGTTTGGACCATTGATTGTAAATATAAAAAGTGTACTCTGCACTCTAATTGTTGAAAAAGATTATCTTTTGAAAATCATTCGAAGTTCCCTTTTAAACGATTGTCCCTCGAGGGCAATTAAGTACATTACTCTGCGTACTGACAAATTTAATTTTGTTTTCATTTGAAAAAAAATCAAATAAAGTAAACATCTGACGGTGCTACATGTGTATGTAGTGCATTATAATTCGTCGCCCAAAAGAATGAACATTTACTATTAGGTTCTTCATTACATGAATAATTAGCTTCTTCCTGTAATGCGACCTGGTTGTTTAGATGGCAAAATAAATATCTATGCCGCAAAATGACGTCAAGAACAGTCATTTTTGAAACTGTGACGTAACGAGAGTCAGTGCATGCTGTCCATAGAATGCTAGTCAGGCATTTATATGAAAAAGCTTATTATGAGAGAGCTGTCCGTTCGTGGAAAAGTATAAAATTAAGTAGTATTAAAATTGTGTATTTTAGATATCCATCATTAGCATGGTTATAATCTTATACTATTTTCAAATTATGAAATGTAAAAAATATGATGCATTGAATGAAGTTTTACAACTATGACTTTGTACGGGTGTTGCATGCAACTAGTATATGCTGACTCTCCTCGGGCATCTGGTCTCATTTCGGAATGTTATTCGTTTCGAGGTTCCCAACCGTTCCAATGTAATTCTAATGATTTTGCCTTGCCTTCTCGACTTTGAGACTGAATAACTGATGGGTACTTCTTTTATCTTTAATTAGGCATAGGACGATGACCCGGAGCACGGAGAACTTTTACTGAAATATGATATTCATCATTTTACACATTTGTTTTGCATTTTGTAAACTTTTGCGTATAAAACAATGAATTTTACATAATGAAGTTGACGTTATGACATCACATCTGCAAAATTTGAACGTTCAAAATTTTAAGATTACAGAAAAATTGGATCTTGTTCGAAAAAAGACGTTTTCTGAAATGTCGAAGCAGAGGGCACAGGAAGTACAAAATCTAAGAGTCCCCTTCGGAGTTGCCGGTAGGGGACTAAACAACAGAGATCCATAATAAATTCCTTAAACAGTCGCAAAAAACATGGGGAAATTAATTGTTCACTAGTGTTGAGTGGCACAGAAGACAATCGGAAGGGAGGGACAGTTTCATCTTTCATAGAGTAAAGTTCTGTAAAAATGAAGTCCGTGACGTGATTGACAGTTCAGGAAATTGCAGGTAACTGTAGAATATCAATGACTACCGTGCATGAAATTTTATCTTATGACCTAAACATGATTCCTTTTTATGCTACATGTGTTCCGAATCCTTACAAGAATGTGAATTTAGTGAATGAAGCAGCATTGACGAAACAATTCTTAACGGATAACGTCAAGGATTTTCATTTTAGTGCTCCGGGTGTCTGGAAGTGCTTTTTTTCTAAATTTGATAGAAATATGATTATTTGATCTTTGTTTGTGGCATATTATTTATATGAAACACGAATTTAATGAAAGTGATAGTTTCGTTTATTTAATCAATGTTTGCTGGCTTATCAAGGCTTTCCTCGAATTTACGCGAAAACAACACATGTGAATAGAATGTATTCTATCCAATAATCAGTTTTCTTTTGTAAGTTTGTTCCGCTAAGAATTTTGTGCTCAGTTTCACAACTTTTTGTACGAAAAAATTTAGGAATTTTTGTAAGTTCGTAAATATAAATTCAGATTCAAAACATCACGATTTTTAGTTTATAAGGAGTACTAAGCAATCAAAAGTTCAGAACATTTCTAAATTTGTTCGTAATTATTTTCTCGAATGACCGATATAATGTTGTCAACTTTTTTGTGTTTATTTTGAAAAGTGGAAAGGTAAATCTTCTAGTAAAAGAGTTTTTCATGCTTCTTCGATTATTTTTATGAATCAGGACAGAAGGATTTAAATGCCGTTAACGTGGTTATTTTCGCTGGAGGAAATATTCGCAATGTAGACATCTCTGCTTTTGCAAGAATATGCAGCAGAGTTATTTTCGCGTTGGTAAATTCCACGAAGCAAATACGCCATAAAACTCCCATGAGAAAATGTGCACGTTTAGTAGTAGAGCAGACTGACTGTAACCCCCTGATGAAAACAGTTCGCTAGGGATTGGAGTGCACGCTTACCTTAAATGGATCGTACACTTGTCTTGAGGTGCACTGACCAATAGTAGTTTCGTCCAACATTGTGTCATATTCAGAAATAGAAAACAAGTTCCGCAGCATCGGAAACCAATTAATGCCGACAATGCGATTGTAGATCTCGAGTTCCCGCTCTTGGACCGGTGACTTCTCAGAAATTGGCAATAAATCGTTGCATAAGAGGCAGTATACGTTTTTAAATGGATAATAGTAGTATGTACGTGGAAAATTGTAGCAAGCCTCTGAACTGTCACTAATAGTGCAGTTTTCAACAAAGAATTCTTGAAAGGTTTGCTCCGGTTTACATAGTGCACACAAAATGTTTGTAAACAAACCGATGTTTCGATAGTGTTTTTCCGGAGCAAGGTCTAAGTTTGCTGGTAAGTCAAATGGCAGGTCGTGAGCCCACCATTCTCTATATGTTATAACATTTTCACAACCCCATTTGACGTCTTGATCGGAGTACTTCCAACCCTCTCTGTAGGCACATCGGCCTGACGATTTGCGATGTGGACAGTAGTTAGAACCAGTACTTCCCGTTTTGAACTGTATTCGGCATTTAATTTGTTTTGCGATATATACGATATCACCTGCCATCAAACAATGACTATAGTCGAGGTATTTCGGACAAACCATCTCGAGGTTCCATATAGTAAAACTATCCTTTCTGCTTTTGTACACTTCTATAAGCTGATTAATATGGTTATCGCTACCAGAATTTGTCTCATTTATACTGGAGTTAGAAAGGTCAATAATACCTTGCATCTTCCTTAAAAGTTTGTCACTCTCAAAATTACATAAGATACAATAAAAATTATCATAGTTTATTCCATTAGCCTCATTCAAGGGAATTGTTGAGAAAATGTCATTGTCTTCGGGCAATGCACAACCGAGTCTGATCAGTTTGAGCGTTGTTTCTTGAAAGCATCCATTTATTGTAAGAAATCCTCTTTTCTTAGACCGTGGAAAAGCAGCATGTGATAAATCTAGAATATCCTGACAATGAAATGGTATTTGAAGCGCTAGGTCAGAACAGCATGATACCCAGGGGCTGTATTTCCCATAAAAACAAAGAATATCGCACTTACACTCCCCATCGCCATAGCCCTTTGGGAAAACAGAACGTCGACTTTTACAAACAGAGATACTTCCATCGATTGCTGCATTTTGAAGAAGCAAATTAGTCATGTTTATATAACTTCCGTTATTTATCATGAAAGAAGAAATATCAAATGGGGTCCGAATGAAATCGCCAAGTTGTTTTTCTTTTTTCGTTCTCTTCAGAGAGTTATGCATGAAGTACTGCAAGTTGAAGTCAGCAATATACAGATCGTACTGGAAATGAAAATAAATGTCTTCTATTGGAAATTCATTTACTTTTCCCATAATATCAACAAACATGTGTGAGGAATCGTTGCCTCTATTACAGAGATAGCAAAATATGTTTTTGAACGGTGCTGTCGAAAATGACATGGGAAGATCGGTGCATGCTTGTTGTAAGCCGCTATCTTGTATCAACCATTCTCCAGTAACATTACATGTAGCGATTGTATTAGTCATGAATTCATGTCCAGATGGATTACACATATAGCAAAATACGTTTTTGAAAAATCTGTAATTTCCTTTGAAGAATGATTCACAAGCGTATGCAATGTTTCCATCATATACGATCCATTCTGAAGTCTGGTTACATTTTGTAATAATCGTTTGACTTCCATCAATATCAAAGCAGTTTTCCTCTTTGGATTCCCCAAATTCATCGTCCTTCTTGTAAGCTTGGAAAATACATCTTCTCTCGATTGCCAAATCTACAACTTCATCAAGAGTAGTCAAATAATTAAAATCCGCAAATAATGAACAATTTATGTCCAACGACCATGATGTAAAGTTTAATACATTGTTACATTTTGCGCAAAATATATTGTAAAATGTTAACGGCAGTTCATTTCCGGTAACAGGGTAGTGCTTTAAGCGTGACTTCGTATCATTTAAAGATGAACATTTCTCTTTTAACTCTTTGCTGCTTCCTACCGGACATGAGTCTACCATTAGAGCTGAATACTGTTCAGTTTGATCCTTTTCGTACCTGCCATTGATGATAGTTCTGTTTACACAATTTAAATGAGGGAAACTGAAATACAAATCAGCACAGCAATCCCCTCGCTGTATGCAAGCATTATCACATTGACACTCTGGACACACGTTAAAATGTCGGTAGGAGAGATTCGGTAATATTTCCCACTGATGTGTTTTGTAAGGAGGAAAACAAAAATATTCTGCCCCGCACAATAAATAGTATGCTTTCATAAGATCGGTGTAGTTGATTAAGGAGTTTATGCAAGTTCCGTAGAACAAAATTAGAATCGAGAAATGTATGAGAAAATCGGAGCAGACTTTCATTTTCGGCAAAACATAAAATTCCATTCGTTAAGTAAAACCAAAATTTCTTCAAGATTTATTATTGACATGAGACATACATTATTTGAGACGCTCGTATCGAATAAGCAGTAACAGAATATAATTTCCAATAAATATTACGCTCAAGTTGAGTGACGAGTGGTGTTTTAATATGATTGAATCGGAAATTTTCCACGCTTCATATAACTGACAATTCACGTAAGCGCATGGAATACAGAATATTTTCATGGGAAAACAGAAGCATTGCAATTAGTAAAGCAACCAATTCATTTCATTTGAAGTTTTAATCAACATCCCTAACAAAGGATCAAATTTGATATTATTACGAAGAATGTAACATGAGTCAGCAAATTTGACCTGTCGTGAATATAGTATGGTCAGGGTCAGATTTCCAGTGATTAGAAAAAAGAAATGCTTCTCTAAATCATGGATTTTTCAATAAAAAGTTATTTCTTTGAAAAAAAAAACATCCGCAGAAAGGATATCACAAGAACGTTATAATGTAAACGTCTTCAAATTGAATAGCATCATTTAAGAACAGATAAATTGGCAACATGGACCAGACATGCACGTTTCAGGTACTCAACCCTCGTCAGTGATCCTCATATCTAAACAACGTAATAAGCCAAAAAAGTATGAAAGTTACTATGTCGAAAAAGCGTACCGAAAGACGTAGCAGCAGGATGGGTGGGATATGATGCTACAGGACCCACGTTTTAGAAATTTCAAGAATTTTTGATAACAGAAATTTTAGAATGCGTTGAAGAAACCGAAATTGATCGAACTTGGCTACATGTGCCCTCGGGGACTCCTGGTCCACCAGCAGTGACACTCACCAAGTGGTTTAAATGTAAACGTCTTCAAATTGAATAGCATCATTTAAGAACAGATAAATTGGCAACATGGACCAGACATGCACGTTTCGGGTACTCAACCCTCGTCAATGATCCTCATATCTAAACAATTTAATAAGCCAAAAAAGTATGAAAGTTACTATGTCGAAAAAGCGTTCCGAAAGACGTAGCAGGATGGGTGGGATATGATGCTACAGGACCCACGTTTTAGAAATTTCAAGAATTTTTGATAACAGAAGCCTCAATTGTATAACAAAATTTATAATAACCAGTTAAAGAATAAATGCTCTCTCCGGTCCATGTTTTACAATCGGAAATAGGAAATATAAATATATTTATCATAGCTATTCGAACACTCTCTTTTACACGTGCTTTTCTATAAATAGAAACAATTGAACTTCGTTGGTTAACAGTAGTAAGATACGTACATGTAGTATGTACATCAAAACGAGATCGTTTTTATGGTTCATAGAACCGCAGGTAACAATTGATACCTTTATATATATGATATATCCATTCGAAGGCTCTGATCTTACGAGTTAACATCGATACCCACCCATCCACCCATATAATACGAATACCGAGGGATTTACTTTTTCAATTTACATGTATGTGTTTATACATAAGACGTTGTGTGAATATTTAAAAATAAAAGAGAGGTAGCAGAGCGCTTCATATCCTATATCATGTGTTCTAGATTATTTTATAAATAATTTATGTTCGTTTGAGTGGGAACGAATTAGAACATAAAACACTTTATATGTATTCAAAGAACGTGAATGGTCGTAATGTATATGTTAGTTGTCTAACATTACCCATATTACATACTGTAAACGTGGAAAGTTTCGCGTGGGGATAATTTTTGCGTTTTTCACGAATCAAGGAACTTCGCGGAAATTCCCAACTGCATTCGTACAATTGAAAAGACACTTTTGCGCGAACATTTCTCCCACTCGTAACGTCATGATGTTAAAATCGCGAAATTTTCCCTCAGCGAAAATAACCACGAAAATAACTCTTAAATGATGCTAATGAATTTGAAGACGTAAAACGTTTATATACAGTATGAAAACACGTTTTTGTGTTACAGTATCACGAAGAAACCCTAGCTACCCTACGTCCTATGAACAACATAGACACACCTTTGGACCCGATGGAACTATCTTCTGATCCAATGTTAAACGTCTTCAAATTCAATAGCATCATTTAAGACCTGATAAATTTACAGAATGGACCAGACATGCACGTCTCGGGTACTAAACCTTCAGTTGATCCTCAGTCTAAGCAATGTAAAATGGCCAAAAAGCATGAAAATTTTTATGTCCAAAAATGTACCAAAAGACATAGCAGAATGGATGGGATATGATGCTACAGGACCCACGTTTTAGAAATTTCAAGAAAATTTGTAACAGAAAATTTCAAATGCATTAAAGAGACAGGCGATCAATCGAAGTTGATCGAACTTGGCAACATGTACCCTCGGGGACTCTTGGTCCAATAGCAGTGACACTCACCAAGTAGTTCAAATGTTAAACGTCTTCAAATTCAGCATGATTTAAGACCTGATAAATTTACAGCATGGACCAGACATGCACGTTTCGGGTACTTTACCCTCGTCATTGATCCTCAGTCTAAAAATTTGTAAAATGACCAAAAAGCATGAAAATTTTTATGTCCAAAAATATATGACGAAAAATATCCACTTGATTTATAACAGCTTCCAATCTGAACGGCAAGATAATTCACTTGTAAAGGGAAATGCATTATAAATCTTAGACAGACCTATCTTTAATTTTGATCAAATGATCATGGTCGCATATCGATACCAGTATTTCATTTCTATTGGAGTATTTAAGATAGCAGGCTGAAGTACTGCTTTCACTTTTTTCTTGCTTTCAACATCATTGGATTAGATGACGTCACGGTAATCCTGAATGCTTTGATTATTGATGGAGAGTCCGTCAACGATGTATCTGTATGTCAGGTTGAACTGGGATTCTAGCTTCGTTTTGCTGTTTAAAAGCAGAGACTATGAATTCTACCTCTCATGAATATAGGAATATATCAGCTAAGAGAAGAGCACAAGTTGTGCCCATGTCGGCGCCGTGGTGTAGTGGTTAGGGCGTCAGGCCAGTGACCAAAGGGTCTCTGGTTTGAGCCTTACTAGGACCACCGGTCGGCCGACATATACTATTCTATGTTCCATGTTATATACAAAAATACCCTTGTCTGTGCATTGTGTACATGATTAACATGTATGGGGTGTTTAAAAAAGATGTATCCATTTTAATTGCAACAGTCTGTTGTAAAAATTTGACCTCCAGCAACAACGACAATATATTGTCTATAAAAACTCCCAGCATCTTGATGATGTCGTTTCAGTGTACTTAGCTCAGATTGTTCCTTTACAAAAAAGTATCTAAATGTCGTAAATAGGGGTGTTTGTCTCTGCAATTGCCACTTTTGTGGATGACATATTTTTTATTATGGTTAAGTTAATTTTAAGTTTTTGATGGGGTTTGGTGGTGTACAGAGTAGAAAAGTAGAAAGATTTAATGCTTGTTATGTGGTTGAACATCGGTGATTTGAGATAGTCTAACAGTTCTTATGAGTTTTTGAGGATCCACATCTGATTGACTCCATTTTTAGAGTATGTCGTTTCACTACTCGTTTTTAGGTGTTTGGATTTTACGTGCAAGGTGATGGTTTCAACTCTACAAGCTTAATCCAATATCTTCAATTATTTGAATTGATCAAGAGATCATATGCCTTTTTGACAAAGTTTGCTCTGACCAGTTTCATTCTTCAAAGGTTTTATGTTCAACCGGTGAGAGAGAGAGAGAGGTCTCATGCATAGATGCAGTCGTAGAGAGAAATACAAATAAGATGTTTCACCGTATTCTACCCTAGGTTTACACTATGTTCGCGGCGAACACGGCAGTCACAGCGGCCCAAAACGTAGCACGTCGTAGGATTTTTGGTAGTTGTTATCTTGGTATTCAAGTTCTGTTAGGTCTCGTTACGTTTTGCACAAGGTTTCCGGAATGAGCCGCGTCTCCTGAATCCCAGAGACCTGACGGCGCACTACGTTTCAAACTACGGCTTGTTATGGACGTTTGTACGTTTTCTCACGACCTGCCACGTTCTGATAAGGTCTGTCACGCCATGTTACGATCCAATCAAGTTTGCCACGTCTACCAAGTTCTGTCAAGGCCCACTACGATTAATCGTGACCACCGGGAAAAGAAGACACAAAATGCTGCAAAAAGGGTTTGGCTTGTTGTATGTCTTGTGTGACCGTGTGTACCGTACAAGGCCGTAGTAGAACTTGAAATAAACCGTTACAAGCCGGGACTTACCGTAATTGCACGAGATGAAATGGCTTACACACTCCTAAGCTCGCCTTGAGAAAACGCGCATCTGCCCCTAAGCATCCGCAGCTAAACCTGACATAAAGGTAACAGACTGTAACTCAACTTTACGAGGATCCTTAGTTGCCGAGTCACACTTTTGCTCCCCGTTCCGCTACGGACACTGTCCCAAGTTCTGTCACGATGCGTTGCTTTTAATCCGTTTTGCTACTGTGTCTCAAGTAGGCCATCTGCACCGTTGGCTGCCGTGACAAATGGTTTGACAGTTTAAACATTTGTCCCATCAGCCCCGGCAATCATGCCTAGTTACGTTTGTCTCACGGTCACCACGTTTCGTCCAAGATGTCCTGAAACGTGGCCTCCGTGGCCGTCGGGAACATAGTGTAAACGGGGGGGACTCCAAATTGTTTTTGTATCTTCTTTAAAGTCGTTGGGTACACCAAAGGAACGTAACGCTAGCCAGCATATGTATCCCTTGGAGGTTTCCAAAGTTCAACGTCGCTTAATTCTCTTATTTCGAAACTGATTGAAGTGAAATTGGTATATATGGAACCAGAAAGATCTTTTCTGAATGTTTATACCAAACATTGCGTTTCATCATTTACATGTACATAATAATTTTTAAAAACCGTAGAATTTGTGAAACAGCTTATTTATTTGCAAAGCGTAAAATGTCATCTTGGCGACGTTACTAACACGAATTTAATTGCGAATCTCACGAAAACTTCAGTAAGCACTTATACTTTGATTTAATAATGAAAGTGTTCGTTTCATGATGATTATAATGGTATTATTTTCATGTTACAACTATTTACCTGTAGTTTCCTGTCAAGAAATGAGCACATCTGATCGAAAATTTATGAAACATCTCGATTAAATGTTAGATATTATCGAAAAAAAATATTTTGTGGTAAATATATGAGAGTAAACTCTCCTTAATCTATTCTTAATCTAAAACTGTTTATATATCAACAGTAGCTTTACATGTTTCTGAAATCGAGCGATTTAAAAAAAAAATAGCTCCTACCGGAAGTGGCGTCAGCTTTACGTTTGCTAAGAAAACGAAAGTATTGCGACAACGTTATTCTTAGTTTCAAGGCTAATTATGAAAAATAAAAGATTGCAGCTTAAAAGATGCTGGATAGCCATAAAGATCATTCCGAGATATTTATTTCCATTTAAATACAACCAGATCCTACAGGAGCTTATGATCGGACAGTTCACGGCGGAATCGCCGTGTAACAGGTGAGTTTACGCTTTCTCAATATTACACATAAGAGATACCAAACAAATGAACTTAGACTCTATCTTGGGTTCGTTTGTATAAAGCAAAGATTGCAAGTTATTTCATTCCTTGTTGAATGAATATTGAGACCTTCCCCTCAGCATTCTGTAATTTTATCCGGTATAAATAAGTACATTGTTTTACATGTACATACAAAAAATTGTGACTCGCGCTTCAAAAAATAATTAATGGATATTACTATCTATCGAGTATTATCAAGGGAAAAGAGTACTTAACTGCTGAGATATAAAAATGCGCGCATAGATGTATACAGTGTTAATCTTTAAAAACGATTGCCGTGAGTTAATATCTATTATAAATATTTATTAGCTCAATGAATGCGTAACGTCAATGGACTGTACATAAATTGCGCAAACGTCAAAATTCCGTTAGATGAGACTAAGCGGTGCTATTTCAGTCAAAAAAGCAGAAAAACTAATCCAACTTTTGCCTTATTTTATTTTACAATCTTCATTGAGATGGTCTTATCTCTACATAATTAAATTTCAAGAAAAATATTTTGTCCCGTTTTCGAGAAAATAATAAAATACTGAAAATTTATGTCTAATTCTGGATCCCTTTCGGCCGTCAAGTAGTACATTCAGGATTTTAATCCAGCGGGGTGATAGCAGAAAATTAATAAAACGTAATATATGATTAAATTGGGGACTAGAATCTTGGAATGAAAGAATTTTCAGACTCAGTCTTACCTTTAAAATTTAAAACCGTCCGGTATTTATTAATGCTTAGATGTTAACTACTGACACACGTAACGAAGGAAATGTCATTTTTTATGATAATAATACTGTACTCCAAGCTGTGTTCAACGTTAAAAAGCAAAAAAAAAAGTCTAAATCATCTTCTGAATATTTTTATTATCTAAAATTGAAATGTGTGTATACATTTCTAAAACAATTTTTTGTACCGTTTTTGAGAAAAGTAAAATTTCCTTTAATATATGAATTTTCGTTTATTACGCAAATATGTAAATATCTGACGCTTTCTCGAGAAATAAGAGTCCCATCTATGTGATGTTTTAAAAACACCATGCGGTTTTGTTCTGATGCATATTGTACATTTTGTACGAAGTTCTGGTGTATTATGTTTATTTTGATGTATATGGCTTCATCATTGTTAAGAGAGAAGATGGATCTTCGCTTAAAACGCAACAAGTATAAATGTATCACCGGAGCCATATTTGCGACGTCATAACTCCAGTATTTGAGACCCGATTTAACTTGTGTTTCCACTGTCAAGCATGATTTGACATCCTCTACACATTCCTTTATATTTTTTTTGTATTTTTGATGAGTTTCTGACGTGCATCCTGTACGCCCTGTACCCACCAACCTTAAGCGCTTGTAGCTCTCTAAAGCTGATTTGATTTTCCGCCTCTTATGTTTTATTTTACGATTCTAACCAATTATATATAAATTGAAATTCTTATCTGTCATCATGTACCTATTTATACCTTCTTGATTGAATTTCCTTCTTTACTCTTACTTGTAAAATGGATAATTTCATTGATTTTGTTAATAAATTGTCTATTTAGTAGATATTTCAAGTGCAAATTCTTATCTTTCATCATGTACATATCACTATTGATACCTTCTTCATTTCATTTGCATCTTTACTCTTAATTTTATTGACTTCATTGATAAATTATCTATCTAGTTGATATTTCTAGTCTAGTCCAAAGTATCTTTGTAGCTTAATGGATTTAACTTATTTGTCACAGGTGGATGGGTTGATGAATCCTTTATCTATGCAACGTTAAATTGAAATATGTATTTCTTTCCAGCCTTTTAGCCCGAAAGAAGCTTTGTTTTTCGTACTTTATCACCTTGAAATTATATATCATTTTACTATTTTGAAAACTTGTCATTTCATACGAAATATATATATTTAATTTAAATCAAAGGAGGTTGATACCGTAGCACCATCCCTTCAATGTTATTTTGGCCGTAGATTTTATTAAATTATATAACTGAATCGATTCAATAGGAAATTTAGAGCTGCGCACTCATTGCTTAGTAGCTACACAAAATTCAAAAGACCAAACTAGAGGGAGCTCCTGAAACAGATTTGGCTGTGTCTGAAAGTCACTTTGGCATTAAGTACCACTGATAAAGATTTGCTAACCGAAACACGTACCTGACACGCTTAAGGAAGATGATCCCACAGATTAAATGTTTGAAAAAGTTCAGTGAAGGTAACTACGATTTATTAACGAATTTCGTCAGCTGGTATATTCTTTTCTCTTTCCAGAATCAATTAGAAAGTTATACATGTAAGTATCAAACGAAATTATTGATATATAGCCGCATAAAATTTACATTCTGGTCGATGGAAATTGTAAGGAAAATGCTTTATTTCATCGGAAAAGGTAAAGAGAATATTTCGAATGGTTTTCTTGCTTGGTAAATGAAAAACTATCAGTTCTTTAAAATCATCTTCCTCTAGATCGCTCAATTTTACAGACTTTGTAAGTTTTCGCGGATAACGAGAAATGTATGCATGATTTAGTTCTTTCAAACCATGCATATGGCGCAGATATTATGACGTTATAGACTAACGCAAACATTTGCAATGAACAAAGATGGATTTTACTTAATCTTGATAAGGCACTTTGAGAGTTCCGGGTCTGCTTGTATATTCCGAATCAAAACTAAATTTTCACTTATTTAAGATTGAAAATAACATTTAATATTTTTCTTGTAAGAAACCTATCAATATAGAATGATAAGATAATCACAACTTACAAAAATTACAAAAAGTTTTCATTTCAAAATTGCAAACAGCTTTTGGAGACCCGGAACCTCCAATCAGGTGACACGGAACTCCCAAAGAACCTGTATACATTGTCTTTCTTGATAGAGGCCAAGGGACCGAAAATTGTGTATTCGAGTGTTATGTTTTTATTTGTTAACTTGATGTTAAGGGGTATGGACAAAACGTGATTCGCCATATTGGATTTCATGTAGTGAATTATTGAACATCTTTCCTTACACTAAGTAAAGACTTCAACTTTAAATAATTCCATCCCAAGTATTGAAATATACTCTATATTTCCTTTCATCAAATTAGACCTAATTTCTAAAACTAAGGGGTATTTCCCTCATCACAAAGCTCTGTCCTTAGCTGGGTTTCGGCATAATTTTTGTCGGTCATGTTTAGCTCCTTGCGCCTATAACCTCCAATTATTTTTGGCCATATTTTTTACTTAAATACGCTTCTGAATAAACCCTACACAAAATTTGGAGCCGCTCATTTTGACAAGAGGAAATCAAAGCTCTGTATTGTAGATGGCGCCAGGAAAATTCACTTTTGCTTTATTTAAACTGTTTGCAATGAAATACTACTGACGAGGATTAAAATATTCGAAATACGTGTCTAGTACAACGAAATTGGTACTATAGAACATATATTTCAATATTTACAATTCTCTACCTGAATAGATACAATTTCCGATCTTTCTACGAAAAATTACACTTATATTTTAACACTAGAACACTTTTAAATTGATGCACGCACCTAACTGCACAGCTGCACCTCAGAATTTCGACTGTTTGTGATCCATTTATTAATTATTTACATGATTAATCTTAGAAAAGTGGGATGATCTTATGAATTATTGGTAACAAATTACAAATGTGCAACATTCCGAGGATCCGCCTCTTGATTCCTCTCTATGCTGATATGACCACAAGCCCCACTCGAATACAATGAATACAGCTGGCATTTTGGGAAAATTTGATCGGAGGACAAATGCTTGTAGACATATGATCATAGTAACGTTGAGTTGAGTTTAAGTACTAATCATGAATCAAGAGTTGCAGCTGCGGAGTTCAATGTGATAAGTTCAAATGGCCGTTGTGAAAAAAATATTGATGCAGTTTTTGCTAAGAAAGATAGGAAAATGAAGATGTTGAGGTACAAAAAATGTAGTGTTAAAATGGTTAAAATTTGAGTCTTTAATTCTGCAGATTTTCAAGAATGCTTCACGTCAAATCCAATATGACCGGTAAGCTTTTGTCCATACCCCTTAAACAGCAATTTGGGGGTATCCACTCTTGTTTTGGAAAATGATTGTTATCTACAGAAAAAAATCGCCGCTTATGCCGCAACGCTACGGTGATAAGCCTTCATACCGCAACGCAACGGCGACAACCATGTCACCGTGGCTTTACAGTATAAGCGGCCTGCTTTGTATCTTAGGTGAAGCAACCGTACGGAGTTTACCGATTTTATACATAATATCTGCGCCTATATCTGGACTTAAGAGAGTCTGCAGCCTCGGGCGAGTGCAATTAAATCCAAAGTACAATTTTGATAATTATTAGCACGACCTCAAATACGTAAGTTGTTTTTTTTTATCATGAGAATTCTAAAAAGACAGTGCGTAAGCACGAGTATACAGTGGTTTGCTACATGTTTTGTAGTAATCCCACAATGGAAAGTTCATTCTAGCGATTGGCTGATTGCAGTGGTGTGCTAACTCTGGCGTATTACTACATACTGTATATACAAAATACATTTTCCGAATATGCCGAAATTATGTGAACCCGAGAATAAGAACATCTATATAGCAAACAAAATTGAGAGATAATTGATGCAAGGAACATACACCGGTATATGTTCAATTGGTAGTATTTAAACCCCATTTTCAGTCACACTTTATTATCGACAAATACATCCCTGCGAAACCATTTATAACTTGAATTGAAAACAGGGACATATTTCCTGCATAGATGATTATGGCAGTATTGTTAAAACCATTGTTGTACATTCCCTATTTCCCTAGAAAGCAAAGCTCCCGCAAAATACAATATTGTTTGCAATTTATAAACAGAGAATGCATTCTCTCGGGAAGTTCATCATGCATCACACAATATATAAATTGAATGTTACTTTTATAAACAATTTTGTTTCTCGAGTTAAAATATGCCAAGCATTGAATAATTAAACGCTGGAACTAAATACCTTTCAGGAAACTTTCCGAGGAACAAAATTTTGATATCATTCTTATTTTCGTATTTTACGGTTCCACTCATTTGGAATCTTACATATGACTATTGCGAGAACCAATCTTAATCTACAAGTGGGTCCTGTAGCATCATACCCCACCCATCCTGCTACTTTCATACTTTTTGGCATATTACATTGTTTAGATTTAGGATCACTGATGAGGGTTTAGTACCCGAAACGTGCATGTCTGGTCCACGTTGCCAATTTATCTGTTTTTAAATGATGCTATTCAATTTGAAGACGTTTACATCCAATAATCAATATCGTAACATAAGAGAACAATTATGAATAAGGACAGGAATTGATCATTTGTACATGTATATTTAGCTTTTGTACAGATGTCTAAGTTTTATCTAACTATTATCCTATATTGCAGTAGATTGAAATATTTCTTCCAAAGGGAAGGGATGATAACAAATTAAAACACAAACACTCAAATACACAAATTTTCGGCCCCTTGGCCTTTATCAAGTGTAAAAAACGAGATCGTCTTTTTTTTGCACTTGATAAAGGCCAAGGGGCCGAAAATTTGTGTATTTGAGTGCTTGTGTTTTTATTTATTATCATATAACTAAAATATTCGAAACAAGTGTCTGGTGCATGGAAATTGGTTTGAAATTTTCTTCAAGAAGGTATAGAGTTGGAACCCTTCGACATTTTTAATGATGCTATCGAATTTGAAGACGTTTAACATTTGTA
Organism: Pinctada fucata; assembly: GCA_028142955.1. Taxonomy (NCBI): domain Eukaryota; kingdom Metazoa; phylum Mollusca; class Bivalvia; order Pterioida; family Pteriidae; genus Pinctada; species Pinctada fucata. Next base: position 23,315,154 of record AP027114.1, on the reverse strand, counting down.
CTACTTGTTGAGTGACACTGCTGGTGGACCAGGAATCCCCGAGGACAGATGTAGCCAAGTTTGATCAACTTCGCTTGTTCGTCTCTTCAATGGATTCGAAAATTTCTGTTATAAAAATTTCTTGAAATTTCTAAAACGTGGATCCTGTAGCAGCATATTCCACTCTTCCTGACACATCTTTCGGTACATTTGGGACAATCTAAACAATGTAATATGACCAAAGAGTATGACATTTATTATGTCCAAAAATGTACCGAAATGCGTAGCAGGTTGGATGGCATATGGTGCTACAGGACCCACGTTTTAGAGATTCCAAGAAATTTTGATTACGGAAATTTTTGAATGCGTTGAAGAAACGATCAACCGAAGTTGATCGAACTAGGCTACATGTGCCCATGGGGACCACTGGTCCACCAACAATGACACTGGTGAGAAAATCGTTATGTCCAAAAATGTAGCAAAAGACGTAGCAGGATGGGAGGGATATGATGCAACAGAACCTACCAAATATTGGACAATTTAGTCTTTGTGTGGCACCGCATCCTTTTGAAGGACGATATCTGTGATTTTCTCAGTTATTCATTTTACCGGTATGTTATCCTTGTCGCCTCTGTCTGATTTGCTTCTTTTTTGTCTTGTGGGAGTATTTATCGCTGTTTTTGTATTATTTGCTTTGTGTTTTATCGGTTTCTTCTGTCCACTGACCTAGAATTTTTGTATTTTGGAATTTGTGCTTGACTTTATTCAAAGGACTAGAGCCCTTTTGCTAACTCAGTTGTCAAGCATCATATCTTTCATAATATACTGTATTAAGTAGCTTTTATTTGTTATATTCTTCGTCTTTATCGGCCATAGAAAGGGAGAGAATACGGGAGAGATAGAGTGATTATCAGCAAATGTCTTTTCATATTGTTATTAATATAATCAGTATTGTAACCATCCTATTCATTAAGTGCGAATAGATTATGTATTAACAATATCAGAATCCTAAAAGTAAGTATCTGAATTCTAATGTTACATCTACCTTATCATCATAGCCCAGACTGCCATTTCATTAAGTATTCATGTAATCTCTGTTGACAATTTTGTTAAGCATTATTTATATTTTCATGCTTTCCTAATGTGCGATGCTGTTGCCGAGTATCTATGACGGTCTCTGTGTATCTGTAAACAAGAAACATGCGGCAACATCGCTCACATGAGAACAGTGAAATGCTTACGGTGATGTGGTACTCTTTCAATAAGAACTGTACCAGAGATAAACCTTTGGATAACCGGAAAGTTGGGAGGGTTGTGCACATTTAATCTGGATAACCACACCATATGCTACTAACCTGGCAGATGACCGTCCTAAGTCGGCACCGCTGGCCCATTGGTCTCGTTGGTTTATGTGTTGTCTTTTGCGCTTGGTATTTTGATGTCGTTTTGGCTGTTCCTTGTCCCTTTGTGTCTCTTGCTGTGTATGTCTTCTCTGCTTTTTCACTTTGTATTGATGTTTTGCTGTCGATGTCGGGTCTTGTTGGAGATCCCCTCCTTTCCTTCATTATTTTCACAATGGATACTATATATAGATTATCCTTGAGGGCACTTGTCGAGCAGTCTTTTTCTTAAATGGATAATACTCAGGAGACCTTCAAAGTGGCTGGGGCGTACATGCGCGGATCCAACATTTTTTTGGTAAGAGGGGGTTCTTAATTGTAGGAAGGTTATCTATGATGTAGGTGTATCTCGGTACAGAACATTGGGAGGGGACAACGTGTGCACTAAGGATTGATTTTTGTGGGTGGGTATTGTTAGTTTTTTATTCACGTTTATTTTTATGAAAAATTGACGAGCGAAGCGAGCCTGAAATCTTTTTAGAAATGAAATATTTATTTTGTCTTGATTCAATGGCGATGATTTTTTATAACATTGAGCTTTTTTCTTCTCATATCGGCGAGCGAGCCGCGAAAATTTTGATTAATTCACATTGTGCCTTTATTTCATGAGAATAAATGGATAAGTAATTTTCCTAAATAATCTGACATCTTAACATGACAAAACCTTGAAAAGGATGAGGGAGGTTACATCCTATGAAGTAAGGGACTGTTGAACATACGAGTTCATGAGATCCAAGACAGTTATACAAAATTATTTAGTATAAAAATTTGAAAATGATTAAGGAATTTTACAAAAAAATAATTGTATATTTGGGGGTCCGTTGATGCTTAATTTGTGCTCTATTGTGAGCGCTGTTGAGATTATCGTCAGGATCTTCTTTAACTCACTTGTAAATGGTGAGCGAAGCGAGGCGAAATTTTAGGTTTCAAAGCCTTTTTATACATTTGTAGACCCCTTTCAATTAGAAATGGGCCAAAGCAAGACCCCATCTCCGACCGGGGGGAGGGGGAGAGCCCCGGTCCCCCCTTAGGATCCGCGCATGGCGTCCCCACTATAAAAAGGCCCCAACCTGTTGCGTCTACGGACACATACGCAACAGGTAATTTAGGTGTCCCTAGAATTAATTTACATGACATTAGAGATGAAACATTTGTAGTAAGTAGCGGCCATGAGTTTTGTTATAAACAAGCAGATGGAAGTCGTCGATATACTAAAAGAGAACCAATTTTCACCAAGCGATTGCTCAATTTCTAAGTGCGGCAACTGCAAAACTTGAACCGCCCTCATAACAGACACTCCATTCTCAAGTAATCTAAAAAAATAAACAGTTAACACGAATAGTTTTTAAGACCAAAACTATAAGACATATAATGTTGTCTACGGAGTAGAGTGCCCACTTTGTGTATTGATTTATGTGGGTGAAACTAAAGGTCAGCTCCGAACCAGAATGTCAGGACATCGGTCAAAAATAAATAATAAAGAAAGTCAGCTTCTTTATCGCCATTTTGACCAGGCCGATCATTCTGTTCTATCTATGAGAGTCAGAATCCTGGAGAAAATATATCACCCCACAAACAATCCCAATTTGAGTACACCTTTCCATCGTAACAGAGAAGAGTTCTGGATAAAAAGTCTGACCACTACTGCGTCCCATGGGTGCAACGATAATATCAGCAACATAGGAAACTTAACAATTCCCGGTTGTCAATCGGTAAATGGGACTAGCTTATTCAACAAACCACAAAGAAGACCTCGAAATCGTGGCATTCGTAAATATGACAAATATGGATAATTATTATATCCTGTCATATATAATGAAAATTGGTATAATAGGCCTGAGATAAATAGTTTCTGAGATACATAGTTTCTCCTTCGATGAATTGGTTCCATTTTTGAACGAGTCTCTAGGCCTGCATTATATTGCACCAAATTATACTCTGTTCCTCTACGGAAGTTACACGAAATCTACGAGCATCCGAGGGACCTCACACTTACCGATACACGTACCCCAGAATACAGACTACAAGGAGTCATCTTGGACATTTTTACTTTTCGTTTATTTCAAGCAGTTAGACCAGATAAATCAGAGGAGAAAACAAACCGTCCTTTCATTAAAGTAAGATTTGCAAACAAAGGTATTGATAAATTGAATCTTGGTCAAATTTTGAATCACAAAACTGTCACGGAAAAAATCCCACTATATTTCAAAAGAAAAGAAACTCCTTGTATTTCCTATAGCTACACATCAACAGTTGTATCTAAAATTTACAATTACAAACGATTCCTGCAGTGTATTGATTTAAGTAATCCCTCACTACATCAACTTCCTTGCAAATGATCTTCATCGGATTTCAACTACTCTCCTTGTGGACACGTTATTACTTGTGACCTTAGTATAGTCAAGAACGACGAGTTGAGAGAAATGTTAAGGTCCCAAATACAGAGAAAGTATGTCCTTTAATAAGTGATTTCACGTGTTCGCAATCGATCTTCTACGGAGAAAAGTAGGTTATATTAGGGTACCTATTTAAAAGCAATAATTGATCATAGCTCGGTAGTGAGGGCATATGTGCCTAGTGTAACCAGCTAGTTTCTAATTTCTAAGCTTGAAAGACTCGTTTGCGTCAAAATTTTGACAAAAAAAGTTGATTCATGGTTTTATCTTGACGAGTCCTAGAGTAACTTTAATAAAAACTTCATTATTCATGGACATTTCTTGTTGAAATACGAATATGGCGCACTTAAAATACAACGATTACACACATACGTCAATGTTACTAATGTACTTTGGTTTTGCATCATTATCATTTCAAGCTATTCACGGCTTATATTGCAATTTACAGTGGTGTTTTGTCATAAAAGTTACAATTTTATTTATTACTCTCAAAGGATTTAAGGCAACACCGTTATATGAAAACTTCAATTAGCTAAACATTTTATTGGCTTTTTTTTAATTGTAAAGTGCCGTATATTAAAAGTATTATAGACCATTCAATGTAGGCTGATAAGTTTCAGTAACGGTGAATATGAAATATTCATAAAACAAAATTTTAGTATCAATTTAACCCTCTTTCAAGATTAAAAACTCAGAGACTTATATTTGGTAGATTGAAGAAGAAGCTACAACGCTGGAGTAAAACGTTAAAAGAAATTTTGATTAACAAAATGTACGCTTTATATGTTTTTATCTTTTTTGTCTCTAATACAAATTCTGCGTACTTGCTTAATTACACAGACTTGATGAGGACGTACTATTTATTATGTGGTCCCGAATATTTTTGTCTCCCTCCATATAAAACTCATAAGTGGGACATATCACCGGATTTATCATACCACACTTTGCATGTTTGTCCAGAATGCTACTGTGATCATGATTGCATCCGGAGAGGAGATTGTTGTTCCGATCTGTATTTTAGTTTTCCTGATATGAAATGTATGAACAGGACAATTATCGACGGAAGATATGAAAAGAATAGAACGGATCAGTACTCAGCTCTTATGGTCACGTCCTGTCCAGCAGAAAGTAGTATAGAGTTAAGAGAAAAATGCGTGTCGCGGAATGATACAAAATGGCGCCTACAGAATATTCCAGTAATCGGAGATGTTGTGCCTTTGACATTTTTCAACAGACATTGCGCGGAGTGTAACAATGTTTTCAATTATAGTTCTTGGAATTTAGACATAAATTGTTCCATATTTACAGACTTTAATTTTTTATCCACTCTCGACGATATCATAAACCTGGCCTTTGAAAGAAAATGTATTTTTCAAGCTTATAGGGCAGACGGCGAATATTGCGAACGAAAGGAGGAAAATTGTTTTGATGTTGATGGAAGCCAAACGCTTATCACTAAATGTAACCAAACTTCAGAATGGATGGTTTATGATGGAAACATTGCATACGCTTGTGAATCATTTTTCAAAGGAAAGTATAGACTATTTAAAAGTGTATTTTGTTACATATGTAACCCGTCAGGACAAGACTTCATGACGCAAACTATTACATCATGTAACATTACCGGACAATGGATGACATACGACGAAGGATTAGAACTAGCTTGTACACATCTTCCAACCATTTTATCGACAAGACCATTCAAAAACATATTCTGCTACTTGTGTAATAGAGGCAATGACTCTTCCCAAATGTTTGTCGATATTGTAGGTAAATTGAAGGAATTTGCTATCGATGATACATATTTCCATTACCAATATCATATGGATATTGATGGGTTCAATTTGGAATATCTAATTTATAAATCGCTAAAAAGTGCAATGGACGATACAGAACTCAGCACCTTAATTCATACGCCATTTGATGTGTCGTCATTTAGGATTAACAACGGTACACTTGTAAACATGAGAAACTTGCTTCTTCAAAATGCTGCGATTGCTGTGATTGAATTTGCAGTTTGTGACGCTAGGCGTACTATATTTCCAAATGACTATTTCTACATCACATGTGAATGTGACATTTCCTGCTTTTATGACCCATCGGTCCTGAAAGAGTGCTGTGCAGACTTGGCGTTACAGATACCGATGCACTGCCGAGACATTCTAGATTTGTCACATATGTCACTGCCGCGTTCGGAAAAGAATGGATTCCTCACTATACACGGATGCTTCCAGGAGACGACTAATAAACTGATAAAAGAAGGCTGTTCATTTCCGGAGCAAAATGATATTTATGGAATTATACCTATGAACAAGGTAGACGGAATAACCTACGACAATTTCTACTGCTTGCTTTGTAATCTTGACAGTGATCAACTCGTCAGAAAGATGCAAGGTCGACGTAGTCCATCAAATACAATTATAAATGAAAGGTACACAGGCGATTCCGATTTTATTTATAGGTACACGGACCGATTCCAAAGAATCAAAGACCAATTTACTATATGGAATGTCCAAATAATTTGCCCTAAGTATCTTGACTATAGTCATCATCTGACAGCAGGTGATTTGATATATGTTGCAAAGCAAATGAAATGCCGAATACAATTCAAGACAGAGACTACAGGTTCTAGACATTGCTCACATTTGAGATCATCATACCGCTGTTCTTTGAAACCAGACTGGACATTTTCAGATCCGGACGTACAATGGGCGTGTGAAAACGTGATTACATATAGGGAATGGATGTCGTGGAATCTGCCTGACAACTTACCTCCAACATTAGACCTTGATCACGAAAAACACTACCGCAAACGACATGACGTTTATTCAAATATATTTTGTGCTCTATGCAAACCGCAGGAAACTTTCACAGAATATTTTGTTGATAACTGTACTAGCAATTTTCCTAATGAATTATGTTTCTATTTCCCACGCACTTACTACTATTATCCTTTTAAAAACATCGATTGCGTTGTATGCAACGGCTTTGTACCTTCAGCTGAAAATGGGGAAGGCTGGGAGAGAGAACTGGATACTTACAATCGCATTGTCGGCAGAAATTGGTTCCCGATGCTCCGTAACTTATTTTCTATTTCTGGAGATGATGTAAAGGAAGACGACACAGTGACTGGACTATGTAAAAGTAACCAAGTATTTGACGAGACGCAGGTAATTTTTTAATACATGTACATATTTATAAAGTATTCATACCACCCACATCCTTCCAATGCTATTTTCGTCATCAATTTTGTTGTCCCCCGCTTTCGCGAAAGCGCGGGGACATTAAAACCGGTCCGTCTGTCCGTCCGTTCGTCTGTCCGTCAGTCACAAAAACTTTAACCTTGTGAATAACTTTTGAATGGTAAGTGATATGGTTCTGATATTTCACATGTGTATTTCTTTTGCAAGACCTTTCCATGGATACCAAAATCTTTTACCTTGTGACCTTGACCTTTGACTTTGACCTACTTATTAAAATCTTTATCCTTGACCATAACGTTCGAATGAAAATTGGTAGGACTTTCATGTTACACATGTGCTTTCCTTGTGACAAGACCTTTCCATGGATACCAAAATTTTTGACCTTGCGACGTTGACCTTCGAGTTCGACCTACTTTAAAAAAAACTTTAACCTTGTCCATAACTTTTTAATGGAAAGTGATAGGGCTTTGATATTTCACATGTGTATTCTTTGTGAAAAGATCTTTCCATGGATACCAAAATATTTGACCTTGTGACCTTGATCTTGGACTTTTCAAAAACTTTAATCTTGACCATAACTTTTGAACGGAAAGTGATGGGGCTTTCACATTTCACATGTGTATTTCTTGTGGTAAGACATTCCAGTTGTTAGCAAAATTCTGACCTTGTGACCTCGTCTTTGGAGGTTGATCCACATTTAAAAACTTCAACCTCGACCATAAGTTTTGGATGGTCATTTCAAGGATAGGACTTTACTATTTCACATATGCATATACCTTTTCATAAGTCCTGTCCCTTGGTAACAAAACAAAAGTTTGGACCCTTTGACCTTTTCTTGGAGTTTAAGCTGTCATATTTAGAATGTTGATAATATATGAGATACATTATGAAAACTTAAGAATGGATGGAGACCAACACCCAAAAGCGGGGGACCACAATTCCTTGAATCTGATTTTTTAACTCTGTTTCTGAATCCACCCTACAGGGAAATAGGAGTCGCGCTCTCTGAAAAGTACTTGCACAAATTCAAATTAAAAAAAAAATAACCAGAGGGAGGTATTGAAATGACTTTTGGTTGTGTCTAAAAATCTCTTTGGCAGTAAGCATCACTGGTGAAGATTAATTAATTGAACACTTTTCTGGTGCATTTAAATTGGTATGAAATTTTCTACATGAAGGAAAAGAGTTGGAACACTTCCGTTTCTATTTTTTATTTTATTTCAGTAAGTATTGAAAACAATTAAATGAGGAAAAACTTGAACTTCATTCTGTAGATATTGCCAAGACGCCTCGTTCAGTGAAGGTCCATCCACCTTTTGCCTATGTTGTAATGTTCCTCTTTTGACGTATATAACATATGAATGTCTATAGCTTTCTCAATTTATGTACTTTCTTACTTTTTTCATGCATTATGTATGAACGGTTTGTCTCCGTAAAATTATGTCTATCCTTATGCTCTGTTATTTGTTGAAGTTATCCGTCCCCTATCGGCTTGCAGAGGGGCCTTTATGCAGAAAAAAATTCGATGATTCAGACTTAATAGAGATTTATCTAGAGAAGAAGTGAAAGACGCAGTTTTTCTGGCTAAACTTAGTAAATCAGTAGGAATTGACGAAATGCATAGCGAAATCATGAGAAATGATAAAATCATTGAAGTCTAGTAAAACTTTATTAGATATTGTTTTCAAGAAAGTCATGTTCAAGATGAATAGCAAACGAGAGTCATTATGACAATTTCCAAACCAAATACTGATTCTCTTGTATCACTTACATATCGCCCGATATCACTCCTTTCCGTCCAATGTAAAATATATGCTGATATTTTAAACAGAAGACTTTCTGTCTGGTTAGATAAAAATAATATTTTAGCTGAAAAAAAAAAACGGTTTTCGGGGAAAAAGAAACTTTTTGGATTATAAGTATTCACTGACCTCAATTGTTTAAAAAAAGAAAAATGTAACAGAAAGAAACTTATGTTTGTTTTGTTCATGCGAAAAAAAAAAAAACAAACAAACTTATGCGCATTGGTATCGATGGCCCTTATTTAGAAGCGGTAAAATCATTGTAAGAAACGGAAGTATTTTATCTTTCATATTAAATTCATGAATGTCTCTCTTCATTCCAACGATTTTCAATCTTTAGGGGTGCCCAAACTTACAGGGATGTTGAGAAATATGCATGCTTCTTTTGGCATTCTAAAATTCTAATCTTGAGGCCTCCCTCTTCCCCAGCAAGCTGAATCGCAAAAAGATAAAATTCTTATCTTGAGCCCTCCCCTTCCCCAGCAAGCATAATCGCAAAAAGTTAGATAAGGCACATCAATTAAAAAAAATTAATTCTCATATGCTAAGTAAGAAAGTAATTGTAGGAATAATAAAAGAGAAAAAGATAATTTGTGCGTGTTTCCCTGTAATTACTTTGATCGGCTTAATTTAAATGTATTGGGGATAGCCTTGAGACAAAAAAAGCTAAGATAAAAAGTATTGTTTATTTCATGACACGTTGTATGTGGGTTAAAGTAACTCATATTTGGTTAAACCACAACTAATTAGGAACGTTGCATGTATGTACTTGTCAAAACAACTGGTGATTAATCGGGTATGTTACACCAAATACAGGAGCATAAAAATGGGACACTCTAAGAATTACACCGGCATTTTAAAAAAGTAAGTCAATTTATTAGTTCCCTACCGACAACGCCGAAGGGGACTCTTAGTTTCCTCTCGGTCCGTCCGTCTCTCCGTCTGTCAGTCCGTCTGTCGCACTTTCAGTTTTCCGGACTTTTTTTCGCTGTTGTTGCATATATTGAACTCATATTTGGTATGTGGATATATCTCAATGTGATACAGATCAAGTTTGAGTTTTGTTTTGATTGACCTATTTTTGCAAGAGTTATGACCCTTGGACTTAGCACATTTTATGAAAATTTCAGTTTTCCAGGCTTTTCTTATGTTCTGTTGTAGATAATGAATTGATGTTTGGTATATGAATACATCTTAGTGTGATACAGACCAAGTTTGAGTTTGGTGTCCATTGACCTATTTTTACAAATGTTATGGCCCTTGAACTTAGCGAATTCCTTGAAATTTGTAGTTTTCCGGACTTCTTTAAGCTGTTGTTGCATATATTGAACTCATTGTTGGTATAAGAATATATCTCAATGTGATAAAGATCAAGTTTGAGTTTGGTTATGATTGAACTAATTTTACAAGAGTTATGGCCCTTGGACTTAGCAAATTTTATGAAAATATCAGTTTTCCGGATTTTTCTTCAATTCTGTTGCATATAATGAATTGACGTTTGGTATATGAATACATCTTAGTGTGATACAGATCAAGTTTGAGTTTGGTCTCCATTGACCTATTTTTACAAGAGTTATTGCCCTTGGACTCTCGAAATTTTCAGTTTTCCGGACCTTTCCAAAGTTCTATTGCAGATAAATGAACTGATTGTTGGTATATGAATACATCTTAGTGAGATACAAACCAAGTTTGAGTTTGGTTTCCATTGACCGATTTTTACAAGAGTTTTGGCCCTTGGACTTAGCAAATTTAATGAAACTTTCAGTTTTCCTGACTTCTCTTGGCTGTTGCAGATAATAAACTCCTGAAAAGAGATTCAGGACATAAATCTATGCTGCCGGTAGGGGACTTTTATCGCTCAGCGATCATTTTTTTATTTTTGCACCCCTCCCCCCCCCAATGGAATGGCAGTTTGATATACTAATAAACTCAGTGGGATTTCTTTATTGTCGTGAGATATTATACTGGGACGTTTTTATTTTAGTTTGCAAGAAGGAATAGATTCAGATAAGGGGGGGGGAAAGTTTGATATGAAGTCATAAAAGTGAGGAGGTGGGGTAGCGCACCATTGAATAACACGTGTGCAGAGCTGTATAGATGAGATATTCGCTGTCTATAGGTGTGTATCTGGCCATGCGTGTAACACGTGTAAACGCGAATCATTCTTATCTTAAGATTATTCCTTAGAATTCTGCCATTACTCTTCATTGACGAAAGTACATAATTGACTATCAATTGATTTCTGCGTAATTTCTCTCAAAATTGTAAACTAACATCCATAAATTTTGATCGTTTTTAAAGAATATTGAGTGTGTAAATTTATCTGATAGGAGTTATCTTCTCGTGTACGTCATGATAAATGGGAATATTGACAGACAAGCAGCAACATTCCTAGATAGGAAATAACTTATATTTATTGTTTTCTCATATACGTCAAGACTGTTATTTCTTTTGCAGGGCATTTGCAGAAACGTAACGTGTTACAATGGAAAGTATTTAGATGGTAAACAATGTATACCATTGTTGGAAATCACCATGCACTTACGATATTCAATGAGCATAGACATAGGATATTACATTCTTCAAGACTCTGAATCAATTCTATGGTTTCCAGTATCCATCACGGACTTATTTAAAGAGATGGATGCATACCTTAGCTACGTAAATGGAGAATACCTTGCCAAATTCGATGGATCTGTAGAGTTCGAAGGAGGCTTAGGATCTTCAAGAGCAATTTGCATGACTGTGCTATTTGATATCCATATTCCCATCAGTATATCAAGGGGATTTATAGAACAGTATCTCATCGATTTCAAAAATCACATGTATGGAGGTTGCAACAAAAATATAACTTCATCAAATAGTACGATAATTGATACAACAAGCTCAACAAACAAAAGAAATAAACGTTCTTCTTCTAAGGGATATGAATTTATTTACAGCGCTAAGGTCTGTAATGCGCTTCTCTGTCCCCAGATTGAATTAGATCTTGATGAATACAACATCAGTTCCGACAACTCCGTTTTAATACTGACACGTGATGGCTTTGATTATGTCCCCTTTGATGAGTTTGCCGCAACACCAGATGGGAAAATAAGAGTTTGCCTAGATTTTTTACGCCAGATTAAATATTTACCAATTCAGCAGTCTGCATCAAATATAACTATAGATTGGCAACAGAAGTATTTATGGATAATTTCATTGATATCTTCAATCATTTCCGTCATTAGTCTCATCTTCAGTTTAATAATCTATTCTTTATTTCCAGGTTTGCGTACAATACCGAGTAGGCTTCTCATCTTGATGATGATATCTTTAATATTTACACTACTTTTTCTGCAGTTGAATTATTTCATGGTGCAAGTTAAATATGGATGCTTTGTCGCTGCTATCATACTACATTTCTCGTGGCTTTCTGTGTTTACATCCATGCAGACATCAAATTTTCATATGTGGCGAACATTTGCCACAAAAGAATTACGAGTGTACACATCAGATAGATCTTTACTTTACTATCATTTATACATATATGGGGTTCCTTCGTGTCTTGTCATTTTGAATGCATTATTATCTAGGCTGGTGTATTCTGATTCCTTCGGAGGATATGGGGGAAGCAACTGCTTCATCAAAAATACTTATTTACTTATCAGTCTTTTCATCGCCCCAGTTGCCCTTGCATGTGTGTTGAATATCTTAATGTTTTGTGTCACAGTTCACGCAATACGAACTACCCCTTCTGTAGGCAATAGTCAGAGGAAACGAAATGAACTTGCTATCTTTTCAAGGTTAGCTTCTATTACAGGACTATCTTGGCTACTACAGATCATTGACTCATTCCTCCCAGTCACTCACTTTACATTCATAGCAACAGTTGTCAACTCGTTACAAGGACTTTTTATATTCATTGCGTTCATTGTGAATAAGAGAGTATGGAATCTAGTCGTCAATAGATTTCACAAAAAGCAAGATGACAAAAATATTACATTAGATTCAGTACCTGGAAGAAAAGAAATTAAAACTAGAAAATCTAGTGACATTGCCACAACATTATCTAGTGTTCAGCTGAGCACACTAGACAAAAACCGAAAAAGTATTACTCACAGTAACATGTTATCGGCATCCTCAGTAGATCATACTTCTGACAACATTTCTGACGAAATTCTCGAAGTACACTTCAACGAAATGCTTTCTCATGAGCAGGAAACTTCTGTCAGTTCTTCTCTGTCAAGTTCCTTGCACGAGTCTCATCGTGAGTTATCAATATGTAATAAAATTACAGACATAAGGACGACAAGACAACAAGATAAGGTTTCATCCTCTGAATTAACTTATTTTTGAAAACAGAGACAAAAAAAAAAAAGAATATACACCATCCGACAAAAATGCAGAAAAAAAGCTAAAGCATTGTATGATTATTATTCAAAATGTACAAGCTTTTGGTTATGTGAATTTAATTATGTGTATTGATGATTGTATCGAGATAGGACAAACAGTTTAATGCTAATGAGTTTTGATTTTTGACGAATTCATTTTATAATTGAATTTTCGATTTTCATACCCTTGCAAAAATTGCGGGATATATAGTAATGCACATGTCCGTCCGTCCCACAAGAGGTTCCCGGACATTTAAAGAAAACCCTATACAGAAAATCAGTTCACTTCTCGGATTTAGCTTATTCACAAAAACCAAGTTTAGTTCAAATATTGGTTATGCTACTTAATTATGTGCAGAATTATGCATCTTGAAACTGAGAAAATTTCAGTATTCGTGGTTTAAAGCCGTTTCATGGCAAACCGTTACAGTTCATTTCTTCGATAAAGCGTTGACATTAAGAAATACATAGTATGGTCAAATACACCGTTCAATCATGTGCAGAGATATGCTCCTTGAAACTTGATTAATCAATCTAAGGCTATCATTTCTTATTAGATGGAAGCATAAGTGAGTCTACTTTGATTGTGTTTTGCACTATTCAGCTTATGTGTTTTAGTCTTATTGTCATTGCACCCCGCATGTATAATCCGCCGTGCTCAGTGAAAGATCGGTTTGCTTGATACATCTTTTTTATCATCAAAATTATATTGTATTATAGTTCTGAATGGGCATTTTTATTTTGATAGATTAACACCTTTGATGACAATGTACAGCTTTTGTTATGAATTAGCGTTGATTATAGTTGTTCATTGCCTTTGGAAAAGTTAAAGGGAAATAGGGCATATTTAATTAGATAGCAAACCATTTTCTGCTTTTAGTAGGTGAAATCGGTGAATGAACGTTATTCATGATCAAAGTTTGATTTATTTTTCCTTACTGCATTTGCCAGGTAATGACTATGAATCTCAGCTCCAGTTACAGTAACGCGTTTATAGATACTTATCGGTATTTCATTTAGTCGTGCACCTGTAAATGTTTAGATAAAAAATCATAAGGATTTTATTCCTTATTTAATCATAAAAGTTATTTGTAGATCGTTCGTGTTGAAAAAAATTAAATAAATTTACATTCATATTATTTTTACAATTAAACTTTTCGTGCACTAGATATATATTTGTATTCTATATTTGAAAATAAAGATTGAAAAAATAGTTTTTTAATATGCATTTTTATGTATTGAATGAATTAAGTTGATATAAAAGTATACCTGATAAAGATTGAAGAAATGCACCACTTCCTTTAATAAAATGTATTATGTATTGTACATGTAAGATATTTTATTCTTTTCCATCATAAATCGTAAGTATACGAGTGACTTATTCTGTCAAACACCAAACGAATCCGTCTTCATGATCAGACACAGCGTAATGATAAAGACACTTGGTTCAAAATGCAATGTCACAATGACTTTTAAGAATTCCGTTAACTTTAAGCTGTTATCCACATCCAAATTGATCTAAGGCATTGCAAATTCGCGCACTCGATCATGTAGTGTTCTTATGAGATAAAGACGATCCTGACGACAATCTAACTACCATCTGACAGTTTCTGCGAAGATAGACTTTGAAATTTTAGATGCATAGAAAGGATATTTATACTTGTCGTACAACCATGAAAATTTGAGAAAGGCGATGTTTTCATAAAATATAATGTAACAAAAATTTATAATGCTCCTGTATTTTATTCAATCGAGATGGCCAAAAAATGGAACGCTTCATACAAGCATTTTACTATATACAATTTTGCTGGAGATAGAACAAAACTCTGACGACTTACTTTGATCTGTGGGTAATATAGCACTCTTCTATTAAGCCTTTGGATACATTTTCATTGCAAAGAAAGAAAGGACATGGAACACTTTGTTCCTTATCCAAAATAAAAAAGATAAAAATTGGATGGCTTTTACACTTCACATTTTAGTTAGGTAACTTTAGGAGCTAGAACAAGTCACAAAGTTTCCAATGATATGCTCAAATTAATTGACAAAAAATGGAGATAGGACACTTCATGTTTAAGACTGAGTGAGCGATTTGTTTTTTCAATGATGACTGACAATTTTCCTTGAATACAAATTCATCTCATTGCTTCAAATTTTGCTATGATACAAAGAAATCTAAATTTGATAAGAATATCCCAAGCATCAAATCTTTTGAAAATGAAGTTCGTGGTTTGATATTTTTCGCCCAAACCACAAAATTACCCTTCCTCAACTAGTATCTAACCTTTTTTCGCGAGCACAGTTTTCAGAAACAATGCCTCGATCTTGACCGACCATCTTTTATGTCCATTTTCAACGTTTTTGGACATGAATTTTACGCTATTCTGGTAATTCATTTGATTATTTCTATGCAATGTTTACATAAATCTGCAACAGTTAAATAAGAATGGTTGAAGAGAAAATTAATGAAAATTATGCTGCCGAGTATCTATGACGGTCTCTGTGTATCTGTAAACAAGAAGTATGCGGTAACATCGCTAAGCAGAAAATCTGACAGTGATGTGGTACTATTTCAATAAGAAGTGTACCAGAGTTAGACGTATACCTTTAATAAAACGGAGTTGCTTCATTTCTATCCCGGCACGGCTCCAAATTTAATGAAGGGTCGATTCAGTAGCACATCCGAAAAAGCAAAATAATATGTATGACGTCAAATTGATAAAGTGCCACAACAAAGCTTCTTGTAGGCGTCAGAGCTGGAAAGAAGTAATGAATACACTTAAAATCATCCATGTCACTGGGAATTCAAGTGACCGGAAAAGTGTGAGGATTTTGCGCACTAGGCTACTTATCTCGCAGATGGCCGTCCTATGACGGCATCGGTTGTCCGTGGGTATGTGCGTTCCTATGACGGCATCGGTTGCCCGTGGGTATGTGCGTTCCTATGATGGCATCGGTTGCCCGTGGGTATGTGCGTTCCTATGACGGCATCGGTTGCCCGTGGGTATGTGCGTTCCTATGACGGCATCGGTTGCCCGTGGGTATGTGCGTTCCTATGACGGCATCGGTTGTCCGTGGGTATGTGCGTTCCTATGACGGCATCGGTTGCCCATGGGTATGTGCGTTCCTATGACGGCATCGGTTGCCCATGGGTATGTGCGGTCTTTTGTTTTTTGTGTTTTGATGTCTTGTTTGCTGTTCATTGTCCCTTTTGTGTCATTTGCTGTGTATATCTTCCCTGCGTTATCACTTGGGGTGTTCTGATGTTTTACTGTTGTTGCTGCTTTCACATCTTGTTGATCTCCTTCCCTTCATTATTTTAAAATGAATACTATATAAAGTATTATAAAGATTAAAAAACACTTGCCGAAGCTTACAGATTAGTAATTGCTTCCTGTGAGGTGTTGTTAAGTTTCAGTGAAGTGGTTGCGGATAAGTCAAAGTTGTGTCAGCGCACACAGAAAAGAGTGTAGGACAAAATGTATCCAGTCTCAAGGCAAAGAAAGTAAGGCAAACTCGTTTGAATTTCCATGGGAACAGTTGCGAACCCCGGAATAAACAATATTCCGAAACGAGACCGTGTTTTTTGGGAAAGCAAACGTCTCCTGTTTGCATGCCAAAACGTGTTGCAACAGTTCCATGAAACTTAACAAATTCGATGACTGCCTCAATGAACATATTGATGTACATGTCAGGTAATGATTTCGAAGCTAATCAATCGCAGCAAGAATGTCAAGAATCATTCTGAAAAAAGAGGTCTCATATGCTTTTATCAGATTCCCGTAGTGACCGAAGAACCTCCTATATGATGATTTAAATCGAAAATGACGCGGTAAACTTTCAAATTGAAAAAGGGTAAGGGTTTCGTCGGTGCAACACATATTACTGAGCATAATCGTTACGATTTATTAATGAGCGTTGCTTGAAAATGATACATCTAATCATAAATAAATCTGTTTATGCGATTTATTTTCTTACCACAGTTCCTAGTAACCAAGAAGAAATTACCACAATCATACGTAATATGTATAGAACCCAAATTTAACTCCTTTGTTGTTTACTTTTTTCAGATTTCCGTGATTCGTTTTTTATTCAAATTATACTGACTTTAGTTCTGCATACTAATAACAGAGGTTATTAATTCCGTCTTTCTTTTAATTTTTGAATGTTTACAATTAACACGTTTAATCAAAACTTGAATTTTACTTCTACATACCATTTCAAATCGCTTTACCTGAAATTCCCATATTAATTTCAAAATGACGCTATATTGTCCTGCTTGTCTACACAAAAACATCCTTAACGTCATAGATGACGTCAAACATAATACTATGAATATTCCCTTCTACAGGGCTGATGGATACTTCTGATATAAGTGTGTTTACTCTATAATTTTTTGTTAAAATTGAAAGATCAATCAAGAACTTGCAATTGAAACCTTAATCTTAGAGATTACCCAAATATTTATTTTAAAAATATGATTCATATGCTACCCATTGAAATACAAAATGGCCATTTTCAACAAATACAGAACATAGTGTAACACGTACATTTATTTATTGATACATGTTCTGAAACATATACCTTATCATCAGTTTTATGGAAAAAATTCAATATCAATTTTTAATAGGAAAAAATGTAGGAATGACAAATATGGATAATGACCATATCCCCGTATACAGCACAAAATCGACAAACCAGAAACCGAAGGCGTACAAAATCAGGATAAAGCAGGAACCAAATCAAACAAACAAAAACCTCTACCACATGAAAAGAAGCGAACTCCCGATATGGGAGTAAGACCAGGTGCCCAGGAAGAGTACGCATCTCCTGCTTTCATGCAACACCCGCCGCTATTCGGTAGATCTGTCACATCCGGTTACTTCCATTTCGGAGGACATAGAGTACAATCTTTTGTTGGATGGTTCAAATGGTCTATGACAGAATATCATCCACCATTCTGAAGAGTGGGACACCATAGTGTATGACGAGTTCCCCATATCGACCGTAGAACTTCCTCAGTGACGATGTTAGTCGGTCACAAACATATCCCTGACCGAGAAGCTTCAAAACTTATAAAAGATGAAGCATTTCCTCAAAAATAATGTAGACTACATCGTTGTATTTCTTGAATAGGAACATTGTCTTAAAAATGAAATTTTCATATTTTTCAGTGTCTAGAAATTCACGATAGAAGACTGAACATTATGAATCATTAAACTCCATACAAGAGTTAAGATGCTGAACAACACTCAAAGTTTTTTTTTTTTTTCACATTCATAGGGATTCTATCAATCTTTGAATCTTAGAGCCTCCAACTGCCTCACTAAGGAGTTGAAGAATATCCTGATGATAATCTCAACAGTAATCACAATAGAGCACCAACTTGAGCAAGCTAGAAGTGGGACCAGGTGCCCGGGAGGGGTAAGCATCCCCATTTTTGCTAGCCGCAACCGCCGTCGATATTCACGCACGAAAATTAAAACAATATCTGAAATACATGCACTGTCTAATGTTATGTTTATATAGAAAGTACTATGGCGACCTTGTCAGGGAAATATTCAAAACACTTACTGTCATACTCATCGCGGGGAACTTTTTTTATGAGCTCCACACGGCAAAGTGCATAAGTGTGACACAAATGAGTTAAAGAAGATCATGACGTTAATCTCAACAGCACTCACAATAGAGCACAAAATTGAGCATCGACGGACACCTAGCAACCTAGAGGTGGGACCACTAAGTAACACTGTGGATCCGCTTTTGCGAATCAAGTCTGTACATTAGTCTTTATATTGACACATAGCTACACATGATAGGATCACTCAGTCCTTATACATGTTATATACATATGAGATTATTACTCAAACCATGTTTATCAATAATTTAAAACAATGGAGGGGATCTCCAACAACATGAAGTCTGTACATTAGACTTTAAATTGAACAAAGGAGGGGATCTCCAACAACACCAGGTTGTAGCACCCACAGCAAAACCCCAAAACACCCAATGCTAAAACACAAAGCAGACAAGCACAGAAAGAGACGCGTAAGAGACAAGGAACGTCAACGCACAACACAGAAACATCAAACACAAAGGACTACACATAAACCAACGAGACCAATTGGCAACCGGTGCCGACTTAGGACGGCCATCTGCCACGGAAATAGCAGAAGGTATGGTTATCCTGGATTACGTGCGCACAACCCTCCCACTTTTCCGATTACCCAGAGGTCTGGAAGAACGTACAATTGTGGTGTAAAAAAACCTCCTCACTATAGATGACCACACACAAACAAGACCGCAAAACGCAGGGGCCCAAGCAACACAGATGAATATGTAAAAGGATATAAAAAGAGGACGTGCGCCGCGAACTCATGTATGTTATCACCCGAGGAGTCCGACTGACATTCAGAGAGGACAGGTGGTCGGGGCCCTGTCTTCTCTAAATAGGTTTGGACAGGGCATGTCATGGAGTCCCGTCGTCACAGTCAGTCAGAGTGCAAGTTTAAAGAATGCGCTTGTACAAGACTGTAGATTGGTCAAGTACCAAGCCTAGTGTCCGTCTGGTGACATTTGGATCACGGTATTAAAGGCGTTTGATGATTCTAACGCTTTTTCGATAGTGATGTTGTCTATCTTTGATCCTTCTTATCTTGTTAATAATGTCACCATAAAATGCAGGTTGTGAAATACCCAAAGTAATATACTCTGTTGCCTGTATTGGTCCGAATTTCAGAAGAAGTTGACAATAATTTTTGTAAAATTTCCAGAAAGTCTTTACTAGTTTGTGAAAGCGAAAACCTTGTCCTAAAAGTTTCTTGGTAATTTGTTAATTTCTACTATGAAAATCCAAAACATCAGTACATGCTCTAGCATACCGGATGAGCTGTGAAATATAGATACCATATAGGACGGTAATCTAGGAACATCATCGTCAAGCCAGGGGAAATTTACATTGTTAAATCCAAACTCATCTCTTTTGTCATACACACTTGTATGGATCTCTCCATTAACAATTTTGATATTTAGGTCCAAAAATGGTGTTTCTGTGTTTGAAACGTTTGCCTTGTTTAGAATCAATTCTTGTGGATAAATAGCATTTTTATATTTCTCAAAAACATGATTGTCGATAGAAAGAATATCATCCAGGTACCTAGAAGTACCAATGAAACATTTCACATCATCTTTTTTTCTTTGTTTTTGAAGATTATGGATAAATTCCTTTTCATACGTGTATAAAAACAAATCTGCAACAAGAGGCGCACAATTAGTTCCCATTGGAAACCCTACAACCTGCTTGTAGAGTTTCTCACCAAATCTTACTTAAATATTGTCCAAAAGGAAGGACAAGGCAATACACAGGTCACCACATGTCCATGATTTCTATGATTTGTAATCTGTGGCGGAAAAGAAACCCTTCGATTCAGAAGTACAAATATAAGTTTTCCCCTCTCGATCAAAGCACCATTTAATGAGTTTGGACAGTCGATCATTTATTTTGTCGTGAGGAAGCGTGGTGTACATATTAGAAAAGTCGTATTGAGATATCGTATTTACTTCAAATTTTCTTGATTTCATTTTGTCAATCACATGCCCTGAATTTTTAATAGACCAATAGATGTTTACGCAATTCCTGTTCATGACAGTTTCGTAGTATTTTGCCACGTGTTCCTTTATAGCCACACAGTTACACATGCTGTACCTGTAATGAAAGGATCACTCAGTCCTTATTCATCTTATATACAGATAAGATTATTACTCAAACCATGTTTATCAATAATCTAAATGTACGACTGAAACCATGAGGATACCAACAGAAACGAAGAAAATAGTCATAGTATTCATAACAAATCCAGAACAATATGGGAAGTGTATATATCTATTGCATCAATACTCTATATTTGATTCTATTACTACTATCTATTGTAAACGCAAAATTGAATTTTTCTTTCAAAATTCAGCTTTGTAAAATTAATGAATTTTGAGTACCAATAATTTTTCTGAACTTAATCATGGTTTTGTAAGGTGAGGTCTTCAAATGCCCCATTTCAAAAGGCTTTTCTAAACAAATGTAAAAGGGGTTGGAAATAAAAATGTTAAAAAAAAACAAACAAACAAAAACAAAAATATATATATATGCATTATGCACTGTACTTTACCACATTGAAATCCTGGCCCTGTCATGGACAGAGCAGTCCACAGTTCAAGAGTTGACATGCTAGATTAAAGATCCATGTTAACCCCTTCCCAACTCTTTCACAAGTTACCCAACCTGTTGAAGTGCTTGACATAGACCATGTACAGCTCAGATTCTGTCATATATCAACTCAACCACCATGTTGAGAGAAACTTAAATGGAAATTAAACTAAAAGTACGTCAATTACAACTCCGAAACTCCTCATGCAACTTAAATGATAGATATTTTCAGAACTTATGCTCATCTCGAAGAGGGTTTCTTGACGTCGCAAAATAAATAAATTTGGCAAACAGTTCCCTTTCAACTGTGAAATATCACCATATTTGCCTAAAGTGATCTCATTTTCTGTACCTGCAACCACCTGTTATTGCTACTTAGGTGACCGGCGATCCATAGTAAAATCTGAAGCGGATGCGCGAAAGTTCCCATCGGCCTTAAACTGTATTTTTTAAAAAATTGTACCTTTCACCTATGACAAGTGTTTTGTCATCTTTATCAGTTATCATAACATGTGTTTAAGTTAGGTTTAATGGGTTTGTGTCTTATCCTAAATCATATCATTAATATTTGATTTCTCCTGGGATTGAATCAAACATCAATTCGACTGGTGTCATATTCGACATTTTACAAATGAATATGACCAATGTGGCTTCCCACTGCAATTATCATGGTTTTGAATCTCAAGGGGGGTGCATTGGTAATGTTTATTTTCATGGCATATCATCCTTTTCCAACAGTGTCATGCAGTATGATATCACTTTCTTTTTTTCTATTTCTTGATAAATAGAGAGCCTATGAATGATAAAGTGAAATGTTGAAAGAATGTGTAATTTTTGTTGCAAAGTTCCTCGATGCTTTCTCAGAAGTTGTTTTGCTTAATTCTTTTTATCTATTAAACTTTTGTATTTTTTTCTTTATTTCTGACTTGTTCTGACATATATTAAACTTTTTCTCAAGAACTCAATAGCATTCAAATGGTAATTTCAACACTCTTTTACGTATGAGTTTCTTTGGCCCCTGCGTCATGCTGTCTGCTTGTATGGTCATCTTACAGTAAGACTTTTATTCACAAATATTGTGCGTTTTTCGAAACCTCTGAGTATTTGGAAAAGTGGGAGAAAAGTGCGTACGTAATCCGGATAACCACATCGTCCGCTATTGTCGAGGAAAGTTGTGCCGCATGTCCGTCCATCTGTAGACCAAACCTTGCCATTGCAACTCCTCCCAAACCATTTGATGGATTTCATTGAAAATTTAAACAATTAAAGATCATGATATGTAGATCTACATGAAGAAAGGGGATTGCTGTCGAAAAAGTTAGACCTGAGTTATGGCCCTTTGGACTGAACTTTTTGTACATTTTTGGTACATTTTCAATGTCAACCTGTGTCATCGCAACTACAGGTCGTCTGTTACGCCTTGAGAAGTAGTTCCCCGTCGTATAGATATATTCTGTGCGTAAGAGAAAAAACATTTCAAATTTGTTAACTTATTTTAATGCAATAATTAATTCTAAAACAATTTTAATCATTTATATTGAATCCGCGTCTGAATTTAAGAATTGACCGATATTTGAAAGATCACACTTGTCCAAGTTTATGTGATTAGGTTCCAAACTTGACCAATCGCATTCAAGCAGAGCGATATGTAACGTGTTATCATATCATATATTTATGAAATGGCTTTATGAAACTGCATAACGGGTGAATCATGTGATAAAAATATATATATCAAACTTATATCTTTATATAGTATATAGATATAATAGAGATGACTAATTGTACACCGTTTCTCAAAGATCCGTCGAAGATTTGGCTTTTCTTTCGTCCGATTTTTGGTTTCAAGGACGCTTTTTTATGATCCGTCCAACTGCCCACTGCCAAGCTAATTCTAATTCTGCTTGATAATCGTTTATGTTTCAATTATCCTCTCAGATGCACATTCCCTTCTATGTTTTATTCGTCCACCATGTTGGTTTTTTATACAGAGCCTCAAATGAGTTAAAGAAGATTCAATAATTTATTAGAGTCTCACCACTATGCATAAATTACAACGTATTGAAATATCTATATGTAGGAAATATGAAAGAAAAATTTAAGCAATACATACATAGTGTCATACATAGTGCCATTCATAAACGCAAAACTGTATAGAATTATGAGAGACTATATGAAACTATAATACAGCTTACAACATGGTTTCTTCATTCATTTTAAAGGAGTTGCATGTAAAGAGGTGACTAAATTGATATTACGACACAATAATAACTAAAACTACAGGATTTTGCCACTATGTGATATACATCTCCGTTTCAGAGGAGGAACTTGTATTTGTCATGTTCATTAAAATTCATCATAACTTATACAAATAAGTATGTATTCGCACTCGGTCTTTCACGGAGAAAAAATCATTGGCTCGCTTCCATTTTATATAATCATTTTATATGCAATATTACGCATGCTTTGTCATTTTTTAGTATCTTGTATTGGAATAAACATCAAAGAAGTACCTAACCGTTATTCAGTCTCAACGTCGAGACGGCAAGGCAAAATCGTGAGAATTTCCATCGGAACCAATACTGACTGAAAAATGTGGAAGTTCTTGGTTCTGTAGAATCCAAAAAGGAAGTCAAAGACGATTCAAAACTTCGATACTTCGATAAAACAAGTATTACAAGGTTAAGAGTGTATATCCTCTCCTTCGATAACATGACCGACTAGATAAATGAATAAACGTTATATAGTGAAAAAATCTAAAAAGTTACATGAACGCATTCAATTCATCAAATACTTTTGAAAAAAACAAATAAATAATATATTAGTAAAAGGCAACAAAAACGAATGTTAATATATTTAACTGACAAAAATAATCAAACAAACTTTAGCTTTTTTGATGGATGAAATTGAGTCACTATTTTTCTCATTTTTATTTCAAAAGATTAAGCTCGAAAGTACCGTATAACCAGAAATTTTCACGAGATACTAATTTTCGCTATATTCGCGAGTGATTTGGAATCGCGAAAATAAATCTCCGCGAAATATTGTGTTTGATAAAGTATATCGTAGATTTGTATATCAGTTACATTTTGTTCTTATTGTACATGTGCCATTCTTAATTTTTTCTGATTAAACGTTAAGAGAAGTGAATTGAGTGTACTCTTGTGATAGAACTAACTAAAAAAATCAATAATGAAAGGTACAAAATAGTACCATTTGTTTGCTATTTAGGAATCGCGAAAAATTGTACTCGCGAAAATAAGGACACCCCATTTTTCCATAAAATCGCGAAATTTGATACTCGCGAAAATTTCTGGTTATACGGTATTTGTACGCGTATCGTAAACTCTAAGAGACAAGGATAAAACTTCTTTTTGAACAAACATAGTGTTCGACCCCTCTACCAGAGTTTGTCATTTTCTTCGTATCTTTAACTCACAGTATTTCAAAGAATAATAATGTCCTAACCAGGGCTTATAAGTCATTCCTTCAGCGAATACTGATGTCGGACCCGATAAATACAAACCGTTTGGGTTGGCGCAATGACAACGTACGTACCACCATCCTCCCTTGTATTTATTGGAACAGTTGCCTTGATTGTCTCGGTCTTTTGTAGCAAATTCAGTGTTGTATATTCGTCCAAAATCATTTGATGTCCAGCAATCCTCTACAAAAAAACATGAACATATGATAATAAACAGATAATGAGGACAACTCGTTAATTTCTTTGACAACATTCCAAATCAATTTCCAAAGCAATTTCCATGCACGCATTTCGAATAGTGAATTTTCAGCAGTGGTACTTCAAGCATTTCAGTGATTTTCAGAAGCAGCCAAATCTAGTTTAGTAGCGAACTCTAGTTTGTCTTTTGTTTAATTTTGCGTATCTTCTTTGCAAAGAGAACACGGTTCGAAATTTCCTGTAAGGCGATTTAGTAGCATATCTATATAAAAGCTATGGGCAAAAAGAATTAGAGGGATATTGCTAGGGTGTTTAACTCCTTATCATAGGATGAAATGACACATTAATTTCCAAAATAGCAAAGCAATATTTGATGTCAATTGATTAGGGACCAATGCAAAACATCTTTCAAGCGACAAAGCTGAAAAGAAAGTAATAAATACACTTGAAAATTCGGTAGTGTGAAACGCGTGTAAGTGCTCCACACTGCAAAGGAAAATAAGTGAATAGGTAGATGATAAGAACATGGAACTTGTTACCTTCTTTAACAACATTTCAAACCAATTTTTATGCACAAGAAACGTGCTTCGGATGGTAAATCATATTCTGTCGTACTTCAAGCCAAAGTTACTTATTGACACAGCCAAATTTATTTCAGTAGCTTACTCTAGATTAATGCTTTCAATATTAAGATTTTGCAATTAAAGAGAATAAGTCTCAAAATTTCCTTTAGGACCGATTCAGTAGCACAGCTAAATAAGGTATATAATCAAACGAGCACTGGGTGGATGGTGCTTTGATGTTAACCTCATTGAATTTGATTATATTATAGGATAAAATGACATTTGTTTTCTAAATAGCAAAATAAAATTTGTAGTCAAATTGATAAAGGGCTAAAGCAAAGTTCCTTTCAGCTGGAAAAATTTAATAATTTACTATAAACATTTGATCGACAACATTTTTGTGGTGTTCGTAGGAAAGGTCTTCCAGCAATTTGTCGGAATTCCAATGGGGACCAATTGTGCCCCACTCCTTCCCGACATTTTCATTTACTCGTACGAAGCTGAATTCATTCAAACTTTGGTCTCTGAAGGGAAAAGATACTTAGCTTCTGACTTCAACTTCACTTACAGACACATAGTGGATTATTGATAAACAACACGATGCGTTGTTTATCAATAATCCAAAATTCGCGGATTACCCGAGCAGTATCTATCCTTCAGAGCTTGAAGTCAAAGAAACTACAGAGACAAATAATTCAGCATCCTATTTGGACATAATGTTGTCCTAAGACACTTATGGTCACATGAACACCTCACTCTATGACAAACGTGACGACTTCAATTTCAGCATTACAAACTTTCCCTTTCTGAGTAGCAACATCCCTTCATCGCTTATGGCGTTTATATATCTCAGTTGATACGCTATACCAGAGCAAGTAGCAAATATACGGATTTTGTTCCGAGAGCAAGGCGTCTATCAGATAAGCTTCTCAGTCAGGGATATTTTTGTGACCGACCAACATCGTCACTGAGGAAGTTCTACGGTCGATATGGGGAACTCGTCATACACTATGATGTCCCACTCTCCAGAATGGGGGATGATATTCTGTCATAGACCATTTGAAACATCCAACCAAAGATTTCATTCTCAAGTAATCTCACAAAACAAACATTTAACACGCATAGTTTTGAACACCTAAACTGTATGACATCTAATGTTGTGTACGGAATTGAATGCTCACTTTATGGATTGATTTATGTGGGTGAAACCAAAGGTCAGCTCCGAAAAAGAATGTCAGGACATCGGTCAAAAATAAATAATAAAGGAAGTCAACTTCTTTACCGATATTTTTACCAGGCCGATCATTCTGTTTTATCTATGAGAGTCAGAATCCTGGAGAAAATATATAACCCCACAAACAATCCCAATTTGAGCACACCTTTCCGTCGCAACAGAGAAGAATTCTGAATAAAAAAATCTTAACACTGCAGCGCCCTATAGGTGCAAAGATAATATCAGCAGCATAGGAAACTTAACAAGTCCCGGTTGTCAATCGGTAAATGTGACTAGCTTTTTCAACAAACCACAAAGAAGACCTCGAAGTCATGGCATTCGTAAAATATAATAGGCCTGAGATACATAGTTTCTCCTTCGATGACTTGGTTCCATTTTTAAATGAGCTTCTAGGCCTGCATTATATTCGTACCAAATTATATTCTGTTCCTTTACGGAAGTTACACGAAATCTACGAATATACGAAGGACCGCACATATACCGATACACGTTCCTCGTAATACAGACTACAAAGAGTCGTCTTGGACATTTCTACTTTTCGTTTTTTTGAAGCAGTTAGATCAGATAAATCAGAGGAGAAAAAAAAACCATCCTTTCATTAAAGTAAGATTTGCAAACAAAGGTATTGATAAAGTGAATCTTGGTCAAATTTTGAATCACAAAACTGTCAAAGAAAAAAATCCCACCATATTTCAAAAGGAAAGAAGCTTCTTGTATTTCCTATAGCTATACACAAAAAGTTGCATCTAAAATTAACAATTACAAACGATTCTTACAGTGTATTGATTTAAGTAATCCCTCACTACATCCACTTCCTTTCGAATGTTCTTCATCGGATTTCAACTACTCTCCTTTTGGACACGTTGTTACTGGTGACCTTAGTATAGTCAAGAACGACAGAGAAAGTATGTCCTTTACATGGAACCAAAATTTATAAATTATCATGGACTCTTGTGAGGAATATGCAAGACGTTGGGCAAAGAAAGACGATGTACAGCTCGACACCCTTTCTGAATTAATAGAATCCATCAGAGGGTTACTTTTATCTAGAATTAACCGATTAAAATCAACTGTGAACACCAGAATCGAGTCTCTAATTTGAAGACCCTGATGTTATCACAGAGCTAACCTACCTCCAAGAACATTATGTCATCACACCAGCAGATAAAGCCTCAAATAATTACACATTTACTTGCAAAAAGTACTATTTCGACAGTCTAGTTAAAGAGTTGGGTTTAAATTCGACACCTGGAAATACCACTTACACCCCAACAATCTAGGCATCTTTCAGATAAGCTTCTCAGTCAGGGATATGTTTGTGACCGACCAACATCGTCACTGAGGAAGTTCTACGGTCGATATGGGGAACTCGTCATACTCTATGATGTCCCACTCTCCAGAATGGGGAATGATATTCTGTCATAGACCATTTGAACCATCCAACCAAAGATTGTACTCTGTGTCTTCGGAAACGGAAGTAACCGGATGAGACATTTCTACCGAATTGAAGCGGCGGGTGTTGCATGCAAGCAGGAGATGCTTTCTCTTCCTGGGCACCTGGTCTCACTCCCATATCGGGAGTTCGCTTCTTTTCATATGGTGAAGGTTTTTGTTTGTTTTCTTTGGTTCCTGTTTTATCCTGATTTTGTATGCCTTCGGTTTCTAAATTATCGATTTTGTGCTGTATACAGGGATATGGTAATTATCCATATTTGTCATTCAATCATGAGGAGAAAATAAGTGTAGATAGTTATAAATTACAATACTCTTTAATGAAAGAGAATCATAAACTCTGCTCAAGGGTTATCAAAATCATTTATAACCAGAGGCATGCTCTCAGATTTGCAAGAGTTTAATACCCTGAAAAAAGGATGCATCTTTCATAGCAGACATAATCCAGAATAAGTCTAATAGAAGAGCGACCAATTGTAAAAAAGAAGCTTAGTTTTCGAGTTTAATCAACACACCCAACACAGGCCTGAATTTGGTCTGAACTTTTAGCTGAATACCCCTGCTTTCAAGAACACCTGTCGTTAAGAATATGTCATGGGCAGATTTTGATTAAATTGGGTAAAAAATGATAAAATGTGAAAAATTAAAACGAAATATTTATCGTTTATATCCTCGTATTCCTATATTTTGTTTTTTTTTGTATAGAAAGTCGTTGAAATCAATGCATTAGATATGTACACATGTTATATAGTTGTTTCAGAGGAAGAATATTTTCTCCTCTCTCGAAAAATTGCAGTTTTATGCAAATTTCTTTGAAATATGAAGAATCCGTGTTGATATTTTCTCTAAAGCACAGACACTAAATCTTTGTCTCGAAACATATCGACAAATATATGTTTATCATTTCCAATGCCTTTTTATCGATAATTTTTCTAAAGGGTTTTAAATAAATGTAAAAAGTTAAAGCGTATATGCTTTTGATTTAAGCGCGTTTCACAAATCATTTTCCGTAGACGGAGATTATGTCGACCGCGTGTTACAGTTTCTGTCAAATCGTACCTATTAAGCGGTATACATACATATTTTTCATAAATGTTAAATGCGGAAAGTTGAATTACATCATACTGTTTAAAAACAATAAAGAATACTTCTTTTTGACATGTCGTGGTAAGACCGTATATGGAGACCCGATCGTGACGAGTTGAAATGAAAATAAGTGAATTGAATAAATGTGCATTAACTTTATATCAAATTATGAAACGTATCTTTTGACGTTTATTTAGGTACTACAGAGATGTGAATACTCTGTAGTATCAAAATAATTTATTTAGGTACTACAGAGATGTGAATACTCTGTAGTATCAAAATAATTTATTTAGGTACTACGGAGATGTGAATACTCTGTAGTATCAAAATAATTTATTTAGGTACTACAGAGATGTGAATACTCTGTAGTATCAATATAATTTATTTAGGTACTACAGAGATGTGAATACTCTGTAGTATCAAAATAATTTATTTAGGTACTACAGAGATGTGAATACTCTGTAGTATCAAAATAATTTATTTAGGTACTACGGAGATGTGAATACTCTGTAGTATCAATATAATTTATTTAGGTACTACAGAGATGTGAATACTCTGTAGTATCAAAATAATTTATTTAGGTACTACAGAGATGTGAATACTCTGTAGTATCAAAATAATTTATTTAGGTACTACGGAGATGTGAATACTCTGTAGTATCAAAATAATTTATTTAGGTACTACGGAGATGTGAACTGTCAAGTACATTGGTCAGAGTTTTGGCTCTTCGTTTTCTGTGTTTCAAACATTACGATATGCCTTTGGAAAACGTTGTGCAATTTATATCTTTTAGCATCCGCACTTACTCTCCGTTCAGATTCCTAACTGTTATAAAATTAAGCAGATGCTTTTCAAAATGAACTGAGTCAGAGAACCCCTTTGAGGTCTCCATAAGATACTTAATTTTTCAGAACTACAAAAAACATTAACCATATACAGAGATACATGTATATTAAGATAAAATAAAAAGATATGTTTTTTTATTGAAATTATACAAGGGTTTTTATCATTTCTGGATTTGTTTTTTTCTAAAATCGTCTGATTTCAACAAAGTGAATACGTTTTCCTGTTCTTGAAAACACGTAAATGAGATTAAGAAGATCCTGACGACAATCTCAACAGCACTCACAATAAAACACGAAATTGAACATTTAACATTTACATTGAAACACTTTTTTACGAGATCCACACGGCAAAGGGCATAAGAGTGACACAACGATAAAGCAAATCTGGACGACAATCTCAACAGCACTCATATTGAGCATCGACTGACCCCTAGCAAGCTAGAGGTGGGACCAGGTGTCCGGGAGGAGTACGCTTCCACTGATTGGCTAGCCGCACCCACAGTCGATGTTCAAGCACGAAAATGAAAACAATATCAACAAAATATGCACTGTCTAATGTATTGTTAAAAAACGAAAATCTTATGGCGACCATGTTAGGGGTGATATTTAGAGACCTTACTGTCATGCCCCTCGCGGGGAACTTTTTTTACGAGCTCCTCACGGCAAAGGGCATAAGTGTGAAACAAACGAGATAAAAAATATCCTGACGGCAATCTCAACATCACTCAGAGTACGAGCTTGAGCCGCGACGGACAATAATAGCAAGCTGGAGGTGGGACCAGGTGCACAGGAGGAGAATACATCCCTGTTTGGCTAGTCACACCCGCCGTCGATGTTCACGCACGAAAATGAAAACAAATATCTACAATACATGAACTGTCCTAGGTTATGTCTACATAGAAAGTCTTATGCCAACCATGTCAGGGAAGACATTTAAAACACTGTCAAATCGCTCGCGTGGAACTGTTTTACGAGCTCCACACGGCAATGTGTGACAAAATGAGATAAAGAAGATCCTGACGACAATCTCAACAGCACTCACAATAGAGAACCAAATTGAGCATTGAGCAAACTAGAGGTCGGAGGTACACGGACGGAAAGCATCACCTGTGTGGCTAGCCGTACCCGCCGTCGAAATGAAAACAATATCTACAAGACATGCATGCACGGTCTTAGGTTATAACTATATAGAAAGCGCTATGGCTACCATGTCAATGAAGGCATTTAATATCAATTCTCTGTAAGGACCAAAATATTTGGGAAACAGCATGTCATGGATTTTCATGATTTTCTCTATAAATGGTATGTATAATGCCCTGAATACAAGAATAACAATTTTTTGAAAATAAATATTCCGGTTGCCATGGAAACGAGGTCTGTCTATTTATAGCACTAAAAAAATTGTCAAATAAGTCATTTTTGGTTATTATGTTGCCATGGAAACCATTGTCAGAGTTAATTGGTATTAACAACTTATAGATAATCTTTAAACCCTCTTTTTTTAGAAGAAATAACAAATTTTTGACATTTCTTTCAATTAGCCGGATCCTATCAAATCAAAATCAGTCAAATATTGCCATAAAATAAGGTCAAAATCAAGGCCTATTTTTGTCCAATTTTTACCATTTTTAAGCAAAAATAACACAAAATGTCAGGCTGATAATACCATCACTGTTGTCAGAACAAAATTGATTTCATGTGACAAATACAATCACTGAAAAAAATAAGTGGGACCTTGTTTTGTTTTCCTACATTTTGAGGTCAAAATGGTTGCCATGGCAACTTTTCATTAGACACATGATGACGATATCTTTTCAAATTGATTTTTTGCATAGTTTAAATAACTTATACTGCTTAAGCTTTATGTAGGGATAACAGAAGGAATTATTCTTTATTTGAGCGCTTCCAAAATTTGTCAAGGTCAATGACTCTAAGTTCAAGGTCAATTCAAATTACAGGTTCCAATTTCAATAAAATTTGCATTTTTGTTGTTATTTGTTGTTACTAAATTTAGGCTTGACTGTCATATATTTGTATCAAAAATACTTCTTTCTAAAATTAGGACCGATAGATGGAAAAACATTACAATTTTTTGTTCAGAACATTTCTCCTAAAAAAATACGCCCCATACAAAAATCATGATAATCTCACATTTTTTTGTATGTATGTATGAAATACTAGCTAAAATTCAAGGATGTCATTGATTTTGAATTTTTTGCAACTTTGGTCAATAAATAGGGGATATATCCAAAATCACTATGTATGTGTTTGTTTTACTCAATACCACATGATTTTTGAGTAACTGCCGCTCATATTTTTGATAAATCACACAATTTTGCCAAATTTTGTGAATTACATTTAAGATGACCTTGACATTGGGTCCTGTGACCTTGAAAAATTTTAAGGTGATTTTTTTAATCAATAATGCTCTTTTATATTCACTGATAAAAAATGCTTAAAAATATATAACGGACAGCTGAAAATTTACCAATAAATTACTCTATGTGGAATAGCACTGAACAGAATGTCACCATGGTAACCATTTTTTATACCCTTTCGAATAAAATTGTGAGGAGGTCCCACTCAAATTTCAACATTTTCTTAAAGATCGAGGATTAAACTTTAAAGATAATTGGCAGTAGAAATCAAGTTAGCCTGACATTTCAGATTATTTGTGCTTAAATTTGAGCAAAATCATGTGAAATTAGGAGCTTTTTCGGTCTAAAAAAGGGCCTCTTCAAAACAGGTTTTTGCCTACATTCTGAGCATATTGACAAAGAGAATAGCGGGCAGAAACATACTTCTTGTGTAATATTTTTACTATTAAAGATATAAAGAGAAACATGAAGGAAATTTCAGTTGACTACAATAGCTGTTACCATGGAAACGAGCCTTGTGAAAATGCCATGTTACAAGTATTCTACTGATGCGTAAAATTTCAAACATGGTTTCCATGGCAACGAAAACTAAATTTGTAAAAAGAAAGTTTATTTTTGTCTCAGTGCATCATACACACATTCCACATCAAAAATCTTCAAAATTGGAGACATGCTGTTTCCACGTGCTATTGAAATTATTTTGGTCCTTACAGAGAACTGCTATTAAAACACTTACTGTCAAATCACTCGCGGGAAACTTTTTTACTTAGAAATACAATATGATAAAGTTTGAACTACCAACTTTGTATGTGCAAACATTCAACAAGATAGCTTTGGTATTAATACTGATCTTATCCTATTTTGAAAAACAGGGCATAGAACGTCATTTTCCTCCTGTTCATGTGTTAAATGTTATGTATACGGTACTCAGGAACTTAGGAAAACAAATTGTTCGTCCATCCTCCTAAAATGGTTATCAATTTAGTCTATTTATATAATACGGAAGTGAAGAAAATTTGAAATTAATTTTTATATACCAGACACGTGTTTTGAATATTAGATTCTCTCCTCAGTAATGCTTCCCGTCAAAGTAATTTAGCAGGAGCCGCCAAAATTCATTTCAGTAGCGTCCTCTGTATTTATTTGGTTTATATTTCTTCAATTAAAATTTGTCCATTTACATTACAGAAAATTCGCGGCTCAAACTTGCCTGTAGGGTCGATTCAGTAGCATATCCAATTAAAATCTATGTTCAAAATAGCATTGGAGTTATGGTGCTGAGGTGTTAACCTCCTTTTATTTCGATGATATTTTGGATGAAATGACAATTTCAACTAAATCCAAAATAGGAATTCAAAATGCACATTTGATAAAAAAAATCTCTAAAAATACAAGCATATATAAACAATAAAAATATTCAGCAATTACTGAAATTGAATACCTCATAGAGAGGTATCCTTGTAGAGTATGACAAAAATCAGCCAATAGCCATTTAACAACATGAATACAGTTATATACCAACGATACGTATGAGTTTATTTTCAATTATAACCCCCTCTCCCGTCTATGATGTAAAATCATTCTGCAACGAGGTAGTAAACATTATTCATATTCTAGCGGAAAAAAGAAACTGTGTGTTGAAACAATTTTGTTTGTATTTCGATGTACAAAACAATGTACTTTATTTTGTATTCTATTGTCAAATATTATGTATTTCATTTCAAATTACCATTATCGTTACTCATTTGGTACAGGGTTTTAGACATTCAGACTTATCAAACGAAGGGGTGCAAAAGAAGAGTTACAATCTGATATAACAATCGCTTCGAACTTTGAAAAATTCACATTCGAGGCAATATAAACGCTTTGAATTGCGTAGTAATGCCCTCACTTTGTTCTGTCAAGGTTCAGTACAACAGATTATGCGAAGCGTCGACGTAAAGTGATTGACGTAAATACCGAGTAAATTCATGCCAAAATGACTTATAATGTTGGTAATAGTAGCAAATTAACTTTCTGATTTGAATACCAATAGCTAACGAAGTATCGCATGTGTATTATCCTCAATTTACGTTACGCTGATGCTATCGGAAATGGACTAGCCAAACTCAGAGTCACGGACATACAAAGCGGTCAATATTTTTCTTCACAGTTTCTGAAACTTATCTGTCTATTATCAATTAGGACTGAGTATCGCGGGTCAAATGTGTATTGCGATATATTTCGATATTTGGAAAAATATTGCGATATATTGCAATATTTTCATAAGTTCAAGAGTCGTTATGGTTATTTTTTTCCTTCCTCAATTTTCCTTTCAAAATTTTCTTTTAAAATCTGAAACTGTCTTCGTGATATATTTGACAGTCCTTCTATAACATACGAAGTCAAACATACATGCATGAATATCCGGTTGAATAAAAAAAATTCATCCAGTTATTTTAAGCTATGAATGTGATGATACTGCTGAGATATCGGCGGACACTCGTGGACCGACAGTGCAAAAAGTAACGAGGAAACTTAAAATGACACCACCATGTTGTACGTACGTTTAAACAATCATAACTCAATATATATTATAAACACAATATAAGAATCGAGCTAAGATGATGAAGTCTTTCTTGCAGATTAGTATACCAATGTGCAGTGTGTAACTGTTGACGAACGTTTAGCTATTTCTTGAAATCTATTTTGCTGTGTAGCATAGAACGGTCACTTCATCGTGTTTAAAAGGGGCTAGTCAGAAAATGGTAGAAATGATCGCTTTCGCCAATAATTTTCAAAGAAACAACATAAAAATATGAAGATAAAATAATATCGTCAAAAACCGGTTTCTGAAAACATATACCGTTGTACGTATTGCAAAGCCTCTTATCGCAATATACCGGTACCGCGATAAAACCGCTCAGTCCTATTATCAGTGGTTGTTTCTACACTCTAAAAGTCGACAAAATAAGGAAAAACGGGCGTGACGTCCTCATTTTCGTATTTTGCCGAAATGACGTCACAGGCCTTGTCCGTTTGTGTTCCCGAATATGTTGAAAACATCCCATTTAAACATTTACCTAATAATAATTAATTTAAATTTGTCTTGTCATTTCTTTTCGAGGCATCTGAGAACGAAGCTTCCCGAATGCAAGAACTCAGCATTTTTTTCTTTTACGTGACGATCTTAGATCAATATTTTCTTAAACAAAAGAATCTTTTTCAGTAAAAATGACCTAAAATCTGCAAACAAATGACGAAAAATTAAATTAAAAATTCATTTTTTAACGAGCAGGCTCGAAAAATTGAAAAAGCGAGTAGTCGGAAATCGATCGAAACGACATCAATATTTTTAAAACATGCCAAGTAACTACCTATGTCTTAAATATACCCAACAAAAAAAGAAATGCACATCATATTATATAGTGATTTTTTTCAATTGATCGAAAAAATTTCGATAGGCATTTGATTATAATTTTCTTTTTCCAGCACTCGAATTACCGGGGATAAAACACGTTTCGATCATTTTTTCGCAACATATCACAATGATAGTGCTGAATAAAGCACGTTGTTTCTAGCTTCTGTTGCATGGCCGCAGGTTTGGTATCCTTCTGAAATTTTGTTGTTTGACCACTTTCAGCAAATTTTCTGTAAAAATATAGATGAATACTGGTTTCTCCATTTAAATGTAGTTAAAATGTGCCAATAAATCTTAAAATTAAATGTCTTAGTGGAAATATCCGTATATCGGGGTATGTTTTACAATAAAGGATATCAAAATTTGGCAATTCTGATCCCATATGAACACTAATTTTGTCTTCAGTCATTCTTATTTATCTGTTGCAGATATATCTTTAAAATCGCATTGAAATAAGCAAATGAAATACAAGAAAAGCTTAAAACTAACGCCCAAAACCATTGCAAATGCACGTAAAAATGACCTGTCAATATCGTGGTATTGTTTCTGAAAACTGTGCTTGCGAAAAAAGGTCAGATTCTAGCTGTTGTAGGGTAATTTTGTGCTTTGCGACACATTTAAGGGCGAAAAATATCACAACACGGACTTTATTTTCAAAGGAGTTTATGTTTGGGATGTTTTTCCCAAATTTAGACTTTCTCTTTGATGACGTCATTTGAAGCAATTAAATTAATTTGAATTCAGGGGAAATTGTTTATCATCATTTAAAAACAAATCGCAATGCCTGATATATCAGTTTGTATAGGTTAAACAGCTTTAATCATTTCTAGATTGTAAACGGAATTCTTAAAAGCCATTTTGTGACATTGTGTTTTGAACCAAGTGTCTTTATCATTGTGCTGTCTGTGATCATGAAGACGGATTTGTTTGGCGTTTGACAGGGTTAGTCGCTCGTATACCTACGATTTCTGATGGAAAAGAATAGATTACATGATTCATTTTATAGAATGAAGATTAAGTGGTGCGTTTCTTTTTTTGTTGGGTATATACTAATGTATGATTTTAGGTTGAATTATTTCTTTCATACTTCATTTCATTCTTTTCTCCTAAAAATTTGGTATCACAGTTTCTTTTTTCCGTTAGTATATATACCAACCAACGTTTCCTGATGGTTTGCTGAGTGTTGCTCTGTAACCGGACTCCTCGTTACCAACAGTAAAACTTGAATATTGTATGAATCTCGTGTTTCCCTGAAAATCTTCCATGTCCATCCTCATCTCACTTTCCCCATTCCTCAACAGAAGGTGAAGGTTATCGTTTCCTTTAAGTTTAGAAATGATAGAAAATTTATTTAAAACGGAACAAACAGTATTTTGTTTTCGTTTCAGCTATTTCTTGAATTCGACTTATAAATGCGCATTTTGATGTCAATGAATATGTCTCTGTATGTACTCATCAGTTTTTATAAACATAGGTCCTGGATTTGAAAATAATCATGAATAATATTGTTGACATTGCAGACATACCTAACCAGTAGTTTCCTTCGATATCACCAAAGCCAATCTTGTAGTCAATCCATGTCCGAAAGAAATCAACACTCTCATTCGATCGCTTTTGGAAAGCCTATTGTCAATATATCAAGAAGTGTTAAAAATGTTTTTAGTTGAAGCATCGACAGCAACAGCGAATCATCAAAATACGAAAAAACAAAACATAACAGATAAGACAAGCACATGAGACACTAGTGGAACAACAAAGATTACACACTTACTGTTGGAACAACAAAGAGTGCACTTACTGTTAGCGACGCTCACTTCGGAAATAATGTTGGATTTCTGTATGCTTTGTCGGTTAAGTTTTGGATTGAAATACATGTATTTGAAGAAGATAGATCTTAAACTCTCGTAACTAACAATGTAAGTGATGTGCTTGTGCAATCAATATTACAATCAAGATGACAGGAAATATCTTCAAATGTTGATTATATATATATATTATTTATAGCTTGAATTGGCTTATGTTTTAATATGGAGTCTATGGAGAGTCAATGACGCCTCGTTCACGTTAATATAAAACTATTTTCTTTCACTATGAACGTACGATTGGTCGTGCGGACATAAATATTCCACCATTAGGTTACGAGAGTTTTAATTTGATTTTTAATCCTAAGATATTCCGACAAATGAGACAAAACTTCAATTTCATGATTTCCAAAGTGAGCTGAGCGGACATGACATCAAAGATGCCATCAAACAATATTTGTAACAGAGGGATTCACATAAACCAACGAGACATTGCGTCAAGTTCAATAATGCAATAGCATGGACCTATTTGTTCGTTTTGTAGTGATCAAGTGTATTTAGCTTTTTTGTTGTTGATACAGTAGCGTTATATGATGCCACCTCAGTCCCCATTTATCTTATCGGTTCTTATGCTCCGCTGCACTGTAGCATTGCCTTTGTATTGTTATTTTGCCATCTTCATAACACATAATACAGAGAACCGAATTCTTCGTAGACATAGGTATTCATATCTACTCGACAAGAAGCAAAAAAAAAACTCATTCAGGAATAGCTTCCTGTGGGTAACAAGTAAAGGAACACATTATGAATAAATAATCTTTGAATGCTCAAACAACTCTATAACATTTCTATAGAATACTTGATTTGACTGAAATCAGTGTCATGTGTTTGAAATTCGGATCAATACGGGCATTTTATAGTAACATAATTAACAAGATTCGAAGAATCAAAGATAGACAACAATCACAACATAACTATCGAAAATGCGTCAGAATAATCAAACGCCTTTTATACCGTAGATATGATCCTAATGCCACCATACGGACACTAGGCTTGGTACTTGAGCAATCTACACAGTCTTGTACCAGCGCATTCTTAAAACTTGCACTCTGACTGACTGTGACGACGGGACTCCATGACGGGCCCTGTCCAAGACTCTTTAGAGAAGACAGGGCCCAGACCACCTGTCCTCTCTGAATGACAGCCGGACTCTTAGGGTGATGACATACATGAGCTCGCGGTGGCTGAGCACGGGTTGTATTACGTACGCCCTCTTTTGATATCCGTTTACATATTCATCTTTGTTGCTTGGGGTCTCTGTGTTTTGTGGTCCTGTTTGTGTGTGGTCATCTGACAATGAGGAGGTTGTTTTACACCACAATTGTACGTTCTTTGAGAAATAGGAAAAGTGGGAGGGTTGTGCGCACGTAATCCAGGATAACCACACCTTCTGCTATTTCCGTGGCAAATGACCGTCCTAAGTCGGCACCGGTTGCCCATAGGTCTCGTTGGTTTATGTGTAGTCCTTTGTGTTTGATGTTTCTGTGTTGTGCGTTGAGGTTCCTTATCCCTTTTGCGTCTTTTCCCGTGCTTGTCTGCTCTGTGTGTTTGCATTGGGTGTTTTGGGGTTTTGCTGTGGGTGCTGCAGCCTGGTGTTGTTGGAGATCCCCACCTTTGTTTTGTAATACGAAATGCTATCACGTGAGAGATCTCCTCCTTGTTTTCGTACCGTCCATCCGCCTCCATCAGACCTCATGTCACAGTAGCTCTTAATAACAACACCACGTGCCGGGTATAAAGTGTATACACCATTAGACGTAGATCCCTGGTCACGAAGATCTTTACAGTCCCTTGGTCTGAAACCTAGTATAGTCAAATTTAAGTTTTATGTTTACATTAGCCAATATCAAAAATGCACAGATATCAAGACATAATCAAGAAAATTGAATATGTACTCTTTCTTCTTTGTTTGTTGACATCACGTACAAACGTTGAAGCATCGAAGA
This sequence comes from Pinctada fucata, assembly GCA_028142955.1. Lineage (NCBI taxonomy): Eukaryota > Metazoa > Mollusca > Bivalvia > Pterioida > Pteriidae > Pinctada > Pinctada fucata. The sequence continues at coordinate 23,275,356 of AP027114.1, read as the reverse complement.
AAAGATCAACACGGGATGTTTACAAAAAGAAATGTTTGAGAATCATTTGCGACTGTTACTGATGGTATAAATATTTATTTATATTTAGTCTTTGTGGAAAACAGAGTTATCTCCCATTTGAGAAGGTATATAACGTAAAACTATTATGACATCATGAAAATGGTATGACAGAGCCGATTTTTTACCATCAGTTCTCAGAGTTTTATGATCGTTTCCAAAGAATTTGATGACGTCACAATTAGTCTACGTAATATACCGTCCCGAACGGGAAGTAACTCTGTTTTTCGAAAATAAAGAATAGTCACTGCGATCATCTGCAAGAACTGGATAAGAAATCCTTACATGTAACTTAAACTTAAAAACAATCTCTATGTTTTCAGTGTGTTCCATTTAAAAATGCTTACTTTCTTTCGTTAACGGAAAAATAACAACACTAGCGACTGTAGCCTTCTAAAATGAATTGTAACCAACAGGGGGTTGTGATAAGAGTACTCTGTCGAGAGTTATTATGTAACTAGCCGCATAGTTTACCAAAGAATAAGCATGTACATGTATAACAATAGGACATTTTAAGGCGATCTAACATGGCAGCCAAACAGAAGTCATATAAACATTAAGTTTAGTTTAGTTTCTTCTAAGATCGTATTTTTCGTATGGTTGTGTCTTTTTGACTCATAGTCCTTTTAACAATGTGACCGTGAGCAGTACATACAAACCTCTTAGATAAAACGATGAACACTTTTCTTTTAAAACCATCTATTGTTTGAAGGTGTAACTGTAATTCTTGGCAAGTCAGAGTAATTTATGAATACATAATGTTCAATCGGGGCGTATAGGGCAGCCTTGGAAAAAATGCCTATTGTAACAGAGGTATAATTTTTCGAGAGCAACTGTTTCTGCCACCACACTGGGCTGTGATACGAGTCCTACTTTGTGATCTATTGTGAGTGCTGTTGAGATCATCGTCAGGATCTTCTTTAACTCACCTGTATATTTAAATCGGCTCTTGTCCCGCTCTCTTATTGCCCAATTCTTAGCCTGTTCCTGTTTTGTAACTTTATTATGGTGGATACTCTCAGTGGAAATGAATTTATATAAAAGAAATAGTGCATAGTTCTTACCTTCTAAGCATACGATGGAGTTTGATTTCAATGTAGTACAGAAATAATTATCTTCTTTGCTACTGTTTATAATCAAGTGATTAAAGGTTATTCTCTGCAATTAAAGAAGAATATTTCACTATGTGAAAAAGATATCTAAGAGTAAAATTTCATATAATCTTCCATAGATATGCAAAAGTTATTTTTAAGTTATATCAGTTTATTCATTAACAAAATCAAACCGCAAATGAATACATTCTATTGCTTTCGCATTTAAATGTGTAATTATATATATAAAAAAATACCGAAGAAATACGTAGTGTGTTTTCTTCAGCAATAAATGGTGACGATTGTTAGACTATGACGCCATAGGTACCCATTTCAACCTCGTTCAAAAAAGAATTACTTCTTGATATACGTAGATCCTGTAGCATCATATCCAACCAATCCTGCCACGTCTTTCGGTACAGTTTTGGACATAATAACTTTCACACTCTTTGGCCATATTACATTGTTTAGATCGATGATCATTGACGAGGGATAAGTACCCGAAACGTGCATGTCTGGTCCATGCTGCAAATTTATCTGTTCTTGAAAGAAAAGAGGGGATCTCCAACAACACTCGGTTGTAGCACCAACAGCGAAACCCCAAAATACCTCGCTAATGAATTTGAAGACATTTAAGGAGGCTGTGTCTAATTAGAACAAGATGAACTTCTACCCAAGGTATTTTGACTAGATTCGGATCATATAATTGCAGTATTATAAAATTCATTTTATGGGAAAGAAAATAGAAGTTGACCGTTCAGTATTATGTAGGGGTCATCTCAAAGATAATTGCATCTTACAATGAGACCTGATGGAGTTTTACTGCAAAATAACGATTTTTCTCAAATTTTTAATATTTCTGCGCAAGAGATTTTAATTAAATTCATGTGATTTATTTGTTGCACTTCAAATATCATTTTAAGAAAAAGAAATTGAAATTTTACCGTCATCAAATTTTTCTTATTGTACTCAGCCTCGTTAACATAATATTGATTATAGTATAAGACATATGCTGTTCACAGCAGATGAAAACTTTTCAACAGAAATAGTTTATAACAACTGGCAGTATATTTGTATAACGCAAGTTGCTGCCCCTCCGTTTGAGCAAATTCCATTCGACGAATACTTAATTGTTGTGAAACACATGTCAGTAATTCAACGTCAAATTAATTCAATTCAAAGTATCTCAGTAAAAATTAACTTACTTCTTCGCCATTTGATTTTGATACGTTGATGAAGACGAAGTTTGGATCGTCTTGGAAAATAAGTCCTCTTGTGATATTAAACAACTCATGTGAATTAAGTTCACATTCCAACGTGTCCTTTTTATAATTCACTGACCAGCAATTTCTTTTCAAACATTTATTCATACACATCTTTGGTCCAACAATATTTGTTAAAGTGATCATGTTCCCAATCAAACGCTGATGTTGAGACAATCCTTTTGTAGACTCACAGGAAGGTGAGTGCTTGTCACACTGTGCGTTTTTTACAAAAAATATACACGTGACAATAACCATTGACAACAGTTTCGAATATGAATAGATAGAGAACGAAATGAACGCTGTGTGTCTGAAACACGACATTGTTCTTTCATCCAAGTGAGTCATTTTTCCCTCATAAATGTAACAAATACATCACTAATATTTCTCTCACATTGAAACATGTATCATACTTCTGGAGGAAACTTAATTGAATTCAGAATCTAGATGCTAATGCAAAATGATCTTGATTATTTGTTTCCTTGATGTTTTATCAGCAAATGTTAAAAACATTGAAACTGGTTTTTCTTCAAAAACTTTCACTTCAAATGGCTATTCTTTAAGAAATAAGTAAAATGCAATAATAAACGGTGGTGAGAAATCATATTAATTCACTACCTTTATTATATCTATGATTTATTCATATATTGATGGGTTCAGAAGGTCTATATTAAAAACCTTTCATGTTATATCTCAATAGAATCTTTAAGAATTCGTATTGAATATAGCCAAGTAAACAAGTTTGTAATGAATCCCTGGTGCTTAGAAAGCAAATTGCATCCATCAGAATGTGATTTAAAATTCATTCTGTTAAATGTAGTGATAAGCACTTATTATTTTAACGACGTATGCTAGGTACTTTACTTGCCCATGGGTCTCGCTGGTTTATGCGTTGTCTTCTATGTTCGATGTTTGAAGTCTCGTTTGACTACATTTCTGAGGTATACAGTATACATGTAATGCTTTTCTTTCGATGCAATACGATACAGTATCAGGGATTCTTTCCTCATTCAAGTGCGCAAATTCGAGATAAACCCACTTGTTGCTATGTGCATAAGTTACCTTGGCAACGATAACTATGGTCTATAATATTACTGATTTACAACTTCAGAGTTTTTTTTAAATTACATCATGATGAGCAGATAACAATTGATAAAATATCCAACAAAAAGAGCTCTTTACAAAACAAAAAGGATAATAGTTATTGGGAACATATGTTACCATGGCAACCATTTTTTATTATTTTCATAAAACAGTATTTCTTTAATCCCAGGAAGTTCAAAGTCAATATTGAAAAAGCCTCTTTAAAAAAACGAAAAAATTTTCCCATAGATAATATTTGCTTTTGTAATTTGGCGATACAATCTAAAATAAGCATTTTTTGGGCTGTTTTCGAAGCATTTTCCACAAAAATAAAACGAAACAGGCGTACACAACTTTTTTTTTTACATATATGATAAAGCAAAGTCTTGATTTTCGCTTTAAAATTTTTCATCTCACTTATATTTGAATGCCCTATCCAAGGGCTCAAACACAATTTTTTGACAATTGCTTCCATGGCAACAGGCTATTTTCTCAATATTTAAAATTTTTTCTTTCATCTAATGAAAGATCTGCTTGAATAGATTAATTAATTATCACCACTTTGAATTAAAATTCAATGATCTAATACAAAAAAGACACTAAATATTGTGTTAAATTAGTTTCATTTTTGCGATTCGAGTTCATGTTGCCATAGTTACGAACACAAACTTTGTTCCAATGTGAATCCTGATGTTTCATTTAAATAAAAAACTCAAAAAAGGTAGGAATTTATCATTGAATTTTTAAAAAATGCAAAAAACACTATTTTTATAGGGTTCATGTGTTGTTGCTATAGAAACATATAGATAAGATCATAAACCCAAGATTATTATTACTTAATTTGAAAGAGCAATTGTAGGGTACTGATACTTTATCAGTATTTGTTTTAGATTATGCTGCATAAATGATGTATGTCAATTCAAAACGCCCAAAAAATGCATTTTTTTTCGATATTTAAAGTTCTTTTCCATGGCAACCGCATGTGATATTAAGGAGGCCCAATAACCGTTTGACGTCATCAGATATCGAATGCGGTACGTTTATATGTGGCCTTTTTTAGTTTCCGGCCTTCAAACTCCTCCGTAATTCACTTGTTTCTTGACGGATTTTGACACGTTTAAATTGGATCGATGGAACCAGAAAATTATCATCTACAATTTTAGTGTAATAAATATTTCTTCTTCTTCTCTTCTTTTCACATTTCGTCAAATATATCGTTAAATTAATATATACAAAAATATTCCGTAATTGAGACGCCCCGGCTACCGCCGTAAACATATCGTTTGATAACGTCATCATCGCTTATTCAACCGCTTGTTGCCTGGGAACATAATCAAGAAGTTAAATTTAAAGTTAATGATCAAACAGGATATTTCTTGGAGATTTTGGCGATCTCAAAGAAAAAGATATTTCAAGTTTGGTTTCTCCAATAATCTTTGGTTAAAAGAATTTTTCTTTAATTTTGTCAAATTTCTTACTTTGCAGCGAGATGTTATCGAATAAACTTTCCCTATTTGAAAAGTTTGAGCGAATGAAGTTTAGTTTTAATCTTGCTTTGTTCAAAGATATATCCATTTCACAGATAACTGCACGCATTATTGAGAACGGGAGAGGTGATTTACGTCCACTTATTGACATGGAACGTCAAAATGTTTAAAAACGCTTCCGTTTACTTTAGGTCTATTTCTCTTATTCACATTTCTGTATCTCTAAATAGATTCATGGAATCAGAAATGAAATTTTGAACAAAACTTTTTTTAAAGCTTTGACTTGAACTTTTTTGATAAAACTCATTTCATTTCATTTCGATGATCATAGTTTCTTTGCACCAGAATTTAAAACTTTCGCTGAATGTTGGGAAACAATAATCTCGACTCGGAGTATCTGATTTTTAAGCTCACCTGTTGTCATAGTGCGCCGTCCGTCGTCTGTCCTCCATCCGGAGTAAACCAAGTAGATTTTTACAATATGGAAACGAGGTGAATGTCTCGTACTTTTGTAAGTTTTACAAAATCGTTACTATGACAACCAAAGTATTTTAAATTAGGATGAACGATAACATGTACTTTTTTATATTTTGTTTCGAAGGACAAATTTTGTCATTGAAGAATATGTAAAAGAAAATAACTTCTGAAAAAGACTTCTTATCAGTTTGATGTCAAATAAACGTACCGAGTACTTTTATTTCGATTCTTAATTTTGGGTTGGGGGTACACAAAATGCACTTTTCTAGAACAGATTAAGCTAGTTCATTCTTTGAAGCATTATCTATAAAGAAATATACATATATATATATATATATATATATATGCACAACCAATGTAATTCCCTGAGATGTTACTATTGAGAGAAACGTGCTGCAATTAGTGCATTAACACTCGTGACGTCACAATGCATAAAATCTAAAGAAACATGCCGCGATGGCTGTTCTAACCTGCAAACTGAGCCCGCGGTGACCTGAATTTTAACGTCACCCTTTTACCTAGAAAACGGGATTTCAGAAAACAAGAATGAAATAAACAACTATGGTGCATATATATAGAATAAATGTCGTAATTTGTGTTTTGTTACGGGTATACAACACACAGCAAATGCATTTATCGCATGAAATGCGCTAACGCGCATTACATGTACGATAAATGCACTTGCTGTGTGTTGTATACCCGTAACAAAGCACAAATTAAGACACTTATTCTCTATTTGTTGATATTTTAGTGAAAATGATGACAAAAATGGTTTAAATCTGGAATTATTATCAATAAATCATGTCTTTATCTATCAAAATTCATTGCTTTTCGACAGATCTCGGCGTTGGTTTACGTATGTATATTCAGAGAACCACTAGTCAATCAAATGAACGATGATATGTAATCTTAATTACAAATATAAATCAGTAGATATCAGTGTTAAATAAACAGAAACATTTCTTTCCTCTAATAAAGAATTCTTGGATTACTAAGCCACCTTAAGAAACATTTTAACATTTTTTTCTACTTTTGGGTCAGATCCAACCTTATGTATACATTTCAATAAAATCTGAGACATACATGCGTCCTTTATAAAAGTGTAAATGCTTACAGAGAATAAATAATTAAACATTCATCCTTTAATAATTCATTCGAGAAACCGAACTCTGATCTGCAAAATTTGTTATCTTTTTGTTTATTCGACAAAAAAAATTTCAAGCGTATTGATGGGCAGCTTGGTTCGTTTGCATTCGAAAATATATGTTAGCCACTCCCAAAACATTCTTAACTTGACCAATGAAATGACATGGCCTTGAATCTGATAAGCATGACATAAGTGACGATCAGCTCGTTTAGTACATAAAGAATGGCTACCTTTTCATTTCGTTCATACCTTTACCAGTGATAGATCAGATTGTATCCTGATTTTATTCCATAGAAGATATTCAAATTCGCAAGGCTGGTGAGTGGATTTTTGCTTTTATCAATTTCTCTTCAAGGTCAACAGTACTGTAAATAGCTAGAATAGCGAAATCATAGAATCATGCATTTTTTTCTATAAGATTTAATTTTCAAAATGATGTTACACGAAGCCATGTTTATTGAGGGACATTCTCAAAAATGTCAATGATTTGTATATCAACATGTAATTGGCTAAAAGTATAAGATTATAATGATTTGTAAATTAACATATGATTGGCTAAAAGTATAAAATAATAATGATTGTAATGACAATTTTACATGAAGCTGACGAAAGCCGATGAAAAGTATGTTTCATATCAGATTGCAATTGATCAATGGTAAAGAAGAAAATTAATTTGACCCTTATTTGAAATAGTTGATAAATAAAGTTATTTTATTGATACAAATATTTAATACATTTTAATTAGGTGTAAGTTAGTTTACTTTGCTTTCTTCCATTACTCATCGAAATCTTTTAAGGTGGCTCCCTACTCAAACCGTTATAGGTTTTTCCTTATATGCAGCAGTCTGCGTATAACGTTTTACAATGGCTGGTGAGGGACGAGCCAGCGCTTTGAAAAACACAGTTAGAAGATCTTAAATGCCAAAAGAAGCAAAAGATGTTGCAATCTATCAATGTCCACACCAATCATATAGTATAATTTCTTATTTGAAAATGTGATGAAATTATAAGGGGCTACCCTTATGTTTGACGCCATATCATGATCATTTATAAAATTGTATACCTGTATGCGATTTTTTCACCATCTATATACATTATCGTATAAAATTATCCAATTTGAAGAAATTCCATCTGTTGTTTTTTTGCACAAAATGTGATATACTATATATTATTTGTCGAAAATATGATAACATTATAAGGTGGTACCCCTATGTTTGGAGCTATACCTTGATCATTTCAAAAACTGTGTACCTGTATGTGATTTTTTCTTCATTTGCATACATAATTTTATAAAATATTACAAAATGAAAAAAAATCATCTGTTTTTTTATGCAAAAAGTTGGATTTAATACATACTCTTGGTCAAAAATGTTATGAAATTATAAGGGGGTACCCTTATATTTGGAGATATATCATACTTAGAATTATGTAACAATATCATTTTATGTGTTGTATTTCTTCTATATGACTTGTTATCATAAAATAAAACAAAACAAATAAACATATTCGTATCATTACTGAATTTGGAGGGTTCAAAAGCATATGATGGATATTTGATATTTCTCAATTTTTAAGTGTTAGGGTACCTTTCCTTAATGTACTGTATCTTTAATGAAAACAAAATTACCTATCTATGTCTATGTTCATTATGTCATTTTGACTATTATGTATAGAAAATAACCTTAAAATACAAAATTCATCTGTTAAATTCACGGGTAGGGACCCACCTTAAATCATTAGCAAAATTTTGCGTATAATGTTGTCTTTCAAAGAAAAAAAATATTTGACTAGTGTTACCTTATTCCGAATTACTGACATATCATAATTGGCTTATAATATATTATTTTCATTATTATTTCTTTGGCTTCGACACTACCAATTTAGATTTACCATACTCATACCGCATACCTAAAATGCATAAGAATCCGTACAAACAACGTTTCATCGCTGGTTCCTCAAAATGTTCTACCAAATCTGTATCGATCTTACTCACCAAAGTTTTATCTGAAATCAAATCTGGGCTTCAAAAATATTGTTCGACAATATATTCTCGCAGTGGGATCAACCAGATGTGGATTTAGAACATCTGAAATCCACTCATTTTAGTAGAGTCCATTCGATCAAAGCCTTTGATTTTTCGACACTTTACACTACAATTCCACATTCTAAATTGAAAGAAAGACTAGCAAAATTATAAGCAATGCGTTTACAAGTAAGAACGGTAATCGCAAATACAAATTTATTGTTGTAAACTATGACAAAACCTACTTTGTAAAAGAAAAGTCCGATTCTGAAAATAAGTACACTGAAACAGACATTATTCAGATGTTAAACTTTCTGATCGACAACATTTTTGTGGTGTTTGGAGGAAAGGTCTTCCAGCAAATTGTCGGAATTCCAATGGGGACCAATTGTGCCCCACCTCACTCTATGACAAACGTGACGACTTCAATTTCAGCATTACAAACTTTCCTTTTCTGAGTAGCAACATCCCTTCATCGCCTGTAATCTGTAATCGTTTGTAACCGACTAACATCGTCACTGTTTGTAACCGACTAACATCGTCACTGAGGAAGTTCTACGGTCGATATGGGGAACTCGTCATACACTATGATGTCCAACTTTCCAGAATGGTGGATGATATTCTGTCATAGACCATTTGAACCATCCAATCAAAGATTGTACTCTATATCTTCCAAAATGGAAGTAACCGGATGTGATCGTTCTACCGAATTGAAGCGACGGGTGTTGCATGCAAGCAGGAGATGCTTCCTCTTCCTGGGCACCTGGCCTCACTCTCATTTCGGGAGTTCGCTTCTTTTCATATGGTGTAAGTTTTTGTTTGTTTTCTTCGGTTCCTGTTTTATCCTTATTTTGTATGCCTTCGGTTTCTGATTTTCTGTGTTATCGATTTTGTGCTGTAAACAGGGATATGGTCATTATCCATATTTTTCATCTGCACTGTTTTACATAAGGGAGTGCCGAGGCAAGGTTTTTTTAATTTATTTTAAAAATAAAACAAAGTATTGTACAAGGAGTAAATAAAAAACCTTTAAACTTCAATCTCACATGTTTCGAATGAAAGGAAGGAATTTCCAAGAAGACCTGGTTGAGGCGTCCACGGCAGATCATCGAAATACACAACCGCGAAAATCATGTTTAAGAAGGATTAGACACCAAACAAAGCATTGCAGAATTTTACACAGCACCAAGTGTTTACTCAACACAAAAGATTACACTTTACATAATAAACTACATATAAACCAATGAGCCCACATAGAACCCAGTATTTCATATCCTTCGTTCCGATTTCATATATTTGTTTGAATGGATTATAATCTTTTTTCAGATTATAATCCATTTAAACAAATATATGAAATCGGAACGAAGGATATGAAATACTGGGTTCTATGTGGGCTCATTGGTTTATATGTAGTATTTTATGTAAAGTGTAATCTTTTGTGTTGAGTAAAAACTTGGTGCTGTGTGCTACAACCTGGTGTTGTTGGAGATCCCCTCCTTTGTTTCTGTGCTCTCCATTTTCTAGAAACAACTGAGTTTTGTTAGAAACATATTTTTTCTGTCACGACACTGGCAAATTTATTTTCTCATATAAAAATGCAAGCACCCCTCTTCCTCCGTAACAAAATCGAGTGGACAGGGCCTTTTCCGCAAAAAAGGACGTCTACATTTTGAAGATTAAAATCTTGATACTCAATGTATTTCTGTAAAGGTGTATATTTACAAAAAAACTTCTTCATAACTATATTTAGGTATACATTTTTCTCTATTTTTCATTCCATACTAACCATGGCTGTACGGGTAATTGGCCAGTTTACAATATGGTGCACTCCAATTTTATAGTAGAATATATTTCAATATTGACTTATTCAACCACTCAGTTAGTATCTATGTAAACGTCTTCAAATTGAATAGCATCATTTAAGAACAGATAAATTGGCAACGTGGACCAGACATGCACGTTTCGGGTACTTAACCCTCACCAGTGATCCTAAATCTAAACAATGTAATATGCAAAAAAAGTATGAAAGTTACAATGTCGAAAAAATGTAGCGAAAGACGTAGCATGATGGATGGGATATGATGCTACAGGACCCACTTTTTAGAAATTTCAAGAAATTTTGATAACAGAAATTTAGAATGCGTCGAAGAAACGATCAACCGAAATTGATCGAACTTGGCTACATGTGCCCTCGGGGACTATACTGGACGATTGTTAGTCCCCGAGTCTATCGTTCGCTTAGTTTCATAGCGTTTTTGCGTTTGACTTGATGTATATTTGTAAATTCTCCGTCATAATGTTTTTTTTTATTTTTCCACTGAAAGTAAGGGTTAAGAATCCGTACAAACAACGTTTCATCGCTGGTTCCTCAAAATGTTCTACCAAATCTGTATCGATCTTACTCACCAAAGTTTTATCTGAAATCAAATCTGGGCTTCAAAAATATTGTTCGACAGTGTATTCTCGCAGTGGTATCAACCAGATGTGGATTTTAAAGAATTCGAAGGAACTTTTAGAACATCTGAAATCCACTCATTTTAGTAGAGTCCATTCGATCAAAGCATTTGATTTTTCGACACTTTACACTACAATTCCACATTCTAAATTGAAAGAAAGACTCGCAAAAATTATAAGTAATGCGTTTACAAGTAAGAACGGTAATCGCAAATACAAATTTATTGTTGTTAACTATGATAAAACCTACTTTGTAAAAGAAAAGTCCGATTCTGAAAATAAGTACACTGAAACAGACATTATTCAGATGTTAAACTTTCTGATCGACAACATTTTTGTGGTGTTTGGAGGAAAGGTCTTCCAGCAAATTGTCGGAATTCCAATGGGGACCAATTGTGCCCCACTCCTTGCCGACATTTTCCTTTACTCGTACGAAGCTGAATTCATTCAATCCTTGGTATCTGAAGGGAAAAGATACTTAGCTTCTGACTTTAACTTCACTTACAGATACATAGACGATGTGTTGTCCATCAATAATCCAAAATTCGCGGATTACCTGAGCAGTATCTATCCTTCGGAGCTTGAAGTCAAAGAAACCACAGAGACAAATAATTCAGCATCCTATTTGGACATAATGTTGTCCTACGACACTGATGGTCACATGAACACCTCACTCTATGACAAACGTGACGACTTCAATTTCAGCATTACAAACTTTCCTTTTCTGAGTAGCAACATCCCTTCATCGCCTGCTTATGGCGTGTTCATATCTCAGTTGATACGCTATGCCAGAGCAAGTACCAAATATACGGATTTTGTTCTGAGAGCTAGGCGTCTTTCAGATAAGCTTCTCAGTCAGGGATATGTTTGTGACCGACTAACATCGTCACTGAGGAAGTTCTACGGTCGATATGGGGAACTCGTCATACACTATGATGTTCCACTCTCAAGAATGGTGGATGATATTCTGTCATAGACCATTTGAACCATCCAACCAAAGATTGTACTCTATATCTTCCAAAATGGAAGTAACCGGATGTGACAGTTCTACCGAAATGAAGCGACGGGTGTTGCATGCAAGCAGGAGATGCTTACTCTTCCTGGGCACCTGGTCTCACTCCCATATCGGGAGTTCGCTTCTTTTCATATGGTGGAGGTTTTTGTTTGTTTGCTTTGGTTCCTGTTTTGTCCTGATTTTGTATGCCTTCGGTTTCTGATTTTTGAATTATCGATTTTGTGCTGTATACAGGGATATGGTCATTATCCATATTTGTCATCCCTAATTGCATAGCTCTACCCTTAGCAGAAAGAGGGGGATCTCCATCAACACTAGGTTGCTGCAATAACAACAAAACACCAAACCACTACATGTAAAACATGTACGGAGCAGACATACACAGTAATAGACTCAAAAGGGAAAGGAACACCAAAAACGCAACATACAAATATCATAGAAAAGACTACACATAAACCAACGAGACCAATGGGCGATTGATGGAAATTCAGCATTACAATCTACGACTCAAGTAGACAGCATGGCGTGTTTATCCGAATTTCTTGCGCACAATCCTCCCACTTTTTCAGGGTGTTTGGCAGAAATTGAAGGTCAAGTTGAGAATTTTGCTCTTTATAATTTCATCTATTTTTTGTCAATTTCCCTTCTTTAACCTCGAGCATCACTGATGAGAAGCCTTGCTGAAATGCGCATATGGTGTACTGAAATATTCATATTAAATATTGACAATTGCTATGGAAATTTTAATCCTTGATGTCGGAATGGTCATATGACTAAATATCAGCCATGTTTTCAGGGGAATGTGCCTCTAGATTTTTCACTGCGCCCTATGAAAAATCCATGATTTTGTTTGCTCCTTCTTTAAATCTCGTTCTATATTGGGGTTTGATGAGCTCAGAGCTAATTCATCAATGGTTCCTTCAGTGAATTCTAGTAATTTTATCCTTGATATATACATTAGATTCTAGATAGAAAGCAATTTCCATACACTATGCTCCATGATAAACACCGAGTTTATCCCCCAACTATTTTTCGGAACTTTTCTGTGCTTATCTCTAATTGAACCTTTGTGTGACATCACGCCGACATAGAGAAAAGGTGTACTGTAAAAAGAGACCCCTACTGTATTTCGCATGTAACACAACTAATGATGAGATTATGTGCGCTATTAAGTTGCTTTTGACATCTGAGACGCGTTACAGACAACTATTATGACATATATAGTTTGATCGAAAATATCTTCTTTTAATGAGTACTTTTGTCCGTTTCAAGTCCACGTGGTCTCCATAAAACAGACGTAAATTAAGATGATTTCTCACCAATTTGCCGCAATCGGTATCCAAAGTGTAATATTGAGACACGTACATGATACGGTTCTCCTTGACTCCAAGAATTGTTTCATCGGATTTCATGCTGACATGATCTCCTTGCTCTGCCGTATGGTAGTTTAAACTTGCGTCATCTTGATTTTATATTTAACATCGTTTTTTGCGGACTAAGGTTCTGACTTATGTCTGTTTGCTGTTTCTTTTTTTCAAATTTTATTCTTTATTGTTGAAATTGAAAGTCAAATTTGATGTTCTCTAATCTTACCTAATACTAAAGTTTTGATATTTCATTTTCACGTTCGCCCTCCTCAAAATTATGAGATTCTAGAAATACATTTCTCACACCCCAGACAGAGATATCTACAGATTGACCTGTTCTTAGACAGCTCTGTCTCGCAGCCCCGGATGTTTGTCTCGAACCCCCTATTGTGACGTCATAGATGTTTACGTAGGTTTAGCATTGTTTGACGTCACATGGATTTGACGCAAAACAAGCAATCTTTATTCATGAATATGTGAAAATATATGGGTGTGAGAAAAATTATCAATCACTCTACAGGGACAGGGAAATCCCACCCTCGTATAAAAGATTTGCAACGTCCACGACTTGGCAAGCGTCGTTGTGGACTGTAAATCTTTGATACTCGGATGGGATTTCCCTGTCCCTGTATAAAGTGTTGACAGATTCTATATTTCTCATCTATAAGGTATGAACTACCTTATTTCTGAGTTGTTGATTTTTCATACAATATCTTTCAATCTAGAATGAAGTGCGTGCCTTATCGAATAATTTCATCTATTGCTTTTTTTTTATAAATGATACCCTGATATGCCTACCTAATTGGATCATATCATTCACTTTTAACGAATCCAATCCATCTACAGTTGGCGAGTTTTGTTACCAAAAATACGGTATTCATTTTGTTTTTCTGTTGGCTCAAAGTTACTCTAGGTCTCCTCAAGATGGATCAACTTTTTTTGTCAAAAATCTAACGCAAACGAGTCTATCATGCTTAGAAATAAGAAACTAGCTGGTTGCAATAGTCATGTATGCCCAACTACCGAGCTATGATCAATTATTGCTTTTAAACCTACTTTTCTCCGTAGAAGACCGATTGCGAACACGTGTAAGCACTTGTTTGCATAAGGCTAGTACTGTGGTAAAACAAAACAACATGGTGGACGGATAACATGTGGGACGAAAAGGAACCGACAATCGGTGTTATCAAAAGCTGAAAAGAGAAATGTAATGAACGATAAAAGAACAGAAAAAGTTTTTGCTTGGGACTGGAAAGATATATAGACCTAATCTAGAGGACGTGAAATCAAAACTGAAGCCGGAGGAGAAATTAGCTAAAGGGAGCTACAGCGTACATGTACATGTATAATTCTCGTTTATTTTTTATCTATGAGATGTATATATGTATATATATAAGTTTGACATGAATATATATCAACATAATTTTGACATGTGTATATATAATATATATTCACAGTCTATATCAAATATTAAAAAAGAACAAAAAAAATCATAAATAAAGAAAGGTTAATCTTCATTCATGATTTGGTAAACAAATGCATATGTGTATTGCAGACTACACCTGCCTCCCATTCAAATCGTCATACAATATTACACGTTGTTTGTAACTTGAAAGTGTTCGGTTATCCACGTTCAAAATGGTTATTTGAACGGAACATGATATCTATACATGATATCAACCTTGTATTTGCAATTAATGAAATATTGGTACGACCTAAACGAAGTTTTTTGAGAATTTAAAAATGACGGTATACGTAGTTTACTACATGACATAGTAATCCAATGATGCAAAGTTCATTCAAGCGATTGGCTGATCGTGGTAGCGTGCTCACTCTGACCTTAGTATAAGTGACATATTTCTACATACGGTATAATGCAAATAACAATTTCCGAAGTTTACCGAAATTGTGTTAACCAGAGAGTAAAAGCGTCTGTAAAACAAAAATGTGAGAGATAATTTATGCAAGTAATATATAGATGTTCAAACGATAGTACTTAAAAGCTATTTACGGTAAAACTTCATTATTGACAGTTTAATACCTGTCAAAGCATGTGTACCTTTAAATAAATCAGTTAAAAATACAAAATGCATTGCAACAGACATGTACAAAGGTCGAAAAAGGAAAATAATATCATCTTTTGATCCGGATGATTTATACAGAGCAGTTTGTATTATTTTCTCCTAAATTCAGGTGTAATAAATCATTTCGACGGTTAAGAAATTGTTTCGATACCTATTCAAAACACGTATTCGGTTCATTAAAATTGGTTTGAAAAGCTTCTCAAGAAGGTAAGGAGTTGAAACACTTCTATTTTCTTGGTTGATATTTTAGCTCACCTGAACAAAGTTTAAGTTTCGGGTTGCGACTACAGGGAGATAACTCTATTTTCATATCACATAATATTTTAAACCGACATAAACGATACATGGTATAAGCTCAGATTGTTACATCATTTTAGAAAAAAAAATAACAATCCTTGAAACTTTCATCGCTGAATGGATATGTTTGGGAAAAATTCATATTTTTCAATGAAAAATCTCAGAAAATAGGAAAAAAATTGTCATTTTCGCATGAGCTCTGCTACCAAAGATTCAAACATCAGAATATTTACTATCCATAATACTCTTTAAAAGTGAGATAATTAGAAATTCGAACTTCAAACTTTTTGTTTTTGGGTCAAAATGTTGATTTTTTTGCATAAATTATTGTGCTATTTGTAGAAACTAATTCGGGTACATATTGATTTGACTGCTTTAGGATAAAGCAATACCATAGATATATATGTATAAAAAGTGTGTAGCTGGCGACCTTGTAGCTATTAATAAAAATAATGAGTTGTTGCAATGGAAACCAGCAACATATTCTTTATTAGAAAATACTCTCCTTGGAACTGGTTATTTTATCAGAATTTCTCAAAATAGCCTTTAATTCATCCAGAAGCTATAATAATCTTGAAAATTTAGGCTATAAATGAATTTTTGAAATTTTATGGATTTCAGAGGTATGTAAAGTTATGATGTGGTATTCTCTAAGATGACAAAAATGTTGAAATAGGTCAAAAATGGAACGTTTATATCCAAAGCGCGAGACGGGCACAATTTGATTTTTTTGTCTGAATAGTTCGAGGAGATGTTCCTCTACATATGAACCTATCCATCTTTATTCTACCTCATTTCCATTGAAATTCTCCACCGTGACCATAAGTGAGCTATTGCCATTATTGAAGTAACGTCTAAAAGGATTAGTTAATTCAGTTAAGTACATAGTCCGCCAAACTTTTCATGTCAAAACTTCTCTAGAAAGCTTGACATATTTTGGCTGGAATTCCCATAAAGTGTTACTGTTTTTCGTTCAAATCCGTCACCAGGTGGAGTTCTTACATTCTGTTGAAATTGGAATTTTAAATCAAACTGAAAGATAGGAATATTCCGGCTCTCGAAATATGTCTTTTATCCAAGAGAGAATATTAGTCTCTTTTCATTGCACTGAACAATTTTTTAAAACCCAAATAACAATTGACATTGTGCTGTGACTTTAGCAAACCTTTTCCAATATCTGCAATAAAAGACTCGATCTGAAAGCCAAACTGTTTTTGCTTCCATCATATACAATGTAAACATCGCATTTGTTTCCCTATTTTCCAGTTTTTAAGACGTATCATTGTGTGTAATAAATGAATTTTCCAATCGGAAAGGTTTTCTCTGTACGAGATTTTCATTTTCGTCAAATTCGTCATGCTTTAGTAAAAATAACCTCAAAACCAAATATAAACTTAAAGTACTTAAATTGAAAGCATTAGCATTATCTGGTGTATACGTTTGGTTAATCAACATCTATAATTCATCAAAATAAAAAGGGTATAAATTGTTCGATATTCGATAAGAAATTTTGACATGTACATGTATACTATTTTTATTTATTTTACAGACTGAATATCTGAAATGGTTGGCAACAATTCAACTGAGATAATTGGCAACAACACTTCAAATTTCACAAATGCCGAAAGCAATGAAATAGAGCATCTCGTTCCTACCATTTTGAATGTGCTCTCATTCATTACATACCTGATTGGAATTTTAGGAAATAGTTCCATTATCTTTGTCTATTGGAAAGCCCCCAAAATCAGGGACACAACAATGACATTCATACTGAATCTTGCTGTAGCAGATTTCTTTTCTTTGGTCGTTATGTGCTTCTACGAGATCTCGATATTCTTGGATCTACAGTTCCGATACAAGTCGTTCTTTGGTTGCATCGTGTTAGAGCTTCTTGTCAGTTGCTCTACCTTTGCCTCCCAATTTTGCATTTCCTCGGCTACATTCGACAGGTTTGTGGCTATCTGCTACTGTACAAGGTATCAGGAGATTATGTGTAAAAGAATGGTCAGAATACTGCTCATTGGTTCTTGGATCGCAGCAGTTATTCTCGCCGGATTGCCTTTGTATGGTTTTCGGAACAACTTTGACTTATACAATTGTTTATATCACTTAATCCTTCCCGATGTCGTATACATCACAAGCTTAAGTGCACTGATATTCCTAATGTTTCTGACACTATCATTCCAAATCAAAATTCTCCTTAAGGCATGGGAATTTTACCGTAAAACCTCATCCAACTCTGAGACGTTTGCTGCTAAAAGAAAAGCCATACTAAACGGAAAACTGATGGGCTTACTTACCTTCATGTTTATAATGTGCTGGCTTCCTTACAATATCGTTCAATTACACTTTGGATCCAGGGGTCAAGACCTAAATGACTATCTTTTGACCATAACTCTATACTGTGGATTACTAAACAGTATGTTTAATCCATTTATGTTTGCAAAACAGAGAAAGGATTTTCGAAATGCGTCGAAGACAATTTTTGGGAGTATCATATCTTGCAAGCATAATCACCAACTACAGAACACATCAAGTGACAATGTCACTAGCCCCGAGAATAGCAATTTATAATTCAGGGATGAACACTTCAGATTGAATCTTAACATTTACTAAGACAATCAAAAGATTTTAATATTACGTCAAGTTTAAACGTAACAACTACTCCTACACGATATAATGGTTGAGAATACGTCTCCTAGGCTCAAGAACAACCGCTGCTGATAAACGGACCATTCAAGTTCAATCTCTCTTCTATGAAAAAAAAATTCGATATCTTAATTTCAAAATGAAAGAAATGTAGTTAATATAAGGAAAGTGATTGAAAGGAATACAAGAAATAAAAAATATTACAAATAACAGAATACATGTATTTTCAGCACAAGTTGGTCTAGGGCTCTATTGTTCTTCTGCAATAGATGTAGTACACTGTCCGTCGGTCTTCGTGTTTTTCTATAATGGATGTAGTACACTGTCCGTCTGTCTTCGTGTTCTTCTATAAAAGATGTAGCACATTGTCCGTCTGTCTTCGTGTTCTTCTTTAATAGATGTAGCACACTGTCCGTCTGGCTTCAAGTTCTTCTATAATAGATGTAGTATATTGTCCATCGGTCTACGTGTTCTTCTATAATAGATGTACCACACTGTCCGTCGGTCTTCGTGTTCTTTTAAACATCTTCGATTTCTTCTCTGAAAACATAGGAAGGATTTTGATTAAACTTGGAATGTATGTATCAACATCAGGCCATAGATACCAGCGCCATGTTTTTAACTGCACTGTACATACTTACTTTTTAAATCACCTGTAAATAAGTTGTCCATATGTGAAGTACCTGATCGGAAGAAGAAGAAGAAGAAGTATTAGATGCGCTCTACCAAGTCTGTCCATTTGGAACAGATGTCTACACAGCCAATTGTGCCTCATGTGAAATTTACATGAAAGTTCACATGAAATTTATGTGAAACGAGCACGAACATGAAATTTACATGAAATTTTTCACATGAAATTCATGTGAAGATTTTTACATAGATGTTATGTGAATTCAGTTTCCTGTGAAGGTCACTTGGAAAAATTCATGTGAAATTCATGTGAAGGAAATTTATGTGAAATTCATGTAAAATATTTTTCACATAAATCTTATGTAAAATCTATATGAATTTTACATGAACTTTCATGTGAAATTTCCATGTTGCTCATTTCATATGAATTTCATGTGAGGTACAATTGGCTGTGTATAAAGCTTACACTAGGAGCGTGTTGAAATAAGTCTCAGAGAAAGCATCTTCCGAAACATAAGTTTAGACGAGTATTTGACTAAAGTAAGTTAATTGCATTCAAGAATCAAGAATTGTCCTCCTCTTTTTTTCCATAAATATGATGAAAATGAAAATGCTCGACTATCAATGAAATGTTCTATATCATTAAAACTATTATTTGCCATGAACCCTGATGTCGTGATGTCGGTCTACATTTAACACTTTTATGAGGAGTTGTGTTTGATATTGTTGATCAAACAAGGCAAACATTTATGACGTCAGAGTTCTTTACGGAGCACCGGACAGACATTCACTTTTGGATTTTCAGCTGACGAAAACAGACAAAGACTTGTATCTTCATGTTGGATAAATGTATCAAAAACAATGTTGTCGAAATAGAAGAACGTGTTTTGTATATTGTTTTATTTTCGTGCGTGAACATCGACGGCGGGTGCGGGCTCCTGGTCCCACCTCTAGCTTGCTAGTGGTCCGTCGATACTCAATTTTGTGCTCTATTGTGAGTGCTGTTGAGAATATTGTCAGGATCTTCTTTAACTCATTTGATCTTAAAAAGATATATGAATAAGCGATTCGGAATGGAGTGGAACAAAAAAGTAAACGAAAATAGAAAAAGTGATTCCTTTCCTTCGCTCAATGGTGATCTTCCTTTGAAGATTAAAGTACATTATGATAAAGAGGTAGAAATGGACATGAAAATAGAACATGTCTGTCAATTAAAAATATTTGAAGGATATTTACAGTGGTGATATGTCTCTTTTAAGATGTCAAATGTATGCAAGCAAGACGACGTTACTTTTTCTTTGCTGTTCCGTGACCTATTACATTACCATACGTTTTTCAAACGTGGCAGGGTTGTACGCACGTAATCCAAATAACCATTTGCATATAGCAGATAACCGTCCAAAGTAGCCGCCTAATGAACATTGGTATCCTTCCTTTTATGTGTTGTCATTAATGTTTTCGATAGTATTGTATGATGTTCTAGTGAATATTGTCTTTTTGCGGTTTTCAGTTTTGTCTGACGTCATTTATATGTTATGCGTTGTGAAAATTCGCATATGTATTCAACATAATCCGTATAATAAAGAAATCAACTTGGTTTTTCAATTCTTTCAGATCTTTCCTTAAATTGCGTTTTCCTTTAACTTTCGATATAGCCCTTGTAGATATCATGAAATTGCTGATAATGAAATGATTGGCTGATTGATTGAGAAAAGTCGAATTAACCGTACCGAAGCAGCGTGAGATACGGAAAGACTTCCAACATTATGATGCTAAAGTATCCACTGTGGAACACAAACGCATGAGACATGCAACAATAGCGGCAAAACATCCTGTTATGTTTTTCGGTAAATTTTTGGACATAATAATTTCCACACTCTTTTGCAATTTTACATTGTTTAGATTGAGGATTACTGACGAGGGTTAAGTACTCGAACATGAATGTCTTGTCAATGCTGTAAACTTATCTGTTCTTAAATGATGCTATTCAATTTGAAGGCGTATAGCATCGATTATTTTTTAGGTCCACGTAAGGATCAGGCAGTTGAAAAACCTAACAATTTTTGCCCAACCTTTTTTTCTTTTGAAACGTGTTTAGATCAGCCTCCGTATGGATGTTTTGAAGGAATTTTCTTCATTCTTGGATGGTGCAGAAAGTTATAGGGGTAGCAAATTTGGTTGAATTATGTAATGATACTTTTCCCGCATTTTTTTTCTCTTCATAATCCTTAATGAAATATGAGGTGAATATCTCGCTTTACCTCGTCAGTGATCCTCAGTCTTAACAATGTAATATGACCAAAAAGTATGAAAATTATTATGTCCAAAAATCTACCAAAAGACGTAGCAGAATGGGTTGGATATGATGCTACAGCACCCACGTTTTAGTAATTTCAAGAAATTTTGTAACAGAAAATTTCAAATGCGTTGAAGGGACAGACGATCAACCGAAGTTGATCGAACACATATTTCAATATGAACAAGGACCTGAAGCGTTAAGAACCATAATCTGCCCAATTGTTACTTGAATTTTAGATATTGTTTTCATTTTCGTGCTTAAACATCGACGGCGGGTGCGGCTAGCTAACAGGGGATGCTTACTCCTCCCAGGCACCTGGGGGTCCGTCGATGCTAAATTTTGTGCTCTATTGTAAGTGCTGTTGAGATTATCGTCAGGATCTTCTTTAACTCATTTGTGTCACACTTATGCCCTTTGCCGTGTGGAGCTCGTAAAAAGTTCCCCGCGAGGTGTTCGACAGTAAGTGTTTTGAATACATTTTCCTGGCATTGTCGCCATAGCACTTGCTATATAGACATAACGTCAGAGAGTGCATGAATTTTATATATTGTTTTCATTTTCGTGCTTAAACATCGACGGCGGGTGCGGCTAGCCAACAGGGGATGCTTACTCCTCCCGGACACCTGGTCCCACCTCTAGCTTGCTAGGGGTCCGTCGATGCTTAATTTTGTGCTCTATTGTGAGTGCTGTTGAGATTATCGTCAGGATCTTCTTTAACTTATTTGTAACACAAGCTCAACCATGCAGTTTGAATAAAATGTGCTCCGTAAATGAATGTCATTCCATAAAGTGTCTCAACAAGTAGTGGTTTTGTTAGATAAACAATAGGAACTAAAATACTTGGATGGTTTTTACGATATTCATATTTTGAGTATGTCGAGAAAGTTCTGGCAGTCGGTTGCTTTTGTTAATCGAAATGTCAAAATGGGCCACAAATGCAATATACTGTTTCCCGCTAAAACTTCATTTCTACATATAGTATACATAGATTTGTCAAACCGCAAGCGCGTTGCCACATACATATCGTCGAAAACTCTCTTTCACTTTCATTGTCCAAACAACAACTCCGCCGTATAAAAATAGTTTGGTTCAGCCTTTTTAAACTGTGATGACATCTTCTGATGTATCGAATGAGGAATTTGCTACAGATTTTGAAGAGATATTATCTTTAAAAATCTTACATCAACCTCAATAAGTTCTACGTAACTGCTACTGAATCGACCCTACAGGAAATTTGGAGTCGTGCACTCTTTACAATGTAAATGCACAAATCTAAACCCAAAAAATAAAACCAGAGGGCGTTACTGAGATGAATTTTGCTTGTTTCTGAAAATCATTTTGGCTGGAAGCATCACTGATGAGGATTTACTATCCGAAACACAGGTCTGGTGCATTAACAGTGGTAAGAGAGTTTCTTCAAGAAAATAAGGAGTTTGAACACTTCCGTTTGTTGACAGTAAGTGTTTTGAATATATTTCCCTGACATTGTCACCATAGCACTTTCTACATCAACATAACGTCAGACAATGCATAAATTTTATATATTGTTTTCATTTTCGTGCTTTAACATCGACGGCGGGTGCGGCTAGCCAACAGGGAATGCTTACTCCTCCCGGACGTTATTATCTTTAAAAATGTACCGAGGTACGAAGCAGGATTGATTCGATAAGATGCTAAAGGACCCACGTTTTAGAAATGAGAAGGACCACTAATGCAGCATCTCTAGTTTCTAAAAATGTAATCTTTATGAAAATCCGACAAAGGATAAACGTTTCATGACCCGGCGAAGTTGGCATTGTGAAACGTCAAAATGCACTTTCTTTCACCATGACGTCTTACTTAAAGTGATAATTTACAACAACAGATTTCAACCTAAAACTCTGCACCAAAAGTAAAACTGTTCTATTTTTGTTGAAGTCAAATTAATTCAGAGGATAAAGTTGATACATGTAATGCTTTTAAAGAATATATTTGGATTTCAGTCTTAAATAAATCGGGAAAAGATCTCCAAGAGATATCAGAAGCATCTGAATCACAACGAAATTGTATCTCCATTCTCAAATGACGTCGCGTCATATACTTCATCTTTGAATTCTAGATTCTTATGGAAGATGGTGACATATATATACATTTGATACTAGCACTGAGGGGGGGGGGGGGGCGCAGGGATATCAATAAACTTTAAAGTTGGGGATACTCTGAAGGAAGATACATAGAAAAAGAAAATTCTAGATTTGACATTTTTAAAGGTCACCTCTAAAGGTTTTTAAATGCTTAAATACCTTTATTAAACTTTACTTATTCATACTAGAGAAAAAATTTCAAAAGAATTATATTTTTCCGACCGTCCGCTTTCCTGTAAATCGACCTGAAAAGTCTAATCATTGAAGCGGCGCGACTGAATTATCTGCCCCTTTGTGTGACATCATGTGCACCCAAGTGAGTGTTAGAGGCTATCTGAAGGCAGTGAGGGATGAAACTCCCCAATCTTGTTTACCTGAATGATAGATAAAAACAAATCGGTATCAAATACGTTTTATTGATTTATTTATTTTTGAATTTTTCTTCTTGGGGGGTTTTGGGGTTGTTCTTCTAAAACGACTTTACAGCGTATTCGGAATTAAGCAAGTATGACGTTTACCTATCATTGAGTGATGGCCTTAGTTAGCCGGGTATAAGTATCAGTTCTTATAATATAGAGGTTGTATATTCAAATCAGAGTGATCGCAGGCGTGTCATATACAGGTAAGCCTATAGATCGCGTAATATTTGACCCCCGTACAAGGTGTGAACAACAAATTAGACCACGACAGGCATATGTTGGGAAATAGACGGTAGATGCTTTTACGTTTGGGCAATGTTCGATGAAATTTTAGAAAAAAACAAAGTTACCAATGCCATATTATGGAAAAAAATCTGCATGACGTTAAAATTCGAATGACCGCTAAAATATGCTGGAAGTTATATGATGCCCGCTAGTCTAGTCGTCTTTTTGTTTGAAAAAATCAATTTAAAATAACAAGTTTTTCTTGAGGATCGATCTTTATAAACCATGATGAAATAGTTTGACTATTGTCCTTCTCTTATAATGCTTATACACTCAAAAACTATTTTGAACTAAGATATAATCGAATGAAATATACAAAATCAGCAAGACTATGTGCTATGTTTATTTCACCGTCGACTTTTCCGCATTAAACATGGTAAAAAGCTAATTACATTGTACGAAGCTATTGAATATTTTCTTTTACATGCGAATCACCATGCAGAAGAAATACGGCATGAGGTTCATGATCAGTGCCAAGATCAACCCTTATCTTCAGGTAAATTGTATCTCTGGTCCAAAATCGGTGAAAATTATGCATAGATACTTCATATTTTCTTTTATTATTATTGCACTTTTGGTAAAGCTTATTAATACAGGTTTCAAATATTCAGATTGCTCCATTTGCATATATTTTTCGCAAAATTTCCCGAGGGAGGTCCCGCACCGCCTCCCGCACCTCTTCCCCCCTCGATGCAGCCCCGCACCCTCTGGATCCGCAACTGAAAACCACGGATTTTTCAATATTTGTATTTACTCGATAATAATTAATCAGTCAGTTTTCAGAATTCTTAAGCCCGATTGTAAAAAAAATCATCTCCCGAATTTACAACATTTTTCGATAACCAAATGCATAGATATTACAAACATTCATTCCATAGTCTGTTTATTGGCGTAAGTATTTCGTTACATTTGATATTTGGTAATAAAGTTTGCATGTTATATATGTTAAAACAAGATAAATGTGATAACATCGTTAGATTCTATGTCTTTAATTTTTCGCATTTCTTCACATTTTTATTTCTCAATTTTGTCTGAAGTGGTTGTTAGTAGTCATAATTAACAAACAACAATAACAACTGGACTGAAGATACTGTGTAAACTGCATGTAATCAGTAAACGTAGTTTACAGGCACTGTATAGACGGCATATACATATAATCAATTTTCTGATAAAGAAAACTTACATATTTCGATACCAAAGACTCGATGTGTATCCAACTGCGTTAATTTCAAGATTGTGCAGTAAATAATTTGTCAGAAAACGTTCTAGAAATCGAAGTAAAGATTTTTCTAAAAAAATGAACCAACCCTCCACTCATCATTACGCTTTTTGCCGACAACTTTTATACCGTTATTCGGCAACGATCGCCAAGCGTTTGATGCACCGACAGACTCGGCCGTAAAGATACAAATTGTTTGTTTCAGCATTATTTTTGCATTTCCTTATCATCTTCCTCTACAGCACTTCATTCGAATTCATTTGATACCAAACACGACCACAATACTCCAATTAAACGCATAGAAATAAATCTACACACAATTTTTTTGGCCATCAAAGTTCTTTTTGCTAATAACTATTTTGTTTTAAGTCCGATTTAATTGAAATCATTTTCCAAATCGCCGTCTCGGAAAGACCTTTTCAAAAATATATACATTACTAAGGGTTGCTCGAAAAATTCAATCCATAAAATTTCGCCCCGGTAGCAAATCTTGAAAGCAGGTGAAGCCACTTTCTATGGGAAACTTCTAACCGCACAGTCGTCAACTTATGATATCTAAACGATTGTTAATGTGATGTACAAAATGAGCGCAAAGCTATTCGATGTTTGATGAATAAAAAAAAGAAATATATACTCGCATATATATCGTTCTTTTTAAGCTGCGTATATATACAGTGATTACAGCATAGTATATGCGGGCTTGGATGTACCTTACGTCATCGCCACGGGAGGGAATCCGGGCAGGCTTTTTTTAATTTTAATACGGGACGTATTTTCACCCGCTTTATTTGCTAACCGGGACGGACTTTGGTCAAATGAAAAATTGGAATGTGTTATTCTAGATCTACTTGATCAAGTGAACAAGAAAAAAATGAGATGAGTGAGGGATCTTTGCGCGTGACCTTTAATGCCTTTACAATAGAAAATAGGCGACGGTTTTTCTCACAGTAGGTGGTGACTATTCGCTAGATTCCAGCTTATGAAAGACGGGAGGAGGGTCATTATATAAGTTTCAGAATAAGCAAGTTAGAGCTTTCTCTGACGGACTGAGAGTAAGGAGGGGAACTTATATCATCAATGTTTATGTATAGATTGCTCTTACAATATTTAAAAGCTCAATAATTATCAGAAAAATAAAAAAACAATGCAAATAAGGACTTGGAGAGGGTAAGGTTCCTTACGCATTCGTGTAACCGAATTTTGAAAAAAAGGAAAGGGCAAGCTGTAAGTGACAGTGATAGATAATTCTTTTGGCTGAGAGGGCTTCACAGGAAGTTGAGAGAGAGGGATAGAGATCTGTCCCTCACATAAGAATTTTTCTATATACTTTTTCGTTAAATTGTTTGTATCCAAAATATGATGCCCTTAAAAAATCCCCGGATTATAATGTCTTACATTTGTCTCAAATTCACACCCATCCTAAAATATTATCTGACATGGACGTACATGTCGCTAGGGTGTTTTCGATGTCTACGCCTAGACGCCAACGACAGAGGCGGACCGTAGGGACACATACTGTTTTATGGTGATGACTTGTAAGGTTTAAGTAAGGGACAATATGAAAGAAGGTGTCCCTCTCTCATTGCTGGGTGCATAGTGGATCGGTCGGAGAATATTTTGAGAAAGTGAAGTAAATTGGTGGCTCTTGAGCGTATATGAGCTTCATTAAAAATGTATCAAGAGCACGAAACGTATCTAAGATGAGAAATATCCAATATGTCGATATGAACATAAAATGCTGCATTTTTTTTAATTCACGTACGATTATCTGTCCCAAACGACCGTGCGTACATTGTTACGCCTAAGAAAATTTTGGGGCTATATAACGAATGTAAACGTCTTTAAATTCAATAGCATAATTTAAGTACATATAAATTGGCAACGTGGACCAGACATGCACGTTTCGGGTACTTAACCCTCATCAGTGATCCTAAATCTAAACAATGTAATATGCCAAAAAAGTATCAAAGTTACTATGTCGAAAAAGTGTACCGAAAGACGTAGCAGGATGGGTGGGATATGATGCTACAGGACCCACTTTTTAGAAATTTCAAAAAATTTTGATAACAGAAATTTAGAATGCGTTGAAGAAACGATCAACCGAAATTGATCGAACTTGGCTACATGTGCCCCCGTGGACTCCTGGTCCACTAGCAGTGACACTCACCAAGTGGTATAAATGTAAACGTCTTTAAATTGAATAGCATCATTTAAGAACAGATAAACTGACAACGTGGACCAGACATGCACAATATCACTTTTATTATTTTACGTACTTATTGTAGTCCCCACATTATGGGGGAGATGGCGGGGTCTCTTTGTCTCTTCTCCATTTTTTTTGTGAAAAAAAAACTGTGAACTTCTTTGAGAACAAATGTACGCCGATGAAATCTCCGTCTTCACAAATCTGTAGAATTTATATATTCTTTACTGTTTTTATCTATAACATGGGATGTTATTGTGTCGGTGTGAACAATTATAATAGTTGTCAGTGATAAGCATAATTTGTTTGAATTTCGTCGTTATGTTGTCGGTAACCGAGGTAAGTTACACTTCGATTTGAAAGTATATATCCTTTATTTATTATGACCTTTATCTGTCCTCACTTCTCATTACTAAATTCTGAATTTCCTGTCAGTATGGATATGTTCTCTACGAAAGCAAACAGGAAATACGCTTAAGGGGAGCTTGAAAGAAAAAACACAAAACATACAAATAGAGACAACAAAAAAAAAATGAAAGATATAAAATAAAACTAGTAACTCCGAGTCGAGCGAGAAAATCCTTTTTTCTACACAGCATTCGACTCCGGTACAAGGAAGATTAATCCCAGGATTCGTGAAATAAGTTTACCAAATAATGTGCTGAAAAATATCAACCATGTAACATTATTGTGTAATAGTCTAACATTATTCATTGACCGTTTCTTTTCATGTCGACTGAGACGCAAGAGAGATATAAAGAGATCACTTTGCATGGCGTCTACGTGTCTGTAGGTCACACTTTCATATACATGAATTTCGCAAGAACAAATGAATTTGATAGACATCAGACGTCTTTGAAATTTTTCAGGGATGGTAAAGCATGATGAAACGGCAACCAATAGTCCTATTGTACACTTTGACGTCATCCCGTGTCAAAGGTCAGTCGGGATAAAATTCAAATCCGGGTTCTTTCTCCATAGTAAACAGTGAAGCGATCATATAAACTAGAGTATAAAGATTAGTCATTATTCCTTTTAAAAGTAATGAAATATTAATATTTGTCGTATTTTTGGTAAGTTAATAATACCAAAAAATGAGCTGACTATAATATATAATTGACTTTCATACACGAATATCTCTGTAAAGTCAGTCAAAACTCGAGTATCCGCATTGAATCTATTCATCACTGACATCAGTGTATTATGATATGCGATCATGTAGTGGCCCTCGGACTTAGATATTTATTAATAAAGTGGTAAAACCTAGTTGAAAATATTTTCTTCTGTGTAAATCCTATTCAGAACCAGATATAATAGGGACATCATGAGACAAAAGGAGCCATGGACTGACCTTGAAAAATTTCTGGGAGGGGGGGGGGAGTCCAAGCTATTAGACAGAAGGGGATGGTATGTCAAGCATATGGTTTTGACAAAACTTTTACGTAAACACTGAAAAAATAAGCATTGTTGGAAAAATCATACCCTCATAGAGTGCTTCGCAGACTGATATTTAAAAAGGGGAAGGGGTGTTAGGGTTTGAAAAAAGATGTTGAAACATTTTAGATTAATCTTTCTTCTTCTTTCTTCATTATCATCTATATAGAACCAATGTTGGTAAGATCGATAGATGCATAGGCAGTTGTTTAGTTACCTTTTCCTTTAGAGTTTTGTTCATTAGTGATGTTCTTCAAATCAACAAAAACAATGTCACGAATGTGTGAAACATAAGGATGCCGGAGAGACACTGTTGCGTGCTTGGATGCAAAAATGGAGATAAAAAACTAAAGCAGTGGAGAGAGGGATGGTTCACTATTCATTCTACTCGCTTTGGTACTGGGCGATATACATGTGACCCCTTTTAAACTAATAACATTCCTCACAGAAGTTTTATTTCCTATCTAACTGTTTATTTTTCTTATATATTCATTATTTCACTTTAATTTTATGTTACATTTTCATATTTTGGGCTTAATACATAAACATAAGGTCATAAAGTTAAGCAAGCATTAATAACTGATAGGTACTTCTTTAATGTTTATTTGACATCTAGCAATACATATCTTCTAAATAAGTTTCATTGCATTTTCAATTAAGTACTTGCTTTTCCATTTAGTTTCATATTTTTATCCCATCAATAAGAAGTATTTCAAAATAAGAATGAAGTGATGAGTAAGCTAGATAAGAATACAAAATGTGATAGGAAATACAGATTATAAAGTGAAATTTGAAAATGATACTTTCTATAGTAAAATTCTTTCTTCAGCTATTTCTTTAATCAAAACATACTTTTTCGCAAAAAAATATCATTCAAAATAACAAGAGATACCTTAAATACATATAAATCACTATGATACAGTCTGATATTTCCTAGAACAGTTTTGAATATAATCAATTATATAGCATTTAATAGTGATACATATTTTCCAGGCATCAGCTATTTTTCAATGAAAATTAAGAGTTTTCCCCATTGTAGTGAAATAATAAATGCAATCACTTCTTGCTCATTTCACTTGATCACTGAAACACCATTAAGTTATAGGAAACTTCTAATAATTTGATTTACTTAAAAAATATAAACTTTATTTTTAAAAATGATTTCAAAGATATATGTGATCTTTGCACATTTACTAGGATTTTTGTCCAAAAATAGCATAGAGTTATCAAATGATTTTCCTATCCATTTATAATAAGGAACCACATCCCATAAAACCTAAAATGTATCAATTTAGACAGCTTTTTAGAAATATAAATTATTTTCTCAAAATAAGTGGATTTTGCGCAAAAATACATATTTGGTTGAAAAAAATGTTGATTTTAAGGAATGATTTTCACTTTACTTTCATTAGATTCTTAATGAAAATTGCTTTGAAAATTCATTATGGAAGACCATCATCCTGGAAATCCTGTCACTGGTGCAACTCCAGAAATGATGAATAAAGTCCATGATATTGTTATATTGCTTATGACTGACAGACGAGTTACAGAAAAATATATAGCAAGCACAGTTGGCATTTCACAGGAGAGAGAACATTCTATTCTGACTAAAGATCTTGAAATGAGAAAGCTTTCAGTCCGTTGGGTACCAAGACTACTGACAATTTATCAAAAGTACACCATGCACACCTTATCGGCTGCTAATCTTAACCTTTTGGGTGAGACCCTGTCAATTTTCTTCGGTTAGTCACTATATATTGATGATACATGGGTTCATTATTTTACCAAGAGGCCAAACAACAGTCAAAACAGTGGGAGAAACCTGGCTCGCTCAGGCCAAAGAAGACAAAGACTGTTCCTTTAGTTTGAAAGGTTATAGTCTGAGATGCAGAAGGTATTGTGTTGATAGATTATCTCCAAAAAGGACACAAAATCAATGACTCATACTATGATTTACTTCTGACAGAGCCGAAAGCTCACCAAAGGTAAATTGTTCCATCAGGACAATGCTCCTGTTCACAAGTCTGTCACTGCAATGGCTGCCTTCCTCCGATTTTGCTCCATGAGACTTCCACCTATTCCCAAAACTGACAGCAGCTGTTTCTGGCACCAACTTTCAGTTCGATGATTACGTCGTACTTGCAATGGATGGCTTTCTGAACAGTCAAGATAAGGAGTTCTTTAAAGGTGGAAATGAGGCCCTTAAACACCGGTGACAAAAGTTTATAGATACTGAAGAGGATTATGTAGAAAAATAATGAAAAATATCTGATAAAATTCAAACCCTTCAATAAGAGGCTCATAGCATATCAATCAGCCTTCATATCAACTTTGTCTAGCAAATTTTGCTTTTAGTCCTCAAGCCACACGAATTAGATTTTCATTTCGTCGGAAATCCCGGTCGTAAAAATTCGATTCCGGAATTTTAATTTATTTTATTTTGCACGCGGTCCGTATTTCAGATTCAGAAAAAATGGAATCTTTATCCATGAAGCGTTTGATGCAACGTGTAAATGAGAGAAAAGAGTGTCAAGCATCTCGAGTAAATTGAGTTATCTCGTCCAAGTTGACAGCAACGTTTGTTGTGAATGTTCGCTCGACAAATATAAGACAATCTGTTCCCCTACCGTAAAAACCCTAGCAGATTTTGACAATGTAGATTGTTGAACGACTCAAACAAAGCCGGTTGGTTCGTAACATCCCGGGAAAATTTGTATAATAGTAGTAGATGCAAATCTCGTAGTAAACAGGTAAAGGTTGCATTGGAGTTTAATTTAAAGTATGTAGAGTTAATATTTGAAACTTCAGATGGAGAGAGTGAATGTCAGGTTGATGTCCAAAAAGATCATTTCCTCCGTATCAAACCAAGTGGTCCCCAAAACGTTATAAGTTGGATCAAAACTGTAGATGATGGATGGGACCATGGAATCGATTTTTAACAGTATATTATGTGTTGTCTGTCTGTTTGTATGTATGCCTGTTTGTATGTAATATAAATATGTATGACTGATCAGTATTGTAGTATTCTTTTAAATGGGTGATTATTACTTTGGTCAAACGGAAGGTCAATGGCAAGAAGATAAAATTAAACCTTCTAGTT
Source organism: Pinctada fucata (assembly GCA_028142955.1). Classification (NCBI taxonomy): domain Eukaryota; kingdom Metazoa; phylum Mollusca; class Bivalvia; order Pterioida; family Pteriidae; genus Pinctada; species Pinctada fucata. Next base: position 23,243,151 of record AP027114.1, on the reverse strand, counting down.
GATAACAAATCAGAAAATGTATCTTTATCTTTCATATAACTAGTACATTCAACATGTTCAATTGAATTTCAAAGGTCTAGTAGATGTAGAGTATAAGAGTAATATACATCTAAGTACAAACCACTTACACAAATTTAAATTGTTTAAAAGTAATAGTACCAGTAGGAATTGTATGTTATATTTTTACATGCTTTTCATGTGGCATCCTCATTAATTTCCTTTTTATGTGTGGCAAAGTCAATTACCCTTCCGTCAATCAGTTGATATATGCACTATTGTTTGTCATGTATGATATGTAACTTCTTTCAAAATATTAATTTTCATCTTATTTCAGCAAAATAACTTTTTCTTATCTGCTATTTCTTAAATGTTTTATTCATTTATTCAATTGTTGTTTCCATGAGATACAAGAATGAATCCTAAAAGAGTTATACATAATAGTTTGAAATCATTGTTTTTGAAATGTACATGAAAATCAGTAGAAAAAAAATTAATTTCACTCCTTCGGCCCTCTGTCAATGGGTATCGGTCCTCGATTTTCAAAATTCAAAATTAAAAAAAAATTCTTTGCTCGGTCGGTCCTATTTTTTCATTAAAAATCCCGAAGAACTGCAAAATCAAATTGGTGGGTACGTTGACAGCTAGCACATTCCGTAGACCTTGCATGTCTGATCCATGCTGCAAATCAATCTGTTCTTAAATGATGCTATTGAAAAAGAAGACGTTTAAAAAAGAAGTAACTTTTATGTCAATTGATGTTTGATTATTCCTTTTCTTGGCTCCCTATCAAAATTGTCAATATTGAAACATATATATTTTTTTTCAGTGCACTACATGAACATTTTAACCGGTCATTTTTATCGGTGATGCTCGGGATGGGAAAACAGGAAATCAAAATAATATGAAATTATGGAGAGAAAAAGAAAAGCTAACTTTGTTCAAGAAAATCTAACTTTGTTCAAGAAAATCTAACTTTGTTCAAGAAAAGCTAACTTTGTTCAAGAAAAGCTAACTTTGTTCAAGAAAATCTAAAAGCTCTGCCAAAGAACTTGCTAAGGCCGGAGGTACCCCTTTGTTTTAGGAATTTTCATTAAATAAAGTGACGGATAATTTACAAATATATTTCTCGTCAAGTGCCGAACACTTCTAAACTAGGCAAACTGTATTAGAGCAGTTGCATTTATTTACTTTACCACTACTTTTACCACAAATCTACGCTTCGGTGGTCCCTGTGATTAGGGATTAGGCCATGGTATTTAATATTTGTTTTCCACCATGGTGTTTTCAAAAAAGGCATCCTCTAGCTAGGCAAAAACACCCAATTTGGTGTATTGTTGTCAATAAGATGTATTACTCTGACATGGTATTTAAGGCATATATCCCCTGCACAAGTCAGGGGACGGGAATGTGAGCTTTTAAAGCTATGGCGGGGTTTAAATAGATCCATTTGAGCCCTATTTCGATTCGAGGAATAAAGCCGTAGTGGAACTTTTTTTTTCGGTTAGCCAGGGTACCTTTGTCAATCTCGAATTTTGTGCGAGTTTATGCTTTTTTATCCGGTATTTTCTCTCAAAAGGTACCAGCCCGTACATTTCACAGCCATGGCTTTACATTGTTCGATACATAATCCTGTCCCGAGGCGATCCAACTACAGTTACCTTTTAAAGCTGAACTGTCACTTTTTGACCGTTTAAATGTGAAAGTATAATAATCAGACGGACAGACAGTCATGCAGACGGAACGCTCATTTATTTATCTAGCAAAAAATTACAACGTTTAATGTTTCTTCGTCTGAAAAGGGGAAATTTACATAAAATGTACCCTTAAGTTTTATGTCTAAGATATGAAATGTACCCGTAAAACGTCAGGGAAGGTCAGCTTTAAAAGATAACTGTATAGTCAATACTGCAGAAAACGATTATGTAACCACAGTGACCACTGAATCGTAGAGTTGTGGTAAAAGTAAAATAAATGCAACTGCTCTATTATCAGGAACTCAACATTTCCAAGAAGAGATACAAACCTGGTGGTTGACATTGTCAATATTGAAATATATACTCTACAATATAAACATAAAATCATTTCCAAGTGAAACACAACTTTCATAACAGCTTTCTCTACAAATCTACTTCGCGAAATTTAAAATTAAATTGACTGGTGCTTTTGAAAAATATTTAGCTTATCTGAAGATCACTTTTGCTTGAAGGAAACGAAATGACCTCCAGCAGTACCACAGAAGACGCGTGTCTGATGCTTGGTTTGAAATGATGTTCATAAACGTTACCTTTTCGAACACTTCAATGTTATTGTAGTTGATACTGTATATACACAAAACCCTTTACATAATGTTTCATAACTACTTCATGAAAATAAATGCCCCATGTTTTAATCCATATTTTGCGATGAGATCTCTTAAAAACGCATTTAAGTGAATGTGCCTAAACAATCTCTTTGAAAAATTACATAAATTAAGTGGCTTAGATTTACGCCGAAACGCATGATTATAAATCCTAATTTCATTTTTTCCCTTTAGCAAATGAAAAAAAAAATAACACGATTTTTATTCTATTTAGAAAAAAATACAATAATGTCAGCTTTCAAACTTGACTCATCCCATCAACTACATCTTTATTTGAGGAAATACAATGTATTGTCCTTCAACCCTGTCTGCATTTATTGCACAGTTATTTTTTTTATCTTAAGTTCGATAAAACTAGAGTTCCTTTTTTGTGGGCGCTGCTTTGTGTATTGCTGTCCCATTTTAATCAAGTTGTATTGACTTTGCTGTTTGTTTGACGCATTCTGCGTGTGTGTTCTTCTGTGGTCGAAACAGAATAGTCGCGCGAGGGATTTGACAGTAAGAGTTTTAAATGTCTTTCCCTGACATGGTCGCCATAACACTTTCTATATAGACATAACTTCAGGCAGTGCATTTTTGGTTGATATTTTTTTTAGTTTCGTGCGTGAACATCGACAGCGGGTGCGGCTATCCAATAGGGGATGTTTACTCCTTCCGGGCACCTGGTCCCACCTCTAGCTTGCTAAGTTTATGCTCAAGTACAATGTAGGTGCTCTATTGTTTGCGCTGTTGAGATTGTCGTCAGAATCTCCTTTATCTCATTTGAGATATCTGCAACATTCTATGTATGCTTTCATGTTTTGTTTTTTTTTTCATCTGCATCTTTTCATCATAAGCCCACACATGTCACACAAGTACCTGGCAAAGTCAAGTACGTAAGTACTCGTTATTTTATTTTATTTGTTTTTGTGTTTGCGATTTCATACCATGTTTTATCATTAGCAAAATAATTCTATTAGATGTGACTATCTATGGCATGTTTTGCGAGGAGGTATGAAAGACACAAATTGACATACCACCTGTCTTGAATGCACAATGGTGGTCTATTCCGCCTGATTATCTATCCGCTAGTTCATAGTGTTATATAAAATCTTAAAGATAACAATTGCATATGTATACAGGGACCTCCTTCCTTATTTGTATTCATATACCAGAACAAATTTCAATCATATTTGCAACGAAAAACAATAATCTTAGACGACATGTTGCCCATTGAAGCTCCATAAGATTTCATACTCCAAAGTTAAAAATTTGTCATCCAGAAATAGAAAGTTATTAACTCCCATGCTAAAGCTAAGAATGAAGGAACAACAGTTCTTTGTGTTATTTGTCCTTGATACCAAAATTCTGTTATTCCTTTATAGATTGTCGGATTACAACAACGTGGCATGTCTGTTTCTTTGGTGACGTAATACAATTCGACTATATAAAAAGGAATGATATTCTCAATTTCCACACACCATTTACAAGATGGGGTGTTTGTTACTTCAATGTTCGTCCTTAGCCGTATTTGCTATTGTAGTTAACATACTTAAGCCGACGTTGGCAGGTGAGTTGATATCATATTCAATTTCTACACATGGCAATTAGAAATTCTACATTGGGTGCTTTACCAATTGTTTTTTTTCAGGGGATTTTCACAGTTTTTCCTTACTATTTAGGGAATTATGAAATATGTATCATTCTTTTGCTTTATCCTTGATGTTTATTTTTTTCATTTCTGATACATGTCTCTTCATTTTCATATTATTTACACCCTCATTTCCTTCCTGACCATTTTCCTCTATATAGCTTTAATTTCACAAAAAACTCAAATTTTATTTTTTTTTCGTTTTGAACCTTACGCAGCCTATTTTAAAGCAGTAACGTAATTACAATCATATTTCATGTTATAGCTGCAAAAGAGGAAATGATACAGTTTTAGGACATTTTGTAATAGTTATTCAATGTTAAGTTTTATTTTTTCATTTGTTTTTACAGTAAAGTCAAAACTTATATGTGAACACACGAAAGAAACCCTCTCATGTCCTGACGAAGAAAAAATTGCGATCACAAATGCAAATTACGGTCGCAAAGACTCGGAGCCATGTCCACATTCCCAAAGATCAGATACAAATTGTGTATCTGCCAATAGTCTACGTATACTCCGCGAAGACTGTCAGGGAAAGCGATCCTGTCAACTAGAGGCGACAAATGCTAAGTTTGGAGATCCCTGCGTTGGCACATTCAAGTACCTGGAATTGAGATACGAATGCAAAAAGGGTAAATTAGTTTAAAGTAACACATGCACATTTTATGTAACAAGGAAGGGTAACATGTATATTAGCATAGGTATTTTGTGAAAAATATTTTTTACTGCAATGTACTGACGAGAATGATTCGTAGAAATATTAGTTGTGTCAAAGGTTTTCTTCTAGATTAATTCAAAGCATTTTCGGATCGGAGTATCGATACTATGACTATAGTACGACAGCATTTGATAAATTATTTGTGTTTATTTTATATATCTTAAAATTCCCTGCGCCCAATTTATTCATTTTGGTGGCGCAGCATATTATTCATTATGCGATGACGCTTTGTCTCAGAGGATGAAATTAATTCTGTATTGTCCATCGTTTTTGATGATGTCATGTTATTGTTTCCGTCTGTTTACCCCTATCTTACGTGAAACTGTGGGCATTTTCAAAGTCGACAAAGTATGACCCGATGTTATTTCTGTCTTGGATATCGTTGGATATCGTTATTTTTTCATTGTTTTGTAGGTTTTGTATATCATATGTTTGTAATAAATAGTTGCTATTTGTGTGAGTATGGTGTATGCTACAGTGTTGATGTACTGTCGGATCACTCGAATTAGGAACTCAAACTTGATCGGACCGGTCCCCTGAGCGGACAATTTTTCTCATGTCAGATGCTGCTCCGTGGTCAGCGGTCCTGTATGCACGTTAACAGCTATGTACAACTCAACGTTTAAAGATGAAAATTGTGTTTATATTTTTGGAATTGGATATCTGGACCTGTTGAAAAGTTTTCTTTTAAATCGGTCTTTTATTCCGGAGTTTTAATTTTATATATTTGTGATATGGGCCCTGTCTGAAATTGCCTTACCTTTTTTTGATTGGATACGGCGGTCAATCACTGAAACTAAATTACAGTTATACCTCAATATTTCTTCTTTCAATTTCACTGTTTGAATTTTGAATCTCCTTTATGGGCCTCTCGTTAAGCCATTTTCTTTTCACCCTGACCTGCGCGTTGTCAGTTCAGCGATTCACTTTCATCTAAACGGACGTTTGTTCCATAAGGGGGGTGTTTGTCCTATTTCTCGTATGTACTTAATTGAGTCCCTTTCCTCAATAGGGAAGTTTCATTTATCGATTGGGAGAGGGGGTGTCCTTTTTCTGCTTATACTTACTTGATAAGATGTTGTGTGATCAACCAGGGAGCGATTTTTAGCCATTTAATTTTGAACCTATAGAAGTCATGGACGTGTTTCTATCGATCAGTCCGTCTAGACTTTTGAAGCAGCGGATGTTGCATGCAAGCAGAGGACGCTGACTCTACCTAGGCACCTGGTCGCCCATCGCGTGGTCTGCTTTGATTCATTGATAGAGAATAGTACTCACTTGTGTGCTAGTTATAGCCGTTCGAGCTTCAGTACATACCAGGTTCTGACTAGCATGAAAGTGTGTATGTTATTCTTCTTTTTTATTAGCATGTGCGCCTAACGCAGAAATGACATTCAACGGGGGATGCCGATGTAAGCTAGGATACTTCGGTGATCCATATCAGGAAGGATGTACAAGTGAGTAAACAATCAATTGATAGAAATGTCCGACGTATTTCAACTTAAAATAATTTGATTGGTTTTTCTTAGCATACTTGTCTAATATTACAATTATATTGTTTGAAAAGTCCAATTTCGCTGTAATACTAAGTTAAACATGGAACAACCACATTAATAATACAAAATGCAATTTAACAATATCATATATTCTTAAAAACAGCGAATGCCTCGTCGGCATCTCCGACATTAAACATCTACCTGTTATCTATAAAAAAAAAAGCAGGACGGGTTACAAGCTTAAGCCAAAAGGCTCAAATATTTTTTCTACCAGCGGATACGCCATGCCACATGCTGCACATGTAAAATATGAAAGCCATATAACTTACCAAGTAAGTGTTTTGAATATTTGTCCCTGACATTGTCGCCATAGCACTTTCTATATAGACCTAACCTCGGACAGTGCATGTATTTTATACATTGTTTTCATTTTCGTGCGTGAACATCGACGGCGGGTGCGCCTATCCAACAGGGGGTGCTTACTCCTCCCGGGTACCTGGTCCCACCTCTAGCTTGCTAGGGGTCCGTCCATGCTAATTTTGTGCTCTATTGTGAGTGCTGTTGAGATAATCGTCAGGATCTCCTTTAACTCATTACCATTCAAAAGTAATGACCAAGGTTTAGTTTTTCAAAAGTAAGCCAAACTCCTAGTTTTAGATTTGTACTTGCCAATTGTAAGCTTACGTTGTAGTGCATACATATTTGATTTATGAAAGCAATTTCACCTATCGTTCATGAGTTCAGATGCTAAACGCCTTCAAATGCAATAGCATCATTTAAAACTAAGATAAAAATTTCTGTGGACAAGCAATCAATCGGAAACACAAAACATATATGTCCCGAGTCTACGATTACGGGGGTATACGAACAAATGAAAAACAAATGGAAAAAGCAAAATCAGTGCACTGAAATGATTGGTTGTTTCACAAGCGTTCGTGAACGTGGTTTATTTAATTCAAATTTAGTTTGTTCAGATAATCTCTGTCAGTCAATTATGTATCCCGAGATGGTCCCCGGCGTTTTACTCTATATGCCCTATATAGAAAACCGGGGACCATCTCGGGATACTAATTGACTGATTATCCACGTCCACGAGTACCTATGGGTTGTTTTAGTTATTAAATTCCAATCGATACTATTATTTAGTTTTATATATATATATAATTTTGTATTCCAAGACATGCCATTCAAGATTTTGTAAATATTGTAGGGAAAGGGCTTATATAACGTTGTGTAAACTTGTGCCCAATCCCATTTCTATTATATGGAAATAAAATATGTTTAAACTAAATAAACTAAACTATTATTTAGTTCATATAAGAAGACATTTTTATACTCTGTCTTTTTTTTAGAAATGTGCATGTGTAAAGCGCGCGGAGATCCACATTATGAAACCTATGATGGAAAAATGATCCATTTCCAAGGCAACTGTAGGTACGTAATGACCCGATCGACGCATCCGGATTGCAGGTTAGAGGTAGCCGTGAAGAATAATCACCGCTCAAGTCGCCCTGTCACCATCACTCGAGAGGTCGATTTCACTTATAATGGAATAACATTACGTCTTCTACCTCAGAGGAAACTCAAGGTAACTCACTCATCCGGACAGGATACCTAGTTTTTGTTACTAAACTGGTGAATCATTTCAAATGATTCCTCAATACAACCATACATCATATACTCATAAAACCGATTTATAAACATGACAAAAATTTCTCTCGAGAAGTAATTATCAGAGTCACAACTAGGAAGATACCAGCAAGTGAACTTAACACCTAACATTTTGAACATAAACGACAACATTTGCATTGAAGAAGACACCTTCCTTAAAAAGGCAATACTCTTTGACAGGGATCATAAAAGTTCGACTGGCATAGATTGGTTTGAACTTGAAGTTAGTTTAAAATGTTGTCCAAGAAAACGACTTTAAACGAGTTTGCTTATTGTAATTTGATTAAGTGATCAAGATTAGGAAACAGAATCGCTCACTGAATGCGCACATCTGAAAACTTAAAGAGTAAGTATGAAGGATAATCGGAAACTGGAGTATTCGATATCATATTAATGTTCATTCGATTAACATTTGTCTTATCATACAAAGACTTTGTCCAACAGCACAATCAAATTGCTTCAACAGTTCAAACAGATGCTATATGAATTCACTTGACTGTGCTGGTGAACGCAACTTCGTACTAAAAGACAAAGGTTATCCGAATTTGAACATTAACACGAGAGGTTCTATTTGATTTATCGATCAAGTATATATAGGACAACTATTTATTTTCCTTAGGTGGATGGAATAGAAACAGACCCTTGTAATTACGTCAGTTCTGACGGGTCCATTTCTATCAGCTGCTGTGGCAACGTCTTACGTGTGGTGACCAATCCATGTGGTTCCATCGTCGAGTGGGACGGTATACACGCAGTTCACGTCATGATCCCTAAGATTTATGCTGAGGGTGATTATTTCTCCGGAATGTGTGGGAACTGCAATGGCGATCCGACTGATGATATGGTCACACAGTTTGGACGCAATGTAGAAGGCGAAGAAAATGCGTATTATAAATTAGGTAGCAGCTGGCAGATTGAGGATACCTCCGACATTAAGGATCAAGAAGTGTATGATATATATATAATCTGATGTTTTATTTCTGTGGCCACAAATACTTTAGGTTTATATTATTTTGATAGAGTATTATAACGCTTTAGTCGCTTCGTTTATGTTTTGTTCTGTTTATTATTTAAGAGAAATGAGCCAATATGACAATTCACTTTACTTTTATTTGGTGTTGAACTAGAAATATAAACTAACTCAAATTGCTAAGTAAATGCACGAATTTAATTTCAAAAAGAAACTTAAGGGAGCTACTTAAATACATTTTGCTGAATATGAAATTCATTAGGTTTTAAAGTAACACTTACGAGGATTTACTAGCCGAAACACGTGTCTTGTGCATTAATCATTGTGTCAAATTTTATATAGGTGTAACGAGTGAGAACACATTGATATTCAATATAAAGCAACACATGACACACACTTACCTTTACTACGATAGTTTTGTACTTTTTTGTGGCAAGATTCTTTCATTTTTTATGAGATAACATATAAGCGTGTTGATTTCAGCTTCCACATAACTAACTTCCCTTTCATGAGTAGCAACATTCCGTTTTCTCCTGTTCTGGCGTTTTTGTTTCTCAGCTGATACGCCAAGACATCTTCCAAATATGAAGATTTCATCATTAGAGCTAGTCGGCATGCAAGTAACTACTTGTTCAGGGTTATGTTACACAACGACTGAAATCACCTTTGAAGGAACACAATATCATTACATACATGTATACCGTGAATAAATCATGATAAAACCTTAACATCTGGTGAATATTTCGAGTTTTCATATCTCTAACATCATTTAGTTTTGTATGATCTAAAGGCAAATTGACATTTGAACATAGGTGCAAATGGAAACGACTGTTCCATAGGACCCGTTTTTTTTTTTTCATTTTTGAGGAAATATCAGCTTTGTAAATGTATATTCAAACAAACGCGATCGTTTTCAGTCATATAGCCGTAAGTTATAGCGACAATTGAGATATGTAGAAGGAAACACTTTCTATTTATTATGCCACTCTGTACCCTTTTAGTCCGATGTACAATTATTTTATATATAAACATCAAAGAAGTACCTATCAGTTATTAGTCCCCTACCGGCAACGCCGAAGGGGACTCTTAGTTTCCTCTCGGTCTGTCTGTCTGTCTGTCTGTCTGTCTGTCTGTCTGTCCGTCTGTCCCATTTTCAGTTTTCCGGACTTTTTCCCGCTGTTGTTGCGTATATTGAACTCATTTTTGGTATATGGATATATCTCAATGTGATACAGATCAAGTTTGAGTTTGCTTTCGATTGACCTAATTTTACAAGAGTTATGGCCCTTGGACTTAGCAAATTTTATGAAAATTTCAGTTTTCCGGACTTTTTCCACTGTTGTTGCATAAATTGAACTCAATTTTGGTATGTGGATAAATCTTGATGGGATACAGATCAAGTTTGAGTTTGCTTTAGATTCACCAATTTTTACAAGAGTTATGGCCCTTTGACTTAGCAACTTTTATGAAAATTTCACTTTCCGGACTTTTCTTCGGTTCTATTGCAAATAATGAAGTGATTTTTGGTAAATGAATACATCTCAGTGTGATACAGACCAAGTTTGAGTTTCCATTGGCCTATTTTTCAAGAGTTATGGCCCTTGGACTTAGCAAATTTCATGAAATTTGCAGTTTTCCGGACTTTTTCATGCCTGTTATTGCAGATAATGAACTGATTTTTTGTATCTGAATACATTATAGTGTGATGCAGATTTGAGTTTTATTTAGATTGACTAATTTTCACAAGAGTTATAGCCCTTGGACTTAGCAAATTTCGTGAATTCAGTTTCCCAGACTTTTCTTGGCTGTTGTTGCAGATGATGAACTGATGAACAGAGATGCAAGTCATAAATTTATGCCGCCGGTAGGGGACTTATATCGCACAGCGATCATTGCATTTTTCAGTCTCAAAGTCGAGAAGACAAGGCAAAACCATGAGAATTTCTATTGGAATGGGCTCAAACCTCGGAATGAACAACATTCCGAAGTGAGACCAGGTGCCCGGGAGAGTAAGCGTCTCCTGATTGCATGCAACACCCGTCGTAACAGTTCCATGAAAATCAATTCGGTGATTGTCTCGATGTACATATTAATGTATATATTAGGTAAATATTTGTTGTTTTTTTTATGATGAAATCGCAATCGCAATCCAGAATGTCATTGATCATTCTGGAAAGGGGATCTGATATCCTTTTATTATATCCCCGTAGCGACCGAAGAAATTCCTCGATATGATTCCGACATTATTATATTATTATCCTCGAATTTTTTTTTCAGAAATTATACCATTATAGATAGAATTAGGAATTTTGAATTCGTGTAATTGTGCTCAAATAAAGGCATTATTTGGAAGTAAGAGGTCTCTATGACAAGGACATCAAGTCCATGGGTTCGTGATTTACTCGGGTAATAACATGCATGAGCTCGCTACGTCGCCGTATATGTTTTATATCAATTTACATATCCATCTGTGTGTTTCTAGTGCCCCTGCGTTATGCTGTCTGTTTGTATGGTTATCTTACAATGAGAAGATTATTTTACACCAAAACTGTACGTTTTCGAGCCCTCTTGATAATCGGAAAATTGAAGGGTTGTGCGCACGTTATCTGGACCATCTGCTACTGACTTATTAGATGACCGTCTTTAGTCGGCACCGATTGCCCATCGGTCTCGTTAATTATGTGTAGTCATTTTTGTTTGATGTTTCTATGTGATTTGGAGTTCCTTTTACAATTTACGTCTCTTTATGTGCTTGACTGCTTTGTGTTTTTGCAGTGGGTGTTTTGGGGGTTTTCTGTTGGTGCTTCAACAGGGTGTTGTTGGAGATCTCCTCATTTCTTTTACTCTTGTCCAACAAGTATGACGCTTGATTTTCGTCATGTTAATCTCATTCATTCCGGTCGATTCTCCATATCAACACTCACATCCGTTTTACATACAGTGCATTCAGCACTTACACTGGACTCTGAAATTGTCCCTCGTGTTTATATGATGCTGTGTCATTGTCTCAGTGTGTCTGTCTGTCCGGTTTCCCTTTTCGCGTCAGAAATTTTTTGTTTTATATTTTGTCATGAATGTGTAAGACTTTCGATTGTGATTGATGGAATCTAATTTCGGCTTATGTGTTTCACTTTCATTCTATTCTATATTTACCGTATAACCAGAAAATTTCGCGAGTATCAAATTTCGCGATTTCATGGTAAAATAGGGTGCCTTTCTTTTCGCGAGTACAATTATTCGCGATTCCGAAATTACAAAAGAATATCTACATATAACTTCACTGTGTTGTACCTTCCATTATTAAAGTTTCAGTTATTTCTATATAAGAATTCACTCGAACTACATTGCTTTATGCTTAGTCAGGATATGTGAAGAATGACGCATGTACAATAAAAACAACATGTCACTGATATACCTTATACCTTATTTAACACAATTGTTCGCGAGGCTAATTTTTGGCGATTCCAAATCGCTCGCGAATATAGCGAAAATTAGAATCTCGCGAAAATTTCTGGTTATACGGTATATCAATTGATATACATTGTCGTATTTTAAACTTGATAAAGGCCAATTGATATACATTGTCATATTTTGCACTTGGTAAAGGCCAAGGGGCAAAAAGTTGAATATTTCAGTGTTTGTGTTTTTTTTTTGTATCATCCCTTCCCTCCGGAAGAAATATTTTAATCTACTGCATAATCAAGATGTCTGTGATTTAACAGCTGTACAGATGAAATCATACCTTTACCACCTTGTGCCAGAAAAACGGTGCTGGCCGCCGCAGCAACTGAAAAGTGCGGAATGATCAATCCTAAAGTAGATGGACCATTTAAGGAATGCTTGAATGAGGCAAACATTAAGTCCAAGGAGTACGACGATTGTGTGTTTGATTACTGTCTTTTCTCTGAAGAAAAGCCGGAGTTAATGCAGCAGTCTATATGCAATATGCACAATGATTTGAGACAAATGTGTAATGATATGGGATACAATATAACATGGAGGGATCGAAACTGTCGTAAGTATAATTTGTCACATAATTAAAAATAATATTTGATAATCCGCCTATTGAAATATGTCATTTAATTCTAAACAATCTTCAAAATAAACACTGTCCCTCCCGTGATTTTTGTCAACATTTTCACTTAAAGGGATCAAGAACAGTATCCGAAAGATACCCATCGGAAAGCTCTAGATCAGTTATGACGGCATTATAGAAACGGCAATATTGGCGTGTTTTTCGCAAGAACGTCAGCATTAGGTTACGTAAAAATAAGGGGAGGGGGTAACAAAATCACTGTAACTGAAAAACTGACGGTCAAATTTCAATTGGATCTTATCGGTGTTAAGCTTTACATATGAAGAAGATAATATCAAGTTTTTACGGAAAATAAATGATAGGGTTTCAGATAAACGGATTTTATTATCAAAAATTAACAACTCAAAGAGTTCTGAAAATAGACAACTTCTTATAAAAGTTTCGGTGATCATTTATAATTCTAAACATATCGGATTTCCCACATCATATTTAAATGAAAAAAAAAATTCAGAACTTGTTAATGTTCTGCCTCTACAGAAGATTTTAAACTGTTTTTCACTACCTAAAGAGTGCTAATCTTAACATCACATTTACGGCCAATTTTGGAACTTTCAATGGGTATATGTGCACGTTCGTAACTTCAAAACTAAGGGTGAACAATCGATGAAACTTTGCATGTAGAAAAAGCATGTTTCAATTGTTAACATTTATGAAGTTTAGAATAATTAGATAATATGATCTTTATCTAATTCTTGCTGTCCTGGACATCCTTAAGGGCACTGCACACATGCACCGTTTTCCTACTAATGTTTGCTCTAATGCTTGTGATATCTCTCTTGACATAATGTATTACTTGAATATAACTAGAAATCCGTAATGTGATTAGAAAACTTTAATATCCGGCAATATTGTTGTTTAATGCAGCTTAACACATTCTACGGAAAATTGGATCCCTCACTCAAAATTGACATATGAAACTAAGGAATAAAAACGAGACATGACACACTACAATATTTTTTCCAATTATAAATCAACGTGGCTTGATAAACCACTGATAAGGGGAATGGAAGGTATCTCCAACTATTTTCGATTGCAGTTTACACAGCAAAACATTGAAACATTCCTACGCAAAAGCAGTGTAAACAAGCAAAAGAACACGGAAAACTAAATACGAAAGTAAAATATCAGGCACAAAAGACTACACATGAATAAAAAAGATCGACGGACAGTCGGAGTCGACTAGGACGGCCACCTTCGAGATTAGCAATTCCCACTTATCCGATTACCAAGTCGTCTAAAAAACGACAATTGTTGTGTATAAAAATATCCCTATTGAATGATAACCACACAAGCAGCAAAACGCACGGACCCTAGTAACACAGATGATTATGTAAATGGATATAAAACGTGGGGTGTACGAAAATCAGTCAATGCTGGATTCATAATAAAACAAAATGCATTCCTGATGCACCACATTTAGATACATGTATCTAGAAAGCTTGTATTAAATTTGAATACTTTTTTTATGATTGTTTCAGAGTGAATAAAATCGTAGATATATATAGACAACTATATTTCCCACTTCTTTCACAATTAATCAAATTACTTATCATTTCCATTAATTGTCATTTTTTCTTCTTCAGTTATAATGAATAAGGGAAAACCATCAGTAAACCATTAGAATTTATATTTTGGCTAAAGTATGTAATCATCCTAACCATTGTATATTTCAGCAACCGAGTGTGGCGAGAATCAACGGTGGTTTAACGTTCTGTCAGGATGTCAGCCAACTTGTAGAAGGCCAAACCCTAACAGATGCAAGCTACCACCATCCAGCGGCTGTGGCTGTAAGCAAGGTTATGTTCTTGGTGCTTTGGGGAAATGTGTGGACGCAGAGACTGGGTGTGGCTGTACTGATGGTGATAAGAAATATTATCCGGTGAGATATGTAGTCTGTGTACAGTTGCAACATTTTTGCATGCATTAACGAATTTTTACTTTCAGAATCAAACTTAAAGTTATACTTTAATATTCTGTATCTGTGGTGCTTGATTTTGGAAAAGGTATCAAAAAGACTCTATTTTATAAACAATACAACTGAACAATTGCAATTTCAAAACAATGAATAATGATAGAAAAAACAATCACCCGGAAAATAATATAAAAAACACCCTAATATCAATAACAACTTGACATAATGATAAAAGAAAAATAAATAACTTGGACGATGACTAATTGATAGAGGAAAAACATTGTTCACTCGACGCTGATTTGGACTGTTATTGGTCAGTCGGCTGAAGCGAGCACATGCACGTTATCACCCAAGGAGTCCGACCAACATTTAAGAAAGGACAAGTGGCCGAGTAACTGTCTTCTCTAAAGAGGTTTGGACTGGGCCCGTCATGTAAGTACGAATGTAAACCATGAAGATATTATTTCAGAAATGATATTATGATACTTGATATATTGATGCTAACGTGGCAGATGGCAATCTTTATGGAGCTACCATTTGATTTTTAGGGGGGGGGGGGGCACAAAGACTTTTGCCAACCGGAAAATATTTTTCGGTCATTTTAAGAGCCGGAAAATTTTTTTTGCAGGCCCTTCGGGCCGGCTTAATTTCGTTTTGTAATTTTCCAGTCTTGAGAATTACTCTAACGCTAGAATAATTCAACGTGATTTTCGGCCATATCAAACATCGAACACAGAATGAGTTCATTTCTTGCCAGCAGATCACTTCATTTTAATTTCTTGAATGGCATATGATTCTTAAGCAATGCTATTCAATTTAAACATATTAAAGACGTTTAACGTTTATACCACTTGGTGAGTGTCACTGCTGGTGGACCAGGAGTCCCCGAGGGCACATGTAGCCAAGTTCAATCAATTTCGGTTGATCGTTAATGAAATTTCTTGAAATTTCTTAAACGTGGGTCCTACAACATCATATCCCATCCATCCTGATATGTCTTTCGGTACGTTTATTCGTTTTTCGACATAGTAACTTCCATACCTTTTTGGCATATTACATTGTTTAGATTTAAGGATCACTGACGAGGTTTAATTATCTGAAACGTGCATGTCTGGCCCATGCTGCCAATTTATCTATTCTTAAATAATGCTATTCATTTGAAGACGTTTAACATTTATACCACTTGAAGAGTGTCACTGCTGGCGGACCAGGAGTCCCCGATGGCACAAGTAGACAAGTTCGATCAATTTCGGTCAATCGTTTCTTCAACGCATTAAAAAATTTCTGTTATTTTGATAACAGAAATTTGCGTTGATTTTCAAGAAATTTTGATTTCTTGAAATTTCTAAACGTGCGTCCTACAGCATCATATCCCAACCATCCTGCTACTTCTTTCGGTACGCTTTTTCGACATATTAACTTTCATTCGTTTTTGGCGTGTTTTAGCATGTTACATTGTTTAGATTTGAGGATCACTGACGACGGTTAATTACCCGAAACGTGCATGTCTTGCCGTTGTTGCCAATTTATCTGTTCTTAATTGATGCTATTCAATTTGAAGACGTTTAACACCTATAACGTATTCACTTATATGATACTAAACGGAGAAAGGCTGTATGGTGCTAATGACTCTTGAATTTGATTAATTCACTCCAAATTGCATAAAGTTTGTTCCATTTTTATTTGTATTTAGTTTATGACACACAAAAATGTGCTTATTGGGCATATGGAAAGGTCGGAAGAGAGGAGGAGGGACAATTTTATGATCCGGAAAATATTATTTGGCCGGCCTTTTGGTTCGGAAAAGTTTTCCTGCCCCCCCCCCCCCCTAAAAATCAAATGGTAGCTCCCTTAGTTATCACCAATTGCCCAACGGTTTCTTTGGTGAATATATGGTCATCTGTGTTTAATGTTGTTATTTTATTGTCACAATAATCCTTTTGTTGTCTCTTGTTGTCCTTGTCTTCTTTTTGCTTTCGCATTTCAGTGTTCTGCTGTTTGTGCTCCTACCTAGTCGTGTTGGAGATCCCCTCCTTTCTTGAATATTAAATATGTTTGTACTGAAAAAATTATTAATTTCTTCTTTCATGGCGAGTAGCTTGGAGCAACATTCACAACCCCTGACTGCAGAACAATTAAAAAATGTAGAATACACAGAGAGAAATCGAAAATTATGACAATCAAGAACTTACCACCTTGCTCGGAGTTTGGCTTCTGTACAAATGAGGGTGGCAAGTACAAGTGTGTATGCCAAGACGGAATGAAGGGGGACGGTAGAAATTGTACATGTGAGTTGTACATCACTTTATCTCATTTTTTACTTTTGCTTGAAATTTTTTTTAATTGTTCGAAATTCTTGTCCTTCACTTTTTTAATTGAATTAATTGTATCTAAACTTATTTATAGAAGATTGTAACATTGAAGCATCACGATATGATATTGGTTCGTGTTTATTTTTTTAAGGATTATAATGTAATGAGAACAGATATAAGACTGTAGAAGTTTTGAATTCAAAGAAAAAAAGCTATCGTATAAGTTGTCAACGGCAATTTGCATATAGTGTATATAGAAACTAAGCTTTGTGTGACCTCGAAAGTTATCGATGTGCGAATGCCCACGGCAAACAAAAAGACTCCCGAGGCAAGAAAAAGAAACGGGTACCTAAAACATACCATTTGGTGATGGATTATCCACTGGATGCATGTTTGTTTTTTTTTTAACTAGTTTTGTTTTACTTAATCGTTTGTTTCCTAGAAGCAGAGTTGGAATGTTAAACGAAGCTGTAAGGTTTTTTTTCTATTTCATCGTCCATTGTTACACAGAACCTGAATATGATAATGTCGAGGGATTCCAACTCTATACCTTCTTGGAGAAAATTCCAAACCAATTTTCATGCACCAGACACGTGTTTCGAATATTAAATTCTCATCAGTGATGCCTCCAGCGGTGCCACCAAAATAATTTCAGTTGCGCCCTCTTTAATTTTTTGAAGTTAGATTTGTACATTTAAATTACAGATAGTGCGCGGCTCAAACTTTCCTGTAGGGTCGATTCAGTAGCTTATCCAAATAAAATATATGCTCAAATTTGCATTGGGGGGGGGGGGGTGCTAAGATGTTAAACTCCTTTAATTTCGATGATATTTATCGGTGAAATGGCTAGTTTCCGAAATAGCAAAAAAATATAAATGATGTCACATTGATAAAAGGTCAAAACAAAGCTTCTTTCAGGTGACAGAGCTGGAAAGAAGTAATTTATACACTTGACAAATATCAGGTCACGGGGAACGATTCTTCTTTTTAAATTAGTGATGAAGATTATCTGAAGGGAAGTAGCATACAGGTGCATGCTCGAAATTTCCTTACGTAAGGATTCAGCATTAGTAAGGGGACATTTGCATAAGCAAATTCGCTTTACTAATCAACATTTATTTCAGTATTTAATAAAAAAAATCAAATAAATTGTTCTTTTAACAGATGATTGTTCCGCAGAGAAAAAATATGTTAACAAGCCTTGTTCAAGTAGGCAACACAAAGTGAAGACGTGCACGGTGTCAGGTGCAGATAGAATAGTCTCCATTAAACTTAAAGAACAACACTCCAAAGTAGACTGCAAGAAGGGAAAAACATTCAGGGCATTGCGAGGAAGACGCCGAAGGAACAAGTTCTTAGTGCGAAACGGTTGTGGCGGAATATTTACCATTGGCTACTACAAAAAAGCAGGTACTATTTTCATACACCTTGAAAATTCTAGGTGGTTCTCTGTCTCTCTTTCATTGTGCCTGTGAATTGAAAATCTTAAATCTTAAGAATAGAAGCACATACCACCAGAATAAATGTCGTCGTTGATTCAAAGACAATTTCGTGTTCTGTCCCCAATTTGGCATTCAGCCAATGAAATGTTGTGTTATCAATATTTTTATCAAATGCATTCTACATGTTTTTAAAAGGAAGTGAGAAGCCAGACAATGTCTCAAATCATTTTCCAGTAGTTTGTTACATTTTGTTTTTCAATTTTGCATTCAGATTCATGCCCAGGTTTGTGTGGGACAAATGCTTACTTCAACAAGCGACAAAAGAAATGTAAATGCAGAAAAGGATTCTATGGAGATCCACAAGCCTCTTGTAACAGTACGTATAATTCTGTATGCAATATTGAAGAGCTGTGTTTTGATTACGATAGTGTTTCGATAATTAAGAAAAATGTGTTGTTGTGGATTACGATCTTTCGATAGTTCAGAGTGTTTATAAGAAAAAACGTCAAAAGTAGTGATGTCGAATTTAGAGTGTCTAAAATACAAGTCAAACGGTAATATGAGGAAGGTCTATTCACTTTCCTGCACCATTTGATTGTATCCACATGCCAGAAAAGACAAACAGATCACTTAGAAAATACAAATAGATAATAGAATATAACATGTAAAATAAACGCCGTTTACAGTGAAAACGCTATCTAAAGTACCTGACACATTCTTTTAAACGAGCTTTTCAGTGAAGGTTCGGTGGGAATTTGATGAGAATTGAATATTCCTGACAGTGCCTCCCTGCTTTGAGCAAGCTGTAATGGTAACATGTATATACGAAAAAGGGGGAAAATGAAAGAAAATAAACAAGGAAAGATGCATACTGAGACTTTTAAAAACATTCAACACGGAAGTTTCATTCAGAAGAGCCGCCATTTTGAAATACCCGGATGTTTTTACCATCCTTTACGACATCAACGCCATTGTGTACGTGTATTTTCACATGTTTAATTCCCAAAGACCGCTAGCTAACAAGAAAACAAATGCAAATGTTGAGCAGTGCTTACTCATACAGTGTAACGATTCTTGATAACAAAGTCTACGTTGATTGCTCAAAACGTTGAATAGATCTGCCAAATTCTACTGAACATAAGTGCAAAGATTAAAGAAAAAACGAAAGCTATCATTGGTTATTTAAATTTTCTGCACGACGTTTATTTCGCAACGAAGTGCTGTTCGTTTTTTTTTTCATTAATGTGTATTTCGCTGCAAAGTGCTATTCGTATCAATTGATTTCAGGTGCTAGCCCGTAACTAAAGTACTAACAGCAAGTTAAGAAAACGGAAATTTTGATTTTACATGAAAACGCTTTAAGATGGATACATATGAATATCGAGGGAAATGTCGACTGTTAGAGCACTGTTTGAAAATGAAATTTTTAAAAATCATCGCTTTTGCGTTTTCGTTGCACACATAGGAAATAACACGTTAAATCATCTTTATCGTGCACAAAGTCCATAAAACATACACTGGTCAAGTTTGAATGACACAAAATCCATAATCTAAATGCGACACAATAGATTTATGTCTCAATGATCAGTGAATATCTACCTATATGAAAAGGAATCGCTGTTACGTTTAACATACGCGACCCTTGTTAAGACAAAATGACTTGGTCAATTTGTAAGCGTAAAATATTGCTATTTTCCAATGAGTACACCAAAAATGATGTCTTGTAAGCTTTAAAAAGCTATGTTTTTGAGTAGTGCTTTTTCTTCTGTATTACCAGTTATATTGTCGAACGATTATATTTTACCGTTTGCAAATAGAAGGGAAATTTCCGTTTTCTTAAAAATCTGTTAGTACTTTAATTACACGTTCTGGCTATTGCCAGTATTGAGTAAAAAATGTAAAACTGAGAACATGAAGTATCTCGGGATGACTATTGGAATCTACTTATCATTTGGTATCAAATCTAGATAAGAACTTATTATTCATTTATTTATTCATTCATTTATATATATATTTCTATTTTTTAAATTATCTATTTATCAACATAATTATTGATATGGAACATGATTATTTAAAAACATGGTATGCAAACACACTCTAACTTAAATCACTTCGCTTCTTTTCTAGGACTTTCTCGTAATTCATGTTAAATATATGACAAGAATTATGACATGCAGATTTGATTTATTTTGGATGAAGGTCAATATGCACCTTCATTTGTGTCACACTTACGCCCTTTGCCGTGTGGAGCTCGTAAAAAAGTTCCCCGCGAGGCGTTTGACAGTAAGTGTTTTGAATATATTCCCAGACAATGTCGCCATAGTACTTTCTATATAGACACAACGTCAGACAGTGCATGAATTTTATATATTGTTTTCATTTTCGTGCTTAAAAATAGACGGCGGATGCGGCTAGCCAAAAGGGGATGCTTACTCCTCTCTGGCACCTTGTCCCACCTCTAGCTTGCTAGGGTTCCGTCGATGCTTAATTTTGTGGTCTATTGTGAGTGCTGTAAAGATTATCGTCAGTATCTTCTTTTACTCATTGGTATGACCGAGTGAGTAAACCTTGAGCATTATGCATAAAAACCAAGGAAAACACAAAATAAAACGAAGCAACCAAAACATTCAGGAAAGCTCCCATAGAAATGAGATCGGATCCAATGCCCGCCGCCGTTAAATTCAAAACAGGTGAATGCGGTATTAATTATGATTTTTATCATTCTAATGTTTATTGATACAAATCTGATATCATATTATTGAACAGGAATGTGCGAATGTCGAGCTTCTGGTGATCCACATTACAAGACCTACGATGGACAAACAATTCACTTCATGGGGGTTTGTAAATACACAATGTCACGTCTGCTAGACGAAGCTGATCCTTGTTATTTCAATGTTGAGGTGAAAAATGAAAGACGTAATGGAAAAACGCATGTTTCCTATACAAGATTAGTGGACCTGAAAACGCACGGAGTAACAATAAGGCTTATGAAAGACAGAAAAGTTTTGGTAAATCTATATTAATCATAATGAATATTGTTCGTTATAATCAACTATATCAGAGACCTATTAATTACTATATCAGCGACCCATTCATGAATAAGGGACTCTTTCAGCAACGAGCAAACCGTCATATTTAGTTTTGAATCTATTCATTAAAAAAAATAAGTAGTTATTAAATAATCAATTAATAATCATTATGCTAATTCTACTAATAAAAGAACTTTAAATACGAGGGTTGTCCCAGAAAATCGTAGACATCGTTAATGCGAATGTAGTCGAGGGTTGTATCTTTATAAACTTTGTATTGATACATTTGGCATACAAATTGGCTTCTGTATATGTAAAATCAATAATTAATCTTAAATAGAAATTTTTTTATTGAAGAAATAAATACATAGGGTGATGTCCACCGGCGCATGATAAATAACGTCATGGATTCCGGCGACTGCGGTTAAGAATATGGCTGATGTCAGCAACTCATAAATTCTTGTTATTTATTAAAAATAGACTTGGCACCCATCGAATATATACACGACACATATTTCCCTCACTTGACAAGATTCTCTGCACTTTAAATTTACTTATCTGGATCTTCTCTATTATTTATTTTACTGTTCAACGCCGGTCGTCAACAATGATTTTTTTGACCAAATTTAAAACCTACTGTCTGACCATTGCCCCTCTTCTTGGGTCCTCGTTTAGTTTTGTCTGTCCATTCGTCGGGAAATTTCTTGTACCACTTATGTACAAATGCTCCACAAACATTTTCATACTTTTCTGATGTTTTCATTTCTTACTTTGTCTAAGACGGGATCAATCCACGATCAATGCAATATATCAGTACCGTTTTCTGCTCCGCTTATACAGTTGACGTCGCCGTTTTTTGAATGATTGATGAGGAGGTTGCATTATGAACTGCTTCATAATTTAATTGTTTATAACGACAATGAAGATAATAAAGCATGGCTGTACCCGTAAAATGCAGTACTTTCTGTCGATTAGATTCTTATACTATTTATTCATGCATCGATAAGTATTCAACTAGTTCTGATATCGATTATTTTTTCGGCACTTTAAAATTTCGGTCTGCGCCGGAACGGTCCAACCGCTCTTCTGATAATTCAATTAATTTTTAGTATCAACGGCAGATTTCAACTCTGTTAACATTTGATACTTCCCAGATAGTTAAATTCTCATCCGGGAAAATATCGTAAAGATGTAATGCCAAATAAAGAAATTGTGGGCAATGTCTACGTTTTTCTGGGACAACCCTCGTATATAAACGTGCATGTCTGGTCCATGCTGCCAATTTATCTGTTCTTAAATGATGCTATTCAATTTGAAGACGTTTAACATGATTTAATTACAGAAAAGAACAGATTATTTGTGGATCTTTTGTTTTAACAGTACGATATGTTTAATAAAGAAATTTTCTTACAAAGACATCTGCTTTAAATCTGAAGCTTTCTTCAATGTTACAAAAGAGGAATAACTGAATGGAACAGTATACAGTTGTTGACTGGGGTTGAGGTCAACAGCTAATTTGTTGGACCCGAGGATGAACTGTTGACCGAGGCCGTAGGCCGAGGTCAACAGTTCATCCAAGGGTCCAACAAATAAGCTGTTGACCGAGACCCCTGTCAACAACTGTTTTGTTATACTGGTACCCTTTTTCGATCTGAAAAATAATATTGAGACTCCGTTCTACAACTTCTGTCAATTTCTCAGCTGTGCGATCAGCGACAGATTGAGATTAATGGAGCATTAATACGGTACTGTATTCTACTAGAATAATCTGTGAAGTTCGTATTGCATTCTTAATGTTTTTACCATCTCTGTCCTTCAATATTTTTGTTATATCTTCCTCCGTCACTCTCACAGGATCAACTCGCTGCCATTTTGAAACGATGCGCGATGTAAACAGGTGATTAGGGAAGATAACTCTTATATTTGATCCTTTCAAGGGGCCCGCATGGGGAGCGTTCTTTTTTTTACAACTAATCAACGAAAATTATCAAATTTACATTATTCGGCGTCTTTAACTGAGGAAATAAATAAAATAACCGAAATAAACACGAAGCTTGTTGTCATAACAACACTAAAATATCTTGCCGGTCAACAGTTCGTCACGTGACCGGTCCAACAGTCGATTTTAACAGTTCGTTTGGACCGGCTGTTTCTAATAGTCATTATGTTGGACTTTTTCTTGTATAGACTATGAAGGGGAAAATATCTAAGGGTATAACAATATTACTAATTGATCATTGTTAATCCTCAAATGGGACAAAATCATCAATATGTGCGAGTACAAATAAAGAAATATTACTTACCCTCACAATAAAAACGTTAGAAAGCAAAACTAACCAATTTTCATCATTTTAGATCAACGGACACACAATATCTCTGCCTAAGAAATTAGATGGAAATGGCAATATAGTACCCGGAGACTTTGATGACTGGAGATTTTATGTATTTAAAGCGGGTAAAACTCATGTTAAAGTTGTAACAAAGTGCGGATATAGTCTCTTTTGGGATGGCAAGTCCAGTGCTGTGTTCATGGTTTCGGCACGCTTCGCACCAAAGATGGAGGGTCTGTGTGGAGACTGTAACAAAAAGCAGGATGATTTCAGAACTAAGGAGGGTGTGGATGTAAGCAAGAGAGGGAAAAGGAAACATGCACTGGTTGGTGACAGCTACCAAGTTCCCGATGATTCCGATGCTGCACATACGTAAGAAAAAGTTTATACCTATCAAATGAATTTTTAAAATTAATATCTATATTATAATTGTGAACGGAAAAAAATCCGTTTAGAGTGAAAAACAATTTAAAACATTTGTAGTATTGTGTCATAGTTGAGTGACTATGGGTATCAATGTTAAACGTCTTCAACTTCAATAGCATCATTTTAGAACATTTGAATTTGCAACATGGACCATTTCCGAAACAAATGCTTATTAGGGCTATGTTCAATTCTGGGTATTTTAGATTTTCAAACGAAATTGATCTATACATTTCTAAGTTTCATATACGATGCTGTGCTTACTAAGCAGGATTCTTATTCACCTTTTTCACTTCATTGTATTATACAACATGTTGTTTTATTGAAGGTTTGCACCTGAGCCCTCTTTTAGATCCCCTCTTTTCTTTTTAATCTATAATTTTTTCGAGATGCAGTTTTGTATTGGTAATGTATTTTCCCGCAACTTGGTGTTTAAAGTGTTTTTATTCAATTGCGTACTCTAACCTGCCTGCGTTGTTTGACTCTAATTCACCTTTCTTCCGTTATTTCATTTTGTATTTCGACGTTTTGTTGTTTTGCTGTGGGTCCTTCAATCGAGGTATTTCATTCAGAATCATAGAGGATCTAAAATGCTGTTATACTTAATTTGTATATTATATGGCACGAGTTGCTTCCCCGAGCTTTTCTATAACATCTCAAGTAAACATTACAAAAGCGTTTCGTTTTTTAGGGGGGGAGGGTAATTATTGTGATAGTTATCAAATAGCGTACAAGCAAACATAGCAGTCCTTTTCAGCAAAAACGTTTTTGTTTAGAATTTTGAAAAAATAGAATTTTGCATCTCATAAACCGCTTTATCATTGCAAAATTTGATGCCTACATCCATAACGTCACTATGCATATTATGATTTTTGACCAATGCTAAACGTCTTCAAAATCAATAGCATTATTTAAGAAAAGATCAATTTGCATCATGGACCAGACTTGTACGTTTCGAGTACTTAATCCTCGTCAGTGATCCTCAATCTAAAGAGTGCGAAAATTATTATGTCCAGAAATGTACCGAAAAATGTAGCAGGATGGGTGGGAAATCTGCTCTAAAATGATGCTAATGAATTTGAAGACGTTTAACATTTGTACCACTTGGTGAGTGTCACTGTTGGTGGACCAAGACTCCCCGAGGGCACATGTAGCTAAGTTCGATCAATTTCGTTTTGTCGTTTCTTCAAACGCATTTGAAAATTTCTGTTAACAAAATTCTCTTAAATTTCTAAAACCTGGGTCCTGTAGCATCATATCACAGCCATTTTGCTACGTCTTTCGGTATATTTAGGACATGATCTTCACAGATTTTTGTCATATTTCATTGTTTAGATTGAGGATCACTGACGAGGGTTTATTACCCGAAACGTGCATGTCTGGTCCATGCTGTTAATTTATCTGCTCTAAAATGATGTTAATGAATTTGAAGACGTTAAACATTTGTGCCACTTGGTGAGTGTCACTGCTGGTGGACCAGGAGTCCCGAGGGCACATGTAGCCAAGTTCGATCAAGTTCGTTTGGTCGTTTCTACAAACGCATTTGAAAATTTCTGTTTACAAAATTCTCTTAAATTTCTAAAACCTGGGTCCTGTAGCATCATATCCAAGCCATTTTGCTACGTCTTTCGGTATATTTAGGACATGATTTTCACAGATTTTGGTCATATTTCATTGTTTAGATTGAGGATCACTGACGAGGGTTTATTACCCGAAACGTGCATGCCTGGTCCATGCTCTAAATTTATCAGCTCTAAAATGATGTTAATGAATTTGAAGACGTTAAACATTTGTACCACTTGGTGAGTGTCACTGCGGGTGGACCAAGAGTCCCCGAGGGCACATGTAGCCAAGTTCGATCAATTTCGTTTGGTTGTTTCTTCAAACGCATTTGAAAATTTCTGTTAACAAAATTCTCTTAAATTTCTAAAACCTCGGTCCTGTAGCATCATATCCAAGCCATTTTGCTACGTCTTTCGGTATATTTAGGACATGATTTTCACAGACTTTGGTCATATTTCATTGTTTAGATTGAGGATCACTGACGGGGGTTTATTACCCGAAACGTGCACGCCTGGTCCATGCTGTAAATTTATCTGCTCTAAAATGATGCTAATGAATTTGAAGACGTTAAACATGATGTTACAGGACCCACGTTTTGGAAATTAAAGATTTTTCTAATGTTCGACGTTTGTCTGCTGTAAAAGTATTTTCAAGACAGGAAATCAACAATTTATTTCAAGCGATAAGAAGTGCAATTTGCTCAGAAGAATTGAAGAGATGACCAATAGAATTCAATTAGTGCAATTTTGCTTTGCAGTTGTACTAAATATACTCCTGATCCAAAAGATTGTACTGCATCTCAACTGAAAATGGCTCGTAGTGATGAATTCTGTGGTCCATTTACATTTTCAAATGGATCCGAGGCATTCTGGGAGTGTCTCGTTGATATTGGAATGGAGAGAGAAGAGCTGTACAAGTCATGCGTCATTGACGTCTGCAACAATGCAGACGATATGAAGGCTGCCAAACAAGTTGCTTGCAGTGCTTTAACGAATGCCATTGAGCTTTGTGCGGAGTTAAGCGACCAAGTCACCATTCAACTCGCTAAATTCTGTGGCGGTACATTAAGATCATCTAAGCATGATTTTGTCATTTTAGTTTTTTTACAGTATTGATCAATCAATCTATCAATATGATATTTTAAAATTGAATTATGAAAATAAAATCTGAGTCACCACTTGGAATAAAACTCTCTTTAAATTCTGAGAAAAAAAATCACAATCGTTGAAAATAACAAAAGCCTCTCCTACATGATGAATATGTTGTTATCAGAGCTATATGAAAGCAATACTAGAATTTCGTGTGATTAAGTACAAAAGAAAGACTATTCTCATGTATTCCATTTCTAAAAGATCTCTTTGCAGAAAATGAATATTTGTGTTTCATAGATGTGCACCTTACATTTTAAATCTCAAAATCTGTCGTAATACCTCTGATTGTATTGAAATTATTTAATATCTAGTTTGATATATGCATCTGTTTTTACAAAAACAGTAAACAGTGAAGAGACAACGTGCAGAAATGACCAAATAATGACGTTTGATACCAGCTGTCCGTCTACTTGTCTGTCAGAAGATGATGAAGCATTGGAGGCGTGTACACCAATGCTGGAATGTCAATGCAAGGATGGCATGTTTGAGGAAAATGGAAAATGTGTGCCTAAATGTGGGCAATTCGTAGATGGCGTATATGTACCGGTAAGTAAATAGAAATAACATGAAAATAAGATTATCGCGTGAAACTGTTTTCATATACCGTATAACTAGAAATTTTCTCGAGATACTTATTTTCGCGAATGATTTGGAATCGAGAAAAAATATTCTCGCGAATAATTGTGTTTTATAAGGTATATCATAAATTGTTATATTCGTTACATTTGTTCATATTGTACATATGTCATTCTTTTCTTTTCCTGATTTAATGTAATGAGGAGTGAATTGGGTGTATTCTTATGATAGAATTAATTAAAACTTCAATAATGAAAGGTACAAAACAGAAACATAGTTTGAACAATTTTTTTTGTAATTTAAGAATGGCGAAAAATTGTACTCGTGAAAATAAAGACACCCTATTTTGTCGTAAAATTGCGAAGTTTGATACTCGCGAAATTTCTGTTTATACGGTAGATCTACACTTGAACACTTAAGGATGGAGAGGTACATTTGTAGTATCAACATCTAAACCAAAAAATCTTCGAAACCAACGAAGATAGATTAACCCTAGGTGGAATATCTTAATTAATTATTGAGAGAAACGAAAAATTAGGGTGTTTTTATAGGCTAAGTATCGCAAGCTAAATTATTGATAATTTTCATGAATTTTCAAGACAGATCTTGATCATGTGTAACAAAACTTAACGATTGAGAAATCCGAATAAAGAAAATAGATTAATGAATTTTTGCTTTAATACTTTATTCACTTAAGCAAATGAGTAAGGAATTGGAGGTTATTATCATCAAGACTTATCTCAATCTGATCAAAGCACAAAATTTATCAACAAAAGTCTGCTGTGACCTTGAAATCGAACAAATGACCTTGGGCCAAGGTCAAGGTGGAAGAGCTTGATGCGGGGAATGCTTGTTTAAAGTTTGAATTCAATGTCAAACAGTCTTTGTTCTATTGGCAAAAACTTGTTGTGACCTTGAGAATCAAATTTGACCTTCGGTCAAGGTCAAGGTGAAAGGGCCGGGCTCATCGATTATACATATGAAGTTTGAACTCTTAATGTCAGATAGTCTTTGCTCTATAGGCAAAAGTTTGTTTTGACATTGAGAATCAAAATTTGACCTTTAATCTAGGTCAGCATGAAAGGTTTACTCATAAGTAACCTACAATCCAAGTTTGAACTCAAAATCTAAAAAATGTAGAAATTGGCACATTGCCAATTCAAAGTTCCATTTTCAAATCGAAATAGCACGAAAACCGTAAATATTGTATTTAGCATTTAAGCACATAAAAGTTTGTAAATTTCCGAAAGAACAATATAAAACACATTTCGTTCAAATCGTGTGGTTTGTTCGGGAGTTATGACAGTTTAAAGATTTGACTTTTGATAACCTCTAGCGAGGACATAGGTAAACTTTTCGACAACCAAAAAAATGTCTCGAGAGCTATATATGCTCTTTCACATGGTACTATTCATTCATACTCAATCTGTGCATCTTTTCTTCGTGAAGTTAATGTCGCTTTGCAGTGTTATCACCGCGTGGAATTTACACGTATTGTGTTGTGATTCCTTACATAGTTTTACGGGTTTTTTATGTTCTAAATTAATCTTAAAACTTATGAGCCTTTGCAGTAGGCCAATGCCTAATTAATCAATCCATATCGTCTAGGTATATGAAAAGTTCACAGCTTTTTTCAGTTTGTCGACGACAGAAAATCATTCCTTTTGACGAACTCTTAACGTGTTTGCAAAAACTATAGATTTTTTCTATATATGTACTTCTTAGGCATTGTCCTACTGCAACGTCTCAGTTATTCAATCAAAATTTACAATCAAAAATATCCATAAGGATTCACAACATCATACGTTTCGATTCCAAGCGTGGGTATTAGTACCTTCACAAGCTTCATGCTGAAATGACGGACTCGCATCTCTAAGGTAGAAGAATGAAATTACATATATCACTAAAGTATCTGTAAACAATTACAACTCGTCTATCGTCGTTATGATATCATAACAACTTTATCACTGACGAGGGTTAAGTACCCGAAACGTGCATGTCTGGTCCATGCTGTAAATTCATCTGCTCGTAAATGATGCTATCGAATTTGAAGACGTTTAACATTTGAACCACTTGATGAGTGTCACTGCTGGTGGACCAGGAGTCCCCGAGGGCATACGTAGCCAAGTTCGATCAATTTCGGTTGATCGTCTCTCTTTTCAACGCATTCAAAATTTCTGTTATAAAAATAATCTTGAAATTTCTAGACCGTGGGTCCTCTAGCATCATATCCCACCCATCCTGCTAGTGTTTCGGTACATTTTTGGACATACTATTTTTCACACTCTTTGGCCATATAACATTGTTTAAATTAAGGATACTGACGAGGATTAAGTACCCGAAACATGCATGTCTGGTCCATGCTGTAAATTCATCTGCTCTTAAATGATGCTATCGAATTTGAAGACGTTTAACATTTCAACCGCTTGATGTGATTCGATATTTTAATGTAACGAGATTTTATTATAGTTTGCGTAATTTTTCTAACGGTTAATTCCCCGCTTGTCATTTTTGAAAAAGTATAACCGGGCTATTTATACGAAAGCTATGAAGGTAATAACGCTTGCATGATAACCTTCACGTAGAGAATAATAGGTTCTATCACGGTCTACTGAGTGAGACATCAAAATTTACATGAGTGACGGAAATTTCGTCTTTTTCCGAGTGGAGCGTAGCGGAATCATCTGATGATCTGTTTCTTCTTCATTGAAACACAAGAAAAAAGGGAATTCAAACAACGTTTCATTCCATCTAACGCCATGTTTCTGACGACGTTACTGTGACGTCACAATAAGATTCTCTTTTATCTTTGGTCAATTGGAGACTCTGTGACAACTTATGTGTCTCACATAGGCTGTCTCACAGGGTACGAGCAAAACTGGAAAAGAAGATGCAATCTGTGGTGCAGCCAATCTTTTTCAAGTCGGTTTAAAGCTGTCACGTATTTAACTATTTTCAGATTGGCGGTAGCTACATGAGTGATGACTGTTCCCAGATGCATTCCGTCAGCAACAATGGACAGTTAGTGTCTAAACAACTTCAATGCGATGTTACGTACAAGAAATGCAGAAATCGAAATTGTATTATTGTGTAAGCATGTGAAAACAATTTCTGAAATAAAAAATTAAAGATGTATCTTTCGCATTACTACTCTTGTCATATCGGCCTTAGTAAATGCAAGCAATCATAGTACAATTATACAGACAAACGGTGATGTTTATAATCCACATTTCAGCGAAACGTATTCTCAAAAAAAAGAAGAAACAATGGACAACCCAAGGAAGGCAACAATATCAAATGAGCAACTTCCCACAGAGCGTTTTTAATTGTAGTCGGTGCCTGTTGCAAATTTTGTCCTCAGTTTATTCCATCTCTTGTTGCATTTTCCTAATTCCTCCTCAGTTTATGTCATTTCTTGTTTATATTCTATTTTGCATCCTTCGGAGGAAAGGTCTTCCAACAAATTGTCGAAATTCCAATGTGGACCAATAGTGCCCCACTTCTTGCCGACATTTTTCTTTACTCGTACGAAGCTAAATTAATTCAATTTTTGGTCTCTGAAGGGAAAAGATACTTCTGACTTTAACTCCACTTGCATATATATAGACGATGTGCTGTCCATCAATTATCCAAAATTCACGGATTACCTCAGCAGAATCTATCCGTCGGAGCTTGAAGTCAAAGAAACTACAGAGACAAACAATCCAGCATCCTATTTGATCATAATGCTGTCCTATGACACTGAAGGTTACATGAACACCTCACTCTATGACAAACGTGACGACTTCAGTTTCAGAATCAAAAACTCCCCTTTTCTGAGAAGCAACATCCCTTCATCGCCTGCTTATGGCGTATTTACGTTATGCAAGAGCAAGTAGCAAATATACAGATTTTGTTCTGAGAGCAAGGCGTCTTTAAGATAAACTTCTCAGTCAGAAATACGTTTGTGATCGACTAACATCGTCACTGAGGAATTTCTACGGTCGATGCTGAGTACTAATGATGTCCCATTGTCCAGAATGGTGAATGATATTCTGTTTTAGACCATTTGAACCATCCAACCAAAGAGTATACTTGTATTTTCCGAAATGGAATTAACCTGATGTGATATTTCTACCGAATTGAAGCGACGTGTGTTGCATGCAAGCAGGAGATGCTGACTCTTCGTGGGCACCTAGTCTCACTTCCATATTGGGAGTTCGCTTCTTTTCATATGGTGGAGGTTTCCTTTTTTGTGCTTTGATTCCTGTTTTATTCTGATTTTGTATGCCTTCGGTTAATGATTTTCAGAATTATCGATTTTGTGGTATTTATTGGGATATGGTCATTATCCATATTTGTCATTGAGAAAACCTACCAACCAGTCAGGGAGAAAAACAAGCAAGCTTTTGCAACAAAGGTGCAATTTAGATTCTTATTACTAGTATGTTCAACAAAGTTGCAATTTAAATTCTTATTACTAGTATGTGACTATGTGAAATCGGACAGAAACTTTTCTCATTTGATTCTAACAAACAATCCTAATTTGAGCACACCTTTCCGTCGCAATAGAGAAGAGTTCTGGATAAAAAAATCTTAACACTGCAGCGCCCTATGGGTGCAACGATAATATCAGCAGCATGGGAAACTTAACAAGTCCCAGTTGTCAATCGGTAAATGTGACTAGCTTATTCAACAGACCACAAAGAAGACCTCGAAGTCATGGCATTCGTAAATATAATAGGCCTGAGATACATAGTTTCTCCTTCGATGACTTGGTTCCATTTTTGAATGAGCCTCTAGGCCTGCATTATATTCGTACCAAATTATATTCTGTTCCTTTACGGAAGTTACACGAAATCTACGAGTATACCAAGGACCTCACATATACCGATACACGTTCCCCATAATACAGACTACAGGGAGTCATCTTGGACATTTCTACTTTTCGTTTATTTCAAGCAGGTAGATCAGATAAATCAGAGGAGAAAACAAACCGTCCTTTCATTAAAGTAAGATTTGCAAACAAAGGTATTGATCGATTGAATCTTGGTCAAATTTTGAATCACAAAACTGTCACAGAAAAAATCCCACCATATTTCAAAAGAAAAGAAACTTCTTGTATTTCCTATAGCTACACGCCAACAGTTGCATCTAAAATTTACAATTACAAACGATTCTTGCAGTGTATTGATTTAAGTAATCTCTCACTACATCCACTTCCTTGCGAATGTTCTTCATCGGATTTCAACTACTCTCCTTGTGGACACGTTATTACTGGTGACCTTAGTACAGTCAAGAACGACAAGTTGAGAGAATTGTTAAAAAAGGGTCCCAAATACAGAGAAAGTATGTCCTTTACATGGAACCAAAATTTCAAAATTATCATGGACTCTTGTGAGCAATATGCAAGACGTTGGGCAAAGAAAGAGGATGCACAGCTCGACACCCTTTCCGAATGGATAAAATCCATCAGAGGGTTACTTTTATCTAGAATTAACCGATTAAAATCACTGTGAACACCAGATTCGAGTCTATATTTAAAGACCCTGATGTTATCACACAGCTTACCTACCTCCAAGAACATTATGTCATCACACCGGCGGACAAAGCCTCAAATAATTACACATTTACTTGCAAAAATTACTATTTCGACAGTCTAGTTAAAGAGTTGGGTTTAAATTCGACACCTGGAAATCCCACTTACACCCCAACAAACCTTTCTGCCTCTGAAATAATAGACAACCACAAATCAGCTCTTGCTTCCTTTGGCTTCGACACTAACAATTTAGATTTAGATTTACCATACTTATACTGCATACCTAAAATGCATAAGAATCCGTACAAACAACGTTTCATCGCTGATTCCTCAAAATGTTCTACCAAATCTGTATCGATCTTACTCACCAAAGTTTTATCTGAAATCAAATCTGGACTTCAAAAATATTGCTTGACAGTGTATTCTCGCAGTGGTATCAATCAGATGTGGATTTTAAAGAATTCGAAGGAACTTTTAGAACATCTGAAATCCACTCATTTTAGTAGAGTTCATTCGATCAAAGCCTTTGATTTTTCGACACTTTACACTACAATTCCACATTCTAAATTGAAAGAAAGACGCGTAAAAATTATAGATAATGCGTTTACAAGTAAGAACGGTAATCGCAAATACAAATTTATTGTTGTTAACTATGACAAAACCTACTTTGTAAAAGAAAAGTCAGATTCTGAAAATAAGTACACTGAAACAGACATTATTCAGATGTTAAACTTTCTGATCGACAACATTTTTGTGGTGTTTGGAGGAAAGGTCTTCCAGCAAATTGTCGGAATTCCAATGGGGATCAATTGTGCCCCACTCCTTGCCGACATTTTCCTTTACTCGTACGAAGCTGAATTCATTCAATCTTTGATCTCTGAAGGGAAAAGATACTTAGCTTCTGACTTCAACTTCACTTACAGATACATAGACGATGTGTTGTCCATCAATAATCCAAAATTCACGGATTACCTGAGCAGTATCTATCCTTCAGAGATTGAAGTCAAACTACAGAGACAAATAATTCAGCATCCTATTTGGACATAATGTTGTCATACGACACTGATGGTCACATGAACACCTCACTCTATGACAAACGTGACGACTTCAATTTCAGCATTACAAACTTTCCTTTTCTGAGTAGCAACATCCCTTCATCGCCAGCTTATGGCGTGTTCATATCTCAGTTGATACGCTATGCCAGAGCAAGTACCAAATATACGGATTTTGTTCTGAGAGCTAGGCGTCTTTCAGATAAGCTTCTTAGTCAGGGATATGTTTGTGACCGACTAACATCGTCACTGAGGAAGTTCTACGGTCGATATGGGGAACTCGTCATACACTATGATGTCCCACTCTCCAGAATGGTGGATGATATTCTGTCATAGACCATTTGAACAATCCAACCAAAGATTGTACTCTATGTCTTCCGAAATGGAAGTAACCGGATGTGACAGTTCTACCGAATTGAAGCGTCGGGTGTTGCATGCAAGCAGGAGATGCTTACTTTTCCTGGGCACCTGGTCTCACTCCCATATCGGGAGTTCGCTTCTTTTCATATGGTGGAGGTTTTTGTTTGTTTGCTCTGGTTCCTGTTTTATCCTGATTTTGTATGCCTTCGGTTTCTAATTTTCTGAATTATCGATTTTGTGCTGTATACGGGGATATGGTCATTATCCATATTTGTCATCTAAATCAATTTTAGTCAACAAAAGAATGGTTTATATTACAATGTCTTGAATCATTGTCATACATTTTACATGACATATAAGAAAAAATAGACATTTTTCAGTTTTGCAGAAAATACATTTAATTTGCAGAGGATCTTATTATTTTAATTTTGTTTTGTTTTATGTTTCTGTGCTCAAAAGCTACCAGCACGAGGACGCAAAACAGAAAATAACAAAGAAATTACCTTTATGCATCATGTGTTGGTGTTTCTAGTTTCGTTTGATTGTTAATTGGAAAATTTTAAATCTCGGTGTGTTTATGTTTCTCTTCATCTCAAATTACTTATTGGAGTCTTGTCTCATTGTCGTTCATTATTGTCCTTTGTTGAAGTTAAGTCTCATTGTAGTTCATTATTGTTGTTTGTTGAAGTTATGCCTCATTGTAGTTCATTATTGTTGTTTGTTGAAGTTAAGTCTCATTATCGTTCATATATGTTGTTTGTTGAAGTTATGTCTCATTGGAGTTCATTATTAGTCCCCTACCAGCAACGCCGAAGGGGACTCTTAGTTTTTGTTGTTTAGATAAATCTCATTGTAGTTCATAATTGTTGTTTGTTGAAGTTATGTCTGAAAGTAGTTCATTATCGTTGTTTGTTGAAGTTATGTCTCATTGTAGTTCATTATTGTTGTTTGTTGAGCTTATGTCTCATTATCGTTCATTATTGTTGTTTGTTGAAGTTATGTCTCATTATCGTTCATTAATGTTGTTTGTTGAGCTTATGTCTCATTATCGTTCATTATTGTTGTTTGTTGAAGTTTATTGTTATGTCTGATAGTAGTTCATTATCGTTATTTGTTGAATTTATGTCTCATAGAAGTTCATTATTGTTGTTTGTTGAAGTTATGCCTCATTGTTATTCAAAATTATTGTGTGTTGAAGTCTTATCTCATTGTTGTTTCTTGAGGTTATGTCTTATTATCATAGTTCATTATTGTAGTTCATTATTGTGTTTGTTGAAGTTATGTCTCATTATCGGTCATCATTGGTGTTTGTTGAAGTTATGTCTCATTATCGTTTATTATCATTGTTTGTTGAAATTATGTCTCATTATTGTTCAGTATTGTTAAAATTATGACTCATTATCGTTCATTATCGTTGTCTGCTGAAGTTATGTCTCAGTATCGTTCATTATCATTGTTAACTTTGATGTATCGTGCGGATGTGTTCCGCTATGGTCAGTGTAGGGTAATCTGAACCGAGGTCTCAAAAATCTACAAAAATACAAAACAGCCAAAACATTAGCACTCGAGCATAAGTGAGTTAAAACTATAGAGCACCAAATGGAGCATCGACAGACCCCTAGCAAGCTAGAGGTGGGACCAGGTGCCCGGGAGGAGTAAGCATCCCCTGTTGGCTAGCCGCACCCGCCGTCGATGTTCATGCTCGAAAATGAAAACAATAAAAAAAAACATGAACTGCACTGTCTCAGGTCATTTCTATATCGAACGTGCTATGGCGATCATGTCAGGGAAAATATTCAAAACACTTACTGTCAAACCCTATGAGTCATGAACGGAAATGTAACAATCATATTGAGAGAATCGTGGTCCCTAGCATTTGGGAGTTTGTCACAAAAGTAGGTCAAAGGGTGAAACATCATAGCATCCATAAAAAAGTTCTTGTCAAATGAAATGAATATGAGAAACAAAAAATTACCAAGTTATTAAAACAAAGTTATTTACCCTGGGATCACAAGATTTAAAATGATTTTATGACAAAGAATACCCATGTAAAATTTGAAAGCCGTTACACTTACCATTTAACGGTTATGATAAAGGTTAACATTTTTGTGACTGCCAGACAGACGGACTGCATACAGATGAACCTTATTTAACATATATATTGCTTATCATTCCTAAATATATGAAGAAGTTTATGATTTGACTTTTCATTTTACATAACGTACAGCTGTTTCCTCGCTTATCCTATCCTCTCAGCTCAAGGCTGCTTTTGAATGAAAGTGATTTCATTGAATGTTTTCATTCATTATTACTTTGTGCAGCTGTTCCATAGTTAATAGGAATTATCTCATAATATTATATAACCAGGATGTAACGTCGATTCTGATTGGCTGGAGTGCGAGTCATTATTTTCCGATAATGACCGCTGACGGAAGATAATGACTTGGTGTGGTATTTGTCCTGATCTCAGTATTTGTCCTCCGCTTTCGCGAAAGCGCGGGGACATTAAAACCGGTTCGTCCGTCCGTCTGTCCGTCTGTCCGTCCGTCCGTCTGTCCGTCAGTCACAAAAACTTTAACCTTGTGCATAACTTTTGAATGGTAAGTGATAGGGCTTTGATATTTCACATGTGTATTCCTTCTGATAAGACCTTTCCATGGATACCAAAATTTTTGACCTTGTGACCTTGACCTTGGACTTTGACCTACTTATTAAAAACTTTAACCTTGACCATAATTTTTGAATGGAAAGTGATAGGGCTTTGATATTTCACATGTGTATTCCTTGTGACAAGACCTTTCCATGGATACCAAAATTTTTGACTTTGTGACCTTGACCTTGGACTTTGACCTACTTATTAAAAACTTTAACCTTGACCATAAATTTTGAATGGAAAGTGATAGGGCTTTGATATTTCACATGTGTATTCCTTGTGACAAGACCTTTGCATGGATACCAAAATTTTTGACCTTGACCTTTGAGTTCGACCTACTTTTCAAAAAACTATAACCTTGTCCATAACTTTTTAATGGAAAATGATAGGGCTTTCACATTTCACATGTGTATTCCTTGTGATGAGAC
Source organism: Pinctada fucata (assembly GCA_028142955.1). Classification (NCBI taxonomy): domain Eukaryota; kingdom Metazoa; phylum Mollusca; class Bivalvia; order Pterioida; family Pteriidae; genus Pinctada; species Pinctada fucata. The sequence continues at coordinate 23,205,459 of AP027114.1, read as the reverse complement.
CTTTCTGTTGGTAATAACATTCTGACCTTGTGACCTTGTCCATGGAGGTTGACCCACATTTAAAAACTTCAACCTCGACCATAAGTTTTTGATGGTAATTTAAATCATAGGTCTTAAATATTTCACATGTGCATACCTTTTCATAAGCCCTGTCCCTTGGAAACAAAACACAAGTTTGGACCTTTTGACCTTTTCTTGGAGTTAATCTTTCATATTTAGAATGTTGATAATATATGAGATATATTATTAAAACTTAAGAATGGGGGGATGTCTGTAAGCATTTCTTTAAAGACAAACACCCAAAAGCGGGGGACCACAATTCCTTTAATTTGATTTTTACGATATAAATTACCATATTTATTTTGTTTAATTTTTAAACTTTAGATAAACTTTTTTAAAAAGTGCAAATAATTTTTGAATTCTTGATTAAAAGTTTTATCATATACTCTAATTTACGTTACCGTTCACAAGCTTTCCCATTGGCCAAAACACGGTCACGTGCAATGCGATTAATCGTCGTATTGAACCGGTCATATTGACGCGTTTCAGGTTTTGTGTATTAGAGGAAAACGGTAGTCGGCAGCAAACTATCTGTTTCTGACATGACTGAGTATGCTATTTGGCAGCATTTTTTAAATGAAAAAAATAATAATAAAAGATGAAGTGTAAAACACTTAAATACTAGAATACAAAATGTTTATCTGAAAGAAAAAATGTAAAAGTGAGCAGTGTTAGGGAACAAAACATTATGGTTACCCTTTTCTCTTCCAGTTTTCGTGTATATGATAAAACGATTATAGCACAGATGATTCGGTCGATATGATGATTTATGGAGTGATAAAACCAATATCAACCTCGGCCTTCGGCCTCGGTCTATATTGCATCGACCTCATCACTGTGCAATAATTGTATAATATCTTCGGCCTCGGTCGATATAACAAATCTCATCGGGTCATTATAATGACATAATGACTTCGACCAAGTCCATATTTGTATAATATTAGGACATTGTGTCAGAAAATCAGTGAATGAAAGTCAAATACGAAGCTGAAAATCAGAATACTTAATTCACAATCAAACGCATACAAACTCTTAAAATGAATATAAATCAAACAAGGATAGGGTATCACCATCAGTACAAGGAGGGAAAAGCACTCTCAATGAACGAGAAAAAGTAGACAAATTGACAGAGAGAATAACCCCGCTCCATAGAAACACAAAAGACATTATTGTCTCTCATACCCCTGTATGTGTTACATAGAAGGACCATGAGGCCTCAATACCACTTTCAAAGAACTCCTTATTTTAAGTGGCTAGAAAGCCATCCACTGCAAGTATGACGTCATCATCTGTCTGAAAGTGGGTGCCAGAAATAGCTGCTTTCAGTTTTGGTAATAGATGAAAGTGTGATGGGGCAAGATCAGGTAAATATGGCGGATGCTCAATCAAATTAAAGCCACAATCATGAATGGCAGCCATGGCAGTGACAGACTTGTGAACAGGAACTATGTCCTAATAGAAGAACACACCTTTAACATGTGAGATTTCCACGGCGCTTACGTTTCTTCAACGTTTCTTCAACGTATTCCAAAATTTCTGTTATCAACATTTCTTAAAATTTCTAAAACGTGGGTCCGGTAGCATCATATCCCACCAAATCTGCTACGTCTTTAGGTACAATTTTTGAGATGATACCTGGTAACTTGCACACTCATTTGCCATATTACATCGTTTAGATTGAGGATCACTGACGATGTTTAAGTACCCGAAACGTGCATGGCTGGTCCATGCTGCAAATTTATCAGGTTATACGATAACCAACTGCTCTTAAATGATGCTATTGACTTTGAAGACGTTTAATATTTTCCCGTAACTGTGTCAGAAGTGAAGCATTGTATGCGCCATGGATTATGTGTCCTTTTTGGAAATAATCTATCAGCAAAATATCTTCTGCATCTAAGAAAACCGAGTCTCACAGCATATAAATCACTCCTCGTATAAAAATCTTGCACGAGGTGAATATTTATAAAGCTCTAGAACCAAATTCATTCGCCTATTGCGTCTCATCACTCTATCTACAGCCATATATTATAACAAACTCATGAAAGATGAAGGAGAGGATATCAATGAATGCCATACTATATATCCAAAGAGAAAGCGCACAAAAACAAGGGAACAAAATTCTACATGGACAAGTGTGACCCAACATACTTTCAGCGTACCCAGCGCAATGACATGTAAAAGTACATGCCAGTAGAAGATAAAAAATAGAAAACAACTCAAAAAAATTAAGTATACCAAAGAACACTTAAAAGCAGAGATACTGAGGTGCTTTGTTTAACATGCACACTGAAATGCAGTAGGTGACATTTCCCGAGCAAAAAAAAAAATGGCAAAAGTAAGTTGAATTAAAAGAGAGAGTAAGACAACTAGGAAAACAGAGAGATTTAACTCCACAGAACAGTTGGAATGTGCTCTTTTATATGTATAGTGTATGATTTTGTAAAAATTAATCTGTCACAAATAAAAAATTTCCCCAAGATGCCTTGACCATGATAATCCGTGAGCTGGTAAATTACTGAACGAGTCATTATAATAAAACAATTGCTGTTTGGAATAAACGAATGAAACAGATTAAGGACATACAGACAAAAACAACACAATGGAAGACACAGAAACCCATGAAACGAGAATTCTTAAACGAGACTCGGTTGGAGCACACGAACCAAAACACCTCAGTTGTTTTGCTCGGTTGGAGCATCCAAAACTGGACTCGGTTGGAGCATCCAAAATTGGACTCGGCTGGAGCATCCAAAATCGGACTCGGCTGGAGCATTCAAAATCGGACTCGGTTGGAGCATCCAAAATCGGACTCGGCTGGAGCATCCAAAATCGGACTCGACTGGAGCATTCAAAATCGGACTCGGTTGGAGCATCCAAAATCGGACTCGGTTGGAGCTTTCAAAATCGGACTCGGCTGGAGCATCCAAAATCGGACTCGGTTGGAGCATCCAAAAGCGAAAACTCAAAGTAGACAAGCCAAGAAATGTGAACGTCATCAAATTCAATAGCATCAGATAAAATTACAGCATGGACCAGACATGTACGTTTCGGATACTTAACCCGCGTAAGTGATCCTCAATCTAAACAATGTAATATGGCCAAAGCAAAAGGGACAAGAAATACCAAACACCAAAGAAATCCAGTTTAGACTATTTTCCACAATTCTAAACACAGAGATACAATAACTGAAATATGTAGAATGTAATAAATGTCTCAGCAATCTTTCTTAGTGCCACGTTTGTTGCATTCTTACGTAACAATATGTAATCATCATCACCACCTTCATCATCGTTAACGATTTTATACATTGGTATCAAAATGTCATCTATCATTCTTGTACTTTCTATCATTATGTTGTAAAAAGAAGCACCCAAATGCAATTTCTGTCTAGTTGAAATGATATATTTTCATTCATAAAGATGGATTTAAAAATGTTTTTTACATAATTACTTGTAACGACATCCGATGTAACAGTATATAAAGGAGAGAGAGCACCATTTTAGACGTACAGTCCATTTACAGTATGAAGTGGTTGATACTGCAGTGTGTAGCCCTGGTTGCTATTATAGCAAATGAACTCCAGCCAACATTGGCAGGTAGGATGAAATTAATTAATTTTTATGATATATCTTTTTTGTGTGACCTAGCGTTACAGTGAGCACGATTAGTTTTATGGTCATTATCCATATTTGTCATTTCTATCATGAATTGTTTTGACGTTAAGATGGAAAGGCCTGATGATTCTGGTCATTAATAAATGCACAAGACTGGTATATCATCAGGTCAAGCATTTATAAAATATAATTTCAAACACAGATTCTGAAAAAAAAACCTCAAAAGGAACAAAGTTTTCTTTAAGTTTTGATCAGATGGATCTTTATCTTTTTTGATGAATAATGTCCTAGATTAAGATTTGATATACTTGGAAAGTCACACTTTTCTTATTTCTTGCAGCATTTAAATTTTATCTTTGTTACTTCTTCTACAGATTGTGCAGCTAATGCGTCATTAAAGAAAGGCCAATGCCGATGTAATAAAGGTTTCTTTGGCGATCCTTTCGTAGAAGGATGTGCAGGTAAATCTATCAAAAACCATTCAATTACCTTACTTGTTTTTAAGTCGTAAGATAGTTTATGACTTTTTTTTCTAGATATAACCGTTGTATGATGTATGTATTAGATTAACGTGATGATCCTTTAATTCATATTGTACTTATTTAAGTAGATATTTCATGCAATATATGATGCATACATCGAAAAGGATTGGGCAACAAATTTGGCAATACTAGATAGAGTCAACTCTTTTTTAAAATTACATTGTATAACACAATGTTCTAATACCCTGTTCACTAAATCTCGAGCACCTTGATGTTTTGTTGTTTCACAATTTCTTATCTATATTTAGAAACTTTTCTAAAAATTTAAAAATTTAAAACCATTTACATGTATAGGTATCGAGTCACCCTCACACCTATCTTCAAACTTTTTTTTCAAACACAACAAACATGTAAACACTACACAGACAAGGACTTTTTTAATGTAAACACAGAACATAGATTAGCATACGTCGGCCGATCCGTGGTCCAAGTGAGGTTCGAACCAGCAACCTTTCGGTCGCTGGCCCGACACCCTATCTACCAGACCACGGCGCTGAAGAATTAAACATTTTGTCCACCAGAACGCCATATGTTAATATCAGTTCGTGTAGAGTCCGACTTCACTAATCTTAGTACGACTTCACTAATCTTAGTAAAGAAAGTACTTGTATGCAGTAGGTTTTTCACCGTATCCTCTGAACTGGACAAAAGCAATTATGGATATATTTTTGTTACATGTACAAACCAAAGGTTTTCATAGTTTGAAAAATATTTTGAATGCTTCATCAGATTATTCACAGAAAATAATAAAATCCAGGTACTCTAGATTTATGAACAAAGAAAGTATGAAAACATCCAGTTACTGAAAATGTGGAAATTTTCATGTAGGGTTAATTTTCGCGCGTTTTTCGCAATTGCATTATCATCGCCAAACTAATTCCCACGTTAACATTACAACCAGTATAAAAGACTAAAGGAAGTACTCCTGATTAAAAATTACCCCACTCGTACTGTTTTAATCATCATTTCGCGAAAATTTCACCCAGCAAAAATAAACACGTCTGCAGCATTATTATATTTCTTCTACAGCGAAGGCTCTTCGAATGATAACGAAATTTTCATTTCTTTCAGAGATGTGTATGTGCAGTGCTCGAGGGGATCCACATTATGTAACATTTGACGGCAGAAAGATCCATTTCCAAGGCAACTGTAAATACGTACTTGCCCGGTCCACACATCCGGATTGTAGGTTAGAGGTCACTGTGAAGAATGAACATCGCTCAAAACGCTCCGTCACCTTTACAAGAGAGCTCGACTTTACGTACAATGGGATTACTTTACGGCTTTTACCTGAAAGGAAACTAAAAGTACGTATCATTTGACCGTACCTATCTCTTTACAAAATGTAAAACAAAACCATCAATTACCCTATGACAAATAAATAATATAGACAAAAATCTATACCATTCATGTCAAACGTCTTCAAATTGAATAGCATCCTTTAAGAACAAATAAATTGGCAGCATATTCTTCCAAGAGTTATTTTCTACATTATGTTAACATTTTCCTCATTTTAACGGGACAAGCTAGTCAAAATGGAATATGATTATAGGAAATTTTGAAATAAACAATGAACGTGCCGAAGAAACTGATATGAAAACTGACTTTTGGTTTGGAGAATCACTGATGAGGATTCATTGTCCGAAGCATTTATGTCTGGTGCAGCACATTTTGAAATGTTTTTCTCGCACATTGGATAGGTTGATTCCCCTTTTCGGCGGTGCTGGAGAATTCGATCCGGCACCCCTGATTCGGCATTCTTGATTGTTCCTTTATGACGTCCCAGACAAACTGACGTACGTTATTTATTTCACGTGCACATACATTTAGCATGACGTTCAGTCATTCTGATGCATAAACAAGAGGACTTTGAAGGTTGAATGTGCGAGAAAAATAATCAAGCACCACATTTGAGTTCCGGATACAAAAATATCAGTCTCGGGTGGCTAACGCCTCGGTTGGGACTTGATCAATCCCCCCTGGACTGATATTTTTCTATCCGGAACTCAAAGTGGTGCTAGATTCTATTAGTCTAGCAGGCTACTCTCTGGCTTGAAGCATCTCGGTTATTCCTTATTTTCGAATAACAGAGTTACTTCCCGTTTGGGACGGTATCTGACGAAGACTAATTGTGACGTCATCAAATTCTTTGGTAACAATCCTAAAACTCTGGGAAATGACGGTATAAAATCGACTTTATCATAATATTTTCATGACGTCATAATAATTTTACGTCAGATCATACAGTCTCAAATGGGAGATAACTCTCTTCTCCATAAAAAGTCAATATCTTTTCTCAGGTCGATGGATTGGAAACAGATCCTTGTAACTATGTAAGCCCGGATGGATCTATCAGTATTAACTGTGCTGGGAACGTCCTGCGTGTGGTGACAAATCCTTGTGGAAGCATCTTAGAATGGAGTGGAGGACATTCTGCCCAAATCATGATCCCTAAAATTTATGCCGGAGGAAATAATTTATCTGGGATCTGTGGTAACTGCAATGGTGATCCAAGTGACGATCTGATTTCTCAATTTAGACGCGATGTAGCTAATGAGGAAAATGCAGATCACAAGTTCGGGAGTAGCTGGCAGGTTGCTGATGACTCTGACATTAAGGATCAAGAAGTGTATGAGATTTATTATTTTAAATAGGAAAATGTATCCAACAAGGCCGAGGTGTAACTATTTTAATAGAACCGATGCAAAAAGCAGAATGATAAGTAGGAGGTCCCCACCAAGACAATGGCAGAGATACCAGTGTAAAGCACATGAGCAGGAGACGAGAAAGAAGGGGTAACACGAAAATCTACTATGAATGGACAGACAAATACTAAGACGAAAATTACATCAAAATATTTATATGACCAATCATTAAAGGAGAAATATGATGGACAACAGATATATGCAAAAAGGAAGGATACACATGTCGACAAGTAATAGGCCGAAAACGAAATTTCCGAAGCAAACTTATAAATGTACAAATGAACAGCTTTTACAAGATAACTGTTGTCAGATTGAAAGTTGGAAAAATAAACCTCTCATAAATGCTTTAACGTCTTTAGGTCCTTTACCTTTTTCTTCTCGTCTACAAAATAATTGATTCATGACTTTTGTCTGAACTATTTCACCACAAGGTACTAAAATTGAGTTTTTACTTCCACAGATGTACAGATGAATTTTTTCCGATACCAAAATGTACTGAAAGCACCAAGTTAGCTGCCGCTGCTCCGGATAATTGTGGAATTCTAGATCCTAGTATAGATGGACCGTTTAAAGAATGCTTAGTGGAAGCAGACATTAAGCTCAAGGAGTACGAAGACTGCGTTTTTGACTATTGCCTTTTTTCAGAAGAGCGACAGGAATTATTCAAAGAGGCTGTCTGCAGCATGCATAATAACTTGAGACAACTTTGCAATGATTTCGGATATAATATCACTTGGAGCGATCCAAACTGCCGTATGTATTACCTTAGTAAAAAGCGGATTGATTCGAAAAAAATAGATATGAATTTTAATGCTGGCATTTAGCGTTGGTAGATAACTTGGTTTGAAAGAATGGTGAGTTTTCTGTGGTGTTGTGACATCTTTGTTTATCTCTGTATTTTTGTTTGTTATCTCTATGTTGCCGGAAAAGCTAGATGGCAGACATTTTGTACGTATTTTTTCTTTTCTTCAATTGAGGTATTGATAATTCTTATATTGTAAATATTACGTGGACCAAATGTAAAAAATAGCATCCACCCGAATCGTCATCAATGAATGAAGAGCATGACTAATAATGTATACAAAAAAGCTAAGGACAAAACTGTACGGACTAGTCAGTATCGTTGTATCACTTTAATATTTTGGCTTCATCAATAAGTGAGAGGAAAACAAAAGCCTAAACAATTCAAAATTGAATATAATACGTAAACACTCCTCACAAGAATAACAGCGAATGCCCCGTTGAGATGAGACCATGTGTCCGGGAAGAGTAATGATACATGTATCCCGGTTGCTAGCAACATTCCTTACATGAGTCGAACAGCAAAGTTAAGAAAAATCAATGTCCATTTTTAGATAGAAAATTAAGATTTTATTGCATTCTGACGTTCATGTATCATAACTTTCAAACTTTTTCAGCCATTCAATGTGGTAAAAACGAAGAGTACTATGACACGATGTCTGGGTGCCAACCAACGTGTAGAAACCCCAACCCCAAAAAATGTAAGCTGCCAGCATCAAGTGGATGCGGATGCAAGAAAGGTTATGTTCTCGGCGCCCTGGGGCAGTGTGTACACAGAAACACAGAATGTGGATGTTTATATGATACGGATGGAAGATACTACCCGGTTGGAGTCTGTTTTTTCCCTTAATTCGGAAGTTAATAACTCTTTGATACAAATAATCCTAAACATAATTATCACAGCAGACCACACACCCATGAAAAACAATGGGAAGGGAACAAATAAATCAATCCGAAATTGCAACTTTATTGAAAAACAATATTTCTCAAAAGGATAGGCAATTCGGAATATTATATCTAATTTTTTTTATTAATGAATGAATAATCCAATCAATCAATCTTGTAAGCGTCGAATATTAGAATTGAGTCGAGGTAGGACAAGCCAATTCTATAGAGAAAAATATATATGGACAGATAATTAGAAACACTTGCATGATAGATGAGATATGATTCCTTCGGAAAATAGACTTCTCCGACGTTCTTTTCTTTAATTAATTAAGTTTAAATTGTATAGCCACAAAAATGATAGTTTCTATATTCATTAGAAGTCTAAACTTAATCTCCCAAAAGAAAATAAGATGTCAAAAAGAGATATGAAATTATTATATTACTTGAAACGTATGAAATTATTTCTTTTAACTATTAACATTATTTTGTAAGTCTGAAAAAATTACGATGTCGATTCTTTATTGAATGTGAAAATTTGGTCAAACACTTAGTTCATTTTGATTGTATTCCTATGTAGCTTGGAGCAACATTCACAACTCCTGATTGCAAAATGGTTAAAGAATGTAAAGTACACACACGGAAATCAAGAATTATGACAATACAGGATATGGGACCTTGCTCTGAATTTGGTTTTTGTACTAATGAGGATGGTGACTTCAAGTGTGTATGTCAGCATGGAATGAAGGGAGATGGGCGAACTTGTACCCGTAAGTTGCTATCTCAACTTTCTTGAATCATTATCAATGTTTCTTGTTATCCTTTCTTCTGGAATACGTTTTCATATCATGTGGAATATTTTTTCACATCATGGTTCGGAGGACTAAAATATCAAGAAACGGTTGCTAATTGTCAATGGTGTGACTAGGAGAAAAAAAAGTACAACGTTATATTACATTTGTACCTTTTTGGAATACCCTTTATTCACTGATAAGGTTTTTATTGTCTGTCGTTTTCTCCTTGTGCTGAGTTTGGAAAAGGATACAGAAATTACAATTTTTTTTTTCATATTGATTATTACATTTTTATGCATAGAAAAGCTGGAGTTTTATTTCAGCTGACTGTAGCGGTGAAGTTCACTATGTCGATAAGACATGTACAAGTCAGCCAAATAAGAGGAAAACATGTGGAATACCCGAAGCTAGTAGAATTGTTTCCATTGAGCTGAAGGAGCAGCACTCCGAAACAGAATGTGTAAAAGACGAAACGTTTTGGCTATGGAATGGAAGAGATAATAAACACAGGTTTTTAGTCAGAGCTGGATGTAGCGGAACGTTTACTGTGGGTTATTACCTAAAAGGTACAATCATATCTAATTGTAGATTTAGACGCAAAAGATATATCACATCAATGTTAGCTAGAATAGAATTATTGGCTAGCGTCGTAAGGTTCATTTGATCATTGACCTCGGCAATTTGCATGGAGATAATTAACGTTCCAATACATAAATATTTAAATTGATATCAGTCACCACATAAGTTGACATAACAACAATATGATCTCTTTGGACGTTCTTATTTTGAAATTCGTCGATGCTCAACAAAGTACTCTATTGTGAGTGCTGTTGAGATTATCGTCAGGATCTTCTTTAACTCATTAAAGACATGAAATGTTCCAAATGTCAACTCCTATCCCCATGTCAACCCCCTCCCAAATAAAGGAAGCAATAACTTCTAACTCATATTCTGTAACAATGACTAATGCTGAAATATATCTTCTATGGTGATAATTTCAGTGCATCAGATGCGCATTTCAACTAGTAATGCCTCATAAATGCTGCTCGATACCGACGTTATTGAAATCTTAGAGGAAAAATGTGTAGAGTGAAACTCTTAGAAACTTGATCTTAAATCTATGCTATAGTGCCAGCTAAAGATTTTTTCGAAAAACATGCATTCTATCTAGCAAGTAAAAGTCCAACCTCTTAACACAAACTGCAATGCATGCAATTTTCCTACGCCGGCGTTTCTTAGATTTTCTCCGAACCTCACCAGAACAATGTATCATAACTGATGTTTGAGACCGAAAGGGGAATTAAATAGTGATTTTTTTAAAAGAAATAAGTAGAAAAATGTATTTTTAAACAATAGTCTTTAAAACGCTCGAGTTAAAGCTGGATGCAAGATGTAAACCCACACACTCTTCCAATTACGCTACCATGAAATTCAACACAACCTTTATGATATCTCATTTCTGATCTCTGACTCTAACATAAACGTCAATTACTCTAATACAAGAAGCAAACTTCTTTTAACTGAATATGAAGCATCCGTGTCACATAAAGAGAAGGATAAGTTTAATGTCAAACTTATTAGAATAAAACAAATTAAGAACTTTTCATGAAACAAATTTTTGTAAATTATTAATTTTTCTTTTAGATGCATGTACTGAGACATGTGGAACTAATGCCTACTTCAATAGTCGAAAGCAGAAATGTGAATGTAAGAAAGGTTTCTACGGTGACCCGAAGGCGTCATGCAACAGTAAGAGTCAATTTATTTCTATTACTTTTTACTTTATTGAATTTGGATGTTGTCTCAGAAGCGAATTTTCCACTATGAAACGTAGGATCATGCGCAGAATGGAAATAACTTTAGTAATGTTATTTTCAAACTGATGTACAACTTTAAGATAGTATAGTAATGACTCTATCATCGGGGTGATTATTTTTGGTCTCTATAGGAAAATAAAACCATTTTCATTGATGTTGAGATTTTTTTGGAACGCTTGATAAGGAGTGCTTTTGTTTTTGTTTACGTCATCTTCAAACCTTTACCAGCGTTTAAAAACAACGTCATTATTCGGTGTTTAGTGAAGGATCAATGTCCAGTTGATAAATGATATCACAATTCATTGCGTTTGCAATGTGCAATCTGATTGGCTAAACGATCAAACACTGCAATGGTATCCACATTTCACTAAACTTTTTCCTATGACGTCATGTGTTCCGATGACGACGTCTTTGAAAAGCATGTATTTCCTACCTCATTACTGACCAATGCGAAAAGGGTTACAACAATGGTGTTTTACAAAATCTGACTGGATATCGATTCGCGGGTAAAACAAATTTCTGACAGGGTATTCGCCGAACCCCTGTCTGTTTTTGTAATTCACGCATGGCAACCCCTTAATTTGTGATTTCATTATGAAATAGGGATGTGCGTGTGCCGTGCCTCAGGAGACCCTCACTACCGCACGTATGATGGTCAAACAATACACTTCATGGGGACTTGCAAATACACATTGTCGCGTCTGCTAGATACAGCCGATCCTTGTTATTTCAATGTTGAAGTAAAAAATGAGAGACGCCATGGTAATAATCGAGTAACTCACACGAGACTTGTGGATCTAAAAATGCATGGAGCAACAGTCAGGCTCATGAAGGACAGGAAAGTTATGGTAAGAAAGGAACTCATTACTCATGTAACTCATTGTATTATACGCATTACGTAATGTAAATGGATTCTTCCTAGCCTTTTTTAAGAAGAAAAAATAACTGATAAGCCATAGGCCACATATAAATGCGTATCTTCTCTAATCCTAAACCCTTGCATAATTGACACATATCTTGGTTACATTTTAATTGCAATATATATTCGTACTTTTTGAATATTCACTCCAGGGAATTTATTAGTAAAGGGAGTCAAAGTTATATAATTGGCATAGCAAGCCAGACTTGTTTGTCAATACTTGGAGAAAAGCTTCTGATAAAATTGTATTTTATACTTATGTATATGTTCCAGATTAATGGCAAGGAAGTATCTCTGCCGCAGAAAATAGATATGACCGGTGAAATAGTACCTGGAGACTTTGATGATTGGGGAATTTACGTATTCAAAGTAGGAAATAACCACGTCAAAATAGTAACAAAGTGTGGCGTGTCATTGCTTTGGGATGGAAAATCTAGCGCTGTTCTCATGGTACCAGAAAGCTTCGCTCCAAATATGGAGGGCTTGTGCGGAGATTGTAACCAGAAGCAGGATGATTTGCGCACAAAAGAGGGGAAGGTTATCGGTACAACATGGAAGAGAGATCATAGATTTATAGGAGATAGCTATCAAGTACCAGACGATTCTGACTCTCCCGAAACGTAAGTAACAGTAATAAGCATGCAGTATTTCTAAAGAAGAAAGATCAAAGGTAGACAGAATTACCATCGAAATTGTGTTAGAATCATCAGACGGACACTTGACATGGGCCAATCGACATCCTTGTACCAGCGCATTCTTAAGAATTGCACTCTGACTGACTGTGACGACAGACCTCCATGACGGGCCCTGCCCAAACCTCTTTAGAGTCAACAGGGCCCCGACCACCTGTCTCCTCTGAATGTCAGTTGGACTCCTCGGATGATCACATGCATGAGTTCGCTACAGCCGGCAGAGCACGGACTGTATTTCGTACATATCCATCCATGTGTTTCTTGGGCCCCTACGTCATACTGTTTAATTGTATGTTCATCTTACAGTGAGGAGGTTATTTTATACCACAATTGTGCATTCTTCGAGACCTCTGGGTAATCGGAAAAGTGGAAGGGGGATGACCACTCCTTCTGCTACTTGCGTGGCAGATGGCCGCCCTAAGTCGGCAACGGTTGCACATAGGCCTCGTTGGTTTATGTCTGGTCTTTTGTGTTTTATGTCTCTATGCATGGTGTGAGTTAATAATCCTTTCCGTTTTGCGTCTTTTTCTGTGGGTGTCCGCTCTGTGTTTTTGCATTGGGTGTTTTGGGGTTTTGCTGTGAATATTGCAACCGGGTGTCGTTGGAGATCCCCTCCTTTCCTTTGTGTATAAGTAGTCAAATTTAAAAGCAGAATCCAAAGTTAGAATCGAAAATATGGCAAAAAGTTGGCAAAGAAGACTATGGAAAAAACAACATAACCATCTACGTCCAATCAAGTATTCTGCCAAACAGAAAGAATCATGTGTACGGGGTAAGCATGTTCAGCCTGTTGTCAACATCTGTCACTTAAGTCTTGCAAAGTTAATTGAAATTAGGAATTTTCTTTAAATTAAGTTTGTTCTATTGAAACTCGCATAATATTCAGGGAAACTATTTAGCTACACTAATTGTTCAAAATAGTATTACATCGACATAAAATGCGAATGACTTTTCTTTGACCTAAGGCGTCGTCGTAGGGCTGACCTGTTATGAAATTACGCTATAGTTCTCAGAAATATTGAAAATTTCTAATTTTTGCAAATTACATTCGTGAAATTGTTCTCTAAAACACATTAAGTCATTAACATTTTTTGTGACTTATGAAAATATTTTCTTTTTGTAGATGTAGAAAGAAAACCAATGAACCAAAGGACTGCACTGAGTCTGAACTTGAAATGGCCAGTAGTCCTGATTATTGTGGATTATTGGACTTCTCAAGTGAACTTGAAGAATTCAAAGGATGTCTTATTGATTTGGGACTAGAAAGACACGAGCTATACTTCTCGTGTTTAATCGATGTATGTAACTATGCGAATGACGTCGAAGAAGCAAAAGACGTAGCTTGTGACGCTATAACAGATGCTATAGAACGTTGTGGAGAGATGAATGAACAAGTTCATATCCAATTGGCTGGAATTTGTGGAGGTATATATCTTATTTTCTGATACTATGTACTTATAATTGTTTTTATCAGTGAAGACTACCCAGATCAACTAAATTTGTTTCAACTAGAAATGAAAAGTTATTCTCATTTTTCCTTGTGACTCATTTATGAATGGTCATTCCTTGGGAAAACTGTTGTAGATGAAGTTCAAATTTCTAACAATCTGTCTAAGAGGATGGGATTTCGTAAGATTCTTATAAATTGTTGCTTATTCATTTAACGTATAAAAATTAACGTAAAATACGTATTAACTAACAAACTGGTACAATATATGCTGGTTTATACACAGAAAATAGAACTCGGACAAAGTGCAGGGATGACCAAGTTTTGGCATACGATACCAGTTGTCCATCAACATGTGTCACAGAAGATGTCGAGGCTTCAGAATCCTGTACACCCATTCTAGAATGTCATTGTAAGAAAGGAACTATTGACGAAAACGGCAAATGCGTGTCAAAATGTGGGAAGTACGTGGATGGCCAATACATACCGGTTCGTAAAATGTATCTTACTTTCGTTTCCTTATCTTCATCCTCGTAAATTTGAGATACCTAAACCAGATACAAATTTTTCCTGATTTCGTTGTTTGTTACTTCATGCGGATGTGTTCAACAATATTGGAGCGGAGCCATGTTAGATGCATTTTACATATTACTCAATTGACCCTTCCGATTGCGGGAAACAAATGCAAAATGTCCTGACGTCACAATGCTCTTACCTCGGACAAACAAGTTCGAATCTATATCAAACATCGAAATTGCATTGTGACGTCATGGAATTTCTCAATTTTTCTTCCGCGTTCGGAAGGGTCAATCAAGAACACATCTTGCATAATATAACCCAACAAATGTTACGCACAACAACAATGCATGCATAATTGGGAATTTCAATACATACAGCCTTTTAAAGTCGATGTGAGAAATCGTTCAGACGAGCTTTGATACACGGAAAGATATAGTTGACTAAGAAATCATTGGTTATCTTTTTTGTGTAATTGTCTTGCATCATGCATGTCTGAGCGTGTCTTCGAATTCCTCTATAGAATAGTATAGTAAAGTAAGATACATGTACTTTAAAGGATATCATACATGTAATTGTATAATTAACTTATCATCTTTTGAGTTAGTGTTACCTTGACTACTGAATGTATCATTTTCTCACAATTCATGTTAGTAACCCTGCTCTCCGGGCAGCATTCTGGTAAAAAATTGTTGAATACAGTCCTTATTCCTTTAGAGCACTGGGTCATCATCAGTTGTACTTTTTGCTTATTTGGGATGTACATGGTAGGCCTAATTACTTTTGTTCCTAATAATGTCAAATAATATAATAATGCCATATTATTTTTTCGATGATTATTTCTTTCAATTTAGGCCAGTGGCGGTGTTATGCAAGATGATTGCAAGAAGATACATTTTCTCGACACAAATGGAGAATTGGTAACCAAGGACCTCCAATGTGATATCAACTACAAGAAATGCGGCGAGAATCATTGCATTGTCTCCTGATTCTTGATAATATGATCACATACAAGCAATAAAACAATATCATAATTTTATACATGTATGTCTATCGTATTTTTCTTCAAGACAACATATTTTTCTAACTTCGACATCACTTTGACTACTAATAGTCTATTATGCAACAAATGTACAACATAATATATTCTATTCGAAATAATATTGAAGACATATATTCTCTTAATCAATTATTACTGGTCGACAATATTCTATGTATCAGTGTGTCATATGAAAAATGTCCACTACGAAAAAATAGCTGGTAAACATGATGAAAAAGGTTGACTCGGTTGCAGCACCCATCGCAAAACAATGCAAAAATATAGAGGGAACAAGCATCCAAAAAAGACATCATAGAGACAAGAAAGATTAAACACTTGTTGAGTGTCACTGTTGGTGGACCAGGAGTCCCCGAGGGCAGATGTAGCCAAGTTCGGTCAACTTCGGTTGATCGTCTGTCTCTTCAACGCATTCGAAAATTTCTGTTATCGAAAATTCTTGAACTTTCTAAAAAGTGGGTCATGTAGCATCATATCCCACCCATCCTGCTACGTTTTTCGGTACATTTTTGGACATATTTTTCACATTTTTTCGCCCTATTACATTGTTTAGATTGAGGATCACTGACGAAGGGTAAGTACCCGAAACGTGCATGTCTGGTCCATGCTGTAAATTTATCTGTTCTTAAAAATGATGCTATCGAATTTGAAGACGTTTAACATTTAACATCATAGACGCCATTAAAACACGTAGCACAACGGATAACTAAAGAAGAAACAACCATTGTTATATGCTACGTAATTTGTGATTATTCGAATTGCGTGAACTCAAATGAGTTAAAAAAGATCCTGACGATAATCTAAACAACACTCACAATAGAGCACAAATTTTAGCATCGACGGACCCCTAGCAAGCTAGAGGTGGGACCAGGCGCTAGGGAGGAGTAAGCATCCCCTGTTTGGCTAGCCGCACCCGCCGTCGATGTTCACGCACGAAAATAAAAACAATATCTAAAACAAATGCACTGTCTGATGTTATGTCTATTGGCGACAAAGTCAGGGGAAAATATTCAAAACACTTACTGTCAAACACTCAAGTATTCAAAACACTTACTGTCAACACTCCAATTCCTACGTTTAACCAGCGGTCCTGACGATTGCACAATTGTTGAAAGATTACGACACTGACAGCAAAAAACAGGGACCCTGTCATCGTCGGAAACCCACGCTCGGTCACGCAAGCTCACCTCCCGTGGGTCATAACGGCAGAATTTTCGCTGGATAGCATTACAAAAATCTAATGCAAGTACTTGTCAGTGAATTAGCTATTTAAAGCCAATATTATTTTGAAATTCCTAAAATTAACAAATATGAATCACAGTCAACATTAATACGGGCATCTTTTGTTGATAAAAATATAAAACAGATCATACTTTTGCTATCGATTTTGCTAACAAATTCACTGATGAGTACTTGCATTCGATTTTTGTAATGCTTTCCAGCGAAAATTCTGCCGTTATGACCCACGGGAGGTGAGCTTGCGGGACCAAGCGTGGGTTTCCGACGATGGGACCCCGTCGGCTGGAGAGATCATTAGAGGATGTAAATACTGAAAATAATTCTGCAGCATTAGGTGTAATTGCTATAAAATGCCAAGTGTCTTGCAATGAAAAAGATCGTTTTATTGTAACGTCAGAGTCTGGTCTACCAGCAGGTGCAATATAGGCACGATATATGCGATATAGGTGTACAAAGACCATAACAAAACATAAAATCGGATAAAAAAGATATATTGAAGTCTTTGAACTTAAAATTATTTGATTTCTTTTCACAGGATAATATGCACCTTTCAACTCTATATTTCTTGCTAATAGCATGCAGGCCTTGTCGACGCCGTGGTCTAGTGGATAGGGCGTCGAGCCGGTGACCCAAAGGTTGTTGGTTCGAGCCTCACTATATAGGAGCATTGGTCGGTCGACATAGTCTCATCTATGTTCTGTGTTTATATACAAAAATGTCCTTGTCTGCGTATTGTTTACGTGTCTGTGGTGTTTTAAAGAAATACAGACCTTGCCATTCAATCTTGGAAAAAAGATTATCAGAGTTGAACTCAACATCCATTAAAGACTCCACAGTGCCTTGACACATTAGTCATTGCAAAATAGTAATCTGAATCAAAGTTATGTTTGTCATTAGTCATTGCAAAAAAGTACTTTGAATCAAAATTATGTACCCATAATACCAAAATAACAGCAGTGTCCTTCAGAAACTTTGTTTTATTTTCAATATTTGGATCTTCTGATATACTCCAAAATTGTGAGGTACCAGGTCGGCTCTTTCAGACATCATGTTTCTCGAGTGCATGGGACTCGACTCACCTTCACCTCCTCATCTATACTACTAAAGGAACGAATTGACCTCTTTGTCGAAACGAAGAGGACAGAGATAAATGGTGTGATATGAAGATACAGCATATGATGTGACAATGTGAATTTGATAATTGTTAAGAAGCAATTTTTAAGCGAATAGCTCTTAGTGATTGCCTGATTTGTTTCACGCAAGAGGGCCCCAATGCCGTACATGTATAATTTGAAACACGAACCAATCAAATCACATGGTTTTCAGCATCGTGACGTATTAATATTCTAACCTTCTTCCGCCAGATAAAGTGAAGGGCCGATGCTGCTTCTATGTATAAACGATGTAACTCTGTTTACTTTAGAATCAATCTGTTTTGTTACGTAGTAGCACATGTTTATGTAATGAGATGAACACTAACTGCTTTAAACACGATAAATAGAACATGTTACAATGTACATCCGTGGATACGCGTTTATTTCATTGTCGGGGGAGGAGTCATTGAAAGCATTACGGGTCGTTGACGAGGAAGGTAAAATTATGTATACACTGTACGACCTACCTTATACTAATCGGGGATATGTTTCATAGCTAATTTTAAGTAGCTGTACTGATCCAGTTCCCTGTCCTTTTTCTGTTGGACTGAAAATTGAACATGTGAACATGGGTGTATGTATGTCCCTAGTGTGAAGTAAGAGAGCCCGAGAGAGGGGTATACAACTACACGTATATGCATCAAACTATTTTTACGAGAGATGTTTTATTGTTGTTTACAGTTTTAGAAAATCCGACGTTAAAAACTTTTTAAGAAAAATTGTTCCTTATTACGTACAGTCGCACACCATATCGTTTTCAAGAAACTTTGCAGAAAAAAAGCCGTGGAAGAAAATTAAGGAGGGTTTGAACACCAAGATGGCGGCGGCACAATTTGCTTTCTCGCTTCCTAGGAAAAGTACAGTCTTAACTCCCTTAAAACATTTGATACTCTGATTCATATACGCATTTGAGTATCCTAATGAAGTTTGAATAATTTCCGACGTCATTTGAAGAAATTATGGCGATTTTCGAAATTTAGGACTTTGGGAGTTTTATCCATGAGCAAACCACGACGTCATTTCGACGTAATCGGGAAAAAATGGCGTCACAAACCTTCGCATTCAAAATGCAATAAAAACATTATTAATAAACGTATTGCATTGAAACTTAGCATGTATAAAATAGAAAATTAAAGCTTCATTATAGTGTATTCGTTGACAAATTCACATTACTAGAAAGCGGATGTCACTTCATTGAAAATGGACGATTTTGGAAGAAAAAATTGGAAAATATAAAGCCTTGTGATATTTTAATCCTAAATTCAATTTTTCCAATTTAATCAGGAAATCATCTCTGGACAGTCTTGATAATTTTGATAGTTTTTGACAAAGATTCATCCACAGGATTCCTTATAATTAACTAGCAACTACATTAAATTGGCCCGAAATTGCATTTTTTTAGCGACAGTGTCATCTTTTATTCATGTATCCTGCCTATGTTTAAAACACAATTCATTTTATCTTTTCCACACGTAAGTGCAATATATTTATGGTTATTTTGGAAGTTAAATCAAAATTAATTTCCAATAGGTTTACGAGAACTGGAATGACACTTTCAATATTATGACGTCATCAAGAAATTCACGAAAACGTCGACTAATGCATATTTCAAAGTCTCGTAGATAATTTTCCTGTGGATAGAATCAAATGTAAGTTTGTATAGTCAAGGACAGACAAGATATATATAATTTCAGAAATTAATAGAAAAATTGAATTTGGCGTCCAAGTGTTCAATACCTCCTTAATATATACATGTACGTATAATCGAAAACTTATCGACTCGCGCCGCGCTCGCCGCTTTGAAAAATAAAACTGTTCTTACAGAATACTGAATTTAGCACTATTCATTCTTTATTTGTTAATGTTTTTCAGCTTGTTATACCCTCGTCAATTTTCATATCATTTTCAGAAAGTAAATGTAAAACAAAGATATTTAGAACCATATTAGTTGTATGCACCGTGCCATTTCCCCTTTCTAAATTTCGATCTAAGTCTAAAAATAATCGAGAAGATTAGTATTAGTTGTTTATATATCAAAAAGTTCTTTCTCAAATCAATCCTTGCAACGAGCAAACTTTTTTATTTGTAGATGATAATTACCACTTCCCCACGACATGCGTACACTATTAAAATTTACACAATAAACGTCGCCAGTTTCGTATACTCCAAACAGCAAGAATACTTATGGGGTTTGAGGTTAAGATGGGCAAATGTTTAGAAACGAAAAAACTCTAATAACACTAAGGAACCAGAAACTGGAAGCTTTTTTAATTGAAATGCAATTTATTTTAAAAGAATTCAAGAAATATTTTTTTATTTGATCTTTATAGAATTCAAGGAATATCAATGGCGTATCAAAGCCGTATTTATTACAGACTGTCTCAGATTTTTCGACAACGAACTCCCCCTTTCCGCTATACTTACCTCCCCACCCCCTAAGTCAACCCACTAGGTCGGCCACTGGTATTAACGCTTTTGAACATGCTAGTTCGAGGACGGTCATCTTTTAATTCTAATGACATCATTAAGGATAAACTTGTCTACGAAGTCAAGTTTGATAACATACAGCATAAATGATACATATTCTGATATTCAGCTATTCGCTCTCAGTACCTTCAGTGCTTTGATTTCTAATTAGCGTGTAATCATTAATTATGCCTCATTGTTTCCTAAAACAAATCTTAGAAAATCTAAACGTCATAACCGGCTTCGGACATCAACCGTCAACTTCATATCTTCCACTGATCGATTTATGCTTTCATTCTAGTCCTCGACTTCTGAAAAGTATCATTTAATTAATAAGACGATTCTTGCAAGACTTTTCTAATGTTAGTAGGAGGCCATATTTCTCCCCAGTTCCATATTCTGAAATATACGCCGTACAATTATACAATTTTATTTTGCATATAGAGCATTCGAGAAAGGCCATTAAAAGGTCAGATGGCTATTTAAGCCAACCATTTGTAACAAAATCAGGTCACTGAAAATGACATCAGAGCTACCACGTGTTTACCATGAAATGTAAACATTGGCAAACATTATGAATATGTATTTGATATCATCATAATCTTTGAGGATCGACAAAGACATTTCAGAAAATAATTCATAGATATAAAATAAATATATATATATGTAAAGTTCGGAAAGATTCTGACCATGTGTGTGTGGGTGGGTGGGGGGGGGGGGGGTCATAGCAGGTATTCATGCACGTATGTAACAACATGTGCACATCATGTGTAATGAAACACAAGCCATGACATTGTATACTTTTTGTTGCCAATTATTTATAGAATAAAAAGCATACTTCAATACTTTATACGAAGGAAAGGATTTGTAGAGACTAGATAACAAATATGTCCACAGGTGCCTGAAAATCACAGGAGCTCGGCGCCAACAATCCTGAATTATTGTAGATCCATGACATAGAGCTCCTGTGCTAAAAATATGATCCCCCCCTTCCCGTCTTTCTCCGCATCATGATTGTCTGAAAAAAGCTGTGAAGTCTAAGACAAGAGGGAGGGGGATAAAAACGGTGATATTCACAGGAACAGATTATGACAATCTTTTCGGCGCTTGAGCGGTTCTTTTCTTTTGCTATTCTAATTTGGAGTCAATGGCTAATACGAATTTCCAGTTCTCACAACTTCACAACTGTCCACATTCATATAAACCTTATGACAGTAACTTATTTCATTTACTGAATCTACTTCAAGATGTCTTAACTTCAATCCTAAAAAATAAGAAATACCTTTCCAATTTTTTAATTGCGAAAATCGAACTGTTTACGGAAACGCACTATTACATGTGGTTCGACCAAAAAAAGGGATCAGGCTTTTACTGCACATGAAGCCATAAAGCAGAAGATGAACAGAGAAATAAATTTACATAATTCTCATTTTGAATCACCATAAGATAAAAGAAAGCAGGGGATCTCCAACGTGACATAATTAGGGAATAACTAGCTTCTGATGTTGTGTTTGCGGACGGTAAATGCTGAGTTTACGGTTGCAAACGGAGTCTTTCTGGCAACGCGTTAGCGGATCCAGTAAAACGGATGTTTGCACCGTAAAACCAGCATTAACCGTCCGCAAACATAACGTCAGTATCTAGTTATTCCCTTTCTAATGCAATCTATATTTTTGTGAATATAAGGCGAAATGTGACATTAGCAACGTCAAAGCCTAGTATGTTCTCGTTTTACGGCCATAACTAAGGAGCAAACAACTAATGAAAATCGACGTTATAGCGAAGTTGCATTGAAATATGTTTCTTTCTTACCTTGAGATTTATCCTGGTCTATCATAGGGAGATTAGCTCTCCGTTTTTAAAAGAAAAGTATAGAATCATGTATTATATCCGTCTAATTCAATAATAAAATTAATCATTAAAACAGCAGAATGTGCATATTACCACTACACTATCTCTCATTGTTTTGGACACATTATGAAATAGTTATGCTTTTGTACATGTAGAGAATTCGGAGCCTATATATCTTGACAAACAGATATATGCAAATATAAAGTACTCAAGAAAGCGCAGTGTAAAACTTTATTTTTCTCTTCAATGAATAACTTTGACTTGTAGTAACAGTGATGTCATGCACTTGGACAGTTTTGTACGGAAGGCTGTTCTCTGTCAAAGATGTAGGAATACTTTGATGGTATTCGGGCTTTTCGAACAGGTATCTGACGTCAACGCATTGTGACGTCATCAAATTAAATGGAAAGCAGCATGAAATTCCGAGAAACATTGTCATTTTCAAGAAACGCAGATTCTGATTGGCTGAGAAATTTTGTTGACACATCGATCACGCGCATTGATGCAGTTTTCTGTCCAATTTTTCGGGTGATGCCTGCATCAACAGAAAAAAAATGAGATTCCCTTCTTAAAGAAACATGGTTACAAACATGACGTTTTCAAAGGAATTAAATGACGTCACAATGCTTTTACGTCATATACCTGCACAAATCGAACGTACATCTGTAAAAGCGAAAAGACGGAATTATTCATGAATGACCCTAACTGAAACTACTAGTATTTGAAAGCCAAAATCAACTCATCCATTAGGAAACTTCCTGAAATGTCGAAGCAAGTAGAGAATTAAGAAATAATTGTTCTCTATGCTAACATATTTCATTCATTTCCCTTCGTTTCGCAATCATATATAAACTCGAATTCTTTTAACTTAATCTAAATAAATGTTAAATGTCAAAAGTATCTCTATTTTTTTCCTGGTCTGAGAATCTTCCGTTTTTCAGGTTCAGTGGCATATATTATCAATATAGATTAATTATTTTAAAACTAAGTAAGATATATTTGTGGTATTTGTATTTCCTGCACATGTGAAAACGCCTTCAGCTGAAGGAAAACCTGTTTTTTGGTTCCTGTTCTCACTTCTTAACTCTTTGTAAAACCGTTTCCATCATATCCAGTAGGTAGTTAGGTAAGTGTTATGGGTATATTATCATAAACATGGAAACATAATCGAAAATTATCATGTAAATAAACTAGCTTCATTTTTTTAAAAAGTATATACCTTGTAATACAAAAAGCCAAAAACAAAAGAGGATTCTAGGGAATGAATAGTAATATATAAAGGGCTATATTCACTTTTATATTTCTTTATTTGGATCGTTTATGTACTGTTCGCTTACATTTTAATTACAATTGTTAAGAAAAAAAAATAATTTAGAAATATATTATTCAGTAGCAGGAGATGCTAATTTTATCTGGACATCGTATTGCATCTTTATTATTGCTTCAAACGATAGTCATATATTGGATCATTTTGGATTGTTTTTTAAATTACATTCTCCTATAGTTGTCTGGATTGTTTGCTTTTCTAGGTTATCAGTTTTAGGATTTCTCATAAGCAATCATTATTTACATATTTAGTGAAATGTGATCTATTCTATGGTAGTAATAATAATGTCTCGGACAAAAAGATAGAATCATGACGGTAGAAATGTTATGTATTATATTATGTATTATATAGATTGTGTTATGTATGCGAGAGGTAATAAATTTATATATTTCTGACAACAGTTTACTGGGGAACTCGTCATACACTATGATGTCCCTCTCTCCAGAATGGTGGATTATATTTTGTCATAGACCATTTGTACCGTCCAACCAAAGATAATACTTTATATCTTCCAAAATGGTAGTAACCGGATGTTACAATTCTACCGAGTTGATGCGACGGGCGTTGCATGCAAGCAGGAGATGCTGACTCTTTCTGGGCACCTGGTCTCGCTCCCGTTTCGGGAGGATGCTTTTTTTTTCATGTGGTGGAGATTTTTGTTTCTTTGCTTTGGTTCCTGTTTTATCCTGCTTTTGTATGCCTTCGGTTTATGATTTTCTGAATTATCGATTTTGCGCTGTATATAGGGATATGATCGTTATCCATATTTGTCATCATTACAATATGATGGTATTGTATTGTTTCCTCTTGTTACTTGGGTGTATATCTTGTTGGAAATGATTGTTTCTTGCACTTTGGAATTGACGTCCTATGTTTGCATAAGTATGTAAGTATATCCTTAAGGAAAAAGATCCTATTACATCTTTACTATATGTGAGAAATTAACAAAATCAAATTGCAGATGTGAATAGAACATCGGTGCACGAAAGACAAACACACGGAGATTAAGAATCCAAACATCACAAATGACATACAAAAATAAAAAAAAAATTTAGATACAACACAAAAGATATAGAGGAGGTCGGCGCCTTGGTCTAGTGGTAAGGGCGCCAGGCCGGTGACTATAAGGTTGCTGGTTCGAGCCTCACTAGGACCACGGGCTGGCCGGCATATACTCTTGTATATTCTGTGTCAAATACTAAAAATGTTCTCGTCTGTGTTGTTTACATGTCTGTGGTGTTAAAAAAAGAAAGAAAAGATGGGGAGGAGATTCAATTCAGTGAATAAGGTTATTCATAATATCAAATGACAAGAAAAAAAACACACCAAACGGAGACGATGCCCATCATTTACAGACTAAGTGTCTAAATTTGTGTTTTGCTACGAGTATACAACGCACAGTCAGTGCATTGTGCGTTAGCGCATTTCATGTGATGTGTGTTGCATAACCGTCACTTAACACAAGTTCTGGCATTTATTCTATATTTATGCACCACAGTTGACAATTTCATTCTTGTTTTCTAAAATCGCGTTTTCTAGGTAAAAGGTGACGTTTGCTGGTTAGAACAGCAGTCGTGGCATTTTTAGTAGAGTTTTTTTTTCATTGTGACGTCACGAGTGTTTACAGGCATGACAATTCAACAGGTTCCTTCAAGGATTTACATTAGTTGTACGTGCATATATCAAAACATACAGAACAACATTACATCACATGAAGCTATTTCATACAAAACTGATTGTTTAATATAATCATGCCAATCAATATGTGTATTTCTATTTCTTCGTTTCATGTTCTGCAGAAGTAAAATAAATGAAAAAATATTGATTGAAGAATTAATGAAACCCCCGCCTGGATTATTTCACATATAACAGTTATTAAGCTACTGAAAGCATGTATTAAATGATGCTATTGAATTTGAATATCACTTGGTGAGTGTCACTGCTGGTGGACCAGGAGTTCCCGAGGGCACATGTTGCCAAGTTCGATCAACTTCAGTTCAACGCATTCGAAATTTTCTGCTATCAAAATTTTTGAAATTTCTAAAACCTGTAGCATCATATCCCACCACCCTGCACCGTCATTCGGTACATTTTGGACATAATAACTTTCTCTCTCTTTGGCCATATTACATTGTTTAGATTGAGGATCACTGACGAGGGGTAAGTAGCCGAAACGTGAATGTCTGGTCCATGCTGAAAATTTATCTGTTCTTAAATGATGTTATTGAATTTGAAGACGTTTAACATTTGTTCATGTTGTATAAGTTTTAGTTTATATATGGGTTTTATATATGGAAGTTTTCAAAGACATACATCTGCACATAATTGAATAACATGACCTAAATATGAACTTAAACAATATTTCTTGTTCTAATATCTATATATCCAAGAATTGAATTGATTGCCTAAAATGGCTCTCCTGTAAATGTCCGGAAACCACAAAATATTGAAGATTTCTAAGTTTCAAGCAGCATTATTGAGCGACATAACCAACATTCGAACTTGCAATTGACCTGTACTTCTTGGTGAAAAAGCTAAAACCACGAAATGAATTGATTCCCTGCAACGGATTTTTTTAAATGCCCATAAACCACATATGAAAAGGACGCACGAACACACCGGCGGACGGTCATACACACACATACACACCATACCTAACACACACACACCTTCCTCACAAGAATGGACGGACATAACTGTATACGTTAAATACCATCATAATGAATTTTTTTCTGGCACTTGCACTTTCTCTATATTTATGCGAATATACCCATACAGGAAAACGGCTTAGGCCGAAACAAACTTGTTCTTTGACAAGCATCGGCAGGCAGGTACTTATGTATGCTCTCAGGATATTGTTTTCAAAACACTCAAAGAGTCCATTTCAATATTTTTCCATCGCTATTCGCTTTCTT
This sequence comes from Pinctada fucata, assembly GCA_028142955.1. Lineage (NCBI taxonomy): Eukaryota > Metazoa > Mollusca > Bivalvia > Pterioida > Pteriidae > Pinctada > Pinctada fucata. The sequence continues at coordinate 23,178,655 of AP027114.1, read as the reverse complement.
TAAAGACAGAAGTGTAGCCTTAACCATTTTAATTGGATATTTAGTCTTATAAAGGCTATGTAACCTGAAAATTAATTTAGACTTTCTTAACATGAGATTCTACTTTCTTGGATATTTATACATTTTTTTCTAAATATTCACGTCTCTCTGTTGTTTGTTTTTAACGGATAGGTCTCCACTGCTTGACCTGATGCTTAGCAAATACAAAAAAGCAGGTACCAGTATGGCCTTAGACTGCAAATCTGTACAGCATATATACTTTCGACATACAAATCCAAGAAAACCAATGAGACGAGTCTCAGAGCAGATGTAACTAAGATTTATAAACAAATGAATGAGTTTGTAGTAGATTTTCTTCATATTTGTGGATGTCTGATGTACCGCTTTTGGAAGTTTACTTCCGACCGGCTGTTCTCATAGGAAAGATCTGTAACACTACTGTGTCCTTCAAGTGAAAATAAATACACGTAAAATAGAGAAATAGCACAACCCTTGACCCCCCCCCTTCGAAAAGTGTTTATCTCGTACTTGATTGTTTAATATTTCCTCTACATCGAAGAACAAAATAAAAGCATAAAAACATGAACATGGGTCAAAGGACAAATAACTGTATTTCGGAAATAAAATGCATATCACGTGACGAGTCTATTCCAATTCAATTAAGTCAGACCTAATGGATCGATATAAAATTACATGATATAAACTACCAACTTCCCACCAGGAAATAACAGACGATATTCGTAAGTAGATAGATATGCATTTCTTACGGTAATCAACTACAATGCTTATACTTCGTTCTCTTTCCGTTGATACCCCATTAAGGTTACTTTAATATCAATAGAAACGAACACGAAAGTAAGATTTCTGGTCACTGGGGGGCGTAGTCTGACAGGGTTTCCAGATATCAACTACGAGAAAAGGTTCCATCCCCTCGCATGATTTGAATTTATCACACGGTATTTATCATCATCAACTAATGATGTCTTTTCGAGCCTGCATTCATGAATATTTTGGATGTCTATTGCTCAAAACTACTAATAAACATTACTTCTTTTCTTTTAAACTAAAACTCTTCATGATATTGTGCAGGACTTCTACTGCTCTACTATTATAGTAAGGTCAGATTTAGAATGATGATGGTGGTAAAACAAAAATGAATGAAAGCGCAAAGTTACTATGTATCTTCACCCTTCTTTTATGAACATCTAGTATCGTTCAAAAGTTAAATTCCATACTGCACAGTATTTCCCTCTCTTTCAGGTATGATAAATATGGACAATGACAATATCCCAATACACAGTACAAAATCGACAATTCAGAAAATCATATAAAATCAGGATAAAACAGGAACCAAAGAAAACAAATAAAAACCTCCACCACATGAAAAAAGCGAACTCCCGATATGGGAATGAGATCAGGTATCATGATGAGTCAGCATCTCCTGCTTGCATGTAACACCCGTCGCTTCAATTCGGCAGAAATGTCACATCCGGTTACTTCAATTTCGGAAGATACATGAATATTCTGTGGTTGGATGGTTCAAATGGTCTAAGACAGAATATCATCCACCATTCTGGAAGATGGGACATCATGACAATTATGGATAATGACCATATCCCTCTATACAGCACAAAATCGATAATTCAGAAAATCAGAAACCGAAGGCATACAAAATCAGGATAAAACAGAAACCAAAGCAAACAAACAAAAACCTCCACCACATGAAAAGAAGCGGACTCCCCATATGGGAGTCATGGTGTATGACGAGTTCCCCGTATCGACCGTAGAACTTCCTCAGTGATGATGTAAGTCGATCACAAATGTATTCCTTAATTAAAAGCCTTATCAGAAAGACGCCTAACTCTTAGAATGACAAATATGGATAATGACCATATCCCTGTCTACAGTACAAAATCGATAATTCAGAAAATCAGAAACCGAAGGCATACAAAATCAGGATAAAACAGGAACCAAAGCAAACAAAAACAAAAACCTCCACCATATGAAAAGAAGCGAACTCCCGATATGAGAGTGAGACCAGGTGCCCAGGAAGAGTAAGCATCTCCTGCTTGCATGCAACACCCGTCGCTTCAATTCGGTAGAACTGTCACATCCGGTTACTTCCATTTTGGAAGAGATAGAGTACAATCTTTGGTTGGATGGTTCAAATGGTCTATGACAGAATATCATCCACCATTCTGGATAGTGGGACATCATAGTGTATGACGAGTTCCCCATATCGACCGTAGAACTTCCTCAGTGACGATGTTAGTCGGTCACAAACATATCCCTAACTGAGAAGCTTATCTGAAAGACGCCTAGCTCTCAGAACAAAATCCGTATATTTGGTACTTGCTCTGGCATAGCGTATCAACTGAGATATGAACACGCCATAAGCAGGCGATGAAGGGATGTTGCTACTCAGAAAAGGAAAGTTCGTAATGCTGAAATTGAAGTCGTCACGTTTGTCATAGAGTGAGGTGTTCATGTGACCATCAGTGTCGTAGGACAACATTATGTCCAAATAGGATGCTGAATTATTTGTCTCTGTAGTTTCTTTGACTTCAAGCTCCGAAGGATAGATACTGCTCAGGTAATCCGCGAATTTTGGATTATTGATACTTCCAAATATACTTAACCTGTATATTTGGAACTTGCTCTGGCATAACGTATCAATTAAAGTATGAACACGCCATAAGCACGCGATGAAGGGATGTTGCTACCCAGAAGAGGAAGGTTTGTGATGCTGAAACTTAAGTCGCCACGTTTGTCATAGAGTGAGGTGTTCATTTGACCATCAGTGCTGTAGGACAACATTATGTCCAAATAGGATTCTTAATTATTTGTCTCTATATTTTCTGATAAGGTAATCCACGAACTTTGGATTGGCGATGGACTGAGCACATCGTCTATATATCTGTAAGTGAAGTTAAAGTCAGAATCTAACTATCTTTTCCCTTCAGAGACTACAAATTGAATAAATTCAGCTTCGGACGGGTTATGAAGAATGTCGGCATGGAGTAGGGCCAAATTGGTTCCCATTGGAATTCCGACATTTTCTTGGACGACCTTTTCTCCAAACACCACGAAAATGTTGTCGATCAGGAAGTTTAACGCCTGAATAATATCTGTTTCAGTGTATTTATTTTCAGAATAGGACCTTTCTCTTACAAAGTAGGTTTTGTCATAGTTACCAACAATACATTTAAATTTGCGATTGCCGCTCTTGCTTGTAAAGGCGTTATTTATAATACTTTCGAGTCTTTCTTTCAATTTAGAATGTCTGATTGTTGTGTAAAGTGTCGAAAATCGAAGGCTTTGATCGAATGGACTTTAGTGAAACGAGTGAATTTCAGATGTTCCAAAAGTACCTTCGAATTCTTTAAAATCCACATCTTGTTAATATACCGCTTCGAAAATACACTGTCGAACAATATTTCTGAAGACTACAACAAAATAAATTTGAAATATATATTCTTATGTTCATACGAAAACAGCATCTCAATGGACTCAGTCATATTTCTTCATTTTCTCTCGATAGACATTCACTGAAATATATACAGTTTGAACTACTTTATGCTTGTGTTATGGTTCAATTAAAACAAAAGATTTAATCTATATTTTACATGGAAGTTAAAGCAATCGGTACAATAAAGATGAACATGTAACTGAAAACACCTAGGTAGGTTTATATAACAGGTGCCTTAGTTTGTTCGATAAGGTTTACTCTGTTTCAATACTTGTAGCTGTATAGTGTAGTCAATTCATCTTTATATTTACATTTTCTTGGAAGACCTTTCCTCTAAATACCACGAAAATGTTGTCGATCAGGAAGTTTAACGTCTGAATAATATCTGTTTCAGTGTACTTATTTTTAGAATAGGACCTTTCTCTTACAAAGTAGGTTTTGTCATAGTTAACAACAATACATTTAAATTTGCGATTGCCGCTCTTGCTTGTAAAGGCATACTTTCGAGTCTTTCTTTCAATTTAGAATGTCTGATTGTTGTGTAAAGTGTCGAAAATCGAAGGCTTTGATCGAATGGACTTTAGTGAAACGAGTGAATTTCAGATGTTCCAAAAGTACCTTCGAATTCTTTAAAATCCACATCTGGTTAATATACCGCTTCGAAAATACACTGTCGAACAATATTTCTGAAGACTACAACAAAATAAATTTGAAATATATATTCTTATGTTCATACGAAAACAGCATCTCAATGGACTCAGTCATATTTCTTCATTTTCTCTCGATAGACATTCACTGAAATATATACAGTTTGAACTACTTTATACTTGTGCTATGGTTCAATTAAAACAAAAGAGTTAATCTATATTTTACACGGAAGTTAAAGCAATCGGTACAATAAAGATGAACGTGTTACTGAAAGCACCTAGGTAGGTTTATACAACAGATGTCTTAGTTTGGTCGATTAGGTTTACCTCTGTTTCAAAACTTGTAGCTATATAATGGAGTCAATTCATCTTTATAGGTGTCTGGTGCACCGAGTTTTGAAATTTATGTCCGGGTTACTGCCCACATGTGACAGATCGGTTACCCTACATTCTTTTCTAAATGTATGCCTCAAGAGAAAGTAAATACACGTAATATAAAAACCTTTGTATAAACCTTTGACTCCCACTTCAATAAGCGTATGTTTTGCACTTATGCTGATGATGGATCTAAATTTCCTCTGCGAGCATATTACGAAATAAAAGCATGAAAAATTGCACATGGGTCATAGTACACATAAATACCTCAATGACATGACGTTTCGTATTTCGGAAATAAAATATGTAACACGTGACGACTTTATGCAGACCTCATTCAGCGATATAAAATTGCATGATATGAATTTACCAGCTTCCCACCCGGAAAGAACAGACAGGAATAGTAGGTAGTTTAAAATGCATTTGATAGGTTATCAACTACTGCATCTATGTACGTACAATGATATACTTTGTTCCCTTTCCGTTTATATTCAAATATGGTTACTTTAATATTTATTGAAGCGAACACGGAAAGGAATTATTCATAGATTGAGAAACGAACAGATTTTTTGTCACTGGGACGTAGGCGGAGAGGGTTTTCAGATTTTTTTAGGGTGAGCGAGGGTTCCGTCTCCTCGCATTATATAATGCAGTCATTCGATATTTACCTTTCTCAACTTATGGTATATTTTCCAGCTTGTTCTAAATTTTTATTGCACATAACGACTGATAAATGTTGTCTTCTCCATGCATTATGTTATATGCACCGCTAAAAGTGACTTATTTTCTATTCAGATATGGCAGTTGCTTATTCTATAAAATGAACAAAATGCATTTAGACATACTTGCTGGTCATTCCTTAATTACCTGCATCAAACAGACGAATCTTTATACATTATAAAAGGAGAGAGGGGATCTCCAACCAGATCCTCTTGCAGCACCAATAGTAAAACACCAAAACATCCAATGTGAAAACATAAAGACGACCACACCAAGAGACAAAAAAGAGACTTACGACATAAATACATCAAACACAAAGGACTACACATAACTAACGAGACGAGAGAGTGCAAGTCTCAAGAATGCGCTGCTAGAAGACTATAGATTGGTCAAGTACCAAGCCTGGTGTCCGTCTGGTGACATTAGGATCATAACCATGGTATGAAAAGCGTTTGATGATTCTTACGCATTTTCGATGGTTATGCTGTCTACCTTTTATCCTTCTAATTTTGTTTATCATATTACAATAAAAGACAGGTTGTGCAAAACTCAAAGTAATGCACGCTGTTGCTTGTATAGATCAAAATTTAAAATAAGCTAACTGTATTTTTTGTAAAATTTCCAGAAAGTCTTAACTAGTGAAAGCGGAAACCTTGACCTAAACGTTTCCTGGTAATTTGTAAATTTCTACTCTGAAATTCCAAAATATTAGTACATGCTCTAACGTACCGGATGAGCTGTGATGATGAGCTGTGTAAATGCCGTATGACGGTAGTCTTGGAACATCACCGTCAAGTCAGGGGAAACTTACTTTATTGAATCGAAAATCATCTTTTTTTGTCATATACACTTGTGTGAATCTTCCCATTTACAATTTTGATATTCAGGTCAAAAATGGTGTTTCTTTGTTTGTAATGTTTGCCTTGTTAAGTGTTAATTCTTGTTGATAAATTACAGTCTTATATAAAATTCAAAAGCTGGATTGCCAATAGTCAGAATATCATCCAGATACCTAGAAGTATCATTGAAATATTTCAAACCATCAAATTTTCTTTGCTTTTGAAGATTTTGGATCAATTCGTTTTCGTAGGTGTATAAAAAGGGAGGTGATCTCCAACAAGACCCTCTTGCAGCACCTACAGCAAAACACGAAAACACCCGAAGCGAAAACACCCGAAGCGAAAACACTAAAGACGAGCACACCAAGAGACGGAAAAGAGACATACGACATGTAAACATGAAACACAGAAGACTACACATAAACCAACGAGACCAATGGGTAACCGGTGCCGACTTTGGACGGCCATTTACCACGCAAGTAGCAAATGGTGTGGTTATCCTGGATAACGTGCGCAAAACCCTCTCACTTCTCCAATTACCCAGAGGTCTCGAAGAGCGTACAAGTGTGTTGTAAAACAACCTCCTCACCGTTAGGTAGCGGTGAAGACCTGACCTTGACCCTTTGCCATAGTTTCGTAAAAGTCACCACTTTTAATTTTTGAAAATTGATTTCTGTGATGGAATTTTTAGGGTATGAGTTATCATGATAATTTTTACAGGAATTTTAATGATTTAGTAAGACTAGTATGTGGTAAAAAGTCCATATGCAGAAATATGAAATGTTCTGAGAGCTAAAACACACTTTCAGCTTTCGGTTTAAGCGAATCTCACATGTGCTGATTTCAATGCCAGAAATAACATGTATTTTTGTGGTCCTGCTTGTTTCATGGAAAATACCGAGAAAACAAACCGATAAACATCATATAAATTTGGTATGTATGGAAAGTGGAAGACTTTTTCTTGTAATTGTATAGTAGCAGATTTTCACAGAATTTTTTTTCAATTGCTATTTTGGGTGAAAAAGTGACTTTTTTGCCTATTTTTGCTCCAATTTCTCCTATTGGGGGCATGTTTTGAATGTATAATCCCTGGGGTTGTATTAATGAATACTAATTTGTGAAATAACTGTTTGATTATGTAGAGAATTCTTATTTTTTGACAAGAAAATTTAGTCTGTAAAATGGTTGCTATGGTAACCAAATTAGAAATTGATGCCTAGCCTTCTTTTATGCAAGCGACACAGGCCGCGGGGTCTTCACCGCCACCAGAGATGACCACACACAAACAAGCCCCAAAATAAGATATAAATTAGATTTCACACGTTATCAATCCATTCCTATCCATTTATTGTAATAAACAGCATAATATCACAGCTAAAATATATCAATTTAGGCACATTAAAATAGCTAGTACTTATTTTCTCAAAATAAGTGGTTTTTGCATAAACAAAAAACGCATATTTTACCCAAAAAGTTTGGTTTTAATGAATTATTACATTTAATTTCAACATAATCTGACAAGATGATTACTTTCTATTATGATAATAGCTTTAAATGTATAGTTTTAGAAAAGATAATATATAAATAGAATTTTCCCAGAAATCTGTTATTTTTTGACAAAAAACAGGCATTTTGCCCCAAAATTAAAAGAAAATATACCTTTTTTGTTTCAAACATGTAATTCATGAGTGAAACTAAATAATTGTAGTTGAAAATACATTACTGCTATCATTTCAAGAAATTCTATAGATTCAATAAATATTCCCTAGAAATCAGCTATTTTTAAATGTAAAAATACGTTTTTTTTTCCCCAAAACACTTTGATTTTGAATGAAATGTTAGTAAAACATTTATAATCTGAAAGAGCGTGAAAAGTTACACTTGTAAATAGCTTTCAATCATTGCTTTCATAATCAATAAGGGTTCTTTAGATAAATAAACAGAAATCTGAGATTTCTAATTGAAAATACAGTTTTCTTAATAATTTAATTAATTTCGAGGATTTTGCAAAACAATAAGAATGTAAAATATAAGTCATTTGAAAAAGGATACATTAAAGTTGTTTTTTAAATCATCATTGAACGATCGTATGCAATATTGAGGAGCTGAGAAGCAGGAATAAATTAAAATTTCCTCAAATTTCTGTGAATTTTGGCAAAATTTCAACTTTTTTACCCCAAAACACAGAATAAAATAGGAATTGGAACTTTCCTCTCTGAATGTCAGTCGGACTCCTCGGGTGATAACATATATGAGCTCGCTACAGCCGGCAGAGCACGGACTGTATTACGCACGTCCTCTTTTTATATCCATTTACATATTCATCTGTGTTGCTTGGACCCCTGTGTTTTACGGTCTTGTTTGAGTGTGGTCACCTAACAGTGAGGAGGTTGTTTTACACCATAATTGTGCGTTCTTCGAGACCTCTGGGAAATCGGAATAGTGGGAGGGGTAATCCAGGATAACCACACCGTCTGCTATTTACGTGGCAGATGGCCGTCCTAAGTCGGCACCGGTTGCCCATTGGTCTCGTTGGTTTATGTGTAGTCTTTTGTGTTTCATGTTTCTATGTTGTGAGCTGGTGTTCCTTGTCCCTTTTGCGTCTCTTTCTGTGGGTATCTGTTCTGTGTTTTTTGCATGGGTGTTTTGGGATTTTGCTGTGGGTGCTTCAACCTAGTGTTGTTGGAGATCCCCTCCTTTCTTTTACAACTTATTTCATCTGAAAAAGCATCGAAAATACAATATATTCACACTATTAATTTTTAAAAACATCAACCATATAAAAGTTATAGTTTTATTTTCCTATTTTCAGTGATTTTTGACTAAAAGAAACATGTTTTTCCCCCAAAAAAACACCACTTTTGCAATGAAAATTTCCATGAGACAATTTTTTATCTGAAAGAGCGCAAAAAATGCTACAAAGTTAGGCCGGTTTTGGAGGATCACGGGGGGAGTGCACCCACCCAGTGAAACATCCCAGGCTACATGTTGAATCCAAAATCTTTTTGTCATATACACTTGTATGAATCTTTCCGTTTTCAATTTTGATATTTAGGTCCAAAAATGGTGTTTCTGTATTTGTAACGTTTGCCTTGTTAAGTGTTAATTGTTGTGGATAAATTTCATTCTTATATAATTCAATAGCAGAATTGTCAATAGTTAGAATATCATCCAGATACCTAGCTAGAAGTATTATTGAAACATTTCAGATCATCAAATTTTCTTCGCTTTTGAAGATTTTGAATAGATTCTCTTTCGTAAGTGTATAAAATAATTCTGCAACAAGAGGCACACAGTTAGTATCCAGGAATTCCTAAAACCTGCTTGTATAGATCATCACCAAATCTAACATAAAATTTGTCCAAGAGGAAGGACAAGGCATTACACAGGTCACTACATGCCAATGATTTGTATGATTTGTAGTCTGTCGAGGAAAAGAAACCCTTCGATTCAAATGTACAAATGCATGTTTTCCGCTCACGATCAAAACACCATTTAATGAGATTAGATAATCGATCATTAAAATTGTCATGAGAAAGTGTGGTGTACATATTAGAGAAGTCGTATGAAGAAATCGAATTGGCTTGGAAATTTCCAGATTTCATTTTGTCGATCACATCATCTGAATTCTTAATAGACCAAAATAAATTTACATCATTCCTGTTTAGAACCGTTTCACAATATCTAGTTACGTGTTCTTTAAAAGCAGTAAGTGCTGATGTCAGATTTCTAGACAAAATTGTAGCGGAGCAGTTACTAGAATTAGCAATAAATCGAAATTTGTAAGGAGACTTGTGCAGTTTCGGTATGCAATATAGAGATGGGAGATCCAATTTAGAAATAGAGATATTGAATGAAGACAGTTCACTGCTATGCTTGCTTAAAATGTTAGATGCACTTTCATTGCTTTTGATATATGTATTAGTAGACGAAAGTTCCGAAACCAAAGTTGATATGTAGTAACGTTTTCAAATGATATTGGTGTTGTAGAGCAAGTAGAGAATTACGGAATAACTGTTTTCTATGCTAACATACTTCGTTTATTTCCCTTCAGTTTTGCAATCATATTTGAACTCAAATTCTTTTAACTTAATCTAAATCATGATATATATTTAATGTTCAATGTCAAACATATTTCTAGTTCTTTCCTGGTGTGAAAACCTTCCGTTTTTCAGTTTCAACGGCATATATTATCAATATAGATTAATTATTTTAAAACTAAGTAAGATATATTTGTGGTCGCTTATTTGTATATGTATTTCCTGCACGTGCGAAAACGCCTTCAGCTCAAGGAAAACCTGTTTTGGTTCCTGTTTTCACTTCTTAACTCTTTGTAAAACCGTTTCCATTACATCCAATCGGTAAATGTGACTAGCTTATTCAACAAACCACAAAGAAGACGTACCTCGAAGTCATGGCATTCGTAAATATAATAGGCCTGAGATACATAGTTTCTCCTTCGATGACTTGATTCCATTTTTGAATGAGCCTCTAGGCCTGCATTTTATTCGTACCAAATTATATTCTGTTCCTTTACGGAAGTTACACGAAATCTACGAATATACAAAGGACCTCGCATATACCGATACACGTTCCCCAGAATACAGACTACAAGGAGTCATCTTGGACATTTCTACTTTTCGTTTATTTCAAGCAGTTAGATCAGATAAATCAGACGAGAAAACAAACCATCCTTTCATTAAAGTAAGATTTGCAAACAAAGGTATTGATAAATTGAATCTTGGTCAAACTTTGAATCACAAAATTATCACAGAAAAAAAAACACCATATTTCAAAAGAAAAGAAACTCCTTGCATTTCCTATAGCTACACACCAACAGCTGCATCTGAAATTTACAATTACAAACGATTCTTGCAGTGTATTGATTTAAGTAATCCCTTACTACATCCACTTCCTTGCGAATGTTCTACTCTCCTGGTGGACACGTTATTACTGATGACCTTAGTATAGTCACGAACGAAAAGTTGAGAGAATTGTTAAAAAGGGTCCCAAATACAGAGAAAGTATGTCCTTTACATGGAACCAAAATTTCAAAATTATCATGGACTCTTGTGAGGAATATGCAAGACGTTGGGCAAAGAAAGAGGATGTACAGCTCGACACCCTTTCCGAATGGATAAAATCCGTCAGAGGGTTACTTATATCTAGAATTAACCGATTAAATCAACTGTGAACACAAGATTCGAGTCTATATTTAAAGACCCTGATGTTATCACAGTGCTTACCTACCTCCAAGAACCGTATGTCATCACACCAGCGGACAAAGCCACAAATAATTACACATCTACTTGCAAAAAGTACTATTTCGACAGTCTAGTTAAAGAGTTGGGTTTAAATTCGACACCTGGAAATCCCACTTACTTCCCAACAAACCTTTCGGCCTCTGAAATAATAGATAACCACAAATCAGCTCTTGCTTCTTGCTTCCACACTAACAATTTAGATTTAGATTTACCATACTTATACTGCATACCTAAAATGCAAAAGAATCCGTACAAACAACGTTTCGTCGCTGGTTGCTCAAAATGTTCTACCAAATCTGTATCGATCTTACTCACCAAAGTTTTATCTGAAATCAAATCTGGGCTTCAAAAATATTGTTCGACAGTATATTCTCACAGTGGTATCAACCAGATGTGGATTTTAAAGAATTCGAAGGAACTTTTAGAACATCTGAAATCCACTCATTTTAGTAAAGTCCATTCTATCAAAGCCTCTGATTTTTCGACAATTTACACTACAATTCTACATTCTAAATTGAAAGAAAGACTCGCAAAAATTATAAGTAATGCGTTTACCATTAAGAACGGTAATCGCAAATACAAATTTATTGTTTTGAACTATGACAAAACCTACTTTGTAAAAGAAAAGTCCGATTCTGAAAATAAGTACACTGAAACAGATATTATTCAGATGTTAAACTTTTTGATCGACAACATTTTTGTGGTGTTTGGAGGAAAGGTCTTCCAGCAAATTGTCGGAATTCAAATGAGGACCAAATGTGCCCCACTCCTTGCCGACATTTTCCTTTACTCGTACGAAGCTGAATTCATTCAAACTTTGGTCTCTGAATGGAAAAGATACTTAGCTTCTGACTTCAACTTCAATTACAGATACACAGACGATGTGTTGTCCATCAATAATCCAAAATTCGCGGATTACCTGAGCAGTATCTATCCTTCAGAGCTTGAAGTCAAAGAAACTACAGAGACAAATAATTCAGCATCCTATTTGGACATAATGTTGTCCTACGACACTGATGGTCACATGAACACCTCACTCTATGACAAACGTTACGACTTCAATTTCAGCATTACAAACTTTCCCTTTCTGAGTAGCAACATCCCTTCATCGCCAGCTTATGGCATGTTCATATCTCAGTTGATACACTATGCCAGAGCAAGTACCAAACATACGGATTTTGTTCTGAGAGCTAGGCGTCTTTCAGATAAGCTTCTCAGTTAGGGATATGTTTGTGACCGACTAACATCGTCACTGAGGAAGTTCTACGGTCGATATGGGGAACTCGTCATACACTATGATGTCCCACTCTCCAGAATTGTGGATGATATTCTGTCATAGACCATTTGAACCATCCAACCAAAGATTGTACTCTATGTCTTCCGAAATGGAAGTAACCGGATGTGACATTTCTACCGAATTGAAGCGGCGGTTGTTGCATGCAAGCAGGAGATGCTTACTCTTCCTGGGCACCTGGTCTCACTCCCATATCGGGAGTTCGCTTCTTATCATATGGTGGAGGTTTTTGTTTGTTTACTTTGGTTCCTGTTTTATCCTAATTTTGTATGCCTTCGGTTTCTGATTTTCTGAATTATCGATTTTGTGCTGTATACAGGGATATGGTCATTATCCATATTTGTCATAAGGTAAGTGTTATGGGTATGTTATCATAAACATGGAAACATAATCGAAAATTATCATGTAAGTACACTAGCTTCATCTTTTAAGAAAATAATACCTTGTGATACAAAAAGCCAAAAACAAAAGAGGATTCCAGGGAATGAATAGTAGAAAAAGGGCTACTTTCCCTTTTATATCCCTTTATTTGGGTCGTTTAAGTACTGTTCGCTTACATTTTAATTAAACTGACTAAGAAAGAAAAAACAAATTTAAAAATATATTATTCATAGTTTTCGCGGACGATTCTAAATATACGAGGTTTTATGAACGTTCAATGAAGTGTGGAGGTCAATAAAAAACAATGAGGGGCGGAGAGAAGAAAATTATTTCAGTCGCGGTTGTGAATTGTTTCGATTATAATGAGTATTCGGCCATAGTATAGAAATACTGTGTTTCAAGTCCGCGAAATACATTCTTTTAAGAGAACTGTTACCAGAAAAAGAAAAGATTCTTCTATCCCGAAAAGTTCAAAATGCCATTTCAAATCTATTAAGATCCTTGTAGCGATTCTTGAAGACCAATAATTCTAAAGGCTCTTCAATTGAATGTATATTGAGGAACTTGATGCACAAAATGAAGAAATATTATCCTCACTTGATTACAAAATCTTTCCTTATCTCTATTTGCAATAATTTAATCACATATTTAAAAACTTTAATGGAAATAGAACTAATTGTTTACGTGTTATTTTCTTCTCTGACCCGACATGGTACCTTTTAGAAAATGATCGGGATGTATAACAAACTATTTTACTACTATGGCCTAATAATCGTTACCGTTGCATATTTCCACCCGATAATTTGCATGGTCAGTTTCATTTTGAAAAGCAGGGGTGTATTAAATATTTGGATTTTTATTTTTCTGAAAATTGAAGAAAATCTGCGGTTTGTAAGCCGGATAAAGACCTCGTTGAGGTCTGTATGAAGGTTAGATGCCCTCGGAGAGAACAGGGTGATAACTATACCAAACGATGGTGTAAATCGGAAGGAGTCGAATCGCATTCTCTGAATGACTGGAAAAACCTCATTTTGGACATTACTGACATTCGAATAGACAACTTCCACAGAAATCCTCATCTTTTTGAAAATCCAAGTTCTAGATCTGAAAGATATTTTAAATCCAAATTACGTAATATACATGAAAAATTTGTCTTCGCTCCTGCAGATAAAGCAGCCAACAACACCATAATCATATGAAAACTTTACTATATATCAACTTTAGTTTCGGAACTTTCGTCTACAAATACTTATATCAAAAGCAATGAAAGTGTCCCTAACATTTTGAGCAAACATAGCAGTGAAATTTCTTCATTCAACATCCCTATTTCTAAATTGGATCTTCCTACAATATACTGCATACCAAAACTGCACAAATCTCCTTACAAATTTAGATACATTGCTAATTCTAGCAACTGCTCAACTACAAGTTTGTCTAGACATCTGACGTCAGCCCTCACGGCGGTAAAGGAACACGTTGCAAAATATTGTGAAACTGTTCTTAACAGGAATGATGTAAATTTATTTTGGTCTATAAAAAATTCCGGGGATGTGATTGACAAGATAAAATCTAGAAATTTTCAAGCCAATACGATTGCTTCATACGATTTTTCAAATATGTACACCACGCTTCCTCACGACAAGATCAATGATCAATTGTCCAAACTCATTAAATGGTGCTATAATCGAGAGGGGAAAATTTATATTTGTACATCTGAATCAAAGGGTTTCTTTTCCGCTACAGAATACAAATCATACAAATCATGGACATGTAGCGACCTGTGTAGTGCCTTGTCCTTCCTCTTAGACAACATTTATGTAAGATTTGGTGAGAATCTCTACAAGCAGGTTGTAGGGATTCCTATGGGTACAAATTGTGCGCCTCTTGTTGCACATTTATTTTTATACACATATGAAAAGGAATTTATTCAAAATCTTCAAAAGCAAAGAAAACATGATGATGTGAAATGCTTCATTAGTACTTCTAGGTACCTGGATGATATTCTTACTATCGATAATCCTGTTTTTGAAAAGTATAAAGATGTTATTTATCCACAAGAATTGACTCTAAACAAGGCAAACTTTACAGACACTGAAACACCATTTTTGGACCTAAATATCAAAATTGTCAATGGAGAAATTCATACAAGTGTATATGACAAACGAGATGATTTTGGCTTCAACATAGTAAATTTCCCCTGGCTTGACGGTGATGTCCCTAGATTACCGTCATACGGTATCTACATTTCACAGCTCATCCGGTATGCTAGAGCATGTACTGATGTTTTGGATTTTCATAATAGAAATCTACAAATTACAAAGAAACTTTTAGGTCAAGGTTTTCGCTTTCACAAACTAGTAAAGACTTTCTGGAAATTTTACAAAAATTATGATCAACTTCTTTTGAAATTCGGACCCATAAAAGCAACGGAGTATATTACTTTAGGTATTTCACAACCTGCATTTTATGGTGACATAATTAACAAAATAAGAAGGATCAAAGGTAGACAGCATATGTATCGAAAATGCGTCAGAGTCATCAAACGCCTTTTATACCGTGGATATGATCCTAATGTCACCAGACGGACACTAAGCTTGGTACTTGACCAATATACAGTCTTGTACGAGCGCATTCTTAAGACTTGCACTCTGACTGACTGTGACGACGGGACTCCATGACGGGCCCTGTCCAAACCTCTTTAGAGAAGACAGGGCCCCGACCACCTGTCCTCTCTGAATGTCAGTCGGACTCCTCGGGTGATTACATACATGAGCTCGCTACAGCCGGCAGAGCACGGACTGTATTACGCATGCCCTCTTTTTATATCCATTTACATATTCATCTGTGTCTCTGGGGCCTCTGCGTTTCGCGGTCTTGTTTGTGTGACGTCATCTTACAGTGAGGAGGTTGTTTTACACCACATTTGTACGTTCTTCGAGACCTCTAGGTAACTGGAGAAGTGAGAGGGTTGTGCGCACGTAATCCAGGATAACCACACCGTCTGCTATTTACTTGGCAGATGGCCGTCCTAAGTCGGCACCGGTTGCCCATTGGTCTCGTTGGTTTATGTGTAGTCTTTTATGTTTCTATGTTGTGAGTTGGTGTTCCTTGTCCCTTTTGCGTCTCTTTCTGTGGGTATCTGTTCTGTGTTTTTTGCATGGTTGTTTTGGGATTTTGCTGTGGGTGCTGCAACCTAGTGTTGTTGGAGATCCCCTCCTTTCTTTTAAGACCTCGGCCTTCGGCCTCGGTCTTTAAACACCACCCTGTTCTCTCCTTGGGCACCTAACCTTCATACAGACCTCAACTCGGTCTTTATCCTATACATATGGCATAGTGAAAATTTACAGACAGTTAACATGGTTAATAATATTGATAATGATAATATGTATAAGAAAAGTATGATAATGAGAAAAAGTGTATCGTTTATCATTTAAAGATTCTTAAGATGATGAAAAAACTTTTTAGGTTACGGTACTTGTAAGCATGAAAAGGAGGAGGGACATTAAACATGGTTTAAGAAGGGTCTCTGGTATTTCTCACTGAAGTTGCTAATTTCAGACATTTTCCCAAATTACAAAGTTGTTTTTTACATGTATTTGTTATGCTAAAAAGTTGTACTAATTTAAACATAGATGGGTGTGACCAGTAATAACTCTTGATGAATTTACGTCTTAAATTTGAGTATTAAGGGCAAACAAGGGTAAAATGATATTCGTCTTCAATTGTATTCAATGAACATTTATTGCATAAGCGCTGTGACCTTTCAGTATTATTATATCTACCTTGTTCAATATTAAGTTGATGAGAAGATAGCCTATATTTAGAAATTGATTTAACAAGATATTCTGGGATATGTTTTTGTAGGTAAAACTGTAATCCAAAGGTATCAGGTAAATGTTTGTACAAAAGACTTTTGGATGAATTATCAAAAAAACGTTTCTTTCTTGCAAAAAATGATCTGTCAATCTCTCTTTTAATTCAAATAAAAATGCTTTCTCGTTTACAACGTGTTGTGATATCCATACATAATTATATCCTAAGGAACATAATAACTCTTTAACCATTCTTTAACATTCAGTAGCAGGAGATGCTTGTTTTATCTGGACATAGTCTTGCATCTTTATTATTGCTTCAAATGATAGTCATATATTGGATCATTTTGGATTGTTTTTTAAATTACATTCTCCTATAGTTGTCTGGATTGTTTGCTTTTCTAGGTTATCAGTTTTAGGATTTCTGATAAGCAGTCATTATTTACATATTTTATTAAATATTATCTATTCTCTGGTAGTTATAATAAAGTCTTTGACAAAAAGATAGGAATCATGACGGTGGAAGAGTTATGTATTATATTATGTATTATATAGATTGTGTTATGTATGAGAGAGGTAATAAATTTATATATTTCTTACAACAGTTTAACAATATGAGGGTATTGTATTGTTTCCTCTTGTCATTTGGGTGTATATCTTGAGGGAAATTATTGTTTCTTGCACTTTGGAATTGACATCCTATGTTTGCATAAGTATGTAAGTATATCCTTAAGAAAAAGATCCTTTTACATCTTTACTGTATGTTAGAAATTAACAATATCAAATTGCAGATGTAACGAATAGTACATCGGTGCACGTATGCCACGTCTGTACTAAGGAATTTCAACGATTTTATGAAAACCATATCTAATTATAGGATTCATGTCAATTAATCATTTTACGAAGAAAAACTAATCGGTCCGTGATGAAAATCTACAGTTTATTAAGAAAACAGGGTAAAAATGCTGGAAATTTGTTGCTAAAAATAGCACGTTTGTAACGAAAATACAAAAAGCACTGAAATGAACTCGTTTAATGTTAATTTTAGTTTTCTTTATTAACATGCAATAAGGTAGGTTAGCAACTTTGTACAAAACTTGATTTTGATTCGAAATTTTCTGTTATCAAAATATTTGAAATTTCTAAAACGTGGGTCCTTTAGCATCATATCCCACCCACCCTGCTACGTCATTCGGTATATTTTCGACATTTTCACACTCTTTGGATGTTTAGATTGAAGATCATTGACGAGGTTTAAGTACCCGAAACGTGCATGCCTGGTCCATGCTAAAAATTTATCTGTTCTGAAATTATGATATTGAATTTGAAGACGCTTATCATTTGTACATATCGTATAAGTTTAAGTTTATATATGGAAGTTTTCAAAGACAAAAATCTGCACATAATTGAATAACATGACCTAAATTTGAACTCAAGCTATATTTCTTCCTCTAATATCTATATCCAAGAATTGAATTGGTTGCCTAAAATGGCCCTGCTGTAAATGTCCGTAACCACAAAATATTGAAGTTTTCTAAGTTTCAAGCAGCATTATTGAACGACATGACCAACATTCGAACTTGAAATTGCCCTGTACTTCTTGGTGAAAAAGCTAAAACCAAGAAATGAATTCATTCCCTGCAACGGTTTTTTTAGATAGCCGTAAACCACACTTGAAAAGGACGCACGAACACACGGTCACACACACATACATCCTCAACCTCACACACACACACACACCCTCACACACCCTTCCTCACAAGAACGGACGGACATCACTGTATACCTTAAATACCACCATGATAAATAATTTCCTTGCACTTGTACTTTTTTATATATATGCGGATACACCCATACAGGAAAACGGCTTAGGCCGAAACAAGCTTGTTCTTTAAAGCATCAGTAGGCAAGTACATATGTTTGTTCTCGGGATATTGTTTGCAAAACACTCAAAAAGTCCATTTCAATATTTTTCCATTGTTATTCGCTTTTTTTAAGACTGAAGTGTAGCCCTAACAATTTTTATTGGATATTTAGTCTTATAAAGGCTATGTACCCTGAAAATTAATTTAGACTGGTACGAAATGATCACTTTGTGCCGCTTCCTTTAACTTCCTAACATGAGATTCTACTTTCTTTTTTTAAACATTCGCGACTCTCTGTTGTTTGTTTTTAACGGATATGTAGATAGGACACCTCTGTATGACCTGATGCTTAGCAAAGACAAAATACCGGTACCGATATGGCATTAGACTGCAAATCTATACTGCATATATACTTTCGACATACAAATCCAAGAAAACCAATGAGAAGAGTCTCAGAGCAGATGGAACTACTTACATCAAAACATGGACATAGATTTATCAACAAATGAATGAGTTTGTAGTAGATTTTCTTCATATTTGTGGATGTCTGATGTACCGCTTTTGGAAGTTTACTTCCGACCGGCTGCTCACATTGGAAAGATCTGTAACACTACTGTGTCCTTCAAGAGAAAATAAATACACGTAAAATAGAAAATATCACAACCCTTGACACCCCCCTTTCGAAAAGTGTTTATCTCGTACTTGATTGTTTAATATATCCTCTACATCGAAGTACAAAATAAAAGCATAAAACATGAACATGGGTCAAAGGACAAATAAATGTATTTCGGAAATAAAATGCATATCTCGTGACGTGTGTATTCCACTTCAATTCAGTCAGACCTAAAGGATCGACATAATATTACATGATATAAACTACCAACTTCCCACCAGGAAATAACAGACGATATACTAAGTAGATGAATATACATTTTATAGGTAATCAACTACAATGACAAATATGGATAATGACCATATCCTTGTATACAGCACAAAATCGAAAATTCAGAAAATCAGAAACCGAAGGCATACAAAATCAGGATAATACAGGAACCAAAGCAAACAAACAAAAACCTCCACCATATGAAAAGAAGCGAACTCCCGATATGGGAGTGAGACCAGGTGCCCAGGAAGAGTAAGCATCTCCTGCTTGCATGCAACACCCGTCGCTTCAATTCGGTAGACTTCAGTTTCGGAAGATACACGTATATTCTGTGGTTGGATGGTTCAAATGGTCTATGACAGAATATCATCCACCATTCTGGAGAGTGGGACATTATAGTGTATGACGAGTTCCCCATATCGACCGTAGAACTTCCTCAGTGCCGATGTTAGTCGGTCACAAACATATCCCTGACTGAGAAGCTTATCTGAAAGACGCCTAGCTCTCAGAACAAAATCCGTATATTTGGTACTTGCTCTGGCATAGCGTATCAACTGAGCACGCCATAAGCTGGCGATGAAGGGATGTTGCTACTCAGAAAGGGAAAGTTTGTAATGCTGAAATTGAAGTCGTCACGTTTGTCATAGAGTGAGGTGTTCATGTGACCAACATTGTCGTAGGACAACATTATGTCCAAATAGGATGCTGAATGCTATACTTTGTTCTCTTTCCGTTGATATTCCATTAAGGTTACTTTAATATCAATAGAAGCGAACACGAAAGTAATTATTCATAGATCACTGGTGTTAAACCGATGTTAGTAACTTTAGTTACTATCATCCGAAAATGACGGACACAAAAACAGGCAGAAACGATTTTTCCCTTTTATTTCACTTATTCTTGTGTATATAAACAATCTGAAGCGATAGAAATTAACATATACAAAGTATTATTATAGGGGAACCTTCATAGATCTATTATCTTTCTATTTAGAGTAGAAAATAGGCATCGAAATTTTTAGCCAAGACGATAGTAACGCAAATTATACATGATAGTAACTCAAAGCCCTCGAAATTCATGAGATGATAGTAACGCATCCTCATAAATCCAGAAGGGACATTTTAACCAGTACGTACTAAGAATCGGACATGCAAGTTGTTTCCTTTTAAGTATATTCACTTAAATGGCTGCCACAGATTATTCTGCAGTAGAAAACGACCTTTTAAAGTCACTAATTTACGTGGTTTTATATTTGTTACGTTTTAAACGGACAATCAGTGTCTTAGGTTCCCGGAAGAAGACATAGTTGATACATGTATCTTGATAATTTTTTATTAACCCAGCAAGATATCTATAAAATAGGATAACCGGAGATGGGCAGCTCCGGCTTTATCCTTTACAGAAGTACATGTAGCAAAATCATGGTATGAAAAAAATACTGGCATCTTGATAAATTTGTTATTTCTTTTTTATTCACTATGTAATAAGTGCTGTTTAAAGCCATGCATTTTAGAAGTTAGGAAAGAATCAATTTTATTTAAACTGTTCTTTGTTAACAAGGATTTATTTTAATTTTTCACACCCAACTGTGGTCGGCAAAATAGATCAGATGAGGCCACAGACTGATAGAAGTATAGAAATAGTACTTATACACCGAAACTCAATAACGGAGTGAACCCTTTATAACTCCACTCCAAAAAAGACCTGAAATATATAAGATTCTTTAATTTTCAAATGATAGTCAAGATTCATTTTTAAAATAACCGACTTTACCACATCTATATTGTTTGAGACATATTAAACTTCTTCTACTTCTTTTTTTTTGTACAGTAAGCTGACAGATGAGAGAGAGAGAGAGGGCGATCATTTCCCTTTTCACTGAATTGTTTGTCATTTTAAAGACATGGTACATGTATATTGTAGCTATCTAACAAGAGAATATTTTCTTACAAAGGGATTTAAATTATAATGTGGATTTTTTTGTGCAATGTTTGTTGGAAAAAAATTAATTCATCCAGTTACATTCCCTAGAAAGGCAAAATACAATCCTGTATTATACCTGTGATATACGCAAGTAAATCATCTTAAATATCTTAATCTCCTACAAGGATTGAATTAAACTTCCAGTTTACATGTAAATTTTCAAAATTTGACAGGAAATTTAACACAATTTTAAATTTTAAAATTTTGCGCATTCAATTTCCCTTTTAAAAAAGTCTGGATCCGCCTATGTATGATTACTCTATACCTGTATAGTATTGATAAATAGAATATATGTATAATTGAAACTTCAGCCCCCCCCCCCCCTCCCCCCGATTTTTATTTAGAAGTCATCAAAATTGTTGATTACTCCAATACAATGGATTCAATTGGAATTTTAAATTTAATCTTATTATGTATTAGTATATCACGAAGTCAGAATAAGAGGAGGGCAGGAGATATTCTAGCCATCATCTAAATCTCTGCAGTCACGCGTTACTTTTAAACAAAATTCTGCTAAAGTTACAAATTATTTGTCTACTGCCGTTATCTGTTTAAAATCACTCAAAATGGTAAGTTATTATTTATTTGTGTTCTTCTCTTCCACAATGTACGACTGTAGAAATTGCGACGTATATGGTGGGAAGAATGGAAATCAGTCCCACCTCTAGATTGCTAGGGGTCCGTCGATGCTCAATTTGGTGTTCTATTGTGAGTGCTGTTGAGATTATTGTCAGGATCTTCTTTGGCTCTTTTGCTGCATGACGTCAACAAATCTCGTAACGTTGTATCATACATGAATTCAATTTTCACATTTTCTTTGTTGAAAGGCTATGTTCGAAAAGTATGTAAAATTGTATTATTCATACATAACTGAAACTTCAAGGCCTTAATAACGACATTATAGATCAGAATTTTAAAATAAAGTGTTTTACGATTTACATGTAGATGCCATGTAGCTAAATTCAGGCTTTTGAACCAAATAAATCAATTAATTCTATCACAAAAGGCGATCATCGAGTTGCAATCCTTTTCATTTCCAGTTACTATCATCATGCTTTGTCAGGCATTTTTGCGTTACTATAATCATCGATGATTTTTTTTATCTGGCATTTTCTCGAATATAATGTTGAATCGATAAACTCTAATGGTAGAATTGGAATTTTATATCAATTTTCTTCAAATTGACCGCTTCAACTTTTTAGCTCACCGGAGCCAACGGCTCAAGTGACCTATTGTCATAGTGTTGCGTCTGTCGTCCGTCGTCCCTCGTCGTCGTCGTCGTCGTAAACTTTTCACATTTTAAACTTCTTCTCCAGAACGGCTGAAGTGATTTTGATAAAACTTGGTAGGTATGAAGTACTCATGATCCCCTAAAAGTGTTGTTGTTTTTCGTCCGGATCCGTCAACAGGTGGCGCCACCACAGCCAAAAGTAGGTCACGGGGGTACCCTCCTTTGACAAACTTCTTCTTCAGAACCGAAGCATGTATCGACAAACCGAAAGCATCAGGATGATCTAGAGAGATGTCTTAGGAAGTGTTGTTATTTTTGGATCCACTTCGAAGTCAAATTTTTGACGCGTTTTTGACGTCTTTTCGGACTTAGTCAGAAAGCACATTTTTGCACTATTTCTTTAAGTAACTCAATAAGTGTATGATTTTACACACTCATTTCCTGCATATTTATCATATTTAACTTACTTAATGCTTTGATATGTATTTTATGCTTAAATTTTATTATTTTTTTGATTTTTTATGAATTTTTTTTCTTATGTAGAAAGGAAGGGGGGGGGGGGTTCATACCTTTTCTGCTTCTTTTCTATAACAACTCTTCAGATTGTCATGACAATTTGTAGGTATGAGGTACTCATGCATGGTACCCTACAAGTGAAAGAATTTTGTCAAGATATCCACTTTTGGATTTTTAAGGAATATTTTTTAAGATTGTGGGACCCCTTTTAGATCGACCTTTCATCCATAGTTAGGTTCCGGGTCGTTTCGCCCCTTTTCCCCTTCGCCCCGGGTCGATTCGCCCTGGGTCGTTTCGCACCTTAGGTGGGTCGTTTCGCCCCTCTAGGTGGGTCGTTTCGCCCCTCAAGAGTAGGTCGTTTCGCCCCTCCAGGGTGGGTCGTTTCGCCCCTCCAGGGTGGGTCGTTTCGCCCCTCAACATGGATAGTTTCACCTCTCATCATGGGTCGTTTCGCCCCTCATTGCGGGTCGTTTCGCCCTCTTTTTAAGAACAAGAACACTTTCTCTGAATGGTGGGTCGTTTCGCCCTCCTATTCTGAATTAGAAGATTTTTTAATCGTCCCTCTATACGTAATTTCTTTATCTATTTATTTCTTTTTTATCTATTTGAGTCGATTCGCCCCTCTATACGTTACATCTTTATTTATTTATTATTTTATCTAATTTTTTATTACATTTTTATCTTTTATTCTCATTTTTTCACCTACCTACATATTTCTTTACTTGATTATTTCATTATTTTTTTTATCTTCTTTTCAATCTAATTTTGTTTTTTGTCTTTTATTTTCATTTGTTCAACTACATATTTCTTTTTCTATTAATTTCTTTGTTTTATCATCTATATATATATTCTTTTATTTTTCTTTCTTTTATTCTCATTTGTTCATCTACAAATTTCTTCATTCTATCAATATCACAGATCCTATGAAATTTAATGTCTATGATAGCAACAATAAGCCAAAAAAAGCCGTCAATAAACAAATATTAATGTCACAACATAAGCCCAATATTATAGCGTAATTAAGTAATTATCAAATTAGGGCGAAACGACCCACCAATAACAACCATTAAAATAAGGGCGAAACGACTCACCATGCAGAGAGAGTATTCCTACAAAGAGGGGCGAAACGACCCACCTTAAGTGGCGAAACGACTCACATTTGAGGGGCGAAACGACCCACCTTGAGGGGCGAAACGACTCACATTTGAGGGGCGAAACGACCCACCTTGAGGGGCGAATCGACCCACCTTGAGGGGCGAATCGACCCGGGGCGAAGGGGAAAAGGGGCGGAGCGACCCGGGGGCGAAGGGGAAAAAGGGCGAAACGACCCGACGCCCATAGTTACAGCTGATAATTCAACAAGTGACACATGCTTCAATGTCTTATTGATTGACTTTTTATGTGATATGATTCAATTATTTAAATTCTTTATACTTATTTAGAATTTTATTTTTAAAGTCGGGAACAAGATTTCAAAAGCGGCCATGTTTTGCCGTGTACCCGAAGGGGATTCCCCATTTAGTATTGTGATACCTTTAGTACTGTGAAACATTTCAGAAGATACAGTGCAAACGGAATAGATTTTTATTTGATGTGCATTATACTTGGAACACTTTCATAATTCCAATTTCTCCTATTGGGGGCATGTTTTGAATGTATAATCCCTGGGGTTGTATAAATGAATACTAATTTGTGAAATAAGAGTTTGATTTTGTAGAGAATTCTTATTTTTTGAAAAGAAAATTAAGTCTGTAAAATGGTTGCTATGGTAACCAAATTAGAAATTAATTCCTAGCCTTCTTTTATGCAAGCGAAACAGGCCGCGGGGTCTTCATCGCCACCCGAGATGACAACACACAAACAAGCCCCAAAATAAGATATAAATTAAATTTCAGTTATCAATCCATTCCTATCTATTTATAGTAATAAACAGCATAATATCACAGCTAAAATATATCAATTCAGGCACATTAAAAGAGCTAGTACTTATTTTCTCAAAATAAGTGGTTTTTGCATTAAAAAATGCATATTTTACCCAAAAAGTTTGGTTTTAATGAAATATTACATTTAATTTCAACATCATCTGACAAGATACTTACTTCCTATTATGATAATAGCTTTAAATGTTTAGTTTTAGCAAAGATAATAAATTAATAGAATTTTCCCAGAAATCTGTTATTTTTTGACAAAAAAAAAACAGGCATTTTGCCCCAAAATTAAGAAGAAAATATACCTTTTTTGTTTCAAACATGTAATTCATGAGTGAAACTAAATAATTGCAGTTGAAAATACATTACTGCTATCATTTCAAGAAATTCTATAGATTCAATAAATAATCCCTATAAATCAGCTATTTTTAAATGTAAAAATACGTTTTTTCCCCCAAAACATTTTGATTTTGAACGAAATGTTAGTAAAACATTTATAATCTGAAAGAGCGTGAAAAGTTACAATAGAAAATAGCTTTCAATCATTGCTTTCATAAACAATAAGGGTTCTTTAAATAAATAAACAGAAATCTGAGATTTCTAATTGAAAATACAGTTTTCTTAATAAATTAATTTATTTCGAGGATTTTGCAAAAAAATAAGAATGTAAAATATAAGTCATTTGAAAGAGGATACATTAAAGTTGTTTTTTAAATCATCATTGAACGATCGTATGCAATATTGAAGAGCTGAGAAGCAGGAATAAATTAAAATTTCCTCAAATTTCTGTGAATTTTGGCAAAATTTCAACTTTTTTACCCCAAAGCACACAGAAAAAAAATAGGAATTGGAACTTGCAACTTATTTCATCTGAAAAAGTATCGAAAATACAATATATTCACACTTTTTAATTTTTAAAAACATCAATCATATAAAAGTTATAGTTTTATTTTCCTATTTTCAGTGATTTTTGACTAAAAAACATGTTTTACCCCCCCCCCCCCCCAAAAAAAAAGCCACCATTTTTGCAATGGAAATTTCCATGAGAAAATTTTTATCTGAAAGAGCGCAAAAAATGCTACAAAGTTAGGCCGGTTTTGGAGGATCAAGGGGGGAGTGCACCTACCCAGTGAAACATCCCAGGCTATATGTTGAATCCAAAATCATCCTTTTTGTCATATACACTTGTATGAATCTTTCCGTTTTCAATTTTGATATTTAGGTCCAAAAGTGGTGTTTCTGTATTTGTAACGTTTGCCTTGTTAAGTGTTAATTCTTGTGGATAAATTTCATTCTTATATAATTCAATAGCAGAATTGTCAATAGTTAGAATATCATCCAGATACCTAGAAGTATTATTGAAACATTTCTCTTTGCTTTTGAAGATATTGAATAAATTCTCTTTCGTAAGTGTATAAAATAATTCTGCAACAAGAGGCACACAGTTAGTATCCATAGGAATTCCTACAACCTGCTTGTATAGATCCTCAACAAATCTAACATAAAAATTGTCCAAGAGGAAGGACAAGGCATTACACAGGTCACTACATGCCCATGATTTGTATGATTTGTAGTCTGTCGAGGAAAAGAAACCCTTCGATTCAAATGTACAAATGCATGTTTTCCGCTCACGATCAAAACACCATTTAATGAGATTAGATAATCGATCATTAATTTTGTCATGAGAAAGTGTGGTGTACATATTAGAGAAGTCGTATGAAGAAATCGTATTGGCTTGGAAATTTCCAGATTTCATTTTGTCGATCACATCCTCTGAATTCTTAATAGACCAAAATAAATTTACATCGTTCCTGTTTAGAACCGTTTCACAATATCTAGTTACGTGTTCTCTAAAAGCAGTAAGTGCTGATGTCAGATTTCTAGACAAAATTGTAGTGGAGCAGTTACTAGAATTAGCAATAAATCGAAATTTGTGAGGAGACTTGTGCAGTTTCGGTATGCAATATAGTGATGGGAGATCCAATTTAGAAATAGAGATATTGAATGAAGGCAGTTCACTGCTATGCTTGCTTAAAATGTTAGATGTACTTTCATTGCTTTTGATATATGTATTAGTAGACGAATGTTCCGAAACTAAAGTTGATATGTAGTAACGTTTTCAAATGATATTGGTGTTGTAGAGCAAGTAGAGAATTACGGAATTACAGTTTTCTATGCTAACATATTTCGTTCATAAGTTTTGCAATTATATATGAACTCAAATTCTTTTAACTTAATCTAAATCATGATATATATTTAATGTTCATTGTCAAACATATTTCTAGTTCTTTCCTGGTCTGAGAACCTTCCGTTTTTCAGTTTCAATGGCATATATTATCAATATAGATTAATTATTTTAAGTCTAAGTAAGATATATTTGTGGTCGCTTATTTGTATATGTATTTCCTGCACGTGCGAAAACGCCTTCAGCTCAAGGAAAACCTGCTTTTGGTTCCTGTTCTCACTTCTTAACTCTTTGTAAAACCGTTTCCATCATATCCAGTAGGTAGTTAGGTAAAAGAACGGAGGGGATCTCCAACAAGACCCTGTTGCAGCACCAACAGCAAAACACCAAAACACCTGATGCAAAAACCCAAATACGAGCATACTATGAGACGGAAAAGAGAAAGAGACATACGACATGTAAATATCAAACACAAAAGACAACACATAAACCGACGAGACCAATGGGCAACCGGTGCCGACTTTGGACGGCTATTTGCTACGCAAGCAGCAAATGGTGTGGATATCCTGGATTACGTGCGCACAACCCTCTCACTTCTCCAATTACTCAGAGGTCTCGAAGAACGTACAATTGTAGTGTAAAACAACCTCCTCACTGTTAGATGACGTCACACAAACAAGTGTCATGGGTATACTAGTATTATCATAAACGTGGAAACATAATAGAAATTATCATGTAAGTACACTAGCTTCATCTTTTAAAAAAGTATACCTTGTAATACAAAAAGCCAAGAACAATGAGGATTCTAGGGAATGAATTTTAGTATTTAAAGGGCTACATTCACTTTTATATTCCTTTATTTTGGGTCGTTTATGTACTGTTCGCTTACAGTTTAATTAAGAAAGAATATATGAAAAATATATAATTCAGTGAAATACAAAACAGTAGCAGGAGATGCTTATTTTATCTGGACATCGTCTTGCTTCTTTATTATTGCTTCAAATGATAGTCATATAGTAGATCATTTTGGATTGTTTTTTAAATTACATTCTCCTATAGTTGTCTGGATTGTTTGCTTTTCTATGTTATCAGTTTTAGGATTTCCGATAAGCAGTCATTATTTACATATTTTATTAAATATTATCTATTCTCTGGTAGTTATAATAAAGTCTTTGACAAAAAGATAGGAATCATGACGGTGGAAGAGTTATGTATTATATTATGTATTATATAGATTGTGTTATGTATGAGAGAGGTAATAAATTTATATATTTCTTACAACAGTTTAACAATATGAGGGTATTGTATTGTTTCCTCTTGTCATTTGGGTGTATATCTTGAGGGAAACTATTGTTTCTTGCACTTTGGAATTGACATCCTATGTTTGCATAAGTATGTAAGTATATCCTTAAGAAAAAGATCCTTTTACATCTTTACTGTATGTTAGAAATTAACAATATCAAATTGCAGATGTAACGAATAGTACATCGGTGCACGTATGCCAAGTCTGTACTAAGGAATTTCAACGATTTTATGAAAACCATATCTAATTATAGGATTCATGTCAATTAATCATTTTACGAAGAAAAACTAATCGGTCCGTGATGAAAATCTACAGTTTATTAAGAAAACAGGGTAAAAATGCTGGAAATTTGTTGCTAAAAATAGCACGTTTGTAACGAAAATACAAAAAGCACTGAAATGAACTCGTTTAATGTTAATTTTAGTTTTCTTTATTAACATGCAATAAGGTAGGTTAGCAACTTTGTACAAAACTTGATTTTGGTAAAGTTTTACCGTAGGTACCAAATTCTCAGATCATTTAAAATTTTTCGATTTTAAACAAAAATTACGAAAATCGACTAAGTTTAGGTCAAAATATCAGAGAGACTGAATATCAAAGATTTTTTCCCAACACACCGTAAACTGTACTCCTGAGAAAGACTGTTCATAATATTGAAGAAAAAGTATATGTCCGTGTTGAAATAAGAGAGAAAAAACGCTCAGGAATAGTGCCTTTTTTTCGGTTTTCTTGAAAAAGTATCAGCGCGGTAAAATTTGCCTTAATTTGGGTGGAATTTAAACAGTTTATAATTTTTCGGTATCCATCAGCTGTACCCTATAAAACAGTTTGAGTCAAAAATACTCTACACGTAAAACGAAATTCAGGGGTTATTACTTACATAAGAGAAATCCGAACTGTTCAAGAGAGTACCTCCAGCTCAACTTTTATAGAAATTACCGCGAAGTATTTTCTTACAGATACTTAATTCAGTTTTGATCAAATTTTCAAACTTGTCCGCTTTTAAGTGTGTAATGATTTTAAGTCTTCAATAGAGTCAGAAATGATACATTTTCCATAATAAATTGAAATATCTATATAATTAAAGCTCAATGAGTGCTAAAACGGGAGATGCGCAAGAATGGTCTTAAATCGTGAACAATGACGCACCTAAAGGATCCAAACATCACAATTTACCCTCCCGACGCGGGAAAAATTTCAGAAATTCCATGACGTCTCAATGCAATTTCGATGTTTGACCGAGTTTCGAAGCTTGTATGTCCGAGGTAAAAGCATTGTGACGTCACGAAATTTTGCATTTTTTCCCGCAATCGGAAGGGTCAATTGACATACAAAAAAATTAATAAAAATACAAAGATAAGGAGGAGGTCGGCGCCGTGGTCTAGTGGTGAGGACAACGGGCCGGTTATCATATGGTCGTTGGTTCGAGCCTCACTAGGACCATGGGTCGGCTGATATATACTCTTGTTTATTCTGTGTCAAATACTAAAAATGACCTTGTCTGCGTTGTTCAAATCAGTGAAAAAGCTATTCATAATATCAAAAGACAAGAAAAAAGGAACACGCCAAACGGAGACGATGCCCACCATTTATAGACTAAGTGTCTAAATTTGTGTTTTGCTACGAGTATACAACGCACAGTCAGTGCATTTATCGTACATGTATTGTAAGATGTATGTTGCATAACCGTCAAAAACACAAGTTCTGGCATTCATTCTATATGTATGCACCACAGTTGACAGTTTCATTCTTGTTTTCTGAAATCGCGTTTTCTAGGTAAAAGGTGACGTTAAACGTTAGGTCACCGCTAGTCCAGTTTGCTGGTTAGAACAGCAGTCGTGGCATTTTAAGTATAGTTCTTTCATTGTGACGTCACGAGTGTTTACAGGTATGACAATGCAACAGGTTCCTTCAAGGATTTACATTAGTTGTACTTGCATGTATCAAAACATACAGGGCAACATTACATTACATGATGCTATTTCATACAAAACTAATTGTTTAATATAATCATGCAAATCAGTGTGTGTATTTCTATTTCTTCCTTGCATGTTCTGTATAAGAAAAATAAATGAAAAAAATGTTGATCAAAGAATCAATGAAACCCTCGCCTGGCTTCTTTCACGTATAAAAGTTATCAAGCTACTGAAAGCATGATTTAAATGATGCTATTGAATTTGAAGACGTTTAACATTTGTACAATTTGGTGAGTGTCACTGCTGGTGGACCACTTTCTTTTTTTTTCTCTGTTGTTTGTTTTTAACAGATATGTAGATAGGTCACATCTGATTGACCTGATGCTGAGCAAAGACAAAAAAGTCGGTACCGGTATGGCCTTAGACTGCAAATCTGTACAACATATTATACTTTCGACGTACAAAAGCAAGAAAACCAATGAGAAGAGTCTCAGAGCAGATGGAACTACTTACATCAAAACATGGACATAGATTTAGAAACAAATGAATGAGTTTGTAGTAGATTTTCTTCATATTTGTGGATGTCTGATGTACCGCTTTTGGAAGTTTACTTCCGACCGGCTGCTCACATTGGAAAGATATGTAACACTACTGTGCCCTTCAAGAGAAAACAAATACACGTAAATACACGTAAAATAGAAAATAGCACAACCCTTGAAACCCCCCCCCCCCCTTCGAAAAGTGTTTACCTCGTACTTGATTGTTAAATATTTCCTCTACATCGAAGTACAAAATAAAAGCATAAAAACATGAACATGGGTCAAAGGACAAATAACTGTATTTCGGAAATAAAAATTATCACGTGACGAGTCTATTCCAATTCAATTCAGTCAGACATAATGGATCGACATATAATTACATGACATAAACTACCAACTTCCCACCAGGAAATAACAGACGATATTCGTAAGTAGATAAATATGCATTTCTTTAGGTAATCAACTACAATGCTTTATTCGATAAATCGATAATTCAGAAAATCAGAAACCGAAGGCATACAAAATCAGGATAAAACAGAAACCAAAGCAAACAAACAAAAAGCTCCACCACATGAAAAGAAGCGGACTCCCGATATGGGAGTCATGGCGTATGACGAGTTCCCCGAATCGACCGTAGAACATCCTCAGTGACGATGTTAGTCGATCACAAACGTATCCCTCAATAAAAAGCCTTATAAGAAAGACGCCTAACTCTCAGAAATAAACCTGTATATTTTGAACTTGCTCTGGCATAACGTATCAATTAAAGTATGAACACGTCATAAGCACGCGATGAAGGGATGTTGCTACTCAGAAGAGGAAGGTTTGTGATGCTGAAACTAAAGTCGCCACGTTTGTCATAGAGTGAGGTGTTCATTTGACCATCAGTGCTGTAGGACAACATTATGTCCAAATAGGATTCTGAATTATTTGTCTCTATATTTTCTGATAAGGTAATCCGCGAACTTTGGATTGGTGATGGACTGAACACATCGTTTATGTATCTGTAAGTGAAGTTAAAGTCAGAGTCTAACTATCTTTTCCCTTCAAAGACCACAGATTGAATAAATTCAGCTTCGCACGGGTTAAGAAGAATGTCGGCATGGAGTAGGGTCAAATTGGTTCCCATTGGAATTTTTAGACATTTTCTTGGAAGATCTTTCCTCTAAATACCACGAAAATGTTGTCGATCAGGAAGTTTAACGTCTGAATAATATCTGTTTCAGTGTACTTATTTTCAGAATAGGACCTTTCTCTTACAAAGTAGGTTTTGTCATAGCTAACAACAATACATTTAAATTTGCGATTGCCGCTCTTGCTTGTAAAGGCATTACTTATAATACTTTCGAGTCTTTCTTTCAATTTAGAATCTCTGATTGTTGTGTAAAGTGTCGAAAATCGAAGGCTTTGATCGAATGGACTTTAGTGAAACGAGTGAATTTCAGATGTTCTAAAAGTACCTTCGAATTCTTTAAAATCCACATCTTGTTAATATACCGCTTCGAAAATACACTGTCGAACAATATTTCTGAAGACTACAACAAAATAAATTTGAAATATATATTCTTATGTTCATACGAAAACAGCATCTCAATGGACTCAGTCATATTTCTACATTTTCTCTCGAGAGACATTCACTGAAATATATACAGTTTGAACTACTTTATGCTTGTGTTATGATTCAATTAAAACAAAAGATTTAATCTATATTTTACATGGAAGTTAAAGCAATCGGTACAATAAAGATGAACATGTAACTGAAAACACCTAGGTAGGTTTATACAACAGGTGCCTTAGTTTGTTCGATAAGGTTTACTCTGTTTCAATACTTGTAGCTATATAGTGGAGTCAATTCATCTTTATAGGTGTCTGGTGCACCGTGTTTTGAAATTTTTGTCCGGGTTTTTGCCCTCATGTGACAGATCTGTTACACAACATTCTTTTGTGCCTCAAGAGAAAGTAAATACACGTAAAATAAAAACTTCTATAAACCTTTGACCCCCACTTTAATAAGCGTATGTCTTGCACTTATGCTGATGATGGATTTAAATTTTCTCTGCGAGCAAATTACGAAATAAAAGCATAAAGACATGCACATGGGTCAAAGGACACATAAATGCCTCAATGACATGACATTTCGCATTTTGGAAATAAAAAGAAATGTAACACGTGACGAATTTATGCCAATCAAATTCAATCAGACCTAATTCAGCGATATAAAATTGCTTGATATAGATTTACCAGCAGCTTCCTACCCGGAAAGTACAGACAGGAATGGTAAGTAGTTTAATATGCATTTTATAGGTTATCAACTACTACATCTATGTACGTAAAATGCTATACTTTATTCTCTTTCCGTTTATATTCAAATATGGTTATTTTAATATTTATTGAAGTGAACATGGAAAGGAATTATTCATAGATTGAGAAACGAACAGGTTTCTGGTCATTGGGACGTAGGCAGAGTGGGTTTTCAGATTTTTTTTAGGGTGAGAGAGGTTTCCATCTCCTGGCATAATATGAATGTTATCATATACGGTATTACCTTTCTCAACTTAAGGTATTCCAGCTTGTACTCAATATCTAAATTTCTATTGCACATAACGACTGATAAATGTTAAGAGCCAGAGCTTCTTTATAATAAAATAAACATTTTTAGGATCTTTTACAAGAATTATACTGTTCTACTATTATAGCAATGAGTTAAGAAGATAAGTAAGGTCAGTTTAAGCTTGATATAAAGTATCGCTAGGAACTTTGCTTTTTCGAATCAACGAGCAGCTATGCGTACGCGAGCAGTATGCACTGGGCTTTGATTTTCATTTTAGTACAAGTTGTTTTGTTTCGACACCTAAAGCTCGTTCAACAGGCATATTTGCCTTCTCCATGCATTATTTTACATACACTGCTAAAAATGACATCTCTTTTCTATTCAGATATGGCAGTTGCTTATTCTATGTAATGAACAAAAATGCATTTAGACATACTTGCTGGTCATTTCTTAATTACCTTCATCGAACAGGTGTATTGTTATACATCATAAAAGACTTTTTTCACCGTGACGAACTTCGCACTTCGAACTCCGTACTTCGCACTTCGAACAATGAAGAAAAAGTAGCGTAGCTGCCGTTCTCGTATAAAAGGCGGAGTCATCTACATTCAATGGAATGGTATATTGGACTTCCTGTACAACTGGCGTGCTCTTTTCGGCAACTAACTTATGAAATTAAAGTGCGAAGTGCGAAGTTCGTCACGGTGAAAATAGTCTAAAAGGAGGGAGGGGATCTCAAACCACACCCTCTTGCAGCACCTTTACTTCGGACTCAAGGCGCTCAAGTTGTGACATTTTAAACATGATTCAGTAATCCGGAAAATTCGTTAATCTGGACGAAATACTCGGGAACCAAATCGTCCGGACTAACGAATCATCACTGTATAGGGTAGCGGCTTAAGATGTCAATAGTGTTATGCCGACTTAGGACGGCCATTTGATACACAAATAGTGTGGCTATCCTGGATAACATGTGCACAACCCTTTAACTATTTCGATTACCCAGAGGTCTCCAAGAACGCACAATTGTGGTGTAAAATAACCTCCTCACTGTAAGATGAGCAAACAAACAGCATGCATGACACAGGTGTCCAAGAAACATGCAGATGGATATATAAATGGATATGATAATGCCGAAGGGTTCAAACTCTATACCTTTTTGAAGACAATTCCAAACCAATTTCCATGTACCAGACATGTGTTTCCAATATTAAATTCTCATAAGTGATGCTTCCAAAATGCACCAAAATTCATTTCAGTAGCGCCCTCTTCA
Source organism: Pinctada fucata (assembly GCA_028142955.1). Taxonomy (NCBI): domain Eukaryota; kingdom Metazoa; phylum Mollusca; class Bivalvia; order Pterioida; family Pteriidae; genus Pinctada; species Pinctada fucata. Next base: position 23,143,681 of record AP027114.1, on the reverse strand, counting down.
ATTTTTTGAAGTTAGATTTGTACATTTATTTAAAGAGAGTGCGCGGCTCCGAATTTCCTGTAGGGTCGATTCAGTAGCATATCTAAATAAAATCAATTCGTTTTCGTAAGTGTATAGAAATAATTCTGCAACAGGAGGCGCACAGTTAGTACCCATAGGAATCCCTAAAACCTACTTGTATAGATCCTCTCCATATCTAACATAAATATTGTCCAAGAGGAAGGACAGAACATTACCAAAGCCACTACATGTCCATAATTTGTATGATTTGTAGTCCGTTCAGGAAAAGAAATCTTTGATTCAGATATACAAATGTAAGTTTTCCGCGCTCGATCAAAACACCATTTAATGAGATAAGATAATCGATCCTTAATTTTGTCATGAGGAAGTGTGATGTACATATTAGAGGAGTCGTATGAAGAAATCGTATTGCCTTGGAAATTTCCAGATTTCATTTTGTCAATCACATCCCCTGAATTCTTAATAGACCAAAATAAATTTACATCGTTCCTGTTTAGAACAGTTTCACAATATCTAGTTACGTGTTCCTTAATACCGTAAGTGCTGACGCCAGATTTCTTGACAAATTGTGAAGCAGTTGCTAGAATTAGCAATAAATCGAAACTTGTACTGAGACTTTTGCAGTTTTGGTTTCAATATAGTGTTGGGAGATCACATTTAGAAATAGAGATAATAAATGAAGACGATTCACTGTTTTACATGCTCAAAATGTTAGAGACATTTTCATCGCTTTTCGTATAAGTATTAGTAGACGAAGTTCCGAAACTGAAGTTGATATGTGGTAATGTTATTTATACCATTTGAACCTTGCAACAACAGAATATAATTTTATCTTCCGAAATGGAAGTAACCGGATGTGACAATTCTACCGAATTCAAGCGACGGATGTCGGTTTATGATTTTCTGAATTATCGATTTCGATGATCATAATCCATATTTGTCATTTCAAATGATTATGGTGTTGTTGGTAGCTTTATCTGCTTTTCGTATAACTATCTAACGCACCTCACGGCATTTGATAAAATCTATCTCGTAGGGGATTCTATACTTAGGTCTTTTTTAAGAAGACCATGGAGCTGCCTGCCTGATTGAAAATTCACCTGTAACAATATGACCAGCTGGTTTGTAAAGATACCATCGATTTACCATTGGTCTCGTTGGTTTAAGTGTGGTCATTTTTGTTTGATGTTTCTAATATTTCTAAGTGATTTGTCGTTCCTTGTACCAATTGATTCTCTTTCTGTGCGTGTCTGCATTGTGTTTTATAGTGGTTGTTTCGGGGTCTTGTCGTTGGTGCTGCAACTAGGTGTTGTTGGAGATCCCCTCCAGATAAGACACGATGTCCTTGCTGATTCCAAATGATGTTTCATTCTCTGTACAATTATGATTTCTTGCTACAGTATATAAGACATTTTTCCTTTTTAGCAGCGCTATTTCATATATTAATGTGTTCTTTTGATGGCAATGATGACTTATATATAAATCAATATAAGATAGACCTAATACACCGCGCGGAATCGAAACGTATGATGTTGTGATTCTTTACGGAGAATTTTTATGTTTTCTCATCATTTAAGTGATACTGCTCAAAACTGATGAGACGTTGCAGTAGAGCAATGTCTAATAAGTAAGTCCATATCGTTTATATATCAGAAAAGTCTGTAGTTTTTGCAAACACTTCAAGAGTTCGTCAGAAGGAATTATTTTCTGTCGTCGACAAACTATTGAAGTGTTTGCGTAAACTATGAACATTCCATATACCTGGACGATATGGATTGATTTATTAGGTATTTCCCTACTACAATCGCTGTTCAGTTTTGTAAAGTTTAATTTAGAAAATGAGAAAATACCAAAAAACTATGTAAGTAATCACAACACCATACATTTCGATCCCACGCGGTGTATTAGACATAACGATTTTTACTTCTGAATGATAATATTTCTTTCCTGGGTAGTAATATTCCTTATCTAAAGTACATTGATATTGTATTTGATACGCTATTCCAGAGCAAGCTCAAACGACAAAAACTCCATTTTAATGATAAGGACACAAACCCGGGAAGTACATAATCAGGTGTATAATAATTAGCGACTGATTTTGTCTTTGCAAACATATTGTGGAAGATTCAATGCAAATATAAATCACAATGACATCACGGTGTCGACAATGTTGAAAGATATGTTAGTTAAGAACCATCGGAACCAATTGAATTCAACAGAACTACCTGATTTCACATATTCTACACTTTTTAGTTACGGGTTTGCTATCAAGCAAGAATAGATTTATTCTCCCAAAGCACTTATTCCAAATTCTGCATTACTGGGATTCCTTTGAAGAAAATTGTCATTGTTTTTTAGACAATTATTCTACTGAATACCTCTCTTTATGACATAACGATTTCAAGTTCACCATCACAAACTTCCCCTTCATGTGCATCAACAGTCCCTCTTCGCCTGCCTATGGCGTAATCATTTCCCAATTTATGCGCTATGCAACAGCATGTTCTAAGTAGGAAAAATTCATGTTGAGGGCAAAGAGGCTTGTCAGTAAGCTGCTTGTTCAATGTTATGTATAGGGTAGCGGCTTAAGATGTCAATAGTGTTACAGGACCAACGTTTAAGAAATTTTGATAATAGAAATTTTCGAATGCGTTGAAGAAACAGTTAACCGACATTGATCGACCTTGACTAAATGTGCCCTCGGGGACTCGTGGTCCTCCAGCAGTGACATTCACCAAGTGGTACAAATGTTAAATGTCTTCAAATTCAATAGCATCATCTAAAAACAGATAGATTGCAGCATGGACCAGACATGCAAATATCGGGTACTTTGCCCACGTCAGTGACCCACGACCTAAAATTGAAATATGGCCAAAGAGTTTGAAAATTATCATGTCTAAAAATGAACCGAAAGACGCAGAATGATGGGTGGGATGTGATGCTACAGGTCGACCCCATGTTTGAAAAATTTCAAGAAATTTGAAAACAGAAATTTTCGAATGCGTTGAAGAAACAATCAACCGAAATTGATCGAACTTGGCTACATGTACCCTTGGGGACTCATGGTCCACCAACGGTGACACTCACCAAGTAGTTCAAATTCAATAGCATCGTCTAAGAACAATTAAATTTGCAGCATAGACAAGACTTAGATGATATACTCAAGAACTACGATTGACAATTTTTGTCATTTCATCCAAAGATATCATCGAAATTAATGGTAATATGAACATCTCACTCTATGATGAAAGTGACTACTTCAATCTCAATATTACAAATTTTCCATTTCTGAGTAGCAACATCCCGTCGTCACCAGCATATGGCGTTTTCATTTCTCAAATAATACTTTATGCTCGGACAAGCTCCATGTACTCATAATTTGTTCTAAGAGGTAGACCGCTTTCAGTTAAGCTTCTCAGTCAAGGATACATAAATTTGTGACCGACTAACATCGTCACTGAGGAAGTTCTATGGTCAATATTGGGAAAAGGTAGCACACTATGACGTCCCTTTGTCCAGAGTCATTAATGATATTCTGATGTAGACCTTTTGTGCCATGAAATATCAATTTATACGTTTGTCTTCTTTTGTGGGAGTTACTGAACGTGACCTTTCTATCGAATTGAAGTGCGGGTGTTGCATGCAAGCAGGAGATGCTCACTCTTCCTGGGCACCTGATCTCACTCCTTCGCAGGGAGTTTATTTCTCTTCATATGGTAGATATTTTTTAACTTCTGTTCCTTTGCTTTATTTCTGGTTTTATCCTGGTTTTGTATGCCCTTGGTTCGATGATTTTTCGATCAACGATTTTGTAGTTCTTCATAGGGATATGTTTTTGTCCATATTTTTCATTAAAGGAGGTTAACATCTGAGCACCATCCCTCCAATTCTATTTTGGTCATAGATTGAATTCATTTACTAGTAACTATGTTACTGAATCGACCCTACAAAAAATTCTAAAATTAATACCAGAGTGCGCTACTGATATACATTTGTGTGTGTCAGAAATCTCTTCGGCATTTAATAAGCACCACTGATGAGGATTCACTACTGATGAGGATTCACTATCTGAAACGCGTGACTGGTGCATTAAAATTGGTTTGAAATTTTCTTCAATAAGGTAAAGATTTGGAACACTTCCGTATTATTCTTCTCTGGTATACTTAATATGTCAATTACTTATTATAATTGGATTCTAATTGTCTGTTTGAGTTTCTGTAAAATATTGTATAACTAATGATATAAATTTTGGTTCAGCCAATTAGATTACTTATAATATTCGGTTCAGCCGACCAGATTACTTATTATATTATATTATTATTATATCAGCCAATCAGATTGCAAAAAACGTTGACAGAGGTGGGATAATTGGTACATGTATACGAACTTATCGTTCTCTTTTCTCTTAAACAGATGACAACAGACATGTGTACAAAAACTTTACTACTGTTTACATTATTTGATGTGTTGGTTAACTGTCAGATAATCTATCAAGAAAACACGCCATTGGATGAGAGGGTAGCCAGGCTCGAATCGGAACTATTCTTATTGAGGAAGAGTGAGTATATCGGTCTTTTATTTTTAATCAATGTCAATAATTCAACATAATTTTCAAGTATATAGATTTCTAATGCAATACAATTCTGTGAAGTAAGTGACGTGAAAGAACTTTTTCCGTAATTATAAATAAGATTGCAGAAATATTTATTGAAATCTTATCTAAGCGGTTGATCTTCTTTTATGACTTGATTTCAGAATCAATTTGATCATAATTACTATGAAATGATACAATATGGTTTTATGCTTTCTTTCTTTTTAGATCAAAAAGTACATGGATGTAAGTTTTTTTATACAGCATTTCATAAAATGTAAAATGATTTCAGTGATATTTGTCTGTACTTTTCTTTCATAATATTCATACTATAATTCTCTGAAAATATATTTTGAAAAAGTCAGGATTGATTTATCTATGACTTTCTGGCTTCAGGTTTCTCCGGTGATGAAGCGTTCTGCCTTAGCAATGGTGGTAACTGGCCCGTTATAAGGAATATCAAGTTTCCCAGCAAATTCGAAAAAGAACCAGTCATTGCAGTGGGTATTCGCTACATGGATGCCGCACAGGACACAAACGTTCGAGTAAATGCCAAGGCAACTGGAGTCACAAAGTCGGGTTTTACACTTCGTTTGGAAACGTGGTCTGACACAAAGCTGCACTGTTTGGGGGCAAACTGGATGGCCTGCTCTAAGTTCTCTTAGAAATTTAGAAAAGTACATTGCCCAAAAAAAATTGTAAGATTCACCTATTTAACAAGAAGTGGCTTTTTTGAGTGAAAATGACGAACCTTCTGTTCAATGATTATTTCTATTTTATAAATGTTCCCTATAATTCCTTTCTCAACAATATCATATATTTACTAACATAATTTACTTAAAACAATATTTACTGTTGCACTTCTTTTACGTATATTGTAGCAGCTAGACTTTCTAATTTGATACAATTTGATAATTTCATAAATACATGCATTTCATATAAAATTTTCTCAGTTATATACAAAACATAAACCATATACTCATAGATACAATGATATTTTCTTCATTATTATGTCACTTATTATATACATGATGTATGTTGTGTGAAAGCAGGTGTTGAATGTATGATGTATGGAAGTGTTTGAATAAATATGTTATGTGTACACTATATGTATATGAAAATCTACCAAAAAAAAAGTTCTCTTAGATTTAAGTACTATATGAGGGATGATTCTTTTTCATGAATAGGCATGAAGACCTGAGATAAAACAATTTTTTGATATGTTTGCTCTGTAGGAAGGAAAATAAATCTTCACCATAAGATGCCATAATACCGTATAACCAGAAATTTTCGCGAGTATCAAATTTCGCGATTTCATGGTAAAATAGGGTGTCTTTATTTTCGCGAGTACAATTTTTCGCGAATCCGAAATTACAAAAAATAGGTACATATAATTTCACTGTTTTGTACCTTCCATTATCGAAGTTTCAGTTATTTCTATCATAAGAATTCACTCGAACTAATTTGCTTTATGTTTAGTCAGGATATGTGTACAATAAAAACAAAATGTCACTGATACACCAATTTATCTAATACCTTATTAAACACAATTTTTCGCGAGAATTATTTTTCGCGATTCCAAGTCACTCGCGAATATAGCGAAAATTAGTATCTTGCGAAAATTTCTGGTTATACGGTATATCATCACTTTAAAAACAATTCGTCATGGATTCACAAATACACATGTATGTTCTACTATGCAAAGCTCTTAACAACACACATATAACGCTCATTTAAGACATCTTTTTTGAAGGAACAATCAGAAATTCAGTGATGCGTAGAAATACTAAACCACTAAAACTAGAAACATTAAAATTAATTCACAGTATATACCAATGACAGATATATGTACATAAATCGACAAGAAGTATATCAGCAATAGACTAATCATTTATATCGAGATTCAGGGCTAAAACGGCCCTTATCTTATCAGCTCCTTACTGTGAACTCCTTTCTAATGTTAAACGTCTACAAATTCAAAAATCATTTATTGAATACATATTGAATATTTCGGTACATTTTTGGACATACAATGTAATAATTTTCACATTCCTTGGCCATTTTACATTGTTTAGATTGATGTTCACTCACGAGGGTTAAGTACCCGAAACGAGCATGTCTGGTCCATGCCATTCCATGCCATTGAACTTGAATACGTTTAACATTTGTACTACTAGATGACTATAACTGCTGGTGGACCAGGCGTCCCCGAGGGCACATGTAGCCAAAGAAGGGAGGAGATCTTCAACAAAACCCCATTGCAGCATCAATAGTAAAACACCAAAACACCCGATGCAAAAACACAAAAGACGAGTACAGCACGAGACGGAAAAGAGACACACGACATGTAAACATCAAACACAAAAGACTACACATAAATCGACGAGACCAATGGGTAACCGGTGCCGACTTTGGACGGCCATCTGTCACGCAAGTAGCAAATGGTGTGGTTATCCTTGATTACGTGCGCACAACCCGCTCACTTCTCCAATTACCCAGAGGTCTCGAAGAACGTACAATTGTGGTGTAAAACAACCTCCTCACTGTAAGATGACATCACACAAACAAGACCGCGAAACGCAGAGGCCCCATAGACACAGATGAATATGTAAAAGGATATAAAAAGAGGGCATGCGTAATATAGTCCGTGCTCTGCCGGCTGTAGCGAGCTCATGTATGTAATCACCCGAGGAGTTCGACTGACATTCAGAGAGGACAGGTGGTCGGGGCCCAGTCTTCTCTTAAGAGGTTTGGACAGGGCCCGTCATGGAGTCCCGTCGTCACAGTCAGTCAGAGTACAAGTCTCAAGGATGCGCTTGTACAAGACTGTAGATTGGTCAAGTACCAAGCCTAGTGTCCATCTGGTGACATTAGGATCATACCCACGGTATAAAAGGCGTTTGATGATTCTGACGCATTTTCGATGGTTATGCTGCCTACCTTTGATCCTTTTCATTTTGTTTATCATATCACCATAAAAGACAGGTTGTGTAATACCCATAGTTATGTACTCTGTTGCATGTATAGATCCGAATTTTAAAAGAAGTTGACTGTAATTTTTGTAAAATTTCCAGAAAGTCTTAACTAGTTTATGAAAGCGGAAACCTTGACTTAAAATTTTTTGGGTAATTTGTAAATTTCTACTGTGAAAATCCAAAATATCAGTACATGCTCTAGCGTACCGGATGAGCTGTGATATGTAAATGCCATATGACGGTAATCTTGGAACATCACCGTCAAGCCAAGGGAAATTTACTATGTTGAATCCAAAATCATCCCTTTTGTCATATACACTTGTATGAATCTTTCCGTTTACAATTTTGATATTTAGATCCAAAAAGGGTGTTTCTGTATTTGAAAGGTTTGCCTTGTTAAGGGTTAATTCTTGTGGATAAATTTCATTCTTATATAATTCAAAAGCAGGATTGTCAATGGTTAGAATATTATCCAGATACCTAGAAGTATATTATTGAAACATTTCAGCTCATCAAATTTTCTTTGCTTTTGAAGATTTTGGATAAATTCTTTTTCATAAGTGTATAAAAATAAATCTGCAACAAGAGGCGCACAGTTAGTACCATTAGGAATTCCTACAACCTGCTTGTATAGATCCTCACCAAATCTAACATAAATATTGTCCAAGAGGAAGGACAAGGCATTACACAGGTCACTACATGTCCATGATTTGTATGATTTGTAGTCTGTCGAGGAAAAGAAACCCTTCGATTCAGATGTACAAATGTAAGTTTTTCGCTCTCGATCAAAACACCATTTAATGAGATTAGAGTACGATCATCTTCCAAGTACGATCATCATCCAAGTACGATCATCTTCGGTTGATCGTCTGTCTCTTCAACCCATTCGAAAATTTCTGTTACCAAATTTCTTGAAATTACGAAAGCGTGGGTCCTGTACATAGCATTATATCCTACCAATCCTGCTACGTCTTTCGGTACATTTTTGACATAATAATTTAACACTCTTTGGCCATATTACATTGTTTAGATTGATGATCACTGACGAGGGTTAAGTACCCAAAACGTGCATGCCTGGTCCATGCTGAAAATCTATATGTTCTTATATGATGCTATTGAATTTGAAGACGTTTAACATTAAGAACAGATCAATGTGCAGGATGGAACAGACATGCACGTTTCTGGTACTTACATGTAACCCTCGTTAGTAATCCTCATTCTAAACAATATAATATGGCCAAAGAGTGCGAAATTTATTATGTCCAAAAATGTACCGAAAGACGTGGCTTGAAGGGTGGATATGATATGCTAAAGAAATTTCAAGAAATTTTGATAACAGAAATTTGCGAATGCGTTGAAGAAACGATCATTCGAAGTTGATCGTAATTGGCTACATGTGCCCTCGGGGACTCAAATTATACCAACATCACGGTATGTAACTTCAAGTATTTCATTGACCTTATTTCACTGTGACCTTATTGAACTTTAATAGAAATTGTAAAAAGATCATGGATCGCCGCCATCTATATATACCGCGGATATTATCCTACATGAAACAAGGAGAAACTAACTAGACTTCATACTTTATAGACCCTTTCACATTATCTGCGGTACTGAATTTGAAGGCCAGTTCCGGGGGACACACGCATGCACTAGTGACGTAATTCGATTGTTCCAAGATGTTTTCCGCGGAACAAACGAAACATGATTCCTCGCTAAACGTCCTAGAACAATCAAATGACGTCACTGGTGCATGCGCAATCTATTCGTTGTCCCCCGGAACTGGCATTCAAATTTAGTACCGCAGATAATGTGAAAGGGTCTATTCCTCACTTGTCAGTACAAGTGACGGTCCTAAGTAAGGAAGTTGCAGAATAATTGAATTTTTGATAGATTACATCACTGGTATATAACAGTTATGATGAACAGTTCGAAATATCAAAGTTGAAGTTTAGAAAACAAAAATGCCTCTCGCACTGCAAATGGCGACTGAAGTGACGCTTTGTTTATTTCAAACAAAGGACTGACCCTCTCATATTCTACTTATTAATTAATTAACAATATTACAATTAAAATAAATTGTATCAGATATTGTTTTCTTTTTACTTTACACATAGTGATGAAACACGTATATTAATTTATATAAATAAACAACGATATAGACAATACTGCAGTCACTCTAGCGTTAACTTTAGAGTTGAAAAATATCAATTAAATTTCAAAGCACAGGTAAGTATACTACGTGGTCAAGTGGAGAAGGCGCAAGCCCCGCGACCCAAAGATCGCTGGTTCTTATCCAGTTGAAATATCAATTCATTTTATTGAAATTCTTTAGACCATAAGTATAAAAATATTTTGCCATCTCACATACGCCCCCAGTTTGTCATTGCTTTCCACTGCAATGAATAAGAATATGAAAAATAATCATATCATGATGATAACTATAATAAAAATGTTTTCAAAGAACTTAATTACTACTAGTGTCTAAAATATATTCAAAATATAGTTCAATGCTTATACTGAGCCCAAGCGGTGCTCAATGTTTGTCCAAGAGAGTTACCAAGTGTGGCGCCAAGATTCGCTATCACATCACTTAACTCTTGAAAGTTACTAATGTCTGTAGACGTCGTTTGTGACCTTATAGCAGATCGAGGTACGTTAAAAGGCTTAGAGTGTTTACCAGCAGTGCTTCTAGTTGTACGTCTTAGAGGAACTTCTGGTTCGGATTCACTTTCATTGTCACTTGACTCCTCGTTCTGATGATAAGTCTCAAGACTTTCTACATGTCTGAACTTGTAAGCCCGGTGAAGATCGTTATCAGAATCTAAATCTGAAATGTCAGTGTCACTTCCATCGTATGACAAAACAAGCTCTCCTGTGTAGTAAATTTCTCTAAGTGCAACATTTTTTACAGGATCAGATCCGTCAACAAGCGGGATGGTATAGACGTTGTTTCCGGGTGATGCTATCACTTTGTACGGAGTTGGATCCCAATTATCCTGTATCTTGTTTCTTCCCTTTACTCTGTTACGCACGAGAACACGTGTACCAATAAGGATTGGTTTCTCTTTAGCTGTACGGTTGTATAGTTCTTTCCTTCTTTCCGCGTTTTCCTCAAAATTTGCCCTTGCTTTTTCCATAGCATTTGCATGCAGTTCCTGTGATTCTCTATGTACTCATCTACAGAAGCATCTTTATCTGTCTTATCTACGCCAAGAAGGTGGCCTACTGGAAGTGTTGGTTCTCTTCCGAACATTAAGTAATATGGCGTGTAGTAGAGTACACAGTTGCATTGTATGCGAATACGAGTTCCGGTAAATGTTCCGGCCATTTTCTCTTCTGTTGTTGAGATAACGTTCAGAGAATGTTATGCATAGTGCGGTTGTAGCGCTCAACTTGACCGTTGCCTTCTTGGTGATACGGTGTAGTTCGACTTTTCGAAACGTCGTACAATTTGCAAAGCTCCTGAATAATCGCACTTTCAAAGTTTCGAACTTGATCGCTGTGAATACGTCGTGGAATTCCAAAGCGGACGAACCATTCCCTGCTCAGTACTTTTGCGACCGTTGTTGCCTTTTGATCTTTTGTCGGTACGGCTTTGGTGTACTGAGTGAAAATGTCAGTCATGACGAGTACATTTTCCCTTCCATCTGACGCTGGTTCTAGTACCGTGAAATTGATCGCTAATATTTCTTGCGGTTGGTAGGCAAGTATAAGTTACCTATAGGTGGCTTAACTGTTGGTACTGGTGCCTTTGCAATTATGCACCGTTCACACTTCGTACAATATTGCTCTATGTCGCTGAACATTTGTGGCCAATAGCATCGCTTTTTAACCAGGGATGAAGTGCGTTCCACACCTTGATGTCCTGCATGATTATGTAGAGACTCCAAAACGCACTGTTTTAATGTTTCAGGGGAACAACTTGTCGTACTGGTCCGGTCTCACCCTCAATATCTCTGTAGAGAACACCATCCTCGATCTGTAGTTTTTCCTTTTGTTTCAGGAGTTTCCTCACATTTTTATTTTCAGCCTTTAAGTCTTTTAATGAAGGCTTTGATGTACCATTGATCCAATATAATACTCGACTAATAACTGGATCATATTCTTGTAACGATGCGATCTCGGCACTATCATACTCTGGCAACGTAGACGTAGCACATACGGGATCTGCTTGTATAGGACATACACGCGCACGCAGTAAGTTAGTATCTTCGTTGCGAATAGCCATTAATGTGGATCCCAAAATTACTTTCTGAAAAACGGTTTCAGATCTATACAGTTCATCTTGATTCTTTTGTCGAGGTTTCCGGCTTAATGCGTCCGCATACGGTTTACCCTTCCTGATCGGAATTTGACTTCAAAATCAAATTGCGCGAGTTGGCTAGCCCATCTTTGTTCCGTGGTCCCGATTTTAACAGTCTCCAGATAACTAAGTGGATTATTATCCGTAAGAACAACAAACTTGGCCCCTAGTAAGTAGTCACGAATTTGTCTGTGACCGCCCATTTAAGCGCTAACAGTTCTAGCTTCATAGAACTATAGTTGTCCATGTTACGCTCTGTCGGCCGCATACGCAATCACTACATGTCCTTGTTCTTGATCCTGTGAAAGGACGGCACCTAACCCTTCGACGCTAGCATCTACTTCTAGTACGAATGTTCTCTCAAAATCTGGATAGCCCAGTATTGGTGATGATATAAGTCTCGTTTTCAATTCGTTGAAAGCAGATTCGCACTCTGCATTCCACATGTCCCTAAACGGTCTGCTTTGGAATTGGATACGCATCTTTTATGGTTTTCTTATTCAATTCTCGGTAGTCAACGCATAGACGTAGTGACTTATCCTTTTTCCTAGCTATGTCAACTACAGATGCATAAGGGCTTGTGCTTTTTCGAATAATTCCTTGGTCTAATAATTTGCGAATGTGTTGTTTCACTTCGTCGACTTGATGTGGAGGGATTCGAAGATGTGGAACACGGACTTGGGTATCATCTTGTAACTTAATTGAGTGCCTTACTGTATCCGTAAATCCCATGTCATCATCACTTGTAATGAAACTTTCACGATGCTTCACAATAAGTCGGTCAAACTGCTGTTTCTGGCTATCAGAAAGAGCTACGTCGCCTAGTTTAAAGTTTAATGGCGATCGAAAGTTTTCTTCCTCTTGGTCTTCAGGTGTTGTACTAATTTTACTGACTATGACCTCTTTCTGTTTTATATCAATTTTGTATTCGTCATCAGTTGACCTTACAATATCCAATTTATGAAAAGTTCCTAGTTGGCTTTTAGGTTTAAGCCACACGTCCTCTTCGTCAATGTTGACGATTCTAACAGAGATTTTTACACACTCAACGGTTCCCAGTGTGTCCACAACCAAAATGTTTTTCGATAGTGAGCCCATCGATCCATATATGGCTTGAACGGCCGCTGTATACTGTTGGCCTTTCTTATTTTGCTTTGTGGATCCGATTACTACTTTCATCGAATTGGCAGGAATTTTCACGTCTGAATGTCCTGCTACTTTGACGAAACCAATCCTGTCATCCTTTTCGGCCAGTTCCAAAGTTGACGTAACAGTTCACCATCCGTTCTCCTGATCTGTATTGTCATATTTCATGTCCCCGTCTTTCATTACGTTTCTGATATGTCGTAGAATATTACAACCTAGTACAAGTATTCCATCAGTTTTGTCCGACGACGTATTTCCTTTCGCTACGAGGAATCCAACGCCATAAAATGTACAGTCACATACCTCGACGTCTACCTCTGCATAGCCAAGATACGGAATTTGTAAATTATTTGCAGCAACGAGTCTAAGGAATTTTCTTGTATCACTTAGTTCTATTTGCGAAAGGTATTTTTGATAGAATGATTCTGAAATTGTGGAAACTTCTGATCCAGTATCCAAAAGACAAATAAGATTGTGCCCATTGATTTTTATCTTTGAGGTAGGACATCTGGCTGTCGCATTAGAGATTTGATGTAAAATTGGTGTGGTAGAGTCTTGACTTTGTCCCTCATCGGTTAGACTCATCGCCGCGAGAGTTAGGCTTTTGGGTCCTCCTTAACTTTCTGTGTTCTATCCTTCGATTGAAGTTTCGGGCATTCGTTTCTCTTATGAACTTCTTCGTGGCAAAAATAACATGTTGGTTTAAATTCCAACGAAGGAGTGCGTCCATATCCTCTGCCATATCCGCCATCTCGGCTGTTTGCCCTGCCACGACCATTAAACTGTCGGTAGCTTGTCTTTTGTGTCAGGTTTGTTAACATTTCGATTTGTTGTTGTTGTTTTTACAACAGTTCTTGTTGTTTAAGTAACATAGCCATAATTTCATCGTTTACGGCTTTCTGTTCCACCATATGCTTGTTTACAGATGCTGTCTTTTCTAACTCAGGAGGTTGATCGTCGACCCACAAGAACATTCTTCTGTGGAACTCGAAGAAAGGGATGGGGGAACTTTCTAGAGCAAATCGCCGTAGCTCTCTTTTGAGTTGTGTCTCCCTTACACCATCAATGAACTTTTCGATTAGAACTTTGTCCTTATTAGCGACATCCCCCTCTTTCTTGCAGATTTTATCCATAAGTTTCATGAGTACCAATGAATATGCTTCTAGAGTCTCGTTCTCTTGTTGATTTCGTTCATAAAACTTATGACTCAATTGAGCTAAAGTGTCCTGAATCTTATATGTATCTTCGATGATCTTCAAGATTTCTTTTGGAGTCCTTTTCATTTCTGGTGGACGAAGTCGGACTTCCGTTATGGAATTTCCGGTTAAATGGACGAGGATTTTAAATTCAATTTTACCTTCATTTGTTGGGATACTTGATATATGCGCCTTCATATCGCTGATCCAGTCATCTACATCTGGATCGCTGTCTTTTACAGGTCGTCCGACTAATTTCATCATTTTACGTTCCGATCGTACGTAAATCGGTGCCGGTTTGGTGTCCATCTTGTGTTTTAATTCCATTTCTTTCATCTGTTGTCGCAGCAAATCCATTATATCTTTGAGAGCCTCCGCCATGATTCCTTTATTTATTCACATGCGTTATTCACATGCGTGTTAGCGAGACAGTTCCCACTGTAAACAGTAGTGAATATGAACGAAATGGTATAGAAGACCTCGAATTCCTCAATCTGCAACAACGTCAGCGAAGAGAACCTCTTTTATCAACGTATAATGATTACGACCGCGAAGTGTAGCAATCTTTCAGGATAAGGACGCAAAATCGTTTTAACCACATGTTTTGCGAGCTGCGATTCAGGATGAACACCGTCGCGATAAAGTTCGTAGTTGTAATTATATATTCCCCTCTTTCCTTTGTACACTTTTCCCTGTGTGAGAAGATCGAGCGAATACCTAGGAGATTTGGATACCCCGTTGAGTCGACGAATTTCTAAATTCAGTTTTTCGGTTTGTTGCTCAAGAAGTTTGTCGTCTTCTGTAAATTTCGCGAATTCCTCATGACCCTTTACTTGTTCCATTTCGATACCAAATACAATGTATATAGGAAGTTCTAAGAAGGTAATTTCCACGTTGTTATAGTTCTGAGCAAGAGCGATTAATTCACGAAATTTCTCAAGGAGATAGTTTATTATCTCATTGCCGGTAGAGCGGATAGAGGTGAACTTGCCAGATTTAATACTTAGGTCACAGGTTCCTAACCAAATTTACCATACTGTTTCAGTTTCCATTCAATATTAGATCTTAACCATATCAATGCATCATTCGTCGTCTGTCCTCCTTTACGCCAAAAGCGAATATCCCGTTCTAGGTCAGCTGCTACTTCTCTCTTCAAACAAAGACCTTTACTGTCAGATATCAATACAGGGGTGCATCTCTTTTGTTTACCATTAACATCAGAATTGATTGTTTTCAGTGCTTTTTGTATTACTTTTGACATGGGGTGACTTATAAGGCAAAATAGATTTAATAAATTCGTAAATGTCAATAAGAGGCTTATCTGTATCCAGTGGTTATCAGCAACACGTCACCAGCAACAGGTTACTTTTTGATCCCACTTCTGACACCATTGAAACAAGGAGAAACTAACTAGACTTCATACTTTATTCCTCACTTGTCAGTACAAGTGACGGTCCTAAGTAAGGAAGTTGCAGAATAACTGAATTTGCGACAGATTACATCACTGGTATATAACAGTTATGATGAACAGTTCGAAATATCAAAGTTGAAGTGTAGAAAACAAAAATGCCTCTCGCTCTGCAAATGGAGACTGAACTGACGCTTTGTTTATTTCAGACAAAGGACTGACCCTCTCATATTCTACTTTTTAATTAATTATATAAATTGTATCAGATATTGTTTTCTTTTTACTTTACACATAGTGATGAAACACGTATATTAATTTATATAAATAAACAACGATATAGACAATACTGCAGTCACTCTAGCGTTAACTCTACAGTTGAAAAATATTAATCAAATTTCAAAGCACAGGTAGGTATACTACGTCGTCAAGTGGAGAAGTCGCAAGCCCCGCGACTCAAAGATCGCTAGTTCGAATCCAGTTGAAATATCAATTCATTTTATTGAAATTCTTTGGACCATAAGTATAAAAATATTTTGCCATCTCATATAAAGCCTAAAAAAAAGAATATCATGCGTGGTACTTGCACCATCTACATTTTCAAATTTTTCCAACATTGCAACTTGACCAATCGGTAAATGAGATTCAAATACAAAACAAAAAAGCACAATCAAATGGCTAACAAATTCTTGAAAACATATACCCATGAGGAAAGGAAATAGGACAAACAGACGGAGACAATTACGGAATGTATAGTAGGTAGCGTTTTTTATTGTGTCGCCTGCGAAGCACAGCGACACTAAGGGATCACTTTGTCCGTCTGTCAGTCAGTCAGTCCGTCCGTCTGTCTGTCTGTCACACTTTGGGTGTCACACCCCATAACTTTTTACTGGTAAGTGATAGGACTTTGATATTTCACATGTGTTTTCCTTGTTATGAGACCTTTTTACACATACCATAATTTTTTACCTCGTGACCTTGACCTAGATATTTGACCTATTTTTCAAAAAAATTAAGATTGGCTATATCTTTTGATTGGTAAGTGATAGGGCTTTGATATTTCACATGTGTATTCCTTGTGATATAACCTTACTACACATACCATAAATTTTGTCCTTATGACCTTGACTTAGATATTTGACCTACTTTTCCAAAAAAATTAAGATTGGCTATATCTTTTGATTGGCAAGTCATAGGGATTTTATATTTCACATGTGTATTCCTTGTCATGAGACCTTTCAACACATATCATATTTTTTTATTCTAGTGATCTTGACCTAGGTATTTGACCTACATTTAGAAAAAAATAATTTTTGCTATATTTTTTTATTTTACAAGTGATACGGCTTTAATATTTCAAACATGTATTTCTTATGATGAGTCCTTTCTTTTATTCCCCAAAAAATTGTACCTAATGACCTTCACCTTGATGATTGACCTTTTCTAAAAGTAATAGATTGACCATATCTTTTAATTAGTAAGTAAGTAAGAGTAACATATTTCACATGTTGGTTCATTTGACAAGACTTTCCCACTGATACATGTACAAATATTCCACCAAGTGACCTTGACCTACATATTTCATCAACTTTTTAAACATAGGCCGCTTCGCAGGCGACACAAGCATTCCTTGGATTGCTATTTGTGATAGGAAGGAAGAAAAGAAAGGACAGACAGACAATAGACAAACAAACAGATACGCAAATAGTAAAAGAGTTAGGTCCATATCATAACCAATCGAAAATCTCTACTGAACGCAAAATAATGAAAAAGATAAAATCCAAACCAAACGGTAGGAGGGATATAAATGGCAGTTTTTCATCCCTGGGGAAAAATCTACTATATAGCAGTTTTTCCGGGGATGGGGAAGTCTACTATGGGGGAAAAACTACTATATGAATTAACACCGGCTGCGTGCAATATTTGGAAGTTCTGTTTATGAGTGGCGACACAAGGGAGCAACCATTTGATTTTGACGGGGGGAGGGGCGGAAGACTTTGCAAAAAAAAATTATCGGATCAAGATTTTAGGGGGAAAAATTCCAACCCGAAGGGCCGACAAAAAAATTCTGGATTATGAAATCCCAACCCATCTTTGGGCCTTTCCACATGCCCGGTAAACATTTTTGTGTGTCATTTATAACCTAATTTTAGTACAAATAAAAGTGAAACAAACTTTATTCAAAGTCCTGAACTAAATCAGCCTGTCTGCGTTGAGTATCTTTTAAGTGAAAAGATTATAGGTTTTTATATATGCTAGTAAAAAATAAAATAAAAAAGAAGTGATCTGCTAGCAAGAGATGCCTTAATATACCCTGCCTTGGCACCTGATCTCACTCCGTGTTTGAATTATTTATATGGCCGAAAATCATGCTGTATACTTTTATTAACTTTAATTTAATATTAATTTTCAACACTGGAAATTTAAAATAATAATAATAAGCCGGCCCTAAGGGCAGGCGAAATTTTTTTCCCGGCTCTTAAAATGGTCGGAAAAAATTCCGGCTGGGAAAAGTCTTCCTCCCCCCCCCCACTCCCCCGATAAAAATTAAACGATATCTCCCTAAGCTAAATTCATAGTCAGTGGCGCTACCTATAAGGAATTTCGTTTTCTTAAGCTAGAATTTTCATCTTATGTATATGGCGGATGTCCTTCATGCTTAATGATATGGAAGTGTTCCAACTCTATGTCTTCTTGAAGAAAATTTCAAGCCAATTACCATGCACGAGACACGTGTTTCGGATATTAAATCCATTTTAAAATGCTTCCCGCCAAAGTGTTCATAAGCCGCCAAAATGCATTTCACATGCGCCCTCTGGTTTTAATGTTAAATTGTTCTCGTTGAACATTTCCTTTTATCGCATCATTATATTTAACGTGCATCTTCACAGTGGCAGATTAAGGGGTGCGGAGGGGGCGTCCGCCCCGGCATTGACCCAAATTTTCCAAAAACAGGTATTTTTGGCCCATTTTCAGTAAAAATCGGCAAAATTCGCCCCTTGACCCCCGGCAAAGGGGTCGATGGATCCGCCACTGCTTCACTAGTCGCCGCACTGATTCTTCTTCTTTTTCATGGTATTCGGTACACCATCAAAATTAAAGATTATTTACCGGTGCATGCGTGGCCTACAGTATATACAATTTAAAAGTGCAAACAAAAATTTATCAAAAAAGGGGATGGTGTTAAAACTATTAACAAAATCTAAAAAGAATTACAGGAGGGTGCAGAGAACAGCTGGGGTCAGCTGTTCTCTGAAAATTTCAACTGCGGGAGACAGGATGACTGGTGCAGGTAGTTGATTCCATTGGGTAATTGTATATGAGAAAAAAGAGAAATGGTATGAGTCTTTGGATGTTAGGGTGTGTCTAAATGAGGGTGTGTGTGAGGAAGAGGGAGAGGGTGTGTGTGTGTGTTGTTAACGGGTTCTAGTGTCAGGTGGAAATAGGATTGTGTTTTGTAAGCCTCTCGGCCTACAAATCATGTACTTCGCGTTGTGTATTTTTCCTTGGTCATTTTGTAACTCTGAATAAAAAGTCCTGGTAAAGTTTTACCGTTTATTAACATACGAAAGTAACATGTTGATTAAAGCAGTATGAGAATGAATCTGTAACATACAAAATCCTGCGCACAGTATATATGTTGAGAGCATGGGATATTTCACAATTATATGGAAGTCGCCATCGAAATTCATGACTAAATTGGAATTCAGACGTATAAACAATATTGCCTTAATTTAGGGCATAGTGTAAAATGTTGATTGGATTGGATTGGATTGGACGATTGGACTGGACGATTGGATTGGACTGACAAATTTGACTGGATTATTGGATTGGACGAACATTTCAAAAACTGTTTTCGTTCAATTATCTTGCTTCTGAATATTAATAGCAATTCTCTGTAACCATTTAAACAATTTCGGCACGCATGTTCTCCTATATTCATGTAATTTCATACATAAGTAGGGACCAATGAAAAAAGGAAATTTTGATAAAAAATTTAATTCTAGGCCATCTGGTTACCATGGCAACGGCCTGTAAAGTTGAGAAATTGGCAAAATTGAGCTAATTTGAAGCTCTATAATTTGTTCTATATGTGACATCAATGGAAGATTTTTTATGCATCCTAAAGATCAGGACATAACATTTTGAATAAGTTCACTAGTAGTGTCTGATATTGTAAAAAAAGGCTGGTTACCATGACAACATAATTAGCTAATTTTGATATATTGATTTCAAAATGTTGTTTGTATTTTCAAATTTTCCTGCACTCTTGATGGGTATATGATAAGGAAATAGGATTTATTTCATAAAATGAGCAAATTCAAGATAAACCCACTTGTTGCTATGTACATAAGTTACCTTGGCAACGGTAACTATGGTCTTTAATATTACTTATTTTGCAACTTCAGAGTCATTTCAAAAAAATTTGCATCATGATGAACAGATAAAAATTGTTGGGAAATATCCAACACAACGAGCTCTTTCAAAAACCATGAAAAAGCTATGGGGAACATATGTTACCATGGCAACCATTTTTTATTATTTTCATAAAACAGTAATTTTTAATCCCAGGAAGATCAAATTCAATAACAATAAAGAGCAAGTTAGCCTCTATCAAAATACAATAAAAAAGATTCAAATTATTAATTGTTGCTACAGTAATTTGGCAATACATTATAAAAATAAGCATTTTTGTTGGTTTCGAAGCCTTTTCCTCAAAAAACGAAACAGGCTTACACAACCTTTTTAACAAATACGATAAAGCAAAGTCTAAACTTTATTTTAGATTTAAAATATTTCAGATTACTTAACTTTTGATGCCAGTATCCAAGGACTGAAAGTGGGCTTATGTGCAATTTTAAACAATCGTTCCCATAGCAACGGGCTATTTCCTTAATATTTTTTAAAAAATTTCTTTCGTGTAATAAAAGATCTACTTGAATACATTAATTAATTTTCATCACTTTGAATTGAAATTCAATGATCTAGTAAAAAAAAAGGACTCTAAATATTGTCCAAAATTGCTTTCATTTTTGCGATTTGAGGCCATGTTGCCATAGCAACGAACATTAATTTTGTCCCAATGTGAATGGTTATGTTTCATTTGCATAAAAAGCTCAAAAATGTAAGTAATTAATCGTAAAATTTTGGAAAAATGCCAAAAATACTATTTTGATAGGGTACTTGTGTTGTTGCTATGGAAACATATAGATAAGACCATAAACCCAACATTATTATTACTTAACTTGAAAGAACAATGATAGGGTACTGATAATCCATCAGTGTTTGTTTTAGATTATGCTGCATAGATTATGTATGTGACTTCAAAAACGCCCCAAAATGTATTTTTTCAATATTCAAAGTCCGTTTCCATGGCAACTGGATGTGTAATATTAAGAAAATTTTTAACAAAATTTTACTTTTGGGTCAGACCCAACCTTATGTACAAATTTTATCAAAATCTGAGACATGCCGTGCCATGCATCCTTCGTAAAGGTGCAAATGCTTACAGAGAATAGCTATTAATTTGTATCATGTAAGAAGTCGATCGACAAAAGAAATTTAACTTTCTATGACACTCCGTCTTACTATTTTTTGTTCTTAGTTAGAAAACATTTGTTCTTAGTTAGATAACATTCAAAAGCAAGATAATTGAATGAGCAAAGTTTTTGAAATGTTCGTCCAATCCAATTATCGAATCCAATTTATCAGTCCAATCCAATCGTCCAGTCCTATTCCAATCCAGATTTTACACTATGCCTTAATTTAGAACAAATCCTCGCCATTTCGTCTATTGCACCCAGACCTGTGACAGGCGAACTACTATAGCTTCCGTTGCTGTCAATTGACCTATGGACACTTCGTATTGACAGACGTTGGGTAACACACTGGCGGGAATGACAATCATTTCTATTACATCAGTTTAGCACGTGATCGTAAAGTAAACTTTTGGAATTAGAGTTCGATTGGAAATATCCCATAAACAAAATAAATGGAAATTAATTAAAGATCAAAATACTCAATTTGCATAATTATTGTGGGGCAGAGGCCATATGGTTACAATACTCCCCCACTTAAGAAAATCACCAAATTTTCGGCGACCATGATTTACAATCAATCAAATAATCTTTAACCTGGATGAACTTCTAAACATCCATCTAAAATCTTGAAAGGCATTTTCATCAAAAACATAAACTGAATTTCGGTGATACTTGGTTATTTTCTAAATGCATGGCCTTGATACCACAACAATGAACCATTCAACTATTTACCACCGTGATCACTTGGTACATATCAATTAAAAACATAGAATAAAACGCATGCAATAAAAAGTCATTGTATTCAGTTCCATTGTTCATCAGGAGTGACCCGGTCATTTTCATCATAATAAATGTTCTATCAAAATGTTCATAAACTGTAAAAGAAACAAGGCCAATCGCATCATAGAATCAAATACCATTGTATTACTATACAAATGCATGCAACAAACATCAATTACCTTTCATCAATAATTGCAATATTATTATAATAACATTTGACATTATAAGCATTACACATTTACTCTGCTTTTTTCACTTAATAACACATCACACGGATTCACTTATTCTTCTTATGGCCATCTTCATAGGATCCTTCTCTAGTTCCTCTCCGGTCTATCTTCGTGAACTGATTTACCTCCGAGGAGCAAAACGAAAATCTGGACCTCGAATTCATTATGGAAACGATATATCGGTACTGTGAAGCATCGTACGTACGATCGTCATCGGGTTCTTCGTCTTAGGATCGCAGATGCATCCTCTTCGTCTGGACCCATTTTTTTCCCATCACCGACCTCCTTTGACGCATCTTGGCATAAGTGACGTTACCAAGATCTTCCCGTACTCCGGCTGACGCCATGCACCCAGAAAAGCGACGAGATATACATATTCTCATACATTCAGCGTCTTATTAGGAAGGTCAACAAGTACAAAATAGTTCATGTTACTCTTTTTGCAATGACAGATTTCACTCTGCTATTATCAACGAAAAATGTTCGTATATTGTAGTGACGGGTTGGTTACACTTCCGGCCACACGGGTAACATCGTGCACAGGTTCACCTGACGTCACAGCTTCGGGTTTCATCTTCGGCCTCTGTCTCTTTGGATTGTCTCTCATAGTTAACCTGCACGCTTGTTCCGTCTCCTTTTTTCACAGCAGGCGTTTCCATAATATCAACAGGTATCAAAAGTTGAAGGGTAAACTGCATATCTGGAAACTAATTGACAAATTCATTATTCTGCACTGTATATATCATTCCCAGCAATAAATCTATCATGATAGTCAGCATCATTGTTTCACTGTATAGACCGCAAATTGAGATTAATTGTTCTTGGCAGTTAAGTGACACCGGGTTTTTCTCTGTACCTCTAATTGACCACAATTTTGAATTTACGAAAATAATTTAGAGGCCTCTGTCAAATAATTTAAAAGAAATGTCCAAACTTATTTCTTTTTCCATGTCCCAATTTTTATAAAGTTTATTTAACTGAAATTGCAAGCAATTTTTCATTTCTTTTATCAAAAAATGAAACGAATTAATAAAATAATATTAAAACAATATTAAGCTCTTTTCATTGTTGTAAGACGTCGTCAGCATATGACAATAGTCTGCGTGCAAACTAAATAAAAACAAATTACAGCTGATGCTAACAACCTGCATCATGGGACGACCGTCAAAATAAACTCCAACACCGGGAAAAGGGTGTCATCCCGATTGTCCCACATTTATATCAAAAAGGTATAAAAGTCATGTGGGACAATCGGGATATGGTGTGCAGGTTAATTAGGTAATTGAGGCAATTATCTCATTCAGAGATCAAAGGGTAAAGGTTAAAGTCTGATTCATGATTTCTTGATTAACGGCATGAATGTTTTGTACTTTCTGGTGTGCTTTTATTTATTTATTTCTTTTATTCATTTTCGGACTTTAGGAGCATCCCTTTAAAAATCCTGGATCCGCCCATGAAATCTACCAAGAGATGTGGTTTGTAGACCGATTTTTGTGACCCTATATTTTGGCAGTTTTTTTTTTTTTTTTTTTTTGCAAATTACTTGACCGTTTTCGGGATTTTATGTACATAGATTAAAAAAGGATTATTCTCGGCGACTTCCCCCTGTGCGCGACATTGTAGATGGCGCCAGGAAAATTCACTTTGTCTTTATTTGAAGTACTACTGACGAGGATTCAATATCCGAAACATGTGTCTAGTACAATAAAATTGGTACTATAGAAACTGAATATATATTTTAATATTGACAAATTCAAAGGGACGAAAGGGGTCAAAAGGCGGTGTGATTAAGCAACTTAGATGCAAGATTATAAAAATACTTCAAAATTGTCACAGAATTTTGATAAAAATGTTTCTTTAAATTACTTCAAAAGGACGACGTACATGTACGTCTGTCCGGAAACCGTTCTGACACTAGTATAGATCATGACCATCCTTTTTTTTGAATCATGACAGTATAACAACAAAATTTTTGCGTGTGAATGTTAAAAAATGTGAAAGAATGAGATGCAATCAATGACAGTTATGAAATAACATAAAATCGGATATGAAGGTGTCTGATAATTGTCCGAACTGTCAAATTCCTATGAAAACTAAAAATTAATGGAGTTTTAGAAATGATCTATTTGAAAATAAAAATGCACAAACTGTTGCTGGAACGTAACGTGACAACAGTATGACTCCTCTTTTCATTGACATAAAGATCTTTTCATCACTATATTGCATACGTTTCGAAACTAATGTTCTGTACAATTTTTAAAGTACATGTATATGCTCTTTCAGTTGAAATGTGCAATTTCTGAACCATAATTATAAATCTTGATCACGTATGAAATCTATGAAATACGGCATACAAAACTAATCCTTTAGAATTCATAAGTCTTAGATTGTATTTGTCGATAGTAGATTCATATTTAATATTTTCAGTAGTTATCCCATACTCTACAATTAATGAAATTCCTGATGCACAAAAAAAAACCCTGATTATTATATTCAATAGCCATAAATTGAATCAATAAAGGTGCCAAAAATGAAGATCGTCCATGTCTTTGGAGTGAAATATTTTTTTGCAAAAACTACTTTTTTTGAGAAAATATTAGGCTTATTTATGAGAATTTTAAGAGTAAATGTATGTCCATATAAAAGTGTTCGAGAGAGAGAAATACATAAGAACCTTTAGCCAGATAAAAAGTTAACAAGGGGGGGGGGGGGGTGTCTCTTATGAGTAATAATAAATAATGTATCGGTATTTAATCATTTACACGATCTCCAGAGTAAAATCATGCATAAACAAACATGCAAAACTAGGGTTACACATTTCGATTCTATATACAACGCCTTGACTTAAAATGTCATCGACTTCTTAGAAAAAATACGATGTGACATTAAGCAACTATTTCTTCATAATTACCTATTCCTCGCTTTCTTAAAATAAAAAAAATTACATTTTTTTTAAGTATGATCATCAAACTGACAGCGAACAACATACACAAGTTTATGAATACTTCGATGTTCATCATATAATCCGAAAATTAAACGTGAGCTTTACCTTGCACAAAGTACAAATGACAGGGTTGTATATCCAACAAACCCGAACGAACCTTTTAACGTTCCCAGAAATCCGTCTGGTGTCATTTATCGGCGTTACATTGCCAAAATCCGAGCTATTCACCGCTCATCACCTAACGAAATCAACTATATGGGTTGCATCGAAGTATCCTCTTGAATGAAATGTACAATCACCTTGAAAAATCCTACAGAAAAAGGTCCCAAATTTCAATTCCTTCGAAGTCCCTAATTCCACGCCTGTTCCAATGCGTTATACCGAATGAACGGGATTCGGAAGAAATCATTGGTTCCTTAACATTAGTATCTGAATCTTTAATACGACTGAAAATCAAATGTTCATTTGCAATCCATCTACAAGCATCTTTGCGATTTTCCGGAATTATGTACTACAACTTTTACTCTGAGACGAACCAAAACCCTCAGAACTACCTGAGCCGGAATCCGAATCCTGACTGATTCCCGTCATGTGAGACGTCACTTTGTCGTCAATGTTAGTCTTATTTACTTGCGAAGAAAAAAATCTTAATCAATTTATCTATCTGTGTAGATCAAATATTCAAAAATGATGAAAATACATGGTCAATCAAAATGAGTACCTGAAGTATACATGTACATAATTTCAGTGTAATGTTCTTCACTTGTCTATTGTTTAATCCTGGTTTCGCGTACACTGTAAAAAATGTGTTTACATTTCAAACACTTTTCTAAACACTTTCTTGTAGCAATGTTTTTTATGCGTTTAATGTCTACACATGTCAAATTCCTAAACATGTTTAGGAAAATGTTTAAAATCTAAACCCTTCAAAACATATATGTTTAGAAATTAAACATGTAAATTTGTTACACGTTTTGGGAATAAGTACGTGTCTTTACATGTTTTGAGCTAAACATGTTTAGTATCTGTACATATATGCTCGGCGCAATCTAGATAAAAGAAATCCAAAGCCTGGTGCTACTCCTCTTCAAAATTGCTGTATTTTCTGATTCCGATGACCACAGGTTACTATATGTATACATAGCAATTAAGTTAAAACAGAAAAAAATAATACCTGGAATTATTCTTTTAATATGAAATATACATACAATTAAAATGAGTCTGAAAACAATTGACATAAAAGTGTATATAGATACTGTTGTAAAAACGAAAAGCGGTCTGTTACACGCATAGCTACAGTACATATTCTCACACACATGGAATGATGGATCAATGTAAAACGGTTCTTTCACTGCCATCCTGTCATGTTCAGTTTCAGGTCTGATGCTGAATGAGATATAGAAAAAAGATATGAAAATGAGATTCTAAATGTTTCTGGAACTAAAATTCTGTTATGTTGTGCTTCTTTTAATTTCTATATTTCTCTGTAACTTTTGTTAACGACATATCCAACTGCAAGTCAGCCATGTCAATTGAACAAGTTTTAAAAGAAGGGACTCCCTTAAAGAGAAGTACTTTACCTTGTTTGTATTGATCATAAAAAAGGTTTCTTTCTTGTTGGATGTGCATTTCAATTCTGCATCTTCATCTGAAGTTTCCAAATTTCATGGTATGCGTCACCAGTTTCTCATTCTGCAAATAACATATCTTTGTAAGTATAAAGGTAGAATTTTCATTTTCAATTTGCTTATCTTAATTTTATCTATATCAGGTATACAGAGGTTTCTTAAACATCTAAGCAATTATACTTCCACTACCAAAAAATTACTAGTACATTAATCAAATTTGTTTTTCATATGAAAAAAAAAACAAAGTAAATTGTGAACTTACTTTCTAACGTGAGTGCAGATAGTCTGATTGGAGAAATATCTCATTGGACTTCATAATCTAAAACAAACAAACGAAGAATCATATCTTTCTGAAGATGCATGTACATCAAACAACATCTACATGTTCTACATGTATCCATTTACTCTCCACAACAAACAACATACCACTACTTACTAATCATATTTAAAACAACCCCCTTTCCTCCCAAATAGAATTAAGCGTCACCTCGCCATGAAAGCTGGGCTAGAGGATGAGGATTCACATACTACACCTTACTTATCATATATTAAACCCCCTCCTTTCCTCCCATAATAGAATTAATCGTCACCTTGCCTTGAGTGCTTGGCTCATCAAATTTTAAAACACCCCCCCCTTTTTTTTCCTCCAAAATCGAATTAAATTGTCACTTGGCCATGAGGATTCACATACCATAGAAAAAACCTCCTTTTTTCTTTTCCGCCATATCACCTCAGGCTCGCCAACCCCCCTCCCCCCTTCCCTCAATTGCAGTTTTACATCGAAAAATATAAAGTTAATTGATGGAATATTTCTTAGCCTCTCCATGGCATACTTGGAAATAATTCAATGTTGTGTGAAGATACATGTATAACATATAACCCTTTTAATGAAGAAATCCCCAATCAGAACCCCTCTCTTTGGCCCCTAGTTGTATTCGATGAAATTGATTTGAATAATATAATACTGTCTCAGATATTTTTTCTCTTATACGAAGGTTATGATGTTATACTCTCTTAAATAGAATCATACAATATTCTCATATAAGTTTAAATTGCCTTGAACATGTTGAAAACGTAATGAAATCACTTACCGTTTCCTCCTTTGTTTTCATCCAGCTTTCAAGAGCGGGAATGTAAATAGCATGTGTGCGATTGGGCGCGCGTTGACCGCTCCTTGCCGGGAAAGATAAGAACACACGTGCATGTACATGCACTTTGTCGAGGGGGATCTAACTCGCCACTTTATGTTAAGCAATTGGACATTGTAAAGCATTTGATAAATTATATATAAAGTACCTTCAAGTTTTCATTTTGGCCTAATGTATTGGGCATGGGTTTGTGTCAAAAATATATTTTGTAAAAATTAAAATTTATGTCTATTGTAACAGCCATCATCCTTATTTCTTCATTTACCCGCAACAAATTTCTCTCTCTCTCTCTCTCTCTTTCTCTCTCTCTCTCTCCTCTCTTTCTTTTTTATTTATATTATGTAATCTCTCTCTTATTTATATTATATCATATTGGTGTATACAAACAAAATGTATATTGATATAGTATCAGTATTATTTTACATATGAAACGCGTTTAGAGTTCATACGTTTAGGAAAGTGTTTAAGCATTTAGAAAAGTGTTACAGACATTCAGAAAAGTACCTCGAAGTGTTTAATATCGTTACATGTTTAGAATTTTATGTTCAGTAATCCTTACTCCGTCTAAACATGTTTAAGTATTAAACATATTCAATTCATATGTATTTCGAATATAAACACTTTCCTTCATATGTTTAGACTAAAACATGTTTCCGATCTGTTTAATTTCTAAACACTGTTTTTACAGTGTACAAGTACATCCTCTGCATTCAAGGCTCGTATCATCCAGGTCACGGCACCAAATTGGATATTGTAAGCCTCTCTGCCTACAAATCATGTACTTCGCGTTGTGTATTTTTCCTTAGTCATTTTGTAACTCTGAATAAAAAGTCTTGGTAAACTTTTACCGTTTATTAACATACGAAAGTAACATGTTGATTAAAGCAGTATGAGAATGAATCTGTATCATACAAAATCATGCGCACAGTATATACTGAGAGCATGGGATATTTCACAATCATATGGAAATCGCCATCGAAATTCTTGACTAAATTGAAATACAGACGTATAAACAATGTTGCCTTAATTTAGAACAAATCCTCGCCATTTCGTCTATTGCACCCAGACCTGTGACATGCGAATTACTATAGCTTCCGTTGCTGTCAATTGACCTATGAACACCTAGTACTGACAGACGTAGGGTAACACACTGGCGGAAATGACAATCATTTCTATTACATCAGTTTAGCACGTGATCGTGAAGTTAACGTTTGAAATTAGAGTTATCTTCTCCTAGACGATTGCATGGAAATATCCCATAAACAAAATAAATGGAAATCAATTAAAGATCAAAATACTCAATTTGCATAATTATTGTTTGGCAGAGGCCATATTGTTACAGTTTGAGGGGATTGCAACAAGGGCATGTGTGATTTTATACATCATTATTGTAGACTGAATGACCTTTGCTCACATGTTAATAGATTTGACCTTGTGTTGAATTGACAATCACCCATCATGGCTTACGTTGCACTTTTGTGTTATTGGTACTTTTTGGGTTCGACCTTGACCTTACGTACGACGAACGATGCCTAAGACAGATCTTTCACTGATCGATCTCATCTATTTGTAATGTGCTCTTTGAAAACAACTTAAAGGAAAATACTGTTTAAGTTTTGTACATTTATTGACATATTTGGCCGCGGTGGATGACAAATATATAATTTTTGAAAATAAAATGTTAAATGTAAATTCAAAAGTCATTTTACGGTCAGCTCGACCGGTAAACAAATTCAATTATTATGTAACCTTGTCAAATAGACAAGCAATGTGGCTGCCAAATTGACAAGGGCGAGCCACTTGACGGTCAACTCGACCGTCCAAACAATGAAATGTGTTCATAAAACATACATGTGTATCAATCTCCTACGCATGCGTCCGATTTCAGTTCCGCTTTTCTTGCAGACTGAAACTGGGGCTTCGTATTTGTAAATAAAGTATAGCAAGTATTTACCATGAGGTATATTACTACATTTATGAGGTATACAATGCACAAGCGTGAGTCTTGTAGATTTTCCTACATCAAGATAAGAATCGTTTCCTTCATTGCCCATTTACTAGCCCCTAAACACTCAAATATGTGCCTCTGCCTTTGAATCCTTTGGACTGTTTACGTCAGATGTCCGAATGACGTCACTGTGACGACATGCCGTACCTGCGATGCCTCTCGGGTTTTATCATTGCGTGAAATTGCGTAGGAAAATAGCGATGACGGCAAGGTTATATTGCAAGCCTGTGCCGCCTATGACCTTGTTGCAAGTTGACATGTGTATATAGATATATAATTTTCACAAATTGGAGTTACTGGGTTCCAGCAGCGCCGGGTGAATATACCAAGCGTGCTGGAATATGCAGTTCGTATTGAGTGGTTAACGCCGTATCGAGTGGTTGGGGCCTGATCCATTCAATGGTCAAGGAATCCAGGCTTATATGATTCATCCACCGCAACAAGGGTGCGAGTCGTGGTCCGTGGAAGAAAGGCTTAAGTTGAGTCGTCATCTAGGGAAGGAAGGGGTGGCCCAGATATTGCGCGAGAGGGGGTCCTTCAGCAGGAGGAAACCGGAGTACCCGGGGGAAAACCTCCTAGGACTAGGTGGTCTGAAGTTGATTCGTCATCCGAGAAGGAAGGCTGAAGTTGATTCGTCATACGGATAAAGAAGGCTAAAGCTGAGTCGTCATCCGGGGAAGGAAGGTTGAATCGTGCATATGACCCTCGGTTGAGAGGAGGACTGAAATGAGATAAACTAGCGACAGAAAACCGTTGTTTGAAAAGATTCACAAAACATAATATTCGTGCCAACATAACGATTTACATAAAAATGCATATTCAAGAATGAGTGAAAATTTATCTAAAACAGAAATTAATAGGGTGGGTGGGTTAAAAATTTTACGTCTTGACATGCGCACTGTCGCCTCGTGGAAAGAGGAAATGTGCCCGGATGCGGATAGTATTTCTACGCGGTTTGCTTGGTAGATAGTTTGCATACGGTTGCATGCACTATTTTTTTTTTTTTGCGCTACAATAAATTCAAATATTACATATTGGCCTTCGGTCGTAATATTTGATGTTATTAGACGGGCGCGGAGTCTTCTATGTATGAGAGGGGGCCAATTCAATGTGTCAATCATTTCTGTTACACTGCTTGTATTGTGGTATCTGTTACAGACATACCGAGCTCCCCTGCTTTGTATCATTTCAAGTTTAGTGGCAAATTCTTTTGTGTGGGGATCCCAAACTGAGCTTGCATATTCGAGTTTTGGGCGAACAAGAGCTAAGTATGCCTGGTCTTTGATGTTTTGATTTGCTGTTTTTAAGTTTCGTTTTAAAAATCCTAATGTTTTGTTAGCTTTAGCTGTAATGTCGTGTATGTGGTTGTCCCATTTCAAGTTTGATTGGAAAGTGATGCCAAGATATTTGGAAGATGATACTGGTTCTAAGGTGTGATTGTGTAGGATGTAGTTGTGTTTTATGTAGTTACTGAGAGGACTGTGCATTTATCAGGATGTCCAGATCGAATGCCATCAACCAGTCCCTCTACCATCTAGCGGCAGCGTCAAGGTCAGTTTGAAGTTAGAGACAATATATGAGCAGAAGAAATCGGCATGTGAATGATGCTGTCATCAGCAAAGAGGCGGAGTTTGCTATAGGAAAGGTACGTAATCAGGGAGATCGTTTATATAAACGAGAAAGAGAACAGGGCTAAGGACAGTGCCCTGGGGCACGCCAGATGTGACAGGGACTGTATTGGATGTCAAACCATCAAGGACAACTGTTTGGGTGCGGTCCGATAAAAATGAGGCAATCCAGTTTTTAGTGTGATTAATTAAGCGGGTGAAGATGGGCGAATGTCAATCGAATTTGAATGAAAATGAAGCATCGTGCGAAAATTCGAATTTTCTACCCCGAGAAAATATGGGCGAGAAATTTTGTTCAAATCAAATTTCTGTCTTCTTTGGATCTTTTCTGACTAACATGTTACATGTAAGTGCCCCTTTCTTTGCCGGATGAGGGACTGCCGGAGTCCAGGCCTGGCTGAATCCGCCACTGTTGTGATAATCATGAACTCACGGATTGGTTGGAGTTAAGTACTGGCAGTCTGCCAGATATTCCATGTGCACCTGTCTTGAACTAAGAAAAAAATTTAAAAAAAAGAAAGAATTAAAGAAATAAAAGAGGCTCGGCTAGTTCCCTACCCGTTGAACAACATGTCTTTGTAGTCATTTTCAGTCACATTAATTTGATCTTATCTGGCTTCCACCTCTGAACACCTGCCTCCACCATTTGCCTGTCGCTCTTAGCCTCTAAACACGAAATGATACCAGGCAATATTTGGGGAGTTTCCTCTGATGGAAAATAATATTTGCATGGCATTTTTCTACGAAGATAACTATTAATAATAATTTCAAAATATTACAAGGAATATCGGGACTTCAAATCAAGTGTTATCAGCTAGGGACGTATATAAAAATATACGTCCCTGGCCGGGGGGTCAAGGGACGAATATTGCCGATTTTGACTGAAAATGGGCCAAAATACATGCATACCCGTTTTTTGGAAAATTTTCGGTCAGTGCGGGGGCGGGCGCCCCCTCCGCACCCCCCCCCCCCCCCCTTCTGAATCCGCCACTGCTGGTGTTATCGTCAATATGCCATATGGCGAAAACTGTGTACTTATACACACAATTTTGCAACAACAAAAAATATATATATATGCCAGAGAGACAGAGAGAGAGAGAGAGAGAAATCCGGATATCATAGTACATGCCGTCTCCGATTTCATTCTGATTTCATTACCCATAAATCCTAAACGTATTTATACCGGAAATAGGATGTCAGAAATTGGGAATTATTACAAATTAGAAGTTTGTGGATATTTTGAAGTACCAACAAGCAAATAATCAACGAATAAGTCCCTTAATATTATCCTTCATTCCAGAGAGTTCAATGTCCGTGTAATGCTATTTGTGGAGAGAACGAAAACACTGGCCTATTGGGTGATCTAAATCTGTCAAAATTTGCATTTGACGAGTAAAGCATGATAAATAGGTAAAATATTATCAATCTAGATTTTATGCTTTGTAAATGTTCTATGATATTTACTGTAAACTCCCTTAATCTCTTGGGAAGTAGTTTCAGGTATCCAGCCTGGGACTCAAACCCAGGCTGTCCACTCTGTAGCCCGGCCCAGTTAGTTAACGAGTGAGCTAAAGGGACATCCCGATAGGTCAGTCATTAAACTGTAAAACATACTGGTGTCAGAACAGTTTCCGGACAGTAACAGTTTCCGGACAGTCGCCCATTTCAAGTACTTTGAAGAAAATTATTTTCTAAATTTTGTGACAATTATTTTGTAGATATTTAAATGCAGAATTCAAATCACGAATCATTTAAACAAAATTTTGCATCTAAGTTGCTTTATCACACCACCTTTTTACCCCTTTCTGCCCCGTTTAATATCGCGCACCGGGAGGAAGTCGGCGAGAGCTATACTATTTTAATCTCTATGATTTGAGAAGTTTCGGTTCTATTTTCAAAATTATTTTTACACAGTCATTTGTAGAAAAGATTGAAGAAAACAATATCCATAAATCATCCAGTTTGAGCTGAAATTGATTGAGTTTGACAGATTTAAAATCAAGTGTCTGGAAACTGTTCCAGTGATTTGCGAAAAATGGCAAAAATACAGTATAGGGTCATAAAATCTGTCTAGAAACCATATTTCTTGAGAGATTTCATATTTTCTTTCAACATGAGTATCTGTGGGAAGGGCATAGCGTTATTTGAGAGAAATTTGAATGTTTTCCATTGAAGGACAGAGGAGTTATCCCAGAAAAACCTTCAAAATCGTCCGGAAACTGTTCCAACACCAGTACTGGGACGCGAACCCTTGCCATCAGCTCCGCACCAGTACATGTATGCTACGTAGCGAGCTAAAGGGACATCCTGATAGCTCAGTCATTTAACATACTAAACAATCGGTACCTGTACTACCAGAACTACTATACCAGCATAGAAATAGGCTTGGGATTTAAAGTATGACTTGTATATTCCCAACACCAAAGCCTCATCTTAAAGTGGTCGTTGGATTACTTCACTTCACTTCAGAAACTTTTAAACATGAGTTGCCAATTTTTATCTTGAAACAAAATCCATACCTTAAACAGGGATGGAAATAAGTGGTGGTCTGTTCGCCCGAGGTGACTGAATTTACGATTTGGCAAATTGTTTTACATCCAAAGTTGCCCGTTTGGCGAGTAAATGCTTATGTACATACATTTGTCTGACCACCGTCAACACATCAGTTTCCTAATCTAATTTAGCTCAAAGAAAAAAATACCGTATGTTTGTTTCCTACATGTTTAACAGTGATGTTATAATGTAAAGCAACACCAAAAGATGTTAACTCGGACATTTGATCTTTCAAGTAAGATCGGAAAAGGCTCTATTGAGAAGTTCAGGGAATGGTTAAGCCGTAGTGTTTCTTATGTTTTAATATTTTTTACCCATTCCTGATCGATCAAGTGAACTTTTTCCAGGAAGGTCCAAATTTTCATGAATTTATAAGAAATTTCAATTTAAACTGTGGCTTCCTCCTTTGAATTACAATGTATTTTCTCAAGAAAAGAACAATATGTTGACTGTGTATGTCATACATACATGCACAATGTATGACATACAATTATGTATATTTACATGTAAATGTAGTTTGAAAATACACAAGTATAAACTGTACATGTCGCATGATCATGATGATTGACTGGTTTTGTAAACATCATTATATCCCCCGCAAACGAAGTTTAGGGGGGTATATAGGAATCACCCTGTCCGTCTGACTGTCCGTCCATCCGTGCGCAAGTCTGTCGTTCTGTCCGTCCGTCCAGTTAAGAAGTTTTGAAAGCAGATTTCTTTTACACTATTAATGGTAGGCCTTTCATATTCCATACACACATTCACCATAATGGCATAAAGAGTATTACATTTTGGTATCATGAATTTTGACCCTGTGACCTTGTGACCTTGACTTTCACCCTATGCAACATTTTATGTTAAGATGTTTTGAAAGCAGTTTTCTTTCACACTCATAATGGTAGGCCTTTCATATTTCATACACACATTCACCATAAAGAGTACTACATTTTGGTACCATGACTTTTGACCCTGTGGTCTTGACCTTCACTGTATACAACATTTTATGTTAAGAAGTTTTAAAAGCAGTTTTCTTTTACACTTTTAATGGTAGGCCTTTCATATTTCATACACACTTTCACCATAAAGAGTACTACATTTTGGTACCATGACTTTCGATCTTGTGACCTTTAACCTGTACAACATTTTATGTTAAGATGTTTTGAAAGCAGATTTTTTTTTTAGACTATAAATGGTAGACCTTTCATATTTCATACATACATTCACCACAAAGAGTACAACAGTTTGGTATTATGACAATTTTCCTTTTGACCTTGACCTTGACTTTGGACTTATGTTGCAGTTTATGTTAAAAAGATTTGATAGCAGATTTGTTGCATACTATAAATGGCAGGCTTTTCACGTTGCATCATGGTCCCATTTATCATATTTATAAAAAATGTCCCGCGGTGGGTATAATTCGTCCACTTTAGAGCAGTTCTAGTTTTGCATAGAGTTGAGATGTCCAACATGTCCAAGGAAAAAGTTTGTATTGCCCATTACTTAACATGCTTAAGAACAGTGATTTATTTGGCCCGATTTACCGCTGAATATCGGTGGCTTCCCCTCGTAAAAATTTTAGCTTTATTTTCCCAAAAATTGGCCCATATTTTCCCAATACACAGAGGTCAACATTGTTTTCAAGATTGAATTGAATTCGACACGAAGTGTTCCAGTTCCTGACAATCGTGAATTTGTACCCCAAAAGTATGAAGCACCGTACAAATGGCTTTACTTCTCAACAGTAAAAGGGGGGTACCTTTGTAAATTTTGTTGTTTTGAATCAATATTTTGAGCATTTCTTTAAAGAAATTTTGTTTCTAGATTTTCCCAATTTGTTCCAAAATGTCGCATATTTTCCAAATGAAAAGTTACAGGTGGCTTTTAAAAAAGGTAAAAAAATCACTAAAGAAATTGTCATACCAATTTGAAATTCATGTACTACAGGAATTTATTGATTAGTATTTTTAGTCCCCTACCGGCAACACTGAAGCTGACTCTTAGTTTCCTCTCGGTCTGTCCGTCTGTCTTCCTGTCAGTCAGTCCGTCTGTCACATTTTCATTTTCAGTTTTCCGGACTTTTTTCCGCTGTTGTTGCATATATATTGAACTCATTTTTAAGATACTCCTTTTGAAGGAGTATCTTACTGTATTCGCGATTCTCATGTCGTCTCGAGGTACCGTCTTCCAGTGCGTGCGCAGCGAGAAATAGTTCCAGATTGTGTCAGCAGTTTCTCAACATTAAAACTTGCGTGTGGAGAATTCATATCAGAATTGATTGTTTTGATAGAATGATAGAATTAAAATAAGATGAGTTGAGGTTTTCAAGATGAAATTTGATATTTTTTGAATTGTTATCGACTTGGGACTACTTTACATCTGCGCTCTATCGATCGAACATTTCCGCCCATCGTTTGACATTCATGCACGCGCGTTCTGTGATTAGCTTGCAAGGTAAATATTTATTGATACGCGACAATTCTGAATTTTTCAATACGTATTATATTGTAATGCCGACACAGTACTGCTATGTTCTCATCAGATACTAAAACAACATCTGACTCAACAACTAACTTTTTTTCTTCAGTATAAAAAGGCCCAACTCTATAAGCCCTGCCTTTTACCGATTCGTGTCAGCTGTCAATCATTATCTCACGGACTTCAGAAGTATGGATATTTCATAGCTATTTGAATTTGATGAGTATTATAGCTATTTTGTAAAAGATATGTTTTTTTTTTCAATTTAGGAAAATTATATGTTTATCAATACGTTATTGTTTACAAGGTAGAAAGTAGATCAGAGAAAAACTTCAGTTTGAAATTTATTATGAAAAAAAGATTTTTGGCCCCCAACGAATAACTTCAATCAACATCGGAATTATGCATTTTCACCGTCAAAACAAACCGGCCTTTATCGAAAAATAAAATGAATTTTGTTCTCTCTCTCTCTCTCTCTGTGACATACATATAGGCAAACGATTTTTACTGTCCTGCGAGAGCGAGAAGAGGAATATAACGACATGTGCCACTAATCTAGATACAAGTAGTTGATTATTTTATAAAATGTTCATGTGTTCATTTATTAGTTTCTTTTTTCCAATTATTTTACAAGTGTTCTTTTTTTTCAAACGCATTAACCAAATATAGTCTCAAGTAAAGAGTCAACATTTCAATAAAAATATACATCTCCTTTCCGTAGCTCTTAAAACTATAAATATGGCTTCTTGTATAGTACATTTCCTATGAAGTCATGTGATCGGAAAAAATAATAGTCATTTACGATTAGATTTTCAGATAAACAGAGACATCCGATATAATGCCAATAAAATGCTAGCGCCTTGTTCTGGTATTTCAAACAGTTCTAAACAGGTCCGCAAAAAAAAAAAATCGATTTATCAAGGACGCGTATCCAGACAAAGATGTATCATGTAAAAAAAATAATAATAAGGCATATAAAGTTCATGGGCGGATCCAGAATTTTTTTCAGGGGTGGTCCTAAAGTCCGAGTTTTTTAAGAACAAAAATGAAATACATGTATGTAAATTCATAAAAAAAATCAATCCAGGGGTGGTCTGGACCCCCCCCCCCCTTTCTGGATCCACACTTACACATCAAATCGCATAAAGAGCAAAGCCATTTTGATTTTTTCGCTGACGAGACTTTTTTCTGATTAAAATACCCGCCACGCCTCATGTCCCGGGTAACAGTCGATCGCTGAAGATAATGTATCTGTTTATCAATCTAAAAGGAAAAAATATTCTTTAAAAACTTAAATATATTTCAGTAATCACACCTGGGTTCAGTATTGAAAGCGTGACGTTATGCATAATTTTACGATAAAGGCTAATCAGCGGGTAAACATTAGGGTCTACAGAGATTTGTCGGGTTGATCAAGCCCAAAGAAGGTTTTTTTTTTTTGTTGCAGGAAATTGGCATTTCATGACTCCTTTTACATGCGAATTCATTTATACGGCAATGGCGGAATTGTTGACGGTCTACAGAAATTTAGACTGTGTGCACGTGACGAATTTTGGTTCGAACTAGTCCGTGGAAAAATAAAAATGAATGTCTAGACTTTATTCACGCATTGTAAATATTTTTTAACGAAACTGTAAAACAATTGTACCCGTTGACAGCTCGGGCACGTGCCACTGACATGACTGAGAAATTAAAAGGCCGGTCTGTTCGCATGGGCATATACTTCTGATAAAATAAGTTTGTATACTTTTCTTTGTCAGTCTCTTTTTCTATACGTGAAATGGTAATTATGCAAACACCATTTTAAAAGAATTAATTATTATATTTCCGAATCGATTGAGATCATAATGACGTTCAGGATGAGCGCTGACAACCGCTGAGAAACGTAAGCTACAAAACTGGGAAGTGATTTAATGCTAACCTACATCTTTTGACTTTTCATGCAATGAAATTCCGCTCTTCAGAAGATGTATCGAATTTAGACCAACTCAACGGACCAACCCGGAAAAAAACGACGAGTCTTTATTGCATGCAAAATTTAATGCTTATACGTCATGAGACACGAGGATTGCGAAACTAGATAAGGTACATGGCAACATTTTATTAATAAGTCAGAAAAAAATGTCTCGGAATGTGTCTCTGAATTTTTCAATTTTTGTCCCAGAATTCTTTCATTGTCCCAGATTTTTTCATCAATGTAATTATTAGTATAACACATTGTAGTACCTAACATAAGTATGAACACTTTACATGTGCATATATATATATAGTGTATCCAAATATTACAACATTAACACTTGCAGTGAAATAAGATGTTACAGCAAATTCTAAGTGGAGTATCTTTCAGGGCCTTCAGACCTTTGATTGGTATTTGGATATATCTCAATGTGATGCAGATCAAGTTTGAGTTTGGTTTTGATTGACATATTTTTATTTTGTATTTGTCCCACCATCTCTCCTTATTCACCATAACCAGTCCACATGGTCCATGGAAACAAACGTAAATTATAGAAATAAATCAGACGGCACTAGTATATCATTTAAAATACTGTGGTGAAGGTGAATTTAGTTGAAAAATGAATATACTTCCTACTTTATTTTAAAGTAGGAGATACTTTGTTTATGTTATGGTGAATGAGTGATAAGGGTTGACTCACTTAGATTTAAATGGACAGGTTGAATGTATTTTAACATGCGTTAGTTAAGAGGATAGGCACCTACAACATGTACAAAGAGGGAAGATTTTGTATTGTCAAAGGATCTGGCTTCTTTGTTAGTTCATTTATATATACAATTCCATAGCTCCTTGGTATATTGTTTTCTATTAAGGAACAAAAATTCAGTAATGGATACCTTAAATGGTCTGCACTAAGCATGCTAACAGTGGTTGTGCAGTCTTCTTGTTTCACTACAATACTCTGATGCTACATTTTGTATAGGACATTTGCATGATCTCTGTTTATCAGTGCTAATAAAAAAAAATACATAAAGGGACCACTTCTTGTATAGTCAATCTGCTGGTCTGTCTGTCTATCTGTTTGTCTACATTTGTAGATGTATTACTGTGAATACTTGGTTCCAGGGTTTTTCCTAATTTTGCGACATTTCAACCTAAATTGGGAAATAAATTTTAAACAACAAAAAGAGATATTCATGCAAATTACAAAAGATTTTATCACCATTAATGTAAATATCAGACTCAGCATTATGCTCTGATTCACAACTATTATGTCTTTGGACTTTTAAAGGGAAGTGGGGGGGGGGGGGGGCTTTTATATTCATTTCAGACTTGTGAAGACAGATTTCCTCTGACTTTGATAAATCAGGTTAATCAGGATGCATGAACAAGTCAGGCAGTGTTAAATCAGTTTATGAGCCACTGATCTGAAACGTCCTTTCTATATCAATTGTCTATACATGTATTTCGAATCCCTCCTAGACATAAGGACTTACATGTTACGATGTAGAGTTAAACACAACATGTTTGTTCTACTTTCACTTTCCTTTCAGTTAATGATATGTAAATTGGAAATGAATTTCTCGTTTCGGAGTAAAGATTTATCTGGGAATTTTTAGGTCTAGAATTGGCAGAAAGTAACACTTTTTGGCGTTGGGAATAGGAACAAATATCGGCCCCCTGCAGACCCTAAAATAAACCCTGCGGTTTGCATTACATGTCTGTCAGAGTGTAATGTACACCAAAGTCATTATGCCCTAGCATGATAAGCCTTTAATTATTGCACAATAAAAGTCAATAGGTCACCTTCAAGGTTAAGGCCACGTATGGGTCAAACATATAACAATGGACATCCACATTCCCAAACAGACTTGTCAAAGTTAAAATTTCCAAATAGAATTCTTAAAATTAATTCCAAAATCTTACATGTATTTTTATACCTGACTACTATATGGGGATTCTCACATTATACATTAGTTTGATAAAATACATACCGTATAACCAGTAATTTTCATGAGTATCAACAGATCAAATTTCGCGATTTTATAGTAAAATAGGGTGTCTTTATTTTCGCGAGTACAATGTTTCGCGATTCCTAAATTACAAGCAAATACTTAAATATGATGTTATGGTGTTGTACCTTTCCTTATTGAAGTTTTAGTTAGGTCTGATAAGAGTACACTCAATTCAAATCTATTTGCGTTTAACTTGGAAAAGTAAAGCATGACGCATGTACGATTAGAAGAAAAGGACCTGTAACATTAAGAGCCATAATCTGCCCAAATTTTACTTGCAATACCAGCTCAACCAGAATTATTTAAAATGTGTCCTGTACATGAAATTATTTCATTTCAAGTATCTTTAATCAAATATAGTAGATTTATTGTCATAATCATGATAAATAACCTATATTTTTACATAGAAGTGAGGGTGGGGGTCTTTTTTATGATATAAATAATGCGAGTGAAATGTCGGAAATTTTTAACAATCGATCGCTTTTGTTGATCAAAACGTCAAAATGAACTACAATGAGAAGATTCAATAAGAAATACCGTGCTAAAACGTGATTTTCTCCGAATATTATATTCCGGATTTATCAGACCGTAAACACACGTGGCCAGAGATATATAATCGAACACTCACTCTCACTTATATTGTACAATTAACAAAGCCACCGTTATAAGAATAGTTTGAATAAGTTTTTTTTAGTATATAAAATCATATTTCTTTTACATTTACCATAATTAAATTTTCTAAATACTTTTGAATATTACCGAGAATGTTTTGAGCATTTTCCCAAGATTGACTGGTACATCAGTCGTCAGCGCTAATTGTAAACTTTTATTGCGGAAGGTTGTTGAATTATCAATGCCTAAAAATAAATTAAAGGGGTTTGTTAGTGAAAAAGTAAATAACAACGAATATTTTTGTTGAAAATTGATTAATTCAAAGCTATTAATAAAGAAGTTAATTATTTGCCGAAAGCGAATCAAATGCCAATTACTCATTCTCAGTTAATTTCACATCTCTCCTTCACTCCTACCCGCCCAATTACATCTTTGTAAATTGACTATTGTTCCCCCCTTTGGAACACAGTCCGCTTTTACAGAAAATTTGTATTATGAAAATACATAATAGGTAGAAGTGGTGTTGTGTTCCAAGGGGGGGAATGATATTTTATGAAAACTTTTCCGATTTTCATTGATTTCTTTACAAAATAAGCACATTTATACTCAAATATCTCTCTATTAGAGCAATTTTATGAAAAAAAAATTCTTCAGATTTTGAAGGGGTTTTATCTTTTAAAGTATTTCACCTACTTGATTAAAGAAATGAAGTACTTTAAAATTTCATTATTTTTGGGCAGATTTTACGCCTTATCGTTACAGGTCATTCAAATGATATACCAATTTATGTTGTAACTTATCAAACACAATTTTTCGCGAGAATAATTTTTCGCGATTCCAAATCTCTTGCGAATTTAGCGAAAATTAGTATCTCGCGAAAATTTCTGGTTATATGGTACTTGTTTGGTTTAAACATGTAAAAAGCTCTCAGTGGTACAGTGTTTTTATTCATTCTCCTATAATAGCCTTCTGAGTAAATTTCATGGTATATGTACTTGTAAGATGTAAAATAGAAAATGTACCTTGACTTCTCTTAGTCAGGCTTTCTACTGTTCCTACTTTTTCCTACTATTTCCTACTTTTCCTACTTTTTTATTTTGATCCTATTTTTTCCTACTTTTTCTTTAAAACCTCCTACTATTCCTACTTTTTCATCTCAAAAGTAAAAAATTACTTAATTCACTTGTCATCGACATCTGATTCAAAGTTTTTAAAAAATTTCGGGCTCGCTTCGCTCGCCCATTCTATATATTTTACATGAAAAATCATTCTGTCCTTATTTCTCTGTGTGATTTCATCAAAGATGAACATTACCAGTCTACAATCATTGCTTACTGTGATTCGTGGGTCATACTTACTGAAAATTGTCGCTAAAAGTGATGGAAAATTTCCTACTTTTCCCCTATTAATTCCTACTTTTTCCTATTTTTCTCCTACTTTTTTTCATTGACTACTCCTGCTTTTTTCCTACTTTTTCATCAAGGTAGAGTAGAAAGCCTGCTTAGTCTGTTTGAAAAAAAAAACTGTTTGCTGAATTCACATATATTTAATGACTATCTTTTCTTGATTTTATTAAGCATGTGCCTCTTTAATTAACCTAAGCCTTTTCTTGCTTTTTATTCTTTAGAATGACCTCTATAAAATGGAGATGAATTTTGGAATGTCAAGGTCAAGGGCACAGGACTTGAATTCAGTGCTGCACTGTTTCCATGACGATGAGTGAGTCAGCATCTGGCGTCTCCTTACGTGCTGTAGATGATTTATCGTTACCAAGTCCCTCTGCATCACTAGGAACAGAAACATTTGAATTCCGACACACTCGAGAGCGGAGCAGTAGCGACTCAGATCTTGGAAGCGAAAACTATGGAGGATTGGACGTAGATAGAACGAGTCTTACGATCGGTAAAGATGAAAAAATAAAAGTAAGTTGGGACATAAAAGAGGATGTGACCGCTACGGACTGGATAGGGCTTTATCCCTATGGCGTCACCGACCCTGGTGCATTCTGGGATAGCAAGAACAGGGGGTCAAATGGTGGGAAAAAGGGAGAGATCACATGGCAACTTAACGACATAAGTCACTTTTTAACGCAAGGTTTGTTTATTATTGTACTTTAAGATACAAGATATTTTAGGGTATGTATTTATTGCATAAACATGATGAAAGGCTATTCATAATGATATTTTGTACATTTAGCCATAGAAATCCTTAGCTATCTATCTAAATATCATTTCTGGAAAAAATCTATTGAATGATAGGGTTATAAATCATTCTTCTATCTCTCTTTCTCTTGGAATTATTTGATACATTAATCGGCATGGACTGCAGTGAAAGCATTACGTATGAATATGATACTTTTATCAGCTGTTCCTGTATCATTGTTTCAGAACTATTCATGTAACCCGTAGAACCTTTAAGCAATACATTTTCATCTCCAGTGCTGTAAGAATGAAAAGAAGAAATATCAGTAACCTAGGTTCATTTTAAGTGCAATATGCTTAGGATTTTCCTAGAAACTGAAAATTGGTATTGATTTTGCACTTAACTGTGCAATCATTATGTAATATTTGCTTAACAGTTATTAATGTTTTAAAGGTTTTGATGAACTGGTGGTATTGATGTGTCGCATGTTTTTTATGTCGCCTGCAACGCAATAGCGACATGCAGGGATCACTTTGTCTGCCGTCCGTCTGTCTGGTTGTCACACTTTCACGTATTTGGCTATAACTTACCTGACATACATCAGACATCTTTTAAAGTTGCAGGGATGGCAAAGCATAATGAGACATAGCACCCATTATAGGTCAAGGTCATTTTCAAAGTCAAGGTCATTTCAAGGTCAAGGTCACATACTTAGGATCAGACGTGCAACAGGCAACATTTCTGTTCTTGAATAGTGATATTCTGATTGGTATCATGTGCTTTAAGACGCACGTGTATTGAAATATGAGTGTATTGTTTTGTTTTCCTTGCAGGAGAGGCAAAGATTTGCTTTAAGTATTACTTGGGCAGCACCAAGAAATGCGTGGCTACAAGTCCATGTGTACTATTGAGGCAGCAGGCAAAAACCATGGTAAGTACACAAAAGATGCAGGAACCAAATAACAGTAGCGTACTCAATTTCAGAAGAAAAACATGCAGTTTTTACTAGCCATATTTAATGTTAAATATCTTATTAAACCATGAACAGATATTAATGTAATTTTGTACCAAGGTAATAACTTTGACTATAAATTAGATGTAAAAATTATGAGTCTCATGGCCTATTTGAAACAGGCTAGACTGAAAACTTATTGACTTGCGCTCTTATGCTTTAAAATGATGCATCTTAAATGAAATGTTTCTTTCTGAATGTATTCCTCTAAATCATAACTTTATAATGGCATTGATTCTTTACTGATGAACGGTGCATGTACATGTATATTTA
This sequence comes from Pinctada fucata, assembly GCA_028142955.1. Taxonomy (NCBI): domain Eukaryota; kingdom Metazoa; phylum Mollusca; class Bivalvia; order Pterioida; family Pteriidae; genus Pinctada; species Pinctada fucata. Next base: position 23,099,096 of record AP027114.1, on the reverse strand, counting down.
TGTGTATTTTATTTAGACTTCAAGTCAGATGAACGGTGATCATGTGGACCTATCCACAGACAGGAGAGTCAAGGTTAAGATCAGAGGTACGCAACTAAACATGTAATATATTTATGTCATGTATGTCATATCATAGTGGTAATGTCAGATTACTGTCACAGATAGAGAATGTACAAGATATAAATATTGCCTCATCATTTGTGAATCTAGAAGAAAATTTCCAGAAAATTGGGGCCTATTATGATTTTGAAAAATTATTCGTTTAAAAAGGAAAGATCAGCATTTTTGGGAAAATTTTGGAGAAATTCTTAAAATTCCCTTCCTAAACTTCCTGTAGATTGGCCCCTTTGACATGTGCTGTATGCTGAAGATATTTAAGCATTTATGATCTATTTGTTAGAATTTATTCTGTTCTTTTACAGACATGGAGGCATCTAACCTTAAGAAGGGCATGTTCTTCAATCCTGACCCGTACATAAAGCTACTGATGCATCCTGGGAGATTCTGTCCACGCCTACCCCACCACAGCAAGGAGATCAAAACACCGATAGTGTATAACTCTACAAGCCCTAAATGGATGGGCCAGGTAAAAAACCGATAGTGTATAACTCTATAAGCCCTAAATGGATGGGCCAGGTAAAAAACCGATAGTGTATAACTCTATAAGCCCTAAATGGATGGGCCAGGTAAAAAACCGATAGTGTATAACTCTATAAGCCCTAAATGGATGGGTCAGGTAAAAAACCGATAGTGTATACAGTGTGCGAAACTAACTTTTAAGTCCTATAGACATTCGGTCCACAGTAATTTTAGTTCCTATAGACCTCAGCATTTTCCTATAGACCAAAATAAAAAGGCACAGAAATCAGAATGTTATTGCATTTTATATGCTAAAATCATATGCCAATCATTTAGTTATATTCTCTTTCAATTTGTTAGACAATTTGTGTGATGGGATTTTCATTTTCAAGTTCATTTTGTTCTATTTCCCTGTCAGATTCACTGTCAATATCTGATTCATCACTAGAACTAGCACATGCCAGGTATCGTTTCGTGCCCGGATGTGCACCTTCAACATATTTCAGCCGGTCAAAGAAAGACATCGGGACCAAGACTAGATGACGAAAGGACAATAAAAAAACGGAAGTACTACAACACATCAACGTTTTACAGGTGCTTAAATAATAATTGGTAGTATAAATAGGCTGGATTTAGGCCACATAAAAATATTTATATCCATTCACGTGTAAAATATTGAACAGAAGGCGTCCTAACGTTACCGTAAATATGGAACTTGCTGTGATTACAATTAAATATTTATCGGGTACCTTTTGGATAATATAACTTCTTTTATAAGTTCGATTGAAAATGACACACAGCTGGTTTTTTTTCTGCAGTTGAAATAAAAACTTCTCATCGGCGGCGGTATCTGAGAAACGACCGATTAATTTTATATGGCCTTACCTGCTCTTGCTAAGCTATTACTGTGTGAAGAGCAAACATTTACATGACTCGGGTCAGATTTCCTATAGACAAGTCGGTCTACCGAGTTTTTGATCTCTATAGACCGACCAGAATAACTATAGACATTGTCTATCGGTCCACCGTTAATTTCGCACACTGTGTATAACTCTATAAGCCCTAAATGGATGGGCCAGGTAAAAAACCGATAGTGTATAACTCTATAAGCCCTAAATGGATGGGCCAGGTAAAAAACCGATAGTGTATAACTCTATAAGCCCTAAATGGATGGGCCAGGTAAAAAACTGATAGTGTATAACTCTATAAGCCCTAAATGGATGGGCCAGGTAAGAAACCGATAGTGTATAACTCTATAAGCCCTAAATGGATGGGTCAGGTAAAAAACCGATAGTGTATAACTCTATAAGCCCTAAATGGATGGGTCAGGTAAAAAACTGATAGTGTATAACTCTATAAGCCCTAAATGGATGGGCCAGGTAAAAAACCGATAGTGTATAACTCTATAAGCCCTAAATGGATGGGCCAGGTAAAAAACCGATAGTGTATAACTCTATAAGCCCTAAATGGATGGGCCAGGTAAAAAACCGATAGTGTATAACTCTATAAGCCCTAAATGGATGGGCCAGGTAAAAAACCGATAGTGTATAACTCTATAAGCCCTAAATGGATGGGTCAGGTAAAAAACCGATAGTGTATAACTCTATAAGCCCTTAATGGATGGGTCAGGTAAAAAACCGATAGTGTATAACTCTATAAGCCCTAAATGGATGTGTCAGGTAAAAACCGATAGTGTATAACTCTATAAGCCCTAAATGGATGGGCCAGGTAAAAAACTGATAGTGTATAACTCTATAAGCCCTAAATGGATGGGTCAGGTAAAAAACCGATAGTGTATAACTCTATAAGCCCTAAATGGATGGGCCAGGTAAAAAACTGATAGTGTATAACTCTATAAGCCCTAAATGGATGGGCCAGGTAAAAAACCGATAGTGTATAACTCTATAAGCCCTAAATGGATGGGCCAGGTAAAAAACTGATAGTGTATAACTCTATAAGCCCTAAATGGATGGGCCAGGTAAAAAACCGATAGTGTATAACTCTATAAGCCCTAAATGGATGGGCCAGGTAAAAAACCGATAGTGTATAACTCTATAAGCCCTAAATGGATTGGTCAGGTAAAAAACCGATAGTGTATAACTCTATAAGCCCTAAATGGATGGGCCAGGTAAAAAACGGATAGTGTATAACTCTATAAGCCCTAAATGGATGGGCCAGGTAAAAAACCGATAGTATATAACTCTATAAGCCCTAAATGGATGGGTCAGGTAAAAAACCGATAGTGTATAACTCTATAAGCCCTAAATGGATGCATACTTGCCATTGTCCCGGCCGGGACAAAAAATGTCCCGCATTTTCGACCGAAAATATCTGTCCCGGCCGGGACACGGAAAATCCCGAGTTTTGGACGTTTCATAAAAAAAAAATCGGCGTTACCATGGTAATATTGATTATTCTTTGTCGATTTCAGTCGTTTCGTCTTTTCTTGAACTTTCATTGTTTATTTAAACGTTTCCAATTATCTACGCTATATACCTATATACAGTAATCAGCCGATAATCGACCTATGTTTTGATAGTAATAGGTAACGTCGCTAAATACATTCATGCAGCCTTTCTCTTGTTGGTATTTTTTTTAGCTCACAGAAGAATTTGATCAATGAAATAAATAAAGCAATAGCAATAGTTATACAATGTTCGAGTGATACCATTTATGTAAGCCAAGATATGAATTTATTTTTATGAGAAGAAACAACGTGATGTAAAACATGTGAACAAGATTTAAAAAAAAGAAAACACGGCAACCACGGAACGCTCTAAAGTAATTATAATATGCGCTCTTTATTATTATCACGTCAAAAAACTCTCAGTTTCATTCAAAGGACGTTTGCTTAGTGCTGTTTTTAATACCGGAGTTGTTAAGTTATCGATTGTGTATTTCATTTAAATCGCCAACGTCAACGCAGGCAACAGCGCAAATGTTTAATACTTATGTTCAGAAAGTTGTGAATATAAAACGTGAACAATGGAGTAAAAGACTTTTAAAATTTCCACAGAGAAAACTTAAATAGGGTAGACAAGTTCACTGAAGGGCCATGCACTTTTAGAAATGCTTCCGACCAGGAGCCATCTACGTATACGGCGCGCGTTAATAAGATTTATTTTTTACTCTGATGTTCTTTCGTTTGCAGAGGGCAATAATCTATTGCAATTTTGGATTGCAATATCTGAAGTTCAACCTCCTAAAAGTGTCCCTCTTTATGTCCCTCATTGGCGTTATATTTGTCCCGCATTTTGATGATTTGTCCCTCTTTTTGTCCCTCTTTGCAATGACAAAACTTCGAAAAACTATGGCAAGTATGTGGATGGGTCAGGTAAAAAACCGATAGTGTATAACTCTATAAGCCCTAAATGGATGGGTCAGGTAAAAACCGATAGTGTATAACTCTATAAGCCCTAAATGGATGGGTCAGGTAAAAAACCGATAGTGTATAACTCTATAAGCCCTAAATGGATGGGTCAGGTAAAAAACCGATAGTGTATAACTCTATAAGCCCTAAATGGATGGGTCAGGTAAAAAACCGATAGTGTATAACTCTATAAGCCCTAAATGGATGGGCCAGGTAAAAAACCGATAGTGTATGACTCTATAAGCCCTAAATGGATGGGTCAGGTAAAATACTGATAGTTTACTCTAAATGATTGTTCATTTTAATGTAAAATTTTTCTCATGCTTTTTCTTACGTTTTCAAAAATTGCAAGGGTTATGTCAGATTTTCATTTACAGCGATGAGCTCAGTTTGAATACCAGTTTTCAAAACAATATCATCATGTACTTTGGATCAGACATGCAATTTCTACTGATTCATTATGAATTATTCATTCTGTGTAGATTTTGGGGGGTCAAAATTCTATTTTTCTGAATTTCGCATTTTTACAGAAAATTGTAGGAGATAGATACATGTACTTGGATCTGTGGACTTTTTTGTAGCACAGAGTACAAATACCGACAGCTTACTTAAAAATTGATGTTTATCTCAGTTATGACAATAGAACTATGCAAATAAAACAAAGTCCCTATCACAATGGTAATCCAATGCAACCTCTAGAGAGCTTTATGAAAGGGTTCTCTTGTCGCTCGATCCCGAATATGTATTTCTTGTAATCATATTTCATTTGCACAAGATTTATAAAATAAATACTGTTTAAACCAAACTTTAAATAAATATCCTTAACTTTTTTTTCACAGTATAAGTACAAAAAAGAATGCCTATTAATTGCAAAACCCTTATGTCTTTGTAGAGTTTTTCTATGGAGTCAGTTCCCACTGATGTAATGGAGTTTGAGATCAAAGATAAATTTGCCAAGAGTCGCCCTACTATCAGTAGGTTCCTTGGAAAGGCCTCCGTCCCAGTACAAAGGATTATAGAAAAAACGGCTGAAAGGTACTACAGTATTATATTTTTTAAAAGGAAAACTGTGAGTTGGAGATTATTTTGAAAGTCATAAATTCATATAAAAGATCTGATGCTGAGAAGTTTGTAGCAAAAAAAAAATGATTTTACATGTCTATTGAAAGTATTCTGTAATAAAAATTCTAAATGTTCGAGATTTTAGAATTCAGCATCCCGTTTCACGCAAAATACTTAATCTCAGGAATTTTCATAACTTTCAAAGTCTAATATTTATTTTATAATCCATCAAAATTCAAATTTTATTTCATGTATTGACGAAATTCAGTTATTACAATGTGATAAAGATTATTTCAACTTAATTGAAATTTTCATTCGTTTGGCTGAGATATGATTAAAAAATTCTAAGATTTTTTGTGAAATTGACTGCAGATTTTTTCTTCAAAACGTAACATTAAAGTTGAATTTAAAACTTCCAAAAGGTTCTGAACTTAGACAGCTGAAGACTTGTCTAGGTCTACAAGATATTTTGTTATATTAGTCTTCATATATTTTTCAGGCCAGCAGATTTTGACCTTGAGTTGACCAGAAGGACACCTTCAGACACCGTCAGTGGATCGTTACACTTCACTGCAGATGCAATAGATCTTATAAATGGTGAGTACTTATTTAAACTTGATGTGTTGTTTATAAGTAATAGAGAGGTTGAGCAAACCCAACATGTACGTGTACGAGAACTTTTACGTGTATTTACACGTTAACTGTTTCCATGTAGACGTTATTCCGTTGAGCAGGTAACACCATGCATACTGGTAGGTGTAAATCATATATACATGTACATTTACATACATGCATATGTTTTGTGACGTAATGTATTTAGAGAAGGAACGGAACAAACATACATGTTTTTTTACATGTACATTCTCTTTTGCCATCACGATGATTGAGGTATGTCGTCATTAATGGGATGTCACAAATGATGCACGGAGTTGCTTCCCATTGGTGTACATGTATATAACTGTGACATCATCAAATCCTATGAAAAGTAGCTTTAAAATTCAGGGCAATGGTTGTACAAAAAGATTTTTCCATAGAAATTTGATAACATCACTGTTATGAAACACTCGAATACACAAATTTTCGGCCCCTTGGCCCTTATCAAGTGTAAAAAATGACATTTATATACATTGTCGTTTTTTACACTTGATAAAGGCCATGGTGCCAAAAATTTGTGTATTAGAGTGTTTGTGTATTTATTTGTACATTGTATCATTCCATTCCTCTGGAAGAAATATTTCAATCTATTACTGTTATGTTTTTACAAGATGGAATGTCGATATCATGATTTCTACTTGTATTAATTTCAGATGGGATGGCTAGGACTTCCAGTAGTAACAGAGTGTCTATTCAAGATGAGTTAAGTTCTCTGACATCCAACTCGGAAACTGATTTAAAAGGGAGTATGCAGCAAGACGCAAGTACCAAGGATGACCTGGAAGACCAGGAGGATTCTGGGATATCTTTGAGTGCAGTCATGCGTGGAAGAGTACCAGATGAAGTGGACCATGAATTTGCAACAAATGAGGAAGAAATTCTGAGCTGTAGTCCATCAAATTTAGCAGCAATTCCCAATATAAAGTGTGAATTTCATTTTGATTCTGACGATGGGACGGTTCAAGATTCAGTGGAAGATTCGCCTCTGAACATATCCCATGATTCACCAAAGAGAACTACAGTGGTGCCACCAAGTGACGAAGTTCTAGATGAAGAGGAGAGAAATCCACCTAGTATTTTAATTGATGAATTTGATAGGGAAGATGACACTATATCTTCTGCTGGGAATGAATCATTGACTTTAGAAGCTGAAAGTTTAGATACTACCTCATTAGATAATGAAGTCAGAGCTGTGATGTCTGAAGGTGCTACAGCCCCTCCAACCCTGCCCCCACGAACTTACAGGGCCCCGCCTTTGCCTCCTCGGCAGAGGACTTCTAGTGCTCCGCCCATACCCCCTCGAACCCCTGACAGGGCTGAGAAGCCTGGATTTCCCTCCAGTGGTACTGCTGTTGTGCAGATTTTACCTAGTCCTGACAATAGCAAGGAGTCTGAAGATCATAATGCTACAAATTCTCAACAGACACGGTCACAAGTTTCCTCAATTCAACCTAAAGAGTCTCAAATACCTATGCCTCAAGTCCCTGCACCCCCTGTCCCTGTAGCAGATCCACATATAGACAGGGTTAATTCCTTAGAGCCCCCTCCCCTTCCCCCTAGGACATACAGTCCTGTCAATGTCGCCAACACGACTGCAGGAGTATGCAGTCCAGATAAGGAAGAAAAAGACAACAGCGCTACAAGCTTTGATAGTATGGAAACATATCATGACTCTGAAGAAAATGCTATACAGCCAGAACATGTCTCAGAATTGGCAACCTCTGTGACAAGACAGTCAAGTTTTGGTCGTCCTCATCGCGCTATTGTAGCCTTACCAGAGGCACGGGTGAAACCACGTAGAAATCGAAGATCAAGTCCCGATGAAGAAATTCGTGATTTAGTGGGTAGGGATCATAATGGTCCTCAGTCTGATTCAAACAATAGTACTGTATTCTCTCAGCTGTCTCAGTTACAAAGTATAGAGTCCGCTGTTGATCATAGCCGGACAGCAACCTCTGGAAGTAGGTCACTAGAGTGTAGTCCACGAGTCAGTCCACTTTCTATGCAGTCATCTTTCTCAGATTCTATAACCGACAGACGATACGCCAATCGTAAGTGTGTGAATGCTAGTGATAAAAATTATAGGCATTCAGATTTAGTGCAAAGTACTCCCGTTCGACCTCTAAGTGATCGTCATAGTAGATCGAACGAAAGCTGCCCTGTGCCTCCGCGAATTGTGCCAAGAAATAGAATTCTCAGCGACGAGGAAAAACAACAAAATCGTGAACAAATTGTACAGCAATTACAGCTATGGACACAAAAACACAAAGACAAAAACCGAGGAGAATCAGACGATGAATCAAGATCTGTGATTAGTGATTGTAGTGTTAGTGTTAGTATCGCTAATGGAGTTAGTGATAGGCGAAACAGTGACGCTAGTGTGGCAGGAGCTAGTGGGTCGTCAAGTCATTCACCACGTACTCAGGTTGGCCTAGTCAGACCCACTGTAAATAAAGGTGATGTCTCCAAGGATGGTAGTGACACGCCCCCTCAGATAGCCACTCCCAGGGGGCGGGACTTGTCATCGATGGACAGGCCATCTTCTAAGTCTGTGGTATGGCAACTTCGTCAGAGTCAGTCTCGCAACAACAGCAATGCAAATTCATCACAAAACAAAGGTACATGTAAATTTTTAGTTTAAAAACAAGAAAGAACATACTAGTGATAATAAGATAGTGATTATATGTTTTCTCATTCTCAGTTCCCCAGGCTATTTGCGCTTTGACTGAATACCCTGGGTCAGCTCATTCTATCTGGGGAATTTTAAGAGAAATAGCTCTCCTTCGTGAAGTTAGAAAACTGACAGTAATACATGTATATGCACACAGACCAGTGAGGACAGTATGTGAATCGTACACAAGAGGGAATTTTTGACAGTTACATAAATATTTGAATCAAAAACATCTTCTGTCCACACAGCACACTTTAGAAATAAAAAAAATTGAAGTTTTGTCTACTTTGTCGGGAAATTTTTTGATTGAAATCCATATAGGGAGATAGATCTCGAACTCTCGTAACTAACAGTGTAAGTCGTATGTTTGTACAACCAATACTACACTCACAGTGTCAGAAAATAGATTTAGATGGGGAGTTCTCTATGTTAATTTTAGCGTGACGCCGCTGATGTTTTACATTGAGCCCATGGATAACGTCAAGGACGTCATGCTAAAATTAACATTAAAAAAAACCCCATCTAAAACTATTTTCTTTTTCAGTGCAGTATTGGTGGGAGGGACATTCAACTTACACCGTTTGTTACGAGAATTTGAGATCTATCTTTCAATTTAAATTTTAATTGGACAGCATTCCGATAAATGAGACGAAACTTCAATTTTCCTATTTCTGAAGTGAGCGGACAGTAAGTAATTATTATTGTCAGGGCATCAAGAAGTATCTTACCTAGTCAAACATGAATCACTGTCCAAAAGATGTTTGTAAACTTTCATGCGATTGGATGAAAAAGTTTGAGAGGGAGCCAATTGACAACATGTGCATGTAAATGGAAATCCCTCGAAATAGTACGAGTTGACCCAGGGTAATAAATCAAAGCCCAAATAGCCTAGGGAACCGAGGATGATGTATCCAGGGACTCATTATGAGCCGGCACCCTGTGACCATTTACTTCGGGAAATTCTATTGTAAATGCATAAAAAACCAAAGATCTATTAATTTCACATTCTTAGCTTCTACGTCTTTCAGAATCTCCACTACTTTAAAAGTTATGAGAATCACACATTTCTGTGCATTAAGGAGTTTAAAAGTTCAAAGAGCAAGTCAGATAAAACTTTACAGGAGTTTACGGCATTTCCTCACTATAACTCAAGTACAATTAATTCCTATTCATCCTGTAAGACAGTTCTAGATTTTTTCCCATTATTAATGTTGTCTTTTATTGCAGATGGTAGTCCATCACCTTTGCCCAAGTTACCAGCAAGAAGGAGGTACCACAAGGTAGATCCCACCCCAGGGGATCAGCCCCTCCCTCCAGGTAAATCTCACCACAATGGTTTTCATTCTTGAACCTTTAAGCTACATTGTACATGTTGTACATGTGTATGAACATTAAGTACATAAATGATATATTTGATCCCTGAAATTCAATTCTGATGGGAAAAATTTCTTGTCAACTTTGATTTTCATGTAAAATATGCTCAATTTAAAAAAGAAAAGACTTGTTTTTGTCTGTATTACTTCTTTTCATGTGTATTCTAAATAAATTGGAGCGTTTTGATATGGAATTTGAGTCTAGAGTCGGGTTGCTGTTCCATTTATCAATTTACTCCTCTAATTAGGGTGGACCAATCATATGTAACCTAAATATTTGAGCTTGTGCATTATGATGAATGTCAGACTCTACCGGTAACTCTTCGTTTTTGGGGTAGTCGAGACTCCGGTAACTAGAGTCAACCCTGGATTTAGACTAAATGTTAAACGTCTTCAAATTCGATAGCATCATTTAAGATCAGATAAATTTACAGCATGGATTTAGACTAAAGTTATAGATTAAAACGCTCTTGATAATTGATATCAAGACTTTTAAAATCACCATCTTTGCATATGAAATCTATAATGATCAATCATATTGAACATGTTGAAATACAAGAAACCAGGGTTTCTATAATTGTGATAATTGAATACATATAATGATATACTTCATGTTAATGCATTAACATAATGAAGTGAAAGAGTGTAGAATTTTAGATCTTTCTACATTGAATAGAACAATGCTTCATGAACCATTTGAACATGAAATGAGAATATTAGGTAAACTTAGATTCACTCAGATATTTTTACAATCTTAATATTTTACAAAATGAAATGTTATGATAAAAAGAATGTTTATAGAATTATGAGCTCAACATGATTATGACGCTTTCAGGTTGGGAAGCACGTATAGACAGTCATGGAAGGATATTTTACATAGATCATATAAACCGTACCACAACATGGCAGAAACCTCAGATTGGACAAAAAACAATGCAACGTAGGCCAACGATTAGCTCAGAGCAAAGGCAGCAACTGGATAGAAGGTCAGTGTCAAAACGTGTGTAGAAAGTGTGTTACTTATACATTTATAAACAGCACATATACAATGTATGTACTATGTGGTGTACACACCAGTAAGCAGACAGCGAAGACCAACAATAAGACAATTAAGCTTTTAGTAAAGTCATCTGTTTCATAATGGGCATTTTGCATGTTGAAGAATTTTGGACTTCGAACTTGGGACTTTGCACTTTAGGAGTCATATAAAAGAAATCAGGTGCGTTTGAAAAAGTAAAATCTGAACACACAATCGATGAAGGTACACTGGAAAGCTTTAAATACATGTATATATTTCATACATGAAAACAAATAAATTCTTCACACAAAGTACATGTATTCTAAGCTCATTGGACATGTTGGAATAGAATCAACATTTTGCTTTTGTGACATAGTCCCTTCGAAGTGCTCTGTCCGAAGTGTGAAGTCCACGAACATGAAAAATATCAAATTAAACATGTAGATGTACAATGTACATGACTGTAGACTGTGAGATGCATACATAAATGTAATAATCACATTTCTCATACTAGACATTCCTTCTCTTCAAGTCTACATGATGTATTTTTAGATACCAGAGTATACGAAGAACAATCAACCAGCCCCGAACTGACAATGATAACGACTCTTCATCCTCAGGTAATAAGACGTTGTGTATTTTCAAAATAAATGTGATCATAGATTAAAGATTATTATTTTTTATGAACAAATTAGAACTGATGTAATAGTATGGAATAATGCTATATATGCATGCATGCACATTTATTGTTTGGGAGATTTTTAATCAAATAAAATGAAATTTCATATTGAATATTTGAGAATGAAACCTTAAAACAAAGAGGACTTTAAATGTGTAATTTAGTAGAATTTTCATTGTTTTTTTTAATTGAGTATCACACTTAACATTGTACATGTAAATTCCCTAAAATTTTATTAAAAAATTCAATTTCTGTTTCATTTTAAGGAGGACAAGAGAGTACCCCTCAGCCTGCAGTACAGCCCCGCCTTCCTGTCCCCGCCCACCAACCAACCCCTCCCCCAACTCCGCCCACGTCTGACGTCCCAGACAACAGATTGCCGGCCGTCAAGTTCCTCACACGCTCAGATTTCTTTCCTCTTCTACAGGGTAACGATGTGAGTATAAAAATCTATTGTATATTTAACACACAATGTACATGTACATGTATGTTTAGTAGATACACATGTATATGTTTAGCACACTTGATTTTATTCTCCTTTTTTAAAAAGCAAAATTCTGGTGCCAGTTTCACATAAATTCTTATGAAAAATTTCAGGAATTTTCGTAATTTTTTTTCACCAAATAAAAGCTTTTTTTCTCCAATTTAGATTATATTGTGCTTTCTGATATCATTTCTAAATACTAAATATAAATTAAGACACAAAACATCCAGACTTTTAGTCAATAAAAAGAACTAAGGGATCAAAAGTTACGGAAAATCCTAATATCTTTCGTAAGTACATGTATTTTTGTGAAACAGGCTGCTGCTTCCTAGATTGCCAGAAACCTTGAATGTGGTCTCCAGAAGTCAATTTTTGGGGTCTTTACTTTTGAAAATCGTCATTTCCTATTCCTTTCAGGTTTCTCAATAATGCTTGTATCTATAAAAATGATTTTGACAGAAATAGTGTACTTTTAAACACTTTTGGCTAGATTGTCTTTTCCTCATTTGTTATGTTGTCGAAGTATTCATTTGCAAACTCGAAACTAAGTCTATTTTAAGTTACATGTACATTTATTACATTTACCTTCATAGAGGTAATTTTGTCATCACACATTCACTTGTTTGTATTTCCAGAGGGCCATGGCTGAGTATAACAGAAATGGTACCTTAAAACACATGATCAGCAAAATAAGGAGAGATCCTGTTAACTTTGACAGGTATGATATGGTTTATTGTTAAATGTTTCATATTATAGGTGCTGTAGCCTTTTGACCTCTCTTCTTAGGGCTACAATTCCCAGGTACATGTATTTGTAACTACTTGTTGTGATTGCATGCTTAGAAGGCTAAGATACAAAAATGCATTATTGAGTTTGAAATTTCCAGACGTCAAGTCATCACAGACACCAAGATTCCCTTAAATCTTTGACTGGAAAATTCGATTGAATTTCCATAAGGTTGTCTGAATTTACTCTGACGTAAACAATATGACATTCTGAATTATTTTTTTTGGTGAATTTCAAGTACTTGGTTCATAAATACTTCTATTCAATCTATCAACCTTTTCTGCAAAATTTTATTTTGCCAAAAAAAACCCCTGACATTTTTGTAATCTTTTTACACGTTTGTATTGGCATATGCATTATGTTAATATGTAAAAAATTAGAATGGTGAAAAAGTGACAATGTTTTTCTTATTTACATGTAAGTGCTCCTTTATTATCAATTTGATTGTTTATACATTTACATTTAAATGACCCTTTATATTTACATGCATTTGCATATCTGTAAATTATTTTAGAAAAATCTTATTAATCAGTTACTATATGTGTGTTACAGATATCAGCATAATCGTGATCTAGTGTCTTTCCTCAACCATTTTGCCGATACCAACAGAGATCTACCTCTAAACTGGGAGATGAAATTTGATCGCAGTGGAAAGGTATAGATTTATTTTTTAAGGAAAAGACCGTTTACTCATATCTAAGAAAATGTGCAAAAAGAAATTTAATGTCCATAGCTTATTGTCCAAATTATATTTCTTATATGGGACTCTTAAAATTCTTCATTTTACACACACACCATACTTTGAACATCAAGTACCTTAGAACATTTCTAATTGCCGAAATTTCTTGAAGATATGAATAAAAACACATACACTCAAATACACAAATTTCCGGCCCCATCGGCCTTTATCAAGTGTTTGTAAAGATAATTTTTCGTAACGTTTCCGGTGATGTATTTGTGATGTCAGTATGCAAAAAAAAATATCACCGAAGTATGAGATGTCCGTAGTCTGGCCTTTTATAATTCTTTATCGTACTTTGATTGAAAGTTGTAATCCATGCATTATATTGTTGATTTAACTTTTCCTTTCAGACATTTTTCATTGACCATAATGCTCGCTTAACCACATTTATTGACCCTCGCTTGCCAGCTGATATCCCACCTATCAACACTGACTTCCTACACACATCTTTATTGTTCCGTAACCGACCAAGGACCGGTAATAGTGAAAGTCCTGTCAGGAATAGCCTTACGGTAAATTTACATCATACATGTACATATATAAGCTGTATTAATGTCAGAGGAGCTTACATTATACATTATTAAGGTTCCAGGCAGGTAATATGGTCTGATTTAACTTGTCTGGAATTTATAGTTTCTGAGCTGAAGACAAGGTATATCAGACCATATTATCTGTCTGGTACCATAATAAAACTTTTATCATACTGCAAATCACTTGAATATGGCATCAACAGTTAAGTTTCTAAATTTTTTATTCATCGATGGATTGTAAAAATTTCTTCAACAATGAAAAGATCGTACCTGTAAATGGTATATTCAAATGAATAATAAAAAATAAAATTAAAGAATCTGAAGCAAGAGGAAAATTTGAAAGGAAATGCTCGTTATGACCTCAAGAAACAATAAGGTATATGTATCTGTGACGTCACAAAGTTCCATATTTATAGTTGCAGACGGGTAATATACAACTGTAGTCTCATAATTATGGGTAACAACCAATGAGATTGCTAGAAATTTATTTGCAGTATGACAAACCTGTATATGAAAATTGTAGTAGAAAAGTTTGAAAATTTTACCTACTGTATTTAATATACACTTCATTGTATGTTGTTACTAGTTCTTATAGCGAGCGGAGCTCGCTGCAAAGGCCCGAAGGGCCTTTGCGAGCGAAGCTCGCCCTTATGGTAACGCGTATACACATATCTTATTGAGAAAGTATGCTGAATCAAAGAATGAGAATGTACTACTATGCTTTCAAAAACTTTCGTCCCCTCGCAGACAGAGTTGCTGCGGAGATGCTGGATATTGCCATTTAAATTTTTTTTCGACTCCAAGTAGACGTACATGTATATGTTATACTCAATTTTTGTTTATAAGTTAAATTTATTGAAAATATTTTTCGTAAATCAGGTAACGATAAAGCATCAACAAGGCGGCGTAACCACAGGAAATCCGACATTTCCGGTTTTAAAAGAGACGTTTCGCTCTGATTGCTTTTCTCGTCTCGGGTGGTTTCGTACTGTCAGAAGTCGGAATATGTTTGGGTTTTTTTTGTTCTTAAGTAATTTATTTTCAGCTAGCCTAAACATTATTCTTACCAAATAAAAATGAATTATAAAGAACCATATTTTTAAAGAACCATATTTTAAGCCCCCCCCCCCCCCCCCCTTAAAATGTTCATCTGCTGGTCTAGATCAATTTTACAAATGCTTCCTTGTTTCCACTCGCCTTATACTACCTTTTTTGGCAATCATCAAACAGAAAGTTTTGTAATATAAGATAAACCATCATAGTCAAAATAAAAAAGAAAGATCTTTTTTATTTTATACAATCATATCTATTTTCTCTCCGCTCGCACAAAAAGGCTTTGCCTTGATTCATATTACATACACAGCCAAGTTTTTGAAACAAATTGCATGTAAACTCCATTTTGCTTGAAGGTAACAAAGAAAATTTTATGTAAAATTCATGTGAAGTAAATTTATGTGAAATTCATGTGAATTTTTTCTCATACAAATTTTATGTGAAATTTATATGAATTTCACATGAACTTTCATGTGAAATTTACATGATGCTCGTTTCATATGAATTTCATGTGAGGCACAATTGGCTGTGTACATGTACATGAAAATTATTATGCTTACATGTATTTGATAAGGTTCATAATCGAGAAAAGTAATGTCATGGAGAGGGCATTAAGAATGTTGGAGTAACGTATGCCCAATTCAATTTCATTTTGTTTTAGAAATAAAATATTTTTGAATTAATAAAGTCATACATGTATTCGCTCCTATTAAAGTATACTTTATTAGGAATTTGGCAAAGTAGAGGCATGGCTGTTCTGTTAATTTAGATTTCATTAGTTTTATTAATTGCAGCCTGTCTGCAGTAGGGGACATGTACATATCTGAATAGTTTAACTAGTCAGTATGAATTTTGTTCTATGCAGAACTCAATGTATGCAAATTAAATATTTATAAACATTCCTTATTGTATGATTGTGCCTTTATTTACAGCCCACTCCCCCACCCAGAGCTCCTATTGTAGAAGATTCAGTACCTCAAGGTATGAAAGATTTCTTTTCAAAACCTCTATTTGCTATTTCGAAAATAAGAGTTACTTCCCATTTGGGACGGTATCTGAGGTAGACTGATTGTGACATCATCAATTTCTATGGAATTCTATGGAAACAGTCCTTAAAGTCCGGGAAATGACGGTATAAAATCGACATTACCATACCATTTTCATGATGTCACAATAGTTTTACGTCAGATACCGTCTGTAAGGGGAAATAACTGTGAATTCCGCAAAGACTCAATAGAGTCTGGATAGTTATTTCCCATTTGAGACGGTATCCAACTTAAAATCATTATGACACCACAGAATTGGTATGGTAACATTGATTTTGTACCATCATTTTGCAGAGTTTAAAGACCGTTTTCATAGAATTTTATGACGTTACAATAAGTCTACATGAGAGACTGTTGCAAATGGAAAGTAATTCTGGTTATTGAGAAAACCAAAGAGATAAAAATAAAGAAAAATTCCATTATAGTATTTCGTAGTACTAGATAATTATGCCAAATTGATCAAATTTCATTGAAAAAGTCCACTATACATGTATAAAAAAAGAAACCTTGCTCATATATACATACAGGACCATATTGTAAACTATTTTATTTTGTAGCTAAATGTGCTATCCTGTATAAATAAAGGAAATAAATAAATAAATAAATAAATAAATACATGTTCATGTATGTACATGTATATTTTTATGTTTAATATATATTTTGAATTCAGCATTTGCTGTTGCACACATACATGTGCATTTGTACACATGTTGTATGTTTAGAGCATATGCACTGTACATGTGTACATGCATTTTATGAATAATATATTAATGAAATTTGAACTACATCTACATGTACATGTATGTTCATGATGTTAATCACAACGTTGAGTCTTGTTCTTTGTCTACAGCATACAATGACAAAGTGGTAGCATTTTTGAAGCAGCCTAATATCTCAGAAATTTTATCGGAAAAATATGCATCGTACACCAACAACACACGATTAAAGGAGAAGGTTAACAAAATACGTACCGAAGGAACGGACGCCCTGGACAGGATGTGTAACGATATAGATCTGATACTTCTATTAAGGTAGGGTCATTTCTGTGTCTAGTAGCTAATTTACACTTCCGATTACGGGAAATAAGGTGCTAAATTTAATGATGTCACAATGTTTTTACCTGGGACAAAAAAGCTTCAAACCTTTGTCAAATTTGCAATGTGGTATCATAGATTTTCTCAAAATTCGCATAATCAGAAGGGTAGACCAGTTACATAATGTAGCTTTGCCTGTTTTTGATTTTTCTCCGTCATGTCATTGCAAACACTGAGTTTGATTTATTTTTATGTGCGTTTTCATATACTGTTAGCATGGTTAGGTGGTTATTTGCTCAGCTGAAGTGTAGTAGATACAAAGGAAAAGGCAACAAACTGGCACCAAAATATAATTATTGGAGTATTATGCATTGTTTTCTATTGTAGATCATAACAATTATAGATGTTAGCATAACACATTTTTGAGCTAATATAGTAAGCAGAATTACATGTAGAATCATATGTTTAACTTGCCTCTACATATCATGTGTTTTTACAGTGTATTTGAGAATGAGATTATGTCGTACGTACCTCAGAATTTACTACAACTTACAGTGTCAGACACTACCCAGGCTGACACACCTCAAGGATCACCTAGTAAGTGTTTGAAATATCACTAGATACGTACATGTATAAATGTCTATTTATAGTATAGCTTTCTACGTCTTAATTCTGAAAGTGATAGTCAATTTGCCAGTTAAGAGTTAAGACAGTTCTAAACCTAGATTTTAAACTGACAACGGACATCACATCATGGTTTGGCAGAATTGTTCATTGTGATATCATGTATGATTGCTGTTTTGATGCTTCAAGATACATTGACATGTTTTCTGTTGTGCATCACAATCATGATATTGCCAAATTTTGTGATGTACCGTGTCGGGTTGTGTGACTGGATTACTGGCAAATAAACTATTGAATTTATGTTAAAGCAAAATACTTCTTGTATTCAATTTGAAAACAGACTGCTTGATGTATTTTGTTGATTATGCAGAAAAATTTGTTCATTGTACATGTATGTGTATATCTGATTGTTTGAATCTCATTGTAGATGTACAGAGAGCTAATATGAGAGTGCCTGCGCCATACAAACGGGATTTCCAAGCAAAATTGCGTAGCTTCTACCGAAAACTAGAATCAAAAGGCTTTGGCCAGGGACCATCAAAACTCAAGTAAATTTATCATTGGAAAAGAACATTGGCTACATTTACATGTACAATATTTTGTGCTTTAGTAGTACAAGAAAAAATAGTGGAAATACGTTGTAAGGGTGGAATGTGACATAATGTTGAACGTCTAAGAATAAGCCCATGTCTTTTTCGTTCAAATATACCAAAATCATATTAAACCATAAATTGTAGAATTACTGCAGAAAATATAATGTACAATAAGCTAAAATCAATGACATATTAATTATACAAATATACATGTAGATGTCCCTTATTTGCATTTCGTATATGCATATTATACATTGTGCTATATTACATATACATTGTGCTATATTGCATGACTGTATATTGTTATATTCATGTATTTGTAGGTTGATGGTAAGAAGGGACCATGTATTAGAAGATGCCTTTAATAAGATAATGGGACAGTCCAAGAGAGAGCTACAGAAAAGTAAACTCTACATCACCTTTGTTGGAGAAGAAGGGTAAGTGTTTATTACATGTAAAAATATGAAATACATGTACCTTAACATGTAAAAAAATAATTACATCTACATGTGGCTTCTATATTTCTGGTTCCTAGTGTAATGTTGGATATGATTTTTGGATTTTTCTTCTTTCAGGTTAGACTATGGGGGACCATCCAGGGAGTTCTTTTTCTTACTATCTCGGGAGCTGTTTAATCCGTACTATGGTCTGTTTGAGTACTCCGCTAACGATACGTATACCGTACAGATATCTCCGATGTCAACTATAGTGGAAGACTTTCATGAATGGTAAGTATGAAGCAGATTAACATATTATGAAAAAAATTTCACATTCAAGAAAGGGATTTGACATGGATATTTTAAGGAGGCTTTCTACAATTAGAAAAATTTGATGACAGTGAACTTCCAATTTCTTTTCCTTACAATGATATTTGAAGTACAACAAATAAATAACATGAATTTAAATTAAAATCTCTTGCGCAGAAATATGAAAAATTTGAGAAAAATCATTATTTTACAGTAAAACCCCATAAGGTCTCATTGTAAGATGCCATTATCTTTGAGATGACCCCTACATAATATTGAACGGTCAACTTCTATTTTCTTTCGCATAAAATGAATTTTATAATACTGCAATAATATGATCCAAAGGGTAGAAGTTCATCATTTTCTAATTAGACAAGTCTCGTTAAGGATTCTGAAAGTAATTTTAAAGGAGTTTATTGTGGTTCAACTACGAACAATTTCCGATTATCTTGATATACGTTATATCTGATATACATGTAAGTGAAAATATTTGATTATCAAAGTACTAACATAAACAGTAATAATTATTAACACCAGCATTTGCCAAAATGATTTAGAATCATTTAGAGAACTTTTCATTGGTTCATTGAGCCAAGACAGAATTGGCGTAAATTGTATGCATTTAGCGAAGTTGAAGAATTAAGTAGAGAGTAACTTTTTGAAAAGGTAAACATCACAACCATGAGTTGGACTTATGTTTTGATTGATCTATTTATAGGTTTCGTTTTGCCGGTAGAGTCCTAGGATTGGCAGTGGTCCATCAGTATTTACTGGATGCCTTTTTCACACGACCTTTCTACAAAGCTTTACTAAGAATGTAAGAAAATCAATGAGATTTTTCAAAATTTTCTTCAACTTCACGCATTCATGGGAAATTCATTATTATGCAGTTTGATAAATTTTATGGAAGATCATTTTGAAATAGAATATTGTATGTAAAATTACAGTTTTCTAAATGAAGTATACATCACACTCTTACATGATGATGATGTAGTCAAATTGTCCTTCAAAATAAAAATAATATTTTTGCATTCAGTGAGCATGGCTAAAGTTGTTGTGGTTATACTTCAGTGAGGCAAATAGTAGAAACTTGTCTATTGCATAATTATTAGAAAGCAAATTGTATTTTGTATTATTTCTTTTATAGACCTTGGTCATTAGCAGATGTTGAAGCCTTAGATAACGAGTTTCACCAAAGTTTACTCTGGGTCAAAGATAACGATATAACAGAATTAGATATGGATCTCACATTCTCTGTCAATGAGGAGGTTTTTGGACAGGTACACAAACAAGAGATACTGATGTTTTCTGTATCAGTATATTTCACTTTTTGCAAAAGACCAAAACCTCTTATTCATGATGATTAAGTTACAAATGAAAAGATGAACTGTAAATATGAGGAGAATTTTCCAAGAAAGATAACTCTTGTCTGAATTGAAAAAAAAATCCTTTCAGTGTTCTCTTGGTATTTTACGTATATGCAAGATTTATCTTTTCTCTTGAATGCATATCTACAAAAAATCCATTATTGACAGTGTGTACTTGTGTTTATCTTGCATGATCTGGATTTATATTTATAGTATTGAATTGTATTGAACACGCTGAAGAATTTTATTACATGACTTGTAAACTGTCAAACTTTACTTACCATCTATATTGTTAGTTAAAATGTATGTTATATACATGTACATGGATATGTATTACATGTATAGGTAACTGAAAGGGAACTGAAGCCGAATGGAAAGGTACTCCCTGTCAATGAGAGAAATAAAAAGGAATATATAGAAAGGATGTGTAAATGGCGACTAGAGAGAGGCGTGACAGAACAAACAGAAAGTCTCATCAGGGGATTCCACGAGGTACGGAATTATTACTGACGATACAGATGTGAATTTGTTTAGACTTTTTTTTGCCCGATTCACTTAGAAATGAATTCGCTCTCTTATTCATTTTGTGAAGAATTCCGTTATATTTCATTTTATTCGCCCTGTCTTAAATTCACCCTCGTGGCTGTGGTCGAAAAAATGAGGAAATTTCCCTGTATACAGATAGTACATTTCTGAAGAAGAAGCTCTAATAGTTAATAAGATTTTTACAAATAAAGAAATAAGCGCACAGAAATGAATATATAATTTAAAAAATATAGTAGCAACATGACAGGATATTTGCATGACATTATAATAAATCTTTTGTGTAATGAAAAGCAGTCAGATATTTGTTTTGTAAAATGGCTAAAAGGTTTATATTATACATGTACATGCATTTAGATGATACTTTAGAAGCATTCTCATTCTTAATCTACGAATCATTCAATAAATACATGTATTAGTGAATTTTAGGGAAACAGTCTGAGTCAAGGTCACAGTGATATTTTAGTTGAATCTTTACTAATATGTTGAGTTTGCAATACTTTCACCAAAAAGATTGTTTAAATTTATTTCTCTTATGACACTGTTAGAATTAGTGATATAAGCAGTTGACTTAGATGTATATTACTATGTATTTTTATGAAGCAATATGAAAATAATCAAGAAACCTCCGTTTACAGGTGATTGATCCAAGGTTAATATCGATGTTTGATGCCCGAGAGCTGGAGTTGGTTATAGCTGGTACTGTAGAGATAGATGTGAAGGACTGGAGGAAACATACAGAGTATAGATCAGGTATGGCCAGTACTGTAGGAAATACCAGTTAAATGTCTTGTTACATACAATGTACATTTCATATGAAATAGATTTACGTGTCTTCTTACATAAATTTCATATGAAATAGAAAACCTATGGAGTTACATATCTGAAAACCATATGAGTATTGGAAAACCTTCTGAAATCAGAAAAATGGTTTGGTGTTAATTGTAATCAGAAAAACATATTGGCATCAGAACACAATTTTAGGTCAGAAAACCATATGAGATCAGAAAACCTGGATTGAATAACCTTTTGAGATCTGAAAGCCATTTATGATCATTTTAGATCTGAAAACCATGCCAAAAAATCAGTAAACCATATGAGATAAGAAAACCATTTGATTTCAGAAAACCATTTCAGATCTGATTTCAAACCGTATTAGATCAGAAACACACTTGAAATCTTAAAATTTTAAATTAATGCTTAGATTTAATGTTGTAGGGTATCACGATCAACATGATCAATATCAGGTACATGTAATACAGTGTTTTTTTAATGCTATAGAGAAGTTTGACAACATGTACATTGTATATTAATCTTGAATTAATTCTGCTTTAATGTTGTAGGGTATCACGATCAGCATTAGGTCATACATAACTGTAGTTTCTGGAATGCTATAGAGAAGTTTGACAACGAGAGGAGATGTTTGACAATGTGTAAATTAATCTTGAATTATCAATCTGTTTTAATGTTGTAGGGTATCACGATCAACATCAGGTCATACAGTGGTTCTGGAATGCTATATAGAAATTTGACAACATGTATATTTATCTTGAATTAATTCTGTTTTAATGTTGTAGGGTATCACGATCAACATCAGGTCATACAGTGGTTCTGGAACGCCATAGAGAAGTTTGACAACGAGAGGAGACTTAGGCTGCTACAGGTTAGGGTTAAATATTTACATTACAAGTTGATTTTCCATGTTGAATGTCTTTTTGTCTAACTCTGACTTTCAGTTAAAGATGAACATTACTTGTATCATATACATGTATAATGGCCACAACGTTCTGATCTACATGTAAATAAGACGGTTACCCCGGTGAATGTAAGTATGTTAGGAGAATTATCAACAGATGAAACATTTAACATTCTACACGTATTTCTATCATATTTTCAAAATGCATTATCAAGAAAAAAAAAGTTACTCTAATGCAATGTCGCTGTAACGTCGATTTTCATTGGTTGTTTGCTCCTTAGTTACAACAGTAAAACGAGAACACACTAAGCTTTTACGTTGCTAACTTCACATTTTGCCTTATATTCACAAAAATATAGATTACATTAGAATGGGAATAACTAGATACTGACGTCATGTTTGCGGACGGTAAATGCTGATTTTACGGTGCAAGCATCCGTTTTTCCTGCTCCACTAGCATGTCGCCAGAAAAATTCAGTTTGTGACCGTAAAATAAGCATTTACCGTCAGCAAACATAACGCCAGAAACTAGTTATTCCCTAATTCTTGTAATATGAAAATAAGCATTATATTCACAAAAATATAGATTACATTAGAATGGGAATAACTATAGATACTGTATTGTGATAAATAATGTAATAAATGTTTGGTATTCCCAGCTAATGTGTATGTAATGTAATTCTTCTATTGTTACATTGTATTTTCAATCTTATTACCAAAACCTGTTGAAAACTTCCCTGTTGTAGTGCTGGTAGCATAATGGTTAGGGCGGTGGACTACGAATCCATAGGTCGTGGGTTCGAAACTCTGTTGCCCACTTTTGCATAACCATTGTAACCTTAGGCAAGTTGCTTTTCACTACTTTGCACTCTCTCCACCCAAGAGTAAACCGGGTACCTTGCACATGAGGCGAGCTTGTAATGTGAATGAAAAGCATTAGTGCCTAAATGGCAGCTCTGCTTGTATACTCCCAAGGGAGTTGAGAATGCACTGGATTGTACAGGTCTCACCAGGGAAACTATAAACCCTACCTTTACCTTAAAACACCAGTATATTAGACCTTTTATTGTGAGAGATTAAGTGTACTGCTATTTTCATTTCAGTTTGTTACTGGCACATCCAGTATACCTTATGAAGGGTTTGCAGCTCTAAGGGGAAGTAATGGACCTCGTAAATTCTGTATCGAAAAATGGGGTAAAGTCACCAGTCTACCAAGGTAAGTGTTGACTATGACTTCTCATCTTCAATCTATCCTCTGTTGGACGTCATGCAGTTCTGAACACTTTTAAGTTAACATTTGAATGGTTCATTGTTTTTGTAAGTCCCAAAGGGATTGGTTGAGCAAGACCAATTGAAATACTTGGTCTCAAACTGAGTGCAGTTTAGATCCTGTGTAACACAGTTGTGTTAAGAAAAAAGATCTGATTAACATACATGTACATGCATTTCTTTACCTACAATACAGTCTGTCATTCAAATCAAAATTAATATTTGTTACTTATTGAATTTCCAGAATTGAATTTGTATTTCCAGATATCGAAAGGAAGGAAAATTTAAAATTGGCATATTGAAAAACTTTTGATAAGCATAAGCCGTTTGAAGCTTTTACAGACATTTTTAGCATGGACACTTGTCAGAGTTTAGGAAACTGCATCAAAACTGTAGAAACTGTATTCCTGTATCAAATTTTAATTACAAGATATTCACCTCTTTACTTATTCAAAAATAACTAAAGTACAATGTATTCAAATGTGAACGTATGATCCTTTAAAGTATATGTATATGTACCACATTCAGTGGACCATTTTCCAATCTTGTTCTGAGCTCAAAATGTCTTGAGTAAACATCCTTTGACTTCTTTTTGTGTCACCTGCGAATCATAGCGACACTTAGGGATCACTTTGTCCGTTGTCCATCTGTCTGTCTGTTCGTCACACTTGGATGTCACATCCTATAAAAGTGATTCCGGAGTGTCGCTTTGTCTCGCAGGCAACACATGCATTCCTTGGAATGATTTTTTATTATGATGTCACTGTTTAAGACACAATTCTGTCATGATTTACATCATGATGTATAAATGAAAAAGAGTGCAGAAGTTCTGTATTTGTTCTTGTTTTGTCATAGATGATTAGTTTTGACTAGTTTTCTATTTGATTCAATCCGTGTTGACACTCTTGAACTATTTATTAACCTTGATTATTATGATTTCAGGGCACACACATGTTTTAACAGGCTGGATCTACCTCCGTATACGACGTCCGACATGTTGTTTGAGAAACTTGTTACAGCTGTTGAGGAAACCAGTACGTTTGGCATTGAATGAATTGATACAAACAGAATAATCAACTCTCAGGCTGTAGAAGTACAAATTTATCAGTGGACTTAAAAAGAGATCGCACGTTTCAAACAAATATCAGCTGTGAACGTATTTGTCTCCAACTCAATTCAGACATTCTTCAACACTTTGAGAAATAAAGGACGAATTGGGGTATTTCAAGTGATTTGAAGGCAGTACTTGCCACAAAATTGAAAACAAAGTGAATGAGATGCAAACTTATTGAGAATAGTTTATGTATAAGTGGAAGGTTGAAAGTACAAATGGTTGTTCAAATCAAAAACTATTGTAAAAATATTCTATGTTTACATCTCGGCAATTATAGAATTTTCCTGGTGCATGTGTACCGACATGAGTTTATTTATAGAATTTTTAGGTGCATGCGTACCTACATGTCCCCCCAAGGGAGACTAGAATATATAACATATATATACAAACCTGTTGTCTTTCATTTCAATGTAAATTTATACGCAAAAACCATTTTTTGTATATGTGAATATTGAATGGTCATTAACGTATTACCATACGTTAGTTTTTTGTACATGTATGTCAGGTAGACAATGTTGTCCTTTATTTAGTATGAGTATTGAAATCTTAAAATTTATCAGAAGTACATGTACACGTAATTTTGTGTTTATTGATGTGAATTCTGTGTTTTCGATTTTATAGGCCTTCGTTCTATTTGTGCAGGTATCTGACGTAAAAACATTATGACGTCATTAAATTCCTTTGAAAACGTCATATATGTGACACTGTTTCCCTGAATTTCACGCTTGTTTCCATAGAATTTGATGACGTCACAATGCGTTGACGTCAGATACCTGCACAAATGGGAAGTAACTCTGTATTTCGAAAAGACCGAATAATTATTTTCAAACAGCATGTAAATAAAATCATTCTGTAACAAGCTTCTTATACATGTAATTGCCCGACACATTTACCTAACTACCAAAGTTTCATCATTTTGCAACTATTTTTGAGCATGAAATTTAAGATAGAAGATAATGTTTTGAATTTCACTATTTAGAATAGATGTAAATTACAAGTTTATATTTTTTGTAATGTATTCCATGAACAAACATTATTATTTGGTTTTCAAAATGTCAACGTCATATTGATTTTTTTTCCTTTATCACTTTTTAAAACTTTTTTTGGCCAGTATTTTCTACTTAATATTTTCCAACCTTCATTTTTGAAAGCCATTAGCATGAATAAGTTACAAGTAATATTAAAAAATGTGTTGCATTTGCATGTACATTTAAATTGAAGAATTTGTGATCTTAGGCTCTGTGGATACTTCACACGCTGTAATTTACAAAACAGCTTAGTATTCGCTATTTCCGAAAACCAGAGTTACTTCTTATTTGAGACGGTATATGATGTAGACTGATTATGAGGTCATCAAATTCTATGGAAACAGTCCTAAAAATCTGGGAAAGGACGGTATAAAATTGGCATTACCTTACCATTTTCATGATGTCACAATGGTTTTACGTCAGATACAGTCTGAAAGGGGAAAAAACTCTGTATTCCACAAAGACTCAATAAGCATGTTTTTACAGAATAAGTTTATTCTCACATTATTTAAAGGATTTTTTCATGAATTAGGGCTGCAATGATTAACAGTGGTTCCGGAATAACAGCAATTCAAAGTGATGATTCAATTCTCAGCATGGCACTGCTTCCATATTAAGCTATTTTGATTCATTTGAAAAACAGTATTGTGACATTTGCATACAAAATTTCAACATGTATAAGGGGCTTTATTTTATAGTACATGTATGTATTATATCGTGAACATTGTGTATTGTTGCAGACCTGACTTTTCATGAATATTTTAGGCTAGTAAGGAAAGCTAATTTAATACATGTTGAAATTTCTCTGACCACCCATACAAAATGTCCATGATGTATTGAAGAAAATAGTACATATTAATGAAGTCATATAGATATACAATATGTACACGTGAAAATAGTAGTCTAGTATTTAAATTTTTATGAAACTCAAACAAGGCATAATGATGTATTTACATGAAGATTGACTGGTATGTTTAAAAATACAAAGTAGATCTGAAAGGGATTACATACATGTATATATTTTTGAAAATCAAGTATAAGGTTGTAAGGTTTCATTATCAAGGTGGGTCATGACCTTGTAGCAAAGCCATTGGCGTTACTAAGTCATTTAGACAAGGTCAAGGTCACAATATATTTTTGCAGCAAATACATGTATGATGAGGCATTTTTGTTTTACAAACATTTTAAATTATAAGGTCACTATTACATTGTAAATGCAATCATGGTATATGTAGAAGAAGACTATACTGTGAAAAAAGATATTTGGAAATGGGGAACAAAAAGTTTAGGGTCAGCAGCTCAAATTAGGGTAGGTAGGGTGAGTGGAAACAGAGATATTTTTATTCTTGGCCTAAGAATAGATGTATGTGTAGAATTTATCAAATTTAGAGATGAAAAGGGGTTTAGATTGAAGGCCACCTACCTTCCAGTTTATGTGCAATATTAGTTACGTGTATATAGCTAAAGTACTAATAGGTTCTTAAGAAAACGGAAATTTACCTTTTATTTGTAAACGGCAAAAAATAATAACTAGAAAATTGAAATGGTAATGCAGAAGGAAAAGCACTATTTAAAGAACCAGCATTTTTAACCAAATAAGACATCATTTTTGGTGTACTCATAGGAAAATAGCAATATTTTACGCTCAGAAATTGTCCAACTCGTTTTTCTAAACAAGGGTCGCGTATGTTAAATAAAACGGCAATACCTAATTCATACAGGTAGATATTCACTGATCATTCAGGCATAAATCTATGTGTACAACTATGATTATGGCTGTTGCATTAATCAAACTTGACCAGTGTAGGTTTTAATGACTTAGCGCATGGAAAAGGTGATTTACCGTGCTATTTTCATATGTGTAGAGGGGAAACGCAAAAATGATACCAAAATAAAATTTCATTTTCAAACAGTGCTCTATTAGTTGAATATTTCTCTCGATATTCATATGTGTCTATCTTAAAGCGTTTTCACATAAAATCAAAATTTCTGTTTTCTTAACTGGCTGTTAGCACTTTAGTATGCTGTGTAAACTATGTAGCAATGCTGTGTACCGTCTGCTCAGCATCAAAAAGACTTTGGAATAAATTATGTATACAAGTTAGCAGTACTGTAGTATGTTGTTTTAGTATGTTTCATAGGGAAACTCGCATCCTCTTTGCAATGACTTTTTGTCAGTAATTGTTAAATAATTCTGAATTGAAAAACACTCCTTATATATAAGAATTTCTTAGCCTTAAACACAGCTACATATTTTACACATTCAAGCTTTTTCAATGTTTTATGAAAATTCATAACATTAATCATTATGCTTTATTTAAAATAGTCGTAAAAGAATTATACCATACCAAACATGAAAGCATTTTGAAATACCTGTATTCATATACATTTGTAAATGCCAAAGCTTTAATCCTATTGGGTATACATGTGCACTCAGTTATACATGTATCATCATTAATTTTTTTCTTATATTGAATTATTAATTATTTAATTAAATTTTAAATCATAACCTTGTCAGATTGTGGCACTTCGATGCCATTGACATTATTCATTACGTATATTAAATGTGAACTAGTTGTTGTTTTTTTGATATGCAATTAACATATTTTATGTTCGTAAACAAAAGTCCGTATTGTTATGATTTTTGTTGATACATTTTTCGTTGGTTTCGTTATGTATTATGTATGTGTATATGAGATAGAATGAGTATGTAGGCTAAGAACAGACCATCTTTCTTTTTCTTGATTTTCCTCCCGAAACTGAAATTTTCATAGAATAACATTACATCATTATTGATTTTACATGTAGTTTATTTTTAGCTTTTAAAGCTATTCAAAATTCCTTTAAAAAATTCAACAAAAAATTATGATTGTTACCAGATGATAATTTTCTCAATTTTGTTTTCTTGTTTATTTACTTAACAATTTTTTTATTCTAATATATATATATTTTTTTTTTGTATTTTTGAATATTCTGAATAAAATATTTATTTCATAATTTTGGTTAGTAGAACACTGGTGTAAGATGTATACAAATAACGTTAAATATATATTTTTCATTTCTTTAACTCCTTATATATGTTGTACTGTCATTGATGCCTTAATTTTATTTCTCACGGATACAGGGGACACCAGTTAAAACAAAGGCAAAACTCTGTGCTTTATATTCTAACTTAGCCTAAACTTTACAAAAGTATTAAAAATACAAATTTTATTACCGTCTTGGGAGTTTATTTATCATTTCATCTCCATCATTGTTTACACGAGATCATCGCAAGAAAATTTGATGAAAAAATTAATTTTCTCCAGTTAATAGTTAACATGTATCACTGTCGCATATCATGTGATACGCAAATGATACATGTATGTTCTACGGGAATCCCCTTTAATTACACCAAATAAATACTATCTAAATCTACGTTACATGACTTTATTTTAGGCCCATCATATGACCATCATTATCAATTATATGATGATAATCTATTCTGGTCAAGAATAGACGTATATTCAGAGAACACTTTTAAAAACAGAAAATTTTGTATCTGTCCGTGTACCATATCATAACATGTGGTGAGCATCAAAAACTTTCTGCTTAAGTGTTCTCTGAATATACGTCCATTCTTGACCAGAATAGATTACCATTATATAATTGATATTGATGGTCATATGAGAGGCGTAAAATTTAATTCATATAAATTAGATTTAGATAGAATTTACCTGGTTTAGTCAAAGGGGATTCCCATGGAACATATCAATTGCATATCATGTGATATGCGACAGTGATGTATGTCTAAATTTCAGTCATGATGATTCCTAATATTGTCCATCTGTCCCACACATGGTCTCCGGACATTTAAAGGAACACTGTTTCTTAGAATCAATTCATTTCTTAGACTTGTCTTTTCACTTGGAAAGACCAAGTCAAGTTCATAGTCATGTTCCTCAATTATGTGCAGTTATTATCCCTTGAACACTTCAATATGCTTAGTATACACAAAAATGTGTATAAAGACATACTTTCAGAATACCTTTTTAGCTTGCGGGGACGAAAAAGTCCGGAGAGCTAATGCCATACCCTCAGCGTCATCCGTAGACAAAACTTTAACCTGGGCTATGTCTCTTGAACTATAAGGGGTAGGGCTTTGATATTTCACATGTAGATACTTTGTGACGAGACCTTTCATTTGAGACCATGACCTTTGACCTAGTGACCTTGGACTTTGACCTACTTTTCAAAAACTTTAACCTGGTTTCTGACAAAAACCTGTATAGGCGAGCTATGTAATCTTTGATTACCCTATGTTTATGTGAAATAAGCTAGGCCGATGTATCATTGATCCTTCGATCAATATACTTTTTAACGAGCCATGACAAATGTCTGGGGACCTAATGGCATAGCTTGATCGTTGGCATAGGCGCTGTTGGCTGCATGGACAAAACTTTAAACTAAAATCTCGTGAAGTATTAGAAGTAGGGCTTTGATATTTCGCATGTGGATTCCTCATGACCAAGCATTATATTTGGGGTCTTGACTTTTGATAAAGTTACCTTGACCTTTTACATACTGTTAAAAAACTTTAACCATGGCTATATCTCATGTACTATAAGGGGTAGGACTTTGATATTTCAGATGTAGAATCATCATGACCATGGCTTTCATTTGATACATGTACCATGACTTTTGACCTTGTGACCTTGAACTTTGACCTTTTGAACTATAAGGGGTTGGGCTTTGATATTTCACATTTAGAATCCTGACCATAGTTTTCATTTGATTTCATGACTTTTGACCTTGTGACCTTGACCTTTGACCTACTTTTGAACTAGAAGGGGAAGGGCTTTGATATTTCACATAATTATAGAATCCTCATGACCATAGATTTCATTTGATACCATGACTTTTGACTTAGTGACCTTGACCTTTATTTTTTGTGAAATTGCCTTTTTACAATCAAAAACCTGCATGGAGAGTGATTTTGTCTTCTGGCAAGTCTTATTTTCATATAAATTTTATAGTACACTGGCACTTATACTCCACATTAAACCTCACTTGGACACTTTAGTATATGCACAAGTTACTGCCAGTACATTCTGTGTAATATGCATTGTCATATATATAATTCACTGAAACTTGTAGCAATGTCGTGCAGCTCTCATTGAATGTCCTAAAGAACTAGTAGAGGTCTCCTACATGTAGTTGTGGTAGGGTATATGACCTGAAGGGTAACCTTGTTATAGACATGTACAACACTTGAACGTTGCATTTATTAAATTTCTTACTTTTGCATAAAATTTATGTGATATAAATTTCACATGAATTTCACATAAATTTACTTCACATGAATTTTACAATAATTTTTCTTTGTGACCTTCATGTAAAATTGACTT
Organism: Pinctada fucata; assembly: GCA_028142955.1. Lineage (NCBI taxonomy): Eukaryota > Metazoa > Mollusca > Bivalvia > Pterioida > Pteriidae > Pinctada > Pinctada fucata. The sequence goes on along the minus strand of AP027114.1, from coordinate 23,067,648 downwards.
TATATGCAATTCATGTCAGAAACTTCACATGAATTTGATGTGAAAAAATTCATGTAAATTTTATGTTCGTGCTCATTTCATATAAATTTCATGTGAACTTTTTTATGTAAATTTCACATGAATTTCATGTGAGGCACAATTGGCTATGTACTAGATGTCAATTTGTACAAAACTCATAGTGCCCTCATAATTATAAGTATCGATCATTTTCATGGCATTGATACTCCACATGGAATTCCTTTTCAAAGAACCAAAATTTGATCTTGTGACCTTGACCTGCATGTCTGACCAAGTTTACTTATCACAGCTGACAAATGTGTCCCTTGAATGCTCTTATGGCTTTGATACATGTACAATGTACATGTACATATCTCAATAGAGAGGTTTAGTTAGAAGTTTTAGCGCAACTTGTATGTATGACAACATTACTTCCTGCCACCTTTGATCAAATGACCTCATGACATGACATATAGCTACATGTAGTCATATGGACGTGTAAACTGTGATCTACACGTAACGACAGAACAGGTAACTTCTTTGAAAATTTTCACACTTCTCATTGATCAAATTTTGAGATTTTGCTTTTAGCAAGTGTAGGATTCCAATTTTCCTTACATCGAGGTTTTACAAGTTTTGATGTATATTTCTCGCAGATTAAACTGATTGAAAAGAAGCAAGCAATAAGTACACCTTAATAACTTTACCTAGATACATGTATATTCTGATTCAGACATATAACTAAACAACATCTTTGGATTGTAACCTCAAGCAATGACGTGTACAAGTAAATCATATGTACACATTGAAAGCACTTGAAAATGTAACTAAACCAATAGATAATTTGGAAGGATACAATTAGTCTGATTCAGATATCTTTATTTCAGAATATATGAACAGGACACAAAGGTCTCTGTGTAAAGTGTTGTCATGGCAACCATATTATGAGAAATAGTCTCACAACTTTTTAATACATTTCACTTGATATTAGCATGTAAAATACATGTATATTACATTGTAAATTGATATGGGCATCCTTATTTTTCACAACTGTTTTGTTTAATCATTTGAATAATCAAGATTTTACTGGCACTGAAATAGTAAAGAATGAGGTGAGGGAGGTTTCCCATAATGCACTTGGTTTCCCATAATGCAAAATAACAACTCCATTATTACAAGCCAGTTCGGGTGCCAATCAAAGTTCCATTTTTGGATCTATAGTTTAGTCGAACACAGAATAGTCTACCGGAAGTAGACTTTAGGGTTGAACTCTTGTTAACTGCGCTGCGAGCGAGTTCAGGTGCCAACTATAGTTCCACTTTGGATCTATAGTTCAGTAGAACACAGAATAGTCTACGGGAAGTAGACTTAAAACTGAGCTCTAGTCAAATATGCTGAAAGAGTGCTAGATGTCTAGTTCAAGACGGCAGATGCATAAAGTCTGGGTCATAGAGACACTCTAGTTTTCCTTTAAATCTGGAGAAAATCATGTTTTTATGAATTCATCTTATAGAATAATGGAAATAAAGTGTTTTAATTATGTCTGTAAGTGGATATTGATCGAAATGATGCATGTGAGCCAATTTTTCTAACAAGGACAACTAGAGGTCTGCCAAATACATGTGATCTGCCAATCTATTTCCGTAGAGATCTATAGTTTGCCACCCAAACTGGCTCTACCATTAAAATTTATCATGCCTCCCACTAATTTTAGCCAATGATGTTGCAGTATGATGGTCTTGTGGTGTCCTACCTTGATGCTGAGGTAGGTCTCTAAATTTTCAAACGTCAAAAATTACAAATAAAATGTTACAAAATGGTTTTTGGCATGATAAATTCGTTGAAGGGTTAGTTCCTGTCATACTTCCCAATCAAAGTAGGTGTGTAAATATGTAGGGGGTTTGGCCTACTAGTCTGGGATGTATCACTGGGTTGGGTGCACCCCCCCCTTGATCCTCCAAAACCGGCCTAACTTTGTAGCATTTTTTGCGCTCTTTCAGATAAAAATTTGTCTCATGGAAATTTCCATTGAAAAAGTGGTGTTTTTTGGGAAAAACATGTTTTTTTAGTCAAAAATCACTGAAAATAGGAAAAAAATTATAACTTTTATATGGTTCATGTTTTTAAAAATTGAAAAGTGTAAATATATAGTATTTTTGATGCTCTTTCAGATGAAATAAGTTGCAAGTTCCAATTCCTATTTTTACTGTGTGTTTTGGGGTAAAAAAGTCAAATTTTTGCAAAAATTCACAGAAATTTGAGGAAATTTTAATTTATTTCTGCTTCTCAGCTCCTCAATATTGCATATGATCGTTCAATGATGATTTAAAAAACATCTTTAAAGTCTCCTCTTTCTAGTGACATATATTTTATATTCTTATTTTTTTGCAAAATCCTCGAAATTAATTATTTTATACAGAAACATGTATTTTCAATCAGAAATCTCAGATTTCTGTATATTGATTTAAAGAACCCTTATTTGTTATGAAAGCGATGATTGAAAGCTATTTTCTAGTGTAACTTTTCACACTCTATCAGATTATATATGTTTTACTAACATTTCATTCAAAATCAACGTGTTTTTGGGGAAAAACTTATTTTTTCATTTAAAAAAAGCTGATTTCTGGAGAATATTTATTGAATCTATAGAAGTTCTTGAAATGATAGCAGGAATGTATTTTGAACCGTAATTATTTAGGTTCACTCATAAATTACATGTATGAAACATAAAAGGTATATTTTCTACTTAATTTTTGGGCAAAATGCCTGTTTTTTGTCTAAAAATTACAGATTTCTGGAAAAATTTTATTAATTCATTTTCTTTGCTAAAACTATACATTTCAAGCTATTATCATTATAGAAAGTAATCATCTTGTCAGATGATTGTGAAATTAAATGTAATAATTTATTAAAACCATCATTTTTGGGTAAAATAAGCATTTTTTATGCAAAAACCACTTATTTTGAGAAAATTAGTACTAGCTCTTTTAATTTGCCTAAATTGATATGTTTTAGCTTTGATATTATGCTTTTTCTTATTTTAAATGGATAGAAATGTTATTTGATAACTGAAATTTAATTTATATCTTATTTTGGGGCAAAAAACCTTATTTATGTGAAAAATTCACTTATTTCTGTTAATATTTTTTAAAATTTATATTTCTTATTTAAGCAACACTGGAGAGGTTTCATATAATTGGATGGCATAATTGTGATCAAGTTAAATGAGTTAGAAGAGATTTCTTTGATTATCTTGCTATTTTGGGTGGAAAATCTCCACATTTATCTAAAACTCGCTAATTTCTGGAAAATCCTTATTACTATGAAATCAGACGTTATTATTTATATTCAAAAGAGTTTCTGGGTATATCATAGCTTGTTCTTGTAAGTCATATGCATTTGAAATATCCACTGTTAATTCAATTGATATTTTGGGGCAAAAAACCTAATTTATGTGAAAAATTCACTTATTTCTGTGAAAAATGTTTTAAATCTATATTTTTCATTCAATCAAAGCTGGAGAGGTTTCATATAATTGGATGGCATTAAAGTGATCAAGTTTAATGAGTTAGAAGAGATTTCTTTGATAATCTTGCTTTTTTGGGTGGAAAATCTCAATTTTTATTTAAAACCCCTGATTTCTGGAAAATCCTTATTACTATGAAATGTGTCGTTATAATTTATATTCTAAAGTGTTCCTGGGTATATCATAGTTTGTCCTTGTACGTCATATGTTTTTGAAGTATCCTCTGTTAATTTAATTGGTATTTTGGGGCAAAAAATATGTTTTATATGAATATATAGCCTATATCAAGAAACTTACTATTGAAAGTCTTATATTTCAGTTGAATAGGAAATACAGAGGATAATAATCTTAGTTTGAAATATGAGACTTTCGATAGTAAGTTTCTTGATATAGGCTATATGTAATTCATAAAAAAACATATTTTTTGCCCCAAAATACCAATTAAATTAACAGAGGATACTTCAAATACATATGACATACAAGGACAAACTATGATATACCCAGGAACACTTTAGAATATAAATGATAACGACACATTTCATAGTAATAAGGATTTTCCAGAAATCAGCGGTTTTTAAATAAAAATTGAGATTTTCCACCCAAAAAAGCAAGATTATCAAAGAAATCTCTTCTAACTCATTAAACTTCATCACTTTTATGCCATCCAATTATATGAAACCTCTCCAGCTTTGATTGAATGAAAAATATAGATTTAAAACATTTTTCACAGAAATAAGTGAATTTTTCACATAAATTAGGTTTTTTGCCCCAAAATATCAATTGAATTAACAGAGGATATTTCAAATGCATATGACTTACAAGAACAAGCTATGATATACCCAGGAACTCTTTTGAATATAAATAATAACGTCTGATTTCATAGTAATAAGGATTTTCCAGAAATTAGCGAGTTTCAAATAAAAATCGAGATTTTCCACCCAAAATAGCAAGATAATCAAAGAAATCTCTTCTAACTCATTTAACTTGATCACAATTATGCCATCCAATTATATGAAACCTCTCCAGTGTTGCTTAAATAAGAAATATAAATTTTAAAAAATATTAACAGAAATAAGTGAATTTTTCACATAAATAAGGTTTTTTGCCCCAAAATAAGATATAAATTAAATTTCAGTTATCAAATAACATTTCTATCCATTTATAATAAGAAAAAGCATAATACCAAAGCTAAAACATATCAATTTAGGCAAATTAAAAGAGCTAGTACTTATTTTCTCAAAATAAGTGGTTTTTGCATAAAAAATGCATATTTTACCCAAAAATGATGGTTTTAATTAATTATTACATTTAATTTCACAATCATCTGACAAGATGATTACTTTCTATAATGATAATAGCTTGAAATGTATAGTTTTAGCAAAGAAAATGAATTAATAAAATTTTTCCAGAAATCTGTAATTTTTAGACAAAAAACAGGCATTTTGCCCAAAAATTAAGTAGAAAATATACCTTTTATGTTTCATACATGTAATTTATGAGTGAACCTAAATAATTACGGTTCAAAATACATTCCTGCTATCATTTCAAGAACTTCTATAGATTCAATAAATATTCTCCAGAAATCAGCTATTTTTAAATGAAAAAATAAGTTTTTCCCAGAAAACACGTTGATTTTGAATGAAATGTTAGTAAAACATATATAATCTGATAGAGTGTGAAAAGTTACACTAGAAAATAGCTTTCAATCATCGCTTTCATAACAAATAAGGGTTCTTTAAATAAATATACAGAAATCTGAGATTTCTGATTGAAAATACATGTTTCTGTTTAAAATAATTAATTTCGAGGATTTTGCAAAAAAATAAGAATATAAAATATATGTCATTAGAAAGAAGAGACTTTAAAGATGTTTTTTAAATCATTATTGAACGATCATATGCAATATTGAGGAGCTGAGAAGCAGAAATAAATTAAAATTTCCTCAAATTTCTGTGAATTTTTGCAAAAATTTGACTTTTTTACCCCAAAACACACAGTAAAAATAGGAATTGGAACTTGCAACTTATTTCATCTGAAAGAGCATCGAAAATACTATATATTTACACTTTTCAATTTTTAAAAACATAAACCATATAAAAGTTATAATTTTTTTCCTATTTTCAGTGATTTTTGACTAAAAAAACATGTTTTTCCCAAAAAACACCACTTTTGCAATGGAAATTTCCATGAGACAAATTTTTATCTGAAAGAGCGCAAAAAATGCTACAAAGTTAGGCCGGTTTTGGAGGATCAAGGGGGGGGTGCACCCAACCCAGTGATACATCCCAGACTATACGTCCTCACTCCCCACAAACTTACACACCTACTGTGAGTAGGAAGTATGACAGGAACTAATCCTATAACTAATACACTGAGAAAGACCTGAATAAAGTAATTATCCTTGGTTGATTGTATATTTCTGATTATCTCTTTCAATAACTTGATTAAGGTGGATTTACTGTGTCTAGTAAAGAAACCATTCAATTGACAATAATATCACATCTGTCATAAAGCATTAAACCATTACATGTAGTAACGACAACACATTCATCCAATTCGTACTGCACTTGATTTCCCAACATCCATCCAATTTGTACTGTACTTGATTTCCCATACTATCTTTCATAATCGTTTATGAGGTCTTTGTGCAACCTTGGAGCTGAATATCGTCAGTTCTTCTAGGTGTTTTGTTGGTATGGTGTTCATGACGTGTGCCGTATCTTGATCGAACAAAGGCCATATACTGACACTCAGGGCCGGACGGCAACTCTCAAATCTGGAAAATATAACAATTATCAGATATATGAAAACCAAAATAAGGAGGTCAATTTTTTGGAACTAGACATGATGTGTTGGTGCATTATAAAATATGTTGTACTCCATTGGCAGCCATCATTGAATATATATTTCATTTGAAGTCCAAAGACAAATAATCCATCTGCATCCATATTGATAGACTTGCACATAAATTTCCCATTGATATGCTCTCCTATCTTTGAACATACATGTATTAAGAGATTATACTGTATGTGTACTTATTTCAGCACAACCAAATTTTAGCCCAAACCGAGCAAAAATTGGCAAATTGACATATTAGCATAATTATGAATTAGCGCACATGACTTATTTTCAACATTAATCTGTAAAATTTAAATAAAGCGTAGTCTTGAATTTGCGCAGTCTTTATAGTGCTAACTCTGCTAAAATATGAATCCTGCTTAAATAAGTACACATACAGCAATTCTATCACTTTTTTACCTTTCTTTGAGAGATTTTTGTAACTTTTTACACAAATACTGTGTAGCATCAGTAAATAGTTGTAGCACCACCAAGGAAGGTAACTGGAAAGAAACATACAGTAATCGATATGAATGCATAGAAACAAATAATTATTTAGAAATGTGGAAAGTGTAGAAATGGTACTGTAACAGTCAATAGTTCGTAAAATCCCCAATCTTGAACATCCATATGTACATTGTACTTGTTCACTAACTTCGTATTGTCTGAAGATACAAGTTTTTAATGTAGACTTATTTCTTATTGACCCTTTCAATAACCCTAACAAGTGACATCATTTCATTCATACATGTACATAATTGTTAATTCTGAAATGTAGCAAAAGTCCTGTTGAGAAGTCAAAATACAAACATATAAATGAGGAAATTTCTCTAGAGGTTTAAAAATAGAATTTAGAATGCTTAATATATGTACATGTAAATGTATATACATGTATGTATTATATTTCAAAAGCAGCTGCAGACAGCCAAGTTATGTGTATTTGTAGCTTGATAGGTTAAGGACAAAGTTAAGTTGAATGTTTTCCTCAAAACTTTTGACTGATTATGAATTTCTGAAAATCTAATAAAAACTTCCACCTTCTTTCGGTAGGTGAAGGGGTCCTGCTTTCTATAAGATCGCTAAATTCACATTTTCTGTGTACATTGTATTTCTTTCAGCACAGGCTATGCTTACCTTAGAAACAAAGTCTATGACAGCACCAGAGTCTATGCTTCCATTTTTAGATACGACACAGAGACGTTGTAAACTCGTACATCGCTGGGCAGCTTTACAGAATATTGAGTCTATGGAAAGGTAGGCGTGCTCTAACCTGTAATAAATGGAGAATATCTAATTTTAAGACTAGGTTTTCTAATCCTGACCTTATGACCCTAGAAATCAATTAGTGCTATTAGGGAGCATAAATCTAAAAAATATACCTTATAAAACCTCAGAAAATTTATCATTGTGAACCAAAAGGATGAGTATTGTGGCAGTCTGGCCGAGACGGGCCACATCTCAACTTGTAGGAATAACGCCTGTAGAAGTTCCAACAGTTTATTCAGCAACATCATATCAATGAAATCATAACATCAAATAAGAATGGCTTGTTTCCCTCTCTAGTTGTACAGAACAATGATTTGATGGCTATGGCATTCTTTACTATGTATAAATATGATGGAAACTACTACATGAGCCCTGGTACCCAACTGGGCCTCTTGTTAAAAAAACGAATTCTGTTGGTAAAAAATCTTATATACTTAAAATAGTAACTGAGCTCTGGAATGGCATTGGGCCTCTTGTCAAAATATGAAACTCACTAAAAGTACTAGTCAGGATATCACTTAATCTCAATTTCAATTATTGTGCTCTCTCATTAAAACAAATTACTATACATGTACGGACTCTAGCTATTTACATTATTACATCTCCATATCTATTTAAATTTACTTAAGTCCTATTTGCTCTTCATTGTAACTTATAAAATTATGATCATCAGTTTTCAAATCCATTTTAGTGCCTAAGTTAGTGTTTTCAAAAGATGTTGACTCTACGAGCGCAAGAGCAAGAAGGTGTCGATCGCGATTGCTCTCTCCCTTTTATAGATTTTGGACCAATCGCTGCCAGGAAAATTCCTGGCAGTGCCAGGAATACTCCTGGCAGGGGGAAATTCACTTCAAAACGTACATTGAACTTCATAAAAACAATTAATTTGACATTCTAATGCATAAAAGATGACATTAGTAACGATTAGGTAGCAAAAACTCATGAAAATACATGTGCAAAAATTGGAACTAGTTCTCCGCGTCTCTAGATGTGGCGTAAGCATCGGGCGTATCACATACCTACAACCCAATCGTAGTTTCTCACAAAATAAACAATGTCAGCAATAAAAAATGATTGAAAGTACTCAAAACTGTCATCATCTAGAACAATTGTGTCCAAATTTCCCTCTCTATTAAAGGTTATTAGCGAGAAATTCAAATCAATGCGCCATGCATACTTACTGATTACATAGAAACAAAATGGCGTCACTCGAAAACTGGTAGTTCAGTGCGATATAGAAAAATGTAAATTTACATAATAAAATCACTCTACAACGAATGTCAGGATGATTCCGAACTAAATAAGATAATCATACATTGAATTAAACCAGAAATGACAAGGTAAGAATCGTCCTTCAGTCGAATCTTCTCTGTTGCTAGTTATACATGTCAACACACGTGAAAACGAAAGTTGATCGACGAAAAGCTGTCGTAAGAAAACGATTGAAATGAGGGTTATTTCTGATTACAAACATTAATGGACAGCATGAATTAGGGGAGAATATCTGTATACAGGTAGACAATACCCTTTCGTTTCATGAGATCAAATATTTTCAAAGAAAAGTAATTTTCTCTATGCACAAAATGGGTCGAAAAATGACACTCATCAAAATAACATGTATGAGGGAAACAAGCCTAACAATAAGTTACCTATGTGATAAAAACATGGTCATAACAGCAATGATTACCTCTGCCCTATACATGCATGAGTACTAGTTCATAAACATGACAAATCACATAAATCTGAAAATCACCCCCACTCCAACAAGCACCTGTTAGGGTAAAACCTGACTGTTACACTCCCCCCACTTTACTTTCAAACAAATTCTCCTGAATTTCATAAGCATAACATCTCAATTCAAATGTTCTTTCTCGAAACATCTACACAAAAGTCTTTATAAAATTATCAATGGCAGTGCCGGCAGCTCCCAGTGTCCTGATGTTTTTCATCTCTCTCATGATCCTAAGGTCTGTGTCAAGCTTCCTAGAAAGGGGAGACCAATACCTTGTCCACTTGGAATTTGTAACGAAATCGCAGTATACAGTGGGGAGAAACATCTGAACTAAACATCACAACCTCAATCACATCCAGTGATTCACCTTGTTTCCATCCATCTCGGAAACACCACAAGTATGGACAAGTCAGGTTGATCAGGCCTTCCTTGAATCCATTGACCTCAGCAACGTTGCAACTCCACTAGAGGGCGCTAATCTCTAGACAATACCACAATACCCCGCCATCAATAACTGGCTACAAAACTGGCCTTCTCCTTATGGCTGAAATAAAAAGAAATGTTACTCCCATCGACCACTTCTGCTGAGCTCGTCACACCACTAAAGTTGTCCACTACTTGGACCATCCAAGTACACAGTTGGTCCCCTTGTAAGCTGCCTACCAATGTCCTTATTCCTCATTGCGTTGTATATCAATTAAAAGCCTCCCTTCAAACCCATTGTTGCTGTATCCAATTCCCACCAGTGACCGTCCAATGCAAATGACCTCGTCTTCATGATTATCATTTGTCTTCCTATGTCTAGTGATGAGATGACACGTTCAAGTTCCCTGATCTACTTGAACCCTTGTCCTGTCCCTCCTGTTGACGACCATTGTTCCAACCTCTTGGACAATCCCTAACAAAGTGATCTGGACTTCCACACCCAAAACATGTCCTCTGTGGGCTATGCGTCTGCTCCCCTCTCGTCTGGCAAGTGATGTTCACCCTAGCCTCCAGCTTGTCCAGTTTTGCATTTAGCAATCCAAGAGCCTTCCCTAGTGCATCGTCATTAGGCTTCGTCCCTATAGCCCTCGTCTCTGTCATTCTCGTCATCTTCTTGTCCCCAGGTTCTCCCAGAACAGCTTCGTACCTCTCAATTATATCAACAGCCTGTGCTACTGTTGTACAATTTCTGTCAATGCATCTACATTTCATCTCTAGGCTGATTGACTTATAAAGTTGGTTGACTGCCAATGCCTCCTGTGCCACACCGTCCAGATTTGGATATGCCTTCTGTGACATCTGCCTTAAATTGTCTCCTAATCCTGCAACTGACTCGTCAGACTGCCTGGTCCTACTCTCAAATTTTGACAGCCATTTACTCCTTTGTCTGGTTCCCCCAAATCTGTTCCCAAGTTGTTGTACCAAATCAGCGTAGCGACGTCTTTCCCTTTGCGACAAGCTGATGTAAAATGTGCGAGCTGGCCCACGTAAGCTTGCTGCCAAAGCTAAGGCTTTTTCATCTTCCCGCCACTGTCCAAGTTCCGAACATATTTCAAAATGAATGAAATATTCGTCCCAATCCTTGGTACCGTCATAGGTGTCAGGCTTCACAGGCAACCCAGCTTTTGAAAGAAGCACCCTGTGCACAGCAGATGTATCTCCGCCGCCATCCTGATTGTCACCCTCTTCAAAGGTTTCGTCAACTGCCTGATCACCATGGGTATTCTCTTCTGTCTCATCCCTCTCATATCTGATGTTGAATTCTATCTCAGGATCATGAGCATCTGCCATCTTCTCTGCCAATGTACTCTAAAATCTATAAGTTAGTAAATTTATGTAAGTGAATTTCGCAATGCCATCCCATTCTCATGAAAACTACGTATCCAGGCTCGGTTCGCATCATGGATGCCATAAGGAAGAGCAGGCATCCCACTTCTGACACCATTTGTGGCAGTCTGGCCGAGACGGGCCACATCTCAACTTGTAGGAATAACGCCTGTAGAAGTTCCAACAGTTTATTCAGCAACATCATATCAATGAAATCATAACATCAAATAAGAATGGCTTGTTTCCCTCTCTAGTTGTACAGAACAATGATTTGATGGCTATGGCATTCTTTACTATGTATAAATATGATGGAAACTACTACATGAGCCCTGGTACCCAACTGGGCCTCTTGTTAAAAAAACGAATTCTGTTGGTAAAAAATCTTATATACTTAAAATAGTAACTGAGCTCTGGAATGGCATTGGGCCTCTTGTCAAAATATGAAACTCACTAAAAGTACTAGTCAGGATATCACTTAATCTCAATTTCAATTATTGTGCTCTCTCATTAAAACAAATTACTATACATGTACGGACTCTAGCTATTTACATTATTACATCTCCATATCTATTTAAATTTACTTAAGTCCTATTTGCTCTTCATTGTAACTTATAAAAATTATGATCATCAGTTTTCAAATCCATTTTAGTACCTAAGTTAGTGTTTTCAAAAGATGTTGACTCTACGAGCGCAAGAGCAAGAAGGTGTCGATCGCGATTGCTCTCTCCCTTTTATAGATTTTGGACCAATCGCTGCCAGGAAAATTCCTGGCAGTGCCAGGAATACTCCTGGCAGGGGGAAATTCACTTCAAAACGTACATTGAACTTCATAAAAACAATTAATTTGACATTCTAATGCATAAAAGATGACATTAGTAACGATTAGGTAGCAAAAACTCATGAAAATACATGTGCAAAAATTGGAACTAGTTCTCCGCGTCTCTAGATGTGGCGTAAGCATCGGGCGTATCACATACCTACAACCCAATCGTAGTTTCTCACAAAATAAACAATGTCAGCAATAAAAAATGATTGAAAGTACTCAAAACTGTCATCATCTAGAACAATTGTGTCCAAATTTCCCTCTCTATTAAAGGTTATTAGCGAGAAATTCAAATCAATGCGCCATGCATACTTACTGATTACATAGAAACAAAATGGCGTCACTCGAAAACTGGTAGTTCAGTGCGATATAGAAAAATGTAAATTTACATAATAAAATCACTCTACAACGAATGTCAGGATGATTCCGAACTAAATAAGATAATCATACATGTACATTGAATTAAACCAGAAATGACAAGGTAAGAATCGTCCTTCAGTCGAATCTTCTCTGTTGCTAGTTATACATGTCAACACACGTGAAAACGAAAGTTGATCGACGAAAAGCTGTCGTAAGAAAACGATTGAAATGAGGGTTATTTCTGATTACAAACATTAATGGACAGCATGAATTAGGGGAGAATATCTGTATACAGGTAGACAATACCCTTTCGTTTCATGAGATCAAGTATTTTCAAAGAAAAGTAATTTTCTCTATGCACAAAATGGGTCGAAAAATGACACTCATCAAAATAACATGTATGAGGGAAACAAGCCTAACAATAAGTTACCTATGTGATAAAAACATGGTCATAACAGCAATGATTACCTCTGCCCTATACATGCATGAGTACTAGTTCATAAACATGACAAATCACATAAATCTGAAAATCACCCCCACTCCAACAAGCACCTGTTAGGGTAAAACCTGACTGTTACAGTATTTAGTAATTTCCATAAGGAGTTAGTTCCAATAGCTGAATTTCCAATAGATTCATTCGGCGGACAGACACCAAATATCAAAAATTTTCACGATATTTTCATTGTGACGTCAAACTGAAAAGCATGACAACACATCAAGGTGCTTCAAGACAGTGCGATCAGATGTAACGTCACAATAGAAAATATTGCCAAATGATGTGATTGATGTCTGGTTTCTGTGTGTATAAAATCAAGGTTAGGAACGGTCATATCTTTTATCTGGAAAATGGACTGTTTGGAAGACTAATTGTGATGTTTTAAATTCTGGAAAACTTCCTTAAACTCAGGGAAATGACTTTACAAAATTGATCATACCATACCAAGTTCATAATATCATATGCAATCTCAAATGGGAAATACGAAACTGAAGACTGAATATGCATGAAGGACTGCACATTCCTGGCATTGACATAGAGAGAAAAGTAACAAACCTCAGATCCTGTAGGTGAGTGAAGTGAGAGAATGCCTGACAAAGCTGTCCTATGTATATACAATGAGCTGTAAGTCCGAGGTAAGCAAGATGTAACTGGCTTAACTTTGGGCATTCCTTGGCTATCACTGATAGGAACGACCCAGTTATTATACCTACAATGGAACAAAAAGAAAAGTAACATGTACATATCTCTACTAAAATTTTTATTTAACTTTTTTTATAAAAGTTTTCATAACAGGTACAGGACCTCATGTGTAATACAGGTATATTTCTTAATAAATGTACAAGTATCCGTTACAATAGTCCATCTTTCAATTATTTCTAAGACCGGACATGACATATTTTGGCAAATATTTTGACTATGACGTCATAAATAAATCCTTGGAAATCAAGAAAGCAATGTCAAAGCACCAGTTATCATTTGTGAGGTCACAATTCAAAAGTCTGCAAAATGCTGTCATGTCGGGTCTTCTACATTATAAATTCTAGGTTCAGAACGGTAATTCTGATAATTGGGGAAAGGCCTATTGATCAAGAAGAAAAGCTACATATAGCAGTATCTATTTAAATTGTTACTGATCTTTTTTTTAAAGTATGCATAAGAGAACAGGACCTGGTAGAAAAGAAAATAAGTTACAAGTATGCTCTTATTTTACGGCCATAACTGAGATGCAAACAACCAATGAAATTCATACATGTGGTTGTTTTTATCTTTATATAACATGTATAAGAATAACTCTTCCGCATTTTTGACTGCCACAGCTACTTCCTTTTCGGACAGTATCTTATGTAGACTAATTACATGTATGACATCATCAAATTCTATGGAAATTGCCCTACAACTATGGGAATATGACAGTATGAAATTGGTGTAACCATACTAATTTAGACACTGACTCATGGGATATAACTCCGTATTCCGATTTAATTTTTTTAAGTATAACATACCTGGCAGACCAGCTAGTTGTAGATAACGGAGATTCTTTAGTTTACTAATATACATCAACTCTCTGTCCGTCACAATGTATGACTCGGCACTGAAAATGTTGAAAAAAATGTCAAAATTAATATTGATAAAGAAAAAATATATAAAAAGTTCATCATTGAAATAAAACTTCAATTCTTAAAAAATATTCAGTTGTTTCAAAACAATTAGTCATGATTAGTTGCAATTGGTGTTGTTGCAACATGTATCATCATAAAGATGACATAATTTTGGTAATATTCTTCAAGTTTTCCAATATTAGTATGAGGTACTTAAACTATCAAAATCATTCCTTGCTACATATTCCATCAACTTCTCTTAGTATCAATCTAAGAGGCTTTAAAGAGAAACTAGCATGCATGAACATGAAAACATTGGTACAATTTTCTTTTTTTTTCCCAATTCTATATTGTTGTGATTATGTCCATACCACAATACAGTGATGATTCGTTAGTCCGGACGAATTGGTTCCCGAGGAATTCGTCCGGACTAACGAATATTCCGGATTACTGAATCATGTTAAAAATGTCAAAACTTGAGCGCGAAATTCCGAAGGAAAGGGGGAGGGTCGGCCGTTTTTTGTGCGTGTGTGTACGGTTAAATTGTCTTGTAAACAAATATTTTCTCATCATAGATAATTTGATTAAATGTTTTTGTCTTGAAAATAATGGATCACTTAATTTCTAGATATGTCTTTAAAGCATGAGCGCTAAGAAGTAGAAAAGGTGGTGGTTCGCGCGCCGCGGGATTTGTCTTCGCTTTTTAAGATCGTCTTGAAGTCAATACTTTTCTCATCATTGAAAATAAATATACGAGTACTTTTATTTCTTTATAATTCTAATCAAATTAATTGAAATGAATAGAGCACAATGCACAAGAATAAAGATAAAACGAAAGTGGAAGGAGGCCTCCGTTTTATTACGCTGAGATCAATATAGAGCATTACTTTAACCTTTAAAATAAGAATAAAATTTTATCTAAACATCGACGCTCCGCGGGCGCCGATAGTACCAATACCTACCGAAACGCACCACTTTTCTTCTTGAAAATACGGAAATCATCGTCTGTCAAGAGCGGTTGACGGCCACTTTCTATTCTATTTTAACTAAGAACAAGGCTTTAGCCCTTAATATCTCAGCTAACGCTAACATTCAGTTCACTCTCATCTTCATCGTGATACAAACATTAGAATTATAAATATAAACTTTAATTTGAAATGCTTTTAGGGCGCGCATCTGTTCAAATTAATGATCCATCGCTACAAGCTGAAAAATGTCACAATAAGAATTAAGAAAGTGACTAAAAGAAGCCAACAATTAAGTCTTTAAATGCATAGATTTGATAACCACGTAAATACGCGTACCCCAAGCCATGACTAGTGCTGCATATCCCATCGCCTAATTAATTAATCTGCCGGTTTTCAGGTAAATTTCTCCAGGTAAAAATTAATTGTTATGAAAACATGTCCCTGTAGATTTCTCCAGGTAAAAATTCATTGTTATGAAAACACGTCTGTGTAGATTTCTCCAGGTAAAAATTAATTGTTATGAAAACACGTCCGTAGTTGCCTATATCGTCCGGACTAACGGGACAAAATAACAAATTATCCGCACGTCCGTTCCCGAAAACTACCGTCCGGATCCGGAACGCGGATTTCCAGATTATCGGATCATTTTTTGCAGTATGCACGTTTGTTCCCTGAGAAATCGTCCGGAGTAACGAATTTTCCGGAGTAACGAATTCCGGACTAACGAATCATCACTGTACATGTATTAGTTTTCCTATGACGTCAAAGAGCAAAAGTTTCCTCCTTTTGTCAATCATATTGTATGTCAAACCAGTAAAAAAATTTTACAACTTGAAAGGAATATGATATGCTCAGAGAATTCTTCTATTTTTTCAAACAGAAAATTTCAACTTAGATTAAGAAAGTGTACTCTCAAAATTTGTAAGAGTGTAAACAAAATTTAATTCCACACTAGAGTTACTAATAGAATACTCACCATTATGATATATTAAGATAAATGTTTATCTTAAGAATTGGATATGCCAGTTTGACCTACAATATGACTGCCAACGGAAACGATTCTTGAAAATTTTGGCTACGAGAAAAGCACCTATTTCTTACCATGGTATATAAAGGCAAGGCTTTGGCATGAGACCATTTTGACCTCTGTGTATGACTGGTCGCATTAAACCTGCGTTAATCAGCTCAAAGTGAGTTAGGTTCGTACATGCGTCCGTCAGTAACTGTAGTCCCGTCCGTAGACTGAGAAGCTTAAGGTCCTTACAGGCTGTATCCAAGGCGGGGTCAGGGGTCAAGTCCTCGACAACCACAGGGTCAGCGGCTGAGGAGGTTGAGGCTACAGGCTGTAAAACATGAAGTAATAAAAATGTTCATAATGATCACAGAATATAAGACATTAGAATACTGAAAACCGTAATATTACTAAAAACAATAATACAAATCAAATTGGAGTTATCTTTCTTTGAAATTTATGTCTTTATATTACTGTAAGTAGTAATACTATTTAGATGGTCAGTTCGCTCTTATACCAGTGGATTCGGGGAGAATTGAGGGTGATTAGGAGTTGTTTCTCATTCAAATGTACACTGAAAAATTATTCAGAACATCAGGAATTTTTTTTCCTTAACATACTTGAAGAAAATGTGATTTCAGAAAGAAAAAAAAGTGAAAAAAAGGTTCCAAATGGACATTATTTTCATTTTTCAGCATACTTGCCATTGTCCCGGCCGGGACAAAAAATGTCCCGCATTTTCGACCAAAAATATCTGTCCCGGCCGGGACACGGAAAATCCCGCATTTTGGACCTTTCATAAAAAAAAAAAATCGGCGTAATCGTGGTAATATTATTCTTTGTCGATTTCAGTCGTTCCGTCTTTTCTTAAACTTTCATTGTTTATTTAAACGTTTCCAATTATCTACGCTATATACCCATATATAGTAATCAGCCGATAATCGACCTATGTTTTGATAGTAATAGGTTGATTAAAGGTCGGCTGTCCCACAAATGTCGCTAAATACATTCATGCAGCCTTTCTCATGTTGGTATTTTTTTTAGCTCACAAAACAATTCGATCATTGAAATAAATAAAGCAATAGTTATACGATGTTCGAGTGATATCATTTATGTAAGCCAAGATATGAATTTATTTTTATGAGAAGAAACAACGTGATGTAAAATCTGTAAACAAAATTAAAAAAAAAAAAGAAAAATACGGCAACCATGGAACGCTCTAAAGGTAACTATAATATGCTCTTTATTATTATCACGTCAAAAAAAAATCTCAGTATCAATCAAAGTACGTTTGCTTAGTGTCGTTTTACAATACCCGAGTCGTTAAGTTATCGATTGTGTATTTCATTTTTAAAATCGTCAACGTCAACGCAGGTAACAGCGTAGATGTTTAATACTTATGTTCAGAAAGTTGTGAATATAAAACGTGAACAATGGAATAAAAGACTTTTAAAACTTTCACAGAGAAAAACTAAATAGGGTAGACAAGTTCACTGAAGCGCCACTTTTAGAAATGCGTCCGACCAGGAGCCATCTACGTATACGGCGTGCGTTAATAAGATTTATTTTTTACTCTGACGTTCTTTCGTTTGCAGAGGGCAATGATCTAGTGCAATTTTGGATTGCAATATCTGAAGTTCAACCTCTTAAAAGTGTCCCTCTTTATGTCCCTCATTGGCGTTATATTTGTCCCGCATTTTGATGATTTGTCCCTCTTTTTGTCCCTCTTTGCAACGACAAAACTCCGAAAAATTATGGCAAGTATGTTTCAGTAGAATTTTTTTTTTTTTCATATCTAACGAATTTGTTGTTAAGTGAAAGAGTTGTATGATATAAACTGTGCTGGTGACTTTAAAACTTTCCTTTGTCTATATTACAGAAATATGTAATATAGGGTGGCAACATTACTGTTTTCAGTAATGTCAGGGATTATTGTTAATAGTAATATTACAGTTTTAAGTAATATTACTATTTTTAGTATTCTCCTGGACTGATTGGGTAACCGTTAATTTGACGTTTATGTGTAATTCTGTATACATGTATATTGATTTTTCTTATTTTTCTTTTTAGCCAAAAATTCTTAAAAATCTTACAGTAAAATTTATTTAAGTTTCAAAATATACATGTTTATATACTGGAATGCATGTTTGTAATGCATTGCAAGTCTGGTCTAGATAAATAATATGTTTTTTTCCCTTTTTTTTCAAGTACATGTACATGCATGTCATCCAAGATCATATTATCATAAATTGTATACATGTATACATGTAATATGTATTTTTCCCTTTTTTCCCAATTTTCTCTTTATTATTTTTATCAAAGTACATGGATACTGAGTAACTTAGTTACTTGATTTTTAGACAGAAAAATGTAATTACATGTTTAAGTTAAACGTTATTGAATCGTATTATGGTTACCCACCTGATTGTTACTATCCACTCCTGCGTTATGAGCTATCCTTTTCCTTTTTCCGTACTGCATTAGTATGGTTGATGCTGCACGTTTCATCCCTGTATTCTGTATTCCCGTTTTCTCCGATGTCTTGGAATCATGGGATTGCGTCGCTGGTCGTGTACCAAAGCAGCAGGGTGACACAGCTAACGACTGCAGACCTATCAAGATTCAAATACATTTATTTTTTAAATTCAACGTTTTCACACACATGGTGAATTGACAACAAATTCTACCAATATGTATACCATAAAAGGCAACTAGTTTAATTCACAAGGAGACAGGTAAATCTTGTTTACCTCATGTGTGATCACCAGTAAATCAAGTATTGCTACAATGCCAGGATTTTCAATAAGGTTTATTTGAGGAGGCAATTTAGAAATTTTCGGTGGATCTTTTAAGCACTTTACCATTTAGGCTACTTGAGCAAATATATAATTAGAGGGAATTCGAACCAGCAAATTTTGAAATAGGAGTGGCCGATATTTTGCTGGGTGCCACACCTTATTGAAAACCCTGCGATGCTACATTGTAATGTGACCGGTCCCTTGAATTTTTTTTAAGTTTATCAAAGAATATTCAGGATAATGAAGAAACTGACACTTTTAGATTGCGATATACCTGCATGTGTTTTATGTACTTACCTTTTAGCTGTGTTAGAGCATGACAGAATCTGTCTGACACATTTAGCTGGTGGATATGAGTGTTACTTATGTTAAGGTGGACTAAGTTTTGGCACAAGTTGACTAGGGTGGAGAAACCATCTATATCAAAGTTGTTCTGAAACATAAACAAGCATGAATTTATTTCTTTTAAGTTTAAAAATCATTCCAAGGAATGCATGTGTCGCCTGCGAAACATAGCGACACTCAGGAATCACTTTTATAGGATGTGACATCCAAGTGTGACAGACAGACAGACAGACGGACAACCGACAAAGTGATCCCTAAGTGTCGCTATGCTTCGCAGGCGACATAAAAACTACTGCATGTACAGATAATTAATCACTTATTTACTTATGGTCTACATGTTTCAGATTTGGAGTGACATGCAATGGATTATCTAAAACCCCAAAATATCCGTATCAAATATATACTGTTTCTTTTTTCATAATTCAATGCACTCCCTCCCTATAGATTTGGCCAAAAATTCTTAAAATTTCCAATTTTTCAGTTTCAAAATCATAGGCAGAACCACCCTGATGGGTCATACCCCTCCCCTCTTGGAAAAAAATTTCTAGACCCAACCATGTATGAGCTAAAGGAGTACATTCTTACCATGCTTTGTGGTTGTTGTATCACATGATCAGGCTGTGGGGGATTCTGGTCAGAGGCTACATAAACTAGATGGCTGTTCCGCACATTTAAAGCCTGTAAATTAGGACAGACATGTCCAAGTGTCCGTAAACTCATACCCGAGTCTTTGTTGTCTGTGTCAGAGATGTTCAGATAAACCAAACTATTGCGTACAACTGTTGAATCAAACACTGTTGGGAACACATTCTTTAATGATGTATTTGATAAATCTAAATTCCGTAGCTCTTCTTGGGAGTTCCAAAATGTCCTCCAAAAATCATTACGGATATGATTTTCAAAATTTGCTGATGGATTTAATACTGTGTGTAACTTCAACTGAAGTTTGGCCACTGACAGCAAAGTTCCGTAGTAAAATATTCTGGCTGCTGGATCGATGGCATAATTGAGTGAAAGCACTTTTAAGTGTTTTAAATTTTCTATTTTGACCACATTTGGTTGAACTAGAAGCTTTGGAAGCCCACATCCTAAATTTGGGTGACCTATAACGTTGAGTTCAGTCAAATTCCTGCAGTGTTCGAAAAAAGACGTCTTTTTCTGAATAAATTGCACCGATATTGCCTGTTCAGTCCTAGGCGTGATCCCCACTTTGAAATGTATTGTTAAATGTTTTATCTGACACATTTGTTTCTGAGCAGATTCATTGGAATTCAGATGATTATCAAAATCATCAATGTTTCCAATGGTGAAAGCTAAAGCTTCTAACTTTGGCAGTGAAGAGAGAATTTTACAAATTCTCTTTGTCGTAAGGCTAATATCGAGAAGCGAGAGTTTGCGAATGTTTTTACACTTAGGAATCAGTGTCTCGATAGTTTTGCCCGTTATCCAGTAGCAATGATTGAGACTAAGGGACTCGATGTAGTGACAGCTGCATTTGATGAAGTCTGTGAGCATAACATCTTTGGTCATGTAGCATTTTTCAAAATCACAATGTCTGAAATGAATAGAGAAATTAATGAGTTAAAATCAACACAATTTCATTCTTAATGATATCAGGTGATAGGATACAAAAGCGGGACACTTTGGTCTCCCACGCAGGAGGAACATGTTAATGGGAGATAAGGTTAAAACACAGGGGTCTCCCTCCAAAAGCGGTATAGTTGACAGGAATGATGTGCCATTGTCGAAAATGAATGTGCCATAAGCAAATGATAATTTTGAATTTATATTTGTCCAAAGTTTAGTTCAAGAAATTTTGGGGTATTCCATACATGAAGCTTTCATCTAGCTGTCATTTTTAGGCGTGAACCAAGTAACATAATTTGCATTAATTCTCCAAGGTGATACTGTGACAATATAGATATCATAATATTTCTCATCAACATTATTTTATGATGTATCTTATACAATATTCATGCTATACTGTCTGGTGTATCAATTGATACAAAGAGTAAACAGATGAAATTGTATGCTGCAGAAAAGTCGGATTTTAAATCATCACCACATCGAGTTGAAGAATGAATTTTTTTTTTTATCTTTTGAAGAAGGGAATATTTTCACATTTCACTAAGGACTTAAATGTGCCGCATAAGCGCACTAAGTGAAATTTTTTATGTGTTATTTTAATATTGAATGTGAGTATGTCACAGGAAGCATGCTTATCCCAATCGCTGCCGGTACGGAGAACCTCAATGATGTCATGCTAAAATTAACATAGAAAAATTCCTATCTAAGAATATTTTCTTTCACTGCAGTGTTTTTTCTCCCTTTTGGGGGAAGGGATCAGGGCTTTTATCGATTTTCATTTTTCACCGACCAAATTCTAAAATTCCCTGACAATTCCCCAACATTGGAAACATATGTGAAAGAATATACTTTTTTTTCTAAAAGCATATGAAATCTCAAAACATTTTAACCAAAAATAGATTTTTAATTAATTTTAAAAATATTTTCACTCAAAAATCTATTTTTAGTCCCAAAATGACCTTGACCTTTGACCTATGACCTTGAAAATCAATAAGGTTCTTCATCTTATTATACTCAATCAACATGGTAAATTATAGTTCCTACATGTAGCTCAACGGGTTAGGGCTCTATCTTGTTTACAAGGGTCGGACGGACAGATGGACGGACAGACATCGCTGCACCATAATACGTCCTGTCTAAAGATGGGCGTGTAAAAAGGGCAATTTCCCTGACTTTTCAAGACTGCTGGCAACCTTGCATGTATATGGGGGAAAATTTCTCTGACAGGCGGGGAATATCATATACTCCAGAGAGGGGGGAATGGGGCCGAATATTGCCAATTTAAAAAAACAAACAAAAAAACACTGCACTGTGAGCATAGTATTGGTTGTAGGGAATATAACTTGCATTGTTAGTTACAAAAAAAATGAGATAAAAATTCAATTTTTAAAAAGTAATTTCCAGTGATTGGCAGATTGGGATAAGCATGCGTCCTGGGCCATAGTCACATTCAATATCAAAATGGCATATTAGAATTTCACCGAGTGCGCCAATGGAGCGCATTCAATTCGTAAACAAATTGTGGATATCTTCTGTTCTTTTTACTCAACGTGGTACTTCAATGTTGGCGAACTACAAATTGCTCATGGCACATTCATTTTCAACAATGACACATTCGTTTTGCAAATGGCACATTGATGTTCCAGGATATGGGGCCATTGTCACATTCACCTGATTGCCTATCCAAATCACTGAATTTCTCTAAAGGCCTTGTTATACGTCGCAATTACAATGTAATAGTTTGCAATTAGTTGCAAGCGACAAAATGTAGCTTAAAACTAATCGCATGCAACTTTCTAAAGTCGCATGCAACTTTTTTCTGATTAGAATATGTTCTATTCCTTGCGATTTGTTGCATGCAACTTTTAGCATCAGCCAATCAAAATGCCGGGTATTCTTGTAATCTCAACCCTTATTTGGCGAATTTGGTCATATCAATTACATTGACAATGAAATGGCGACCTTTCTCACAGAGGATTACAGTACGCTTACTCCAAGGTTTTCTTTGCTCAAAACGGTGATTTTCTGCTCTCTTGTTGTCGTATACATGACATATTGTCTGTTGATAACACATTTTATTTGCAAAGTTTAGGCAGGAAAGGTACGAATTTCGCACAAAATATGTGCAATTAGTTGCAACATGTAACAGTGCGAGTCGCTGCAACTTGCCCGGATCGTGAAATCTCTGAAATTAGTTGCATGCAACTAATCGCGTCATGTAACAAGGCCTTGATGAGCTGCGCAGACAGTGGGCCTACCCCTCACAAGTACTGCACAGGAAGAGAATGCCCTAGTGAAAGCCTTATCCCTTTTGCGATTCTGGCACAGATTGTTTCATTGTGCTGCTGTTGTGTTACCCACTGCCCTAATCGTTCAACAGGCACATAATGAAACAGCCCATGCCAGAATATAAAGGGCCCTTCATTTTTCTCGGGGGAAAGGGGGGGGGGGGTAGACCTTAGTTACAGCTACTGTCTGCGCAGCTCACTTCAGATATCAGAAAATTGAAGTTTTCTCTACTTTGTCGGCAAATTTTGCAAATCTTTATAGGGAGATAGATCTCAAACTCTAATAACTAACGGTGTATAATATGTGTACCTACGACTTATACTACACAGTTAAAGAAAATAGTTTTAGATCATGTACAGGTCCGGGAGAACGCCAAAAATGGCTATTATAGCTAAAAATGGCTATAATAGCTATATATGGCTATATATTTTATTAAGTACTTAAAATGAAAATTTTGGAATTTTTATCTAAAAATCAAAATCGCACGTCTATATGACCATCTTAACAATATTTACAAAAGAAGTTGGCATATTTGATTTAAAATTTTCAAGTTTTGATCCGCGGAATTATCAAAATTTGAGTCATTTTGACACATCCAAACTCGAAGGTTGTAAGGTATTCATGCCAACTTCTTCATGTTCTTTTGTAAACATTGTTCAGATAGTCACATAGATGTGCGATTTTGATTTTTAGATAAAAATTCAAAAATTTCCATTTTTAGTACTTAAAAGATATAGCCATATATAGATATTATAGCCATTTTTAGCTATAATAGCCATTTTTGGCATTCTCCCGGACCTGATGTAGGGACTTTTCAATGTTAATTTTAGCGTGACATCTCCAAAGTTTAATTCTAAGTCTATGGAGAACATTGATGATGTCACGCTATAATTAACATAGAAATCTCATCCTCTAAAATTATTTTCTTTCACTGCGAGCATTGTATTGGTCAGGTTGGGGAAAACTTCAGATCGAGCTATAATAGTTCGATCGGGCTATAATAGCTCCATGTAGCTATCATAAAATTATTATGCTTCCAGTGAGTTTCTTCTGTGATAGGTTCTACTCTACCATATTGTAACAGAGAACGGTTTAGGTGTACACTATCATCTTTCTAAGTGTGCACTATCACCCTTATAGTGCACCCCTGTTTTTCCACAGTAGTGTTCTTAACATAAGTGATGCTGACCTGTTTATATATACAGACATGTCGTTTTCATACAAGATATTTAATTAAATTTGTTTGCATACCCAAGCAAATGTTCCTAGATATTTATTTTTTCCTTTAAAATTAATGCCAAATTTAGGCCATGCAAAAAAAATTTTCTGGTTCTCAGATAATTGATCTAAAAAATATGGGTAGGTAGGTAGGGTTTTTATTTTTTGTTTTTATTTTCCGAAAACTACTTAAGCACAATTTTTTATTCAGATATTATAGAGACTGTGATCTATAGTGACTATATTTGTTGTAAATGTTCACCATACTCAACTCTTCTCATTTTTACAGTGCCAAGAATGCTTCAGCCCAGTCTGCAATTTTAAAATTCACCTTCAAGCTGACAATCACTCGTTCCTCCCCCCCCCCCCCCCCCCCCCCCCCCCCCGTCGCCATTTTGCATTTTGTGTACAATAACAAAGTACAGTACCGTAATCGTCCGAAAAAAAGTCCGCAAGAGTAGATATCACGCAGGCAAAAAATTGCGCTGAAAATCGTGGAAAAAATTCTAATCTAGTAAATAATACGCATTAAAAAATCGAAATTTCGCCGATGTTTTCTCCCAAATTAAAAATATCAAAGAAACGGCCCGCTCGGTAATTTTTATTGTAATGACTTGAATTAGATACCGATTACAAAATAATCCATAGTACGATTGAAAGATTTAGGATTGACAGCCGTATTATGTATCAATTAACTGAATTGACCATTGAAATTTACCGTTAGAATAAACCTATTCGAGAAGATTTTACTTCCCCCTTCACCTGTCAAAAGTGACAGATCAATTTCATGCTTGACCGCAACGCTACCGGTGAAGGCTATTTGTCTCCGTTAAACACCCCTCGGGGTAGACAGGTGTTTACACATATACAGGTATTTAACGTACATGCGCTTGTACGATCTGACCTTAGATGACCAGGTACCGTAAATACTTGGACAAATGTTATTGTAACGCGATTGTTTACTTAAGCACGGACTGGTAGCGTGAATTAAAGTCATTCTCAAATATACTTACAAAATTGATCTATTGACGAATTATCTGTTCAGAAAATTAATAGAAAATTATATTTATCAGCATGAGAAATCTGGCGGGCGGCGGCTATTTTTTTCCCTTCCTACGATAAAAACGTCTCGTCGGGAGGAATTTTGAGCGCGCGGCGGTGTCTGAGAACCAGGATTTTTTTTTTTATATGGCCTTATGTTGCTATATTTTTCTTGTTAAATAATGCCTGTACTTATCGACCAGACTATAGATCTTTTACAGTCACTGAGGGGTAAATCCAGAATATGCACATGGTTTTTTGAAAGAGAGGTAACTCGTACAATCAATATTCATAACATATATCTTGAAAACGTTTTCTATGAAGGGAGTACACTATCAAAAACAAATGTTCCTAGATAGTTATTTTTTCGTTTAAAATTAATGCAAAATTTATGTTGCTACATTTTTTCTTGTTAAATTATGCCTATACTAAACGACCCCACTATAGATCTTTTACAGTCAAATAGGGGTAAATCCAGAATATGTTTGTCTGTAACACAGGGTTTTTGAAAGAGAGGCAACTCGTGCAATCAATGTTCATAAACATTTTCTATGAAGGGAACAGTCAGCATAATAATAACAATAGTGTTAGGTTTAGTGTTCACTATGCCGAAATAGTAGTCAGGGTTCTGGCACATAGTGCACTCCCCTTCGGGTCGTGCACTATGTGCCAGAACCCTGACTACTATTTCGGCATAGTGAACACTAAACCTAACACTATTATATAACTATTTTTTCTTAAGAAAAAAATTAAAAATTGATGATAATTAAATTTTGTTTACAAGTCGCACTAGTACTGATAAAATACTACAACTTTTGTATAGAAACCCCTATTGTACTACCAACAGATAAGGAGATAAGGAACCTCAAATTTTTCGTTTTTTCAAAATCTTGTTGCTCATCATCGGTCCATATTTGAATATATGTGCCTTGTTAAAATTATTGATATATATCAAGAACAAATTGAATCAGTGAATATTTTTCAAAAATTTTGATTTTAGTTAAATTTTGTATTGAAAAATGTTATTAGGCAATAGCTTGTTCTAGCTATTATAGCCTGATCAAGCTACAATAGCTCGATTTGAAGTTTTCCCCAACCTGTTGGTCGTACACCGTTAGTAATGAGAGTTTGAGATCTGTACCCCTATATAAATTTTAATCGGAAAATATGCCAAAAAAGTAGAGGAAACTTCAATTTTCCGATTTCTGAACTGAGCTGCGCGGACAGCAATTCCTACGGAACAGTGCTACATACTACAGTATAGTACAGACTGAGGGGGCGAACTCCCCCAGATTTTAGATGTATTATTACCTAACAAGCGTGCGATCGAATGCCAATCTCTTGAACTGGTCGTTAACATGGTAAAGATTACACAAATCTGTAGGAGAAACATATGAAAAGATCTCTAATATCAAATTGTCTGGAAAATTGTGGAAATTCGTGACTGCCATGGATAGATTTCCCGAAACATTCCGAATGACTAAATTCTAGTTGATTCGACAAACGTCTAAACCGAAATTCGTTTTATTCGCGTCATTTTGTTTCGTGCAGCGTTTCCGGAAAAAGAAATCGTAACATTTGATATTGTGTACCGAATCTTCTTCTTCTTCTTCCTTGGTATGACCCTCCGCTTATCGGAGCACTCCCCAGAGGGGATCACATATTAAACATGACATTATATATCATGACAATATTTCAAATTCCTCTAACATTACTCCTCAACACTCACAACTCACCACTCGTTCACCATGCTCTGTACAAGGTACCTTCCACTATGTATGCAAGTGTATGCATGCGGTGTATGCGGGGAAGGTGTGATATATGTACTACAGTGGATGGTCCGTATTTCCAACGGCCTTTAACGTGCCATCACACGAGGCAATCACCTCAGCCGCAGCTGCCGAGGGGCCACTCAGACCGTTTTAGTTCCCTCCGAGTCGGAGAACAGGTGGGGGCGAGATGATAAATCTCTCTCAACGGGATTCGAACCTGGGATCTTCAGATTGAAAATCCGGCGCTCAACTGACTGAGCTATGCGCCCCAGAAAACCGTACAAGTCAATAGTCGTTTTATTCAATTTCAACATGTGATCCGTAACGGAAGAACAGTGCAAGTAAAATCGTTGTCCGAGTCAAAGGGTTTATATAGTGGAAGAAGAAGAAAAAATCTGTCCGGGACACGGAAAATCCCGATATTTGAACATTCCATCTATTTTGATTTTCAAAAAGCCTTTGATAAAGTACCGCACTCCAGGCTACTCAAAAAATCTGCATATGGAATCAAAGGCAAAACATTAACTTGGATAAAAGAATTTCTAAGAGATATGAAACGGGTCCCTTATAAAGTGCGAAACGAAACAAAAACGAAACAAAACAAATCGAAACGAAATGAAACAAATCGAAACGAAACAAAACGAAACAGATCAAAATGAAACGAAACTAAACGGACTGGAACGAAACGAAACAAAACATATATATTAAAGAACATAGAGAAAAAGCCACATAGAGAAGGAAATGCCGCCGAGACCGATTACGCAAAGTCAAGATCTGCATGTTGGCATTGTTGCCTTTTGATATTTCAGTTTTAGCAAGGACTTATAAACAGACTTGGTTTTAGATAGTGACTTGACTTATTTCTCAAGTTCTTTAAGTTTTATGTTTTGTTTCGTTTCGATCTGTTTCGTTTCGTTTCAATTTGTTTCGTTTCGTTCCGATTTGTTTCGTTTCGTTTTTGCTTCGTTTCGCACTTTACAGGGTGATTCTAAATGGCAAATACTCACCATGGGATAACATAACCTCGGTCATCCCGCAAGGCAGCGTCTTAGGACCTATCCTCTTTCTCATTTCTTGTCAGAAGTACTTAGTATTTGCAGACGACACTCATCAAACAATCAAGAAAACCACAGAAAGATCCAACAGGACATCAACAATCTGACATCATGGTCGAACTCGTGGCAACTCACCTTCAATAAGGACAAATGTCAGCATTTTCATCTAGGCAGGGCAATCCTGTCAGATGATTACAGCTTATCGGAGCAAGTAATAGGAAAAGTTGAATACGAAACAGATTTAGGAGTCCAAATAGACAACCAACTTAAATTTCAAATTCATATTAATACAGCAGTACGTAAATAAAATGAAACCTGTGTTTATGAAACACGAATGCCCCCGTTGGCATCTTTGTCAGTAAAACAAATGTAAAGGAGTTTCACTTTTGAGGTCAAGGTCACATTTAGTATACATGGAAAAGTCTTGACACATGGAATTCATTTGTGAAATATGAAAGCCCTATCACTTAACATTCAAAAGTTATGGCTTCAGTTAAAATTTTCGAAATTAGGTCAAACTCCAAGGTCAAGGTCACAAGTTCAAAAAATTTTGGTATCCATGGAAATTTAAGGTTTTGTCACAAGGAATGTACATGTGAAATATGAAATCCCTATCACTTACCATTCAAAAGTTATGCCCAAGGTTAAAGTTTTTCAAAAGCAGGTCAAACTCCATGGTCAAGGTCACAAGGTAAAAATTTTTGGTATCCAATAAAAAAAAAAGGGTTTGTCACAAGGAATGCACATGTGAAATATGAAAGCCCTATCACTTACCATTCAAAAGTTATGAGCAAGGTTAAATTAAGTTTTTCAAAAGTAGGTCAAACTCCAAGGTCAAGGTCACAAGGTCCAAAATTTTGGTATCCACGGAAAGGTCTTGTAACAAGGAATGCACATGTGAAATATGAAAGCCCTATCACTTACCATTCGAAAGTTATAGCCAAGGTTAATTTTTCCAAAAGTAGGTCAAACTCCAAGGGCAAGGTCACAAGGACAAAAATTTTGGTATCCAGGGATCCATGGAAAGGTCTTGTCACAAGGAATGCACCCTATCACTTACGTACCATTCAAAAGTTATGACCAAGGTTAAAGTTTTTGCGGACAAACAGACAGACAGACAACAGACAGACGGACAGACCAAAAACTAAATGCCCCCGAATCTTCGATTACGGGGGCATAAAAAGGCTAATCGCATGCTCAAAACTTATCTATGGAATTCAACATCTGAGTTATTCGGAGAGACTGCTCAACCTATAGATCTTCCGTCATTAGGATATAGACGAATTCATAACGACAGGCCATGGGCGGATCCAGAATTTTTTTTCAGGGGGGGGGGGGGGGGGGGGGGGGTCCTAAAGTCCGAATTTTGTGAAGAGCAAAAAAAGTCAGTTCTAATATGTAAATACAACAGATGGCGAGCGACAGCGAGCCAGCGAATTTTTTTTATAGAATTCGAATATTATAAAATTCACTATTCGTGTCTTTTTCAGTTTCTGTTCGTTTCCTTAGTGCCCTTGTTTATTGACCTAGGTGTAATGTATATGTGTTGTATATAGGAAAGCGCAGCATCATTTGAAAATAACGTACAAGTATGCAATAAATTCTGGCGAGCGGAAGCGAGCAAGAAAATTTTTGAAATACTGACGGCAAAGTATGATCAAAATGAAAGATTTCTAATACAAATTCATGATATATTTTTCAAATATTATGACAACAAAAGGGGAATTGGGACTTAATCTTATGAAATATACATATTAATAACAAAAATTTAGCTATGTTTCGAAAATTCGAGGGGGGGGGGGGTGTCCGGAACCCCCCCCCCCCCCCGACCCCCCTCTGGATCCGCGCTTGCAGACGTAATATGTAGAAGTCTACATATACATTTACAATCTGGATGAGATGAGTAAACCACTTTTCCTAAAGAGCCAGGAAAACAGAACAAGCTAGTGGTAATAGTCAAAAACTTGTCAAAAGCTACTGCAGACTAGATGTACGGAAAAACTGTTTCACTAATACAGTCGTCAACGTATGGAATAGCTTACCAGACAATTTAACGTTGTCACAGCCAATACACTAAACTCGTTCAAAAACAAGTTTAACAACCATTAGAAAGGACAGCCAATCAAATTTGAGCCAACATGCCTACCCCCCCCCACCCCCCCCCCCCCATTCTGAACATCAAAGATTTTAGCAGACATACAGGAAATGGATCTAGAGAGTCTACAGACTAGATGATAGATCTGACAACTACGTATAACAGGTAACAGGTTTTAAATTTTTTCCCACGTATTCTGTGTGAAGTTCATGCAGTTTTCAATGCCGGTAATCGATCTATGTTTTGATTGTAATAGGTTGATAAAATGTCTGCTGTTTCACTAATACAGTCGTCAACGTATGGAGCAGCTTACCATACAACGTTGTCACAGCCAATACACTAAACTCGTTCAAAAACAAGTTTAACAACCATTGGCAGTGGCGTAGCTAGACCCAAAAAGATGTGTATGCTTGATTTTACAGTGCGAGCGCGGAAGGCGCGAGAGTACTAGGGGGGGGGGGGGGGGGTCCGGGGGGCCTGCCCCCCTGAAAATTTTTGAAGATAAAAACACAGCGGAGGCCATTTCCCTGCTTTTAGACCAAGAAATTATAGATCAGATTATCCTTAAATTTCTACCTAATATAGTAAAAATAGCGATATTTTGTTAATAATTAAGATTTTTTTTTCGGTACAAAACCGTGATGATGTTTGATTTTAATGGAAGCCCAGACAAGTCTTAAAATTAATATAAATAACTATATGAATGGAAAATTTTCATCAAAAATGATGTGTATGCTTGAGCATACAAGCATATATGGTAGCTACGCCACTGATTGGAAAGGACAGCCAATCAAATTTGAGCCAACTTGCCTACCCCCCCCCCCCCCCCCCCATTCTGAACTACAGACTAGATGATAGATCTGACAACTACGTATAACAGATAACAGGTTTTAAATTTTTTTCCCACGTATTCTGTGTGAAGTTCATGCAGTTTTCATAAACTTTCACTGTTTATTTAATGTTACCATATATCTACGCTATATACCCATGTACAGTAATCAGCCGGTAATCGATCTATGTTTTGATTGTAATAGGTTGATATAAATGTCTGCTGTCCCACAAACAATTATTTAGTCAATTAACGTCGAGAAAAATTAAAAAAGGTGGACAAGTTCACTGAAGCGCCACTTTTAGAAATGCGTCCGACCAGGAGCCGTGTACGTATACAGTACGGCGCGCGTTCATAATTTTTTATTTCTCCGACGTTCTTGCGTTTGTAGAGGGCATTTATTGATATACAGTATATATGTCATGACCCCCCCCCCTTTAACATTTCATAAAAAAAAATTAAGTTTTGAGCAGCACTCGCCGAGGTTAACTCAGGTTGGATTTGTTAGCGCCTTTGTTTGTCTGTTGCTGTTGTCGTTTTCCCACTTTAATTTCTTTGGGTTTTATTTGTTTTGGTTTTTTTTTCTGTAAGGGGCCTTGACCGGGAAGTTTGACATCACAATTGTTGAAGTAGACAACAGACGAGTTATGTCTTAATAACGACCTTGACCGATTGCATTCGGATGGTTTCTGATGTGGAGGTTGAGTTTGTGTAACAGTGCAGTGCGAAGAAAAGAAGACTTGAAAAATGCACAAAGCAAGGACTGTCAGCCGATGTTTAGTATCATCTCGGATTTGCAAAGTAGTTATGACAAATATATTCATTATATAAAGCCCTTGGGCCTGTATTGATATTATTCAGTAGAGCCAAATGACCGAGACTACCTTGAGAGATTTCGACCTGTGAAATTTCGTCCTTTGGATGTTTCAACACAAAAATATATATTGGGGTAGATGAAAAAGTTGTACTGGTCGAGGCAAAGCCGAGCCCAATACAACTTTTTCATTGACCCAATAAATTTCTGTATCCCCCTGTAAAACACTGTATTGAGGTGGACCTGAGGGGTATGGGAATGAGTGGCCTGGGAGTACCTATCACTGGAGGGGGTAAGCTACGTACAATCTTACCTCACATCTCCACTGTCTGTGCTGTACGGGCGGCCGCCATTATCCTCTCGTCTGCTTCCAACTAACACTACTTCCAGTGGGGTGGGTTCGACCTACTTACATTTCTAGAACCACTACATCCTTCCCCCTTTTGTTGAAAAGGACTTGATTATCTGTTGGTAGGGGGAGTGTGGAAAGTTGCAGGTTGGAAATACAGATTTTAGATTGCCCTCAAAAGGAGGACTAAAGCCAAAGATATACCCTTATTACTTACTACGGGTTAAGGAACACACAAATAAGAATAAATGAAACAACACAAACACAACATATTTACAGCCCCTGAAAAATCTAGGTTATAACAGTACCTTCTGCTATAATATTTACATATAATAGAGGGGCAAGTAATGACCCTAGAAAATAAGGTCAAACAATTCCCATCTCCCTTCCCCCTTTTAGAAAAGAGGACGTTGTGGGTGGGGAGAAAGGGTGGTTAGGAGGGAATTGCTAAAGGGATAGGGGATGGATATGGGTATAAACCCATAATAGACCAAGGGGAGATATGGAAAGGATAGAGGGGGACTGGGTCTTTGACCCAATAAAAAAAAGGAAGTAAATTTGTACTGTGTGTACTCTCGGGGGATGGGACAAGGAGAGGGCGGAGGTGGGGGGGGGGGGGGGTGACTTCGGGACAGGGAATGGGAGGGGGTTGCTAAAGGGGAGATTTTGTGGTGTAGGGGATGGGGTAATCAAGAAATAGTGGGTTGTTGACCCAGGAACCCAGAATATAGTGGGTTAGTGATCCAGAATGGGTCGGTCTAAACACAACTTACATAGTATGTGTGTTGGGGGTACACTGACTGCACTTGTTGGTGCGCAGTGATTCTGCATACTCCCTGGTGGTTCCCTTTCGTTTGGGATGGAACCAGTCGTTGTGAGTCTTGCAAGAAACCATGTCAACCTCTATAGACTGAACCTAAAGGTTATCTTTGTCCCTGTCTGGACGCTAGAATTTCTTCTTGACATTATCTGATTGTGGTACCCTACCAGTACCTTTGGCGAGACTAAGGGTTGGTTTTGACCTTGGTTGGGGCGGTGCCCCTTGGAGGGCATAGCGTAAGGCTCTGACCCAAGGTGGGTAGGTCCTACCCTGAAAGGGCTTAATATTGTCACGGTCCATGACCTTGACGTCAAACTTTGATGACATGACCTCTACGTGCCTAGGGCCTCTTATGGCATTTATGACCCCGGGGCCTATCCAAGGCGGGGGACCTTTCTTACCTTTGCCTCTGACCTTGAAATTCTTAAATTTCACTACATCGGCCACCTTATAAGAGGAATCTGGGGTCTCATTTTGACCTTGTTGAGTGTCAACTGGGGAATGGTAAACAGCAGGAGGTTCCTCCTCCTCGATGACCTTTTTGACCTCGTTGTCAGCCTGACCAGTTTCTGACACACTGAGTGGGATGCTTCCACCCATACCTTTGTCATTTCCAGAGTCACAGGGTTCCTGGTTACACTTGACCCTGTGTTGACCTCTATTTCTTCGTTGACCTTGACGCGAGTACAAGGTATTTCATCTTCACTTTCCATCGTGCAAACTCTGGGAAGGGTGTTCACTGAGAGGGGTGAGTACCCTCCGGAGTCTAGATCAGGACTACGCTTACCAGGACAATTTCTACCTACATGTCCTTCCTCGTGATAAAATTCGCAAACTTCTAGCGAACTGCCCTCTTTAGGCCTCTTGTTGGCTCGTCTAGAACCAGGACTATTCATAGGGCTCCGATTTCTGTCAGAGCGGCGGGAATAGGGATCCGGTGCACGATTAGGCCTCCTCCTCCTCCTCTCACGATAGGAGGACGGGGGATAGCTAGGCCCAGGGTTTCGCCCCCTGGGATAATATACTTCAAACCCTCCTTGGGGTACATCACAATACCATTGTCTCTCCTGTCACGAGACTAACACCTGACCAGCTTCAGGTCCCTTTGGTCCATAACCATCCATACTAGGTGACACCCCATACTGTGTATGTACATTGTTAGGGGTGGGGCTAGGTAGGGTGGGGAAATTTCCTATACCATGTACAACTTCAGACGCGTGGGGCACTCTGGGCCCCCATAATCCATTGTCACTAACACATCCTTCTAGGCCCACTTGGCCCTGCCCTTGCACCATGGGCATTGTGTATCCATGACCTTGATGGAGAGATGTGTACTAACTAGGTGGTGTTGCTAGCACTTGCCTAGAACACATGGGGTCTCCAAGTCCAACATACTCAGCATTAGTAACTGGGACAAACCCCTGTGGCTGGGTTGCCTCATAAACCTGTGATTGGGGTGTACCATAACCCTGTGATAGGGGTGTATCATAAACCTGTGATGGGGGTGTACAATAACCCTGTGGTAGAGTACTGTGACCTTGTGATAGGAGAGTACCGTGACCTTGACAAAGGGGAGTACAATGACCCTGTGATTGGACTGTTTCAAGCCCCTGTGGTAGGTATGTTCCAAGCCCCTGTGGTTGGGCTACCAGGAATTGACCTTGTCCTTCTACGGGGTTAGTAGGGAAACTGTGACCTACATTCCCTGAGAGGGGTACACTGACAGGGTTGAGTTGTGACATCCTGTTGAAGGCCTTGTCAACCAATCTATCAATCCTATCCGCCAACTCTTTAAACTCAATTCTTAACCATCTGATCTGATCATCAGGTATACCACGCTCCATCTCCGTCATCACAAGGGGATTACAAAAACGATATGAACAATATATACAAAATTCTCATACAAATTTATTATGTACACAAGAAAATTATGCTGGGCTGGTAGGGCGCTCGTTTTCTCTGACCCGTAACCAACTCGCGTGTAACGAAACCAATGTAAACAAAACAAAATGGCGGAATTACTCGGGAAGAAAAAGGTCGAGTCACATGACCCAACTGGCGGGAATTTGCCGTGAGAGGCTCCCCAACTGGCTCGAGTTTTTATATTTACATGAGGATACCCTTTTTAATCCTCGTCGCCAGTGAGGTGGACCTGAGGGGTATGGGAATGAGTGGCATGGGAGTACCTATCACTGGAGGGGGTAAGCTATGTACAATCTTACCTCACATCTCCACTGTCTGTGCTGTACGGGCGGCCGCCATTATCCTCTCGTCTGCTTCCAACTAACACTACTTCCAGTGGGGTGGGTTCGACCTACTTACATCTCTAGAACCACTACAGTATAATGAATTTATCCCACTGATGGCTTAGTTTGGGTTTGTGTTTGTTACGTCAACATATTTTTTAAAAAGCATCTCGGTGACATCAACAGCGTAAAGCGTCTTAGTAAAAGGATATCAAAATATTATCCCCCCTCTGGCAAATTTCTTGCAATCTGATTGGTCAAGAAGAACCGAATATTATGTTGTATCATTTTACTGACAGGATATTATTTTAATATCCTGCTTCTACTAAGACGCTTCACGATATTGACGTCACCGAGATGCTTTAAAATATGTTGACGTTACATACACCAGCCAAAAGCCATCGGTGGGATAAATTCGTTATACAGTGTTTTACAGGGGGGATACAAAAATATATTGGGTCGATGAAAAAACATGTATTGGGCTCGGCTTCGCCTCGCCCAATACAACTTTTTTCATCGACCCAATATATTTCTGTATCCCCCTGTAAAACACTGTATAACTAATAATATCCAGTCAGTAAAATAAGACAACATAATATTCAGTTCTTCTTGACCAATCACACTGCAAGAATTTTGCCAGAGGTTGGATAAGGGGGTTGATCGGAGTCTAAATTGGACTAAAACCGGAATTATTGAATGCAGATGTGACACAAGATTCTTGTGAGCATGGAAGTTAACAACAGAAGAGTCAATAGACACATGATAGATGCATGCACGAATCTCAAACTGGATTATTAGCATGATTAGCATGACACAACATCATTCTTAATTTTTGACACTACAAGCATGACATTAGACCTTTCACCTTTCTGTAGTACCTAATGATCTGGGGGACAAGCAATAGATTTTATCCCACCTCTGGCAAATTTCTTGCAATCTGATTGGTTGAGAAGAACAGAATATTATGTTGTATTCTGCCGCTGATTATTTTAATATCCTGCTTCTACTAAGACACTTTACAATATTGACATCACTGAGAAGCTTTAAAATATGTTGATGTTACATACACAAACCAAAAGCCATTGGCGGGATAAATTCGTTTTACAGTGTTTCACAGGGGGGTACAAGAGTATATTGGGCTGATGAAAAAAGTTGTATTGGGTCATTTGGATTTTGTAAGACATTTCGCGAGGAACTGTGTTTCATTTGTTTCACACAAACCATCTTATAAACAAATTACCTAAATGCATGGCACAGTTGGCACACACAAAGTCTCTTGTTTGTCCCCTGGAACAGAGCTTCAAATTTAGTACCATAGATGTGAGAGCGTCTATAGACAATGCATGATAATGTATGACGTCACATTTAAAACATTTTACATGATATGATATCTGGTCTTCACCATGTTCACATATACATGTAAACAATGATCAATGATGATTTGATACCAGTTGTTTTATACATGTATGTTACATTATGTTTTTTTTTTTGTCCAGTTAACTTGAACGAAGGAACGGCAATACAATGTCTTACAACATTTGCAGTCATCTGAACAGTAGATCTTAGTTCAGTTACAGAGTATTTTAAAAGGAGAAATCTCTTCATGAAGTTTTGAAAATATATCCTTATGCTCAGTGATTTTGCGTCTTTATGAAAGGCTTGTGTAATTTCTCAATATAGACAGATATTTGAGGGAGCGTTACTAAAAACTATTCCTCTAAAATCACTTGAACAACTTAAAATTATTTCCACGTAATAAAATTACGTCATATCATGTCAAGTTGAGCTTGACATGTTGTATGCCTTATTCAATAGGTATGGTCCATGGTGAGAGAATATTACTTGATTTTTGTGTCACCTGCGAAGCATAGTGACACTTAGGGATCACTTTGTCCGTTGTTTGTCTGTCTGTCTGTCTATCCGTCTGTCACACTTGGATGTCACAGCCTATAAAAGTGATTCCTGAGTGTCACTATATTTCGCAGGCGACAAATGCATTCCTTGGAATGTTTTTAAGGTTGTAGAATTTTCAAGTTTATATGAAATCTATTTTCAGACTTCAGTGTGGAGTAAATGCTGTTATAATGTACCCCTGGATCCAAAATGGTCAGAACAAGCAAAGAAAGAATTAAAGGGCAAAGATGTAGAGGAAACATTAGTTTGGAGAACCCCTGAGGTATTGTATGTTTTATTTATAGATGGACCCTTAGATTAAAAGTACCATATTATGAGCTCCTTCAAAGACAACAAGTACTACAAATGAGTTAAAGAAGATCCTGACGATAATCTCGACAGCACTCACAATAGAGCACATAATTGAGCATTGACGGACCCCTAGCAAGCTAGAAGTGGGACCAGGTGCTCGGGAGGAGTAAGCATCCCCTGTTGGCTAGCCGCACCCGCCGTTTACGCATGAAAATGAAATCAAAGACAACACGTACTACAAGTACAATAGACTTTCTTCATATTACTGTTAGACTTGCATTTTAGACACGCCAAGACTTAAAATCACTACTTTTGACATTATTTCTAACTGTGACGTCATAAATCTGCTACCACGTCACAGTTAAAAGTTACGTCAAATCTTGTGATGTAGGGTCTTAGAATGTGTAAAATGCAAGTCAACTGTGGTAATGTGAAAATCATCTGTTTACTAAAAAAGTACTCAGTGGCTTGGAGAATTTTGAAAATTTTTCTGATATGATTGATATGGTAGGCTTTTCCTATTGCATGGAATTTCTATATAATATATTATATACATGAAATTTTGAATATAAGAAAAACATTTAACATGTTTAAGGGTTGATGGACTTTGTCTATTATTCATATTCCATCTTTAGGTCAAAAAGAGTGTAAAAATCTTGCAATAGCCTTCTGCAATGCTAAGATATAACATGATTTTAAAAGCCAATAAATGGTTCAAATGTAATTGCATTTACATAAAAGATCAAGAGACCCATATAATATCACATGAATAATATTATGTATACAATACTTGTGACTTATTTTACAGGGAATCAACATAAAGCCAGTATATTCCAGTGCTGACAGTAAAGATATACCAGATGAATTCCCCGGTCGTTTCCCTTACACCAGGGGTCCGTACAGTACCATGTATACACACAGGCCATGGACAATCAGACAGGTATATTACTGTGTGTCAGTCAGTCTGTCTGTCTGTCAGTTGTTTGTTTGTTTTTAGTCCCCTACCGGCAACGCCGAAGGGGACTCTTAGTTTCCTCTCGGTCTGTCTGTCCGTCTGTCCGTCCGTCCGTCCGTCTGTCCGTCTGTCCCATTTTCAGTTTTCCGGACTTTTTTTCGCTGTTGTTGCATATATTGAACTCATTTTTGGTATGTGGATATATCTCAATGTGATACAGATCAAGTATGAGTTTGCTTTCGATTGACCTAATTTTACAAGAGTTATGGCCCTTGGACTTAGCAAATTTTATGAAAGTTTCAGTTTTCCG
Organism: Pinctada fucata; assembly: GCA_028142955.1. NCBI lineage: Eukaryota > Metazoa > Mollusca > Bivalvia > Pterioida > Pteriidae > Pinctada > Pinctada fucata. Next base: position 23,028,489 of record AP027114.1, on the reverse strand, counting down.
GACTTTTTTCCGCTGTTGTTGCATATATTGAACTCATTTTTGGTATGTGGATATATCTCAATGTGATGCAGATCAAATTTGAGTTTGCTTTCGATTGACCTAATTTTACAAGAGTTATGGCCCTTGAACTTAGCAAATTTTATGAAAGGTTCAGTTTTCCGGACTTTTTTCCGCTGTTGTTGCATATATTGAACTCATTTTTGGTATGTGGATATATCTCAATGTGATACAGATCAAGTGTGAGTTTGCTTTTGATTGACCTAATTTTACAAGAGTTATGGCCCTTGGACTTAGCAAATTTTATGAAAATTTCGGTTTTCCGGACTTTTTTCCAATGTTGTTGGATAAATTGAACTCATTTTTGGTATGTGGATATATCTCAGTGGGATACAGATGAAGTTTGAGTTTGCTTTAGATTCACCTATTTCTACAAGAGTTATGGCCCTTGGACTTAGCAAATTTTATGAAAATTTCAGTTTTCCGGACTTTTCTTTGGTTCTATTGCAAATAATGCACTGATTTTTGGTGAATGAATACATCTCAGTGTGATACAGACCAAGTTTGAGTTTGGTTTCCATTGGCCTATTTTTACAAGAGTTATGGCCCTTGGACTTAGCAAATTTCATGAAATTTTCAGTTTTCCGGACTTTTTCATGCCTGTTATTGCAGATAATGAGCTGATTTTTTGTATATGAATACATTATAGTGTGATGCAGATTTGAGTTTAATTTAGATTGACTAATTTTCACAAGAGTTATGGCCCTTGGACTTAGCAAATTTCGTGAGTTCAGTTTCCCAGACCTTTCTTGGCTGTTGTTGAAGAAGATGAACTGATGAACAGAGATGCAAGTCATAAATTTATGCCGCCGGTAGGGGACTTATATCGCACAGCGATCATTGCATTTTTTTTGTTCATTTTGCATACCACTTAATATTTGTATGGTACATGTAAATACAGACAGTGGTAGGTCACTTGCTTCTCAACTCAAAGTTTTGAGAAAGTAATTGGGCGAATGGTCTTGTGTGGGAGATTATGGCAGTCATCCATCCAGCTATAGGAGGTTTTTCTCTGGGTACTATGGTTTCCTTCTTCCCCAAGGACCCCTTCATGCCAACATCTCAGTCAACTTGAGACATTAATAGAAGATGCATGATCATAACATTGTGGAAACAAACATGGGAAAGTAACATATATGTGAAATGCTATGAAATAAATAAAGTTTTGATTTAGATTTAGATTTAAAGAATGCACTCAGACCTATGAGTCTTGAAAACTGACACATGTATGTATGTAGAATCATCTACAATGAAAGCTTTATTTCAATTTTGTAGTATGCAGGTTTCAGTACAGTGGAAGAAAGTAACAAGTTCTACAGGGATAATATTGCTGCAGGACAGCAGGGACTTAGTGTGGCTTTTGATCTACCAACTCATAGAGGGTATTTATTTTCTTTTAATGCATATACATGTATAAACATGATCAATAGATAAAAAAGTGTGAGATAACCACTGTACACTTAAACATGAATGGGTTGGAAAAAAGGGACAAACTGAATGTAGACTGCATACTCACTTATAATATGATGCAAAAATGACTCAATCAATAAAAAGATAATTTATATAATTACATTGAGGCAGTACACAATTCCTGTAAATCCAAATTATTTTATAAGATATCTGATTAATGTTTATCCTTGTCATTGCATTTATGATCTAAGTAACTCTGTTTATAGAAAAGAACAATAAACATTTACTAGGTACGACTCTGACAATTCCCGTGTCCCTGGTGATGTAGGAATGGCCGGTGTAGCTATAGATTCCGTTGAAGACACTAAACTTCTGTTTGATGGAATTCCGCTGAACAAGATATCCACGTCTATGACGATGAACGGTGCGGTATTACCTGTCATGGCTATGTATATAGTGGCAGCAGAGGAACAGGTGAGGAACCAGGGTGTGTTTGTGTGTCATTATACATGTAATTATATTGACCTGTGTGCATGCAGTCTTCAAAATCTCACTTGCCTGATGCCCGCGGCCACCAGAGATTCTGCCGGGCTAGTAGAAATTGTCTAGCAAACTGTACAAATGGCCAATGGAGTTTGCCTCCTGGCTAGTGGTGAGGGCTGTGTGTATCGAAACATAGTCAATATTAGACTGAAAACTTTTTATTGACACATGGCAAATAGGGTCATAATTATGCTATGATAGGGGGCAATTGAAATCCAGTTTCGAATTTGTAGAAAATGCAAAAGGAAAGAGGATGTAAAAAATTTTGTTGTATAATTAACAATTTTTCACTCTGTTTTATCTGATTCATATCTAAAACCTTTTAGTGATCATAATTTTGTACATCTAATTTATACTCAAGGAACACTTGTACATTGAGCATTATCTGGGTTTTCTGTTCGTAGGGTGCTAAGCAGGCAGAATTAGCCGGTACTATACAGAATGATATACTTAAGGAGTTTATGGTCAGGAACACGTACATATTCCCTCCAGAGCCGTCCATGAAGGTCATCGGTGATATATTTGAATACACATCCAAGGTTGGTTATACATGTACATTGTATTGTTGATCTATATTTTGTAAAATTATGCTTGCCAGGTTTATTTTCTTAGAATGAATGGAAGCAAATGCACAGGAAATTGCTTAACATATTCAGAGTTTAAAATGCTGACATGCATGATGTCTAAACACACATTTTTGTACTTGGTGAATATGTCTTTCTAAAACTCCAACTTACATGTATAAACTGGTACATTGTAAAATATTAATGTATTCTGAAAATGACATCAGAAGAAATGTAAATTCAAAATTATGTTGGAGCAGAGATATACATGTATAGGAATAAGGAATGTCATATAAGAAATTCCATGCAAAGCAAGGGAAGTGAATAATACTGGAAATTAGACATCACATACTATTGGTATACATGTACATGTACTTGTACCTTGAAGATCAAGGAATATAACTGTTGGATATTTTTTTTTACAGAACATGCCCAAGTTTAACTCGATTTCAATCTCTGGTTACCACATGCAAGAGGCCGGTGCTGATGCCATATTAGAGCTTGCCTTTACTTTGGCTGACGGATTACAGTACATCAGAACTGGTATGTATTTGTGTATTCTGGTACATGTATACAATGTAACAGTTTGCAGATATGTGTAATAGTGTGCTGCTATGTGTTAGGATGTGCTGATATGCGTTACAAGCTAATCCCATACTATAGCTTGCCTTTACCTTGGCTGACAGTTGGATTGCGCTAACATGTGTTGGAGTGTGGGGGTATGAGTTAGAATGTGCTGATACATGTTAGAATGTGCTGGTATGAGTTGGAGTGTGCTGGTTTGAGTTGGATTGCGCTAGCATGTGTTGGAGTGTGGGGGTATAAGTTAGTGTTTTCTGGTATGTGTTAGGTACTGAAGCCATATTAGAGTTTACTTGTGCATCTGGTGAATAAAAAGTTACTAAAGTGATTTTTCTTCATTTCTTAGTAAAGGAAAATTGATACATTTAACACTATTTTTTTTAAAGGTATAGAGAGAGGTTTGGATGTGGACAAGTTTGCTCCCAGACTCTCCTTCTTCTGGGGTATTGGTATGAACTTTTACATGGTAAGTCTTTTTGCTCTACATTTTATTTTTCAATATGACATACAAAATAAAGTGCAAAAATGTACATGTATTGAAATTATGACAATGCAGATTATATGCTTAACCCAAGGTCTGGGAATTAAGATACAAATATAATCATTATGCTTTGTATGGGTAAGCTGAAAAACTTGTCTGTTTTGCCGTGAAAAAGTTGTAAAACAGAAGCAAGATTGTCTAATTTTAAACAGAAGCTAGATTGTCTAATTCCTTACAGGCTTTCTACTGTTCCTACTTTTTCCTACTATTTCCTACTTTTTAGCTCACCTGAGCCAAAGGCTCTAGTGAGCTATTGTCGTAGCGATCCGTCCGGCGTCCGTCGTCTGTCGTGTGTCGTCTGTCGTGTGTCGTCTGTCGTGTGTCGTCTGTTGTGTGTCTGTCGTAAACTTTTCACATTTTCGACTTCTTCTCAAGAATGGCTGAAGGGATTTTGATGAAACTTGGTAGGTATAAAGTACTAATGATCCCCTACAAGTGTTGTTGTTTTTCGTTCGGATCCCTCAACAGGTGGCGCCACCACAGGCAAAAGTAGGTCACGGGGGTTACCCTCCTTTGACAAACTTCTTCTTCAGAACGGAAGCACGTATCGACAAACCGAAAGCATCAGGATGATCTACAGAGATGTCTTAAGAAGTGTTGTTATTTTTGGTTCCACTTCGAAGTCAAATTTTTGACGCTTTTTTGACGTCTCCTCGGACTTAGTCAGAAATGCAAATTTTTGCACTATTTCTTTAAATAACTCAATAAGTGTATGATTTTACACACTCATTTACTGCATATTTATCATATCTAACTTACTTTTTTCTCAGATTGTCATGAAACTTGGTAGGTATGAGGTACTCATGGTTCCTTACAAGTGAAAGAATTTTGTCAAGATAACCACTTTTGGATTTTTACGGAAAAACATTCATACATGTAGGTACAATGTAGGTTTTCCATGCCCCATGAACCCAACAGTAGTGGGTTCAAACCCCGGCAGGACCCCACTTTTTCAGGTTTTTTACCCGAGTTGCAAAACTCGGCTCTTAATTTGATGTGAGACGGGCGGGCGGGCGGGCGGGCGGGCGGGCGGTTGGGCGGGCGTCTGGGCGGGCGGGCGGGGAGGGCGTCAACAATTGGTTTCCGGACTATAAGTCAACTACGAAAGAGGCTATAAATATGAAACTTCATACACTTACTCACCATTAGTCAAGGATGAGCCCTATTGATTTTGGGGTCAAAAGGTCAAAGGTCAAGGTCACAGGACTCAGATGATTGAAAATGGTTTCCGGACCATATTTCAGCCTGTATTGCACCTATAATCATGAAACTTGCCAGAAATGTTTCCCTTGAATCATGGATGAGGCCTATTGATTTTGGGGTCAAAAGGTCAAAGGTCAAGGTCACAGGACTCAGATGATTGAAAATGGTTTCCGGACCATATTTCAGCCTGTATTGCACCTATAATCATGAAACTTGCCAGAAATGTTTCCCTTGAATCAAGGATGAGGCCTATTGATTTTGGGGTCAAAAGGTCAAAGGTCAAGGTCACAGGACTCTGTTGATTGAAATTGGTTTTTGGACCATATTTCAGCCTGTATTGCACCTATAATCATGTAACTTGCCAGAAATGTTTCCTGTGAATAGAAAATGACCACTTTTGATTTTGGGGTCAAAAGGTCAAAGGTCAAGGTCACAGGACTCTGATGATTGAAAATGGTTTCCTGGCCATATTTTAGCCTGTATTGCACCTAAAGTCATGAAACTTGCCAATAATGATTCCAATGAATCAAGAATGACCCCTATTGATTTTGGGTCAAAAGGTCAAAGGTCAAGGTCACAGGACTCCGATGATTGAAAGTGGTTTCCGGACCATATTTCAGCCTGTATTGCAATTATAATCATGAAGCTTGCCAGAAATGTTTCCCATGGATCAAGGATGACCACTATCAATTTTGGGGTTAAAAGGTCAAAGGTCAAGGTCACAGGACTAAGATGATTAAAAATGGTTTCCTGACTGAATTTGAGCCTGTATTGCACCTATAATCATGTAACTTGCCAGAAATGTTTCCAGTGAATAGAAAATGACCACTTTTGATTTAGGGGTTAAAGGGTCAAAGATCAAGGTCACAGGACTTAGGTAATTGAAAATGGTTTCCAGACCATTTTTGAGCCTGTATTGCACCTATAATCATGAAACTTGCCATTAATTTTTGGGTCAAAAGGTCAAAGATCAAGGTCACAGGACTCAGATGATTGAAAATGTTTTCCCAACCATATTTGAGCCTGTATTGCACCTATAATCATGAAACTTGCCAGAAATGTTTCCCGTGATTTAAGATATGAATTGTACCTTATTCTGTATCTTTAGAGTATGCTTTGTTAAATCATATTGTACATACAAATACATAAAGTATTCTGTATGATGAGATTGAAAATCTGTATCCTTGAAAATATATTACACGCTGATATAGAATAAAGAAGACCATTTCTTGATCCAGAAATTTTCATTTAGGACCACAAAATGTTGTTACAAACCATACACATTTCATTTTAGTCTGCATATTCATACTTACATTCCAGTTTTGCAACTCGGCATTTTGCATCTTCGATGCATTTTGAGCTTATTTTTTCTCATTTTCTTTTTATATTTATTTTACATTTAAAGAATTCTGTCAAAATATCAACTTTTTGATTTTTAATGATTTTTTAAAGAGACAAGCTAGTTTGGCTTTGCGTACTTATTTTCGTATGTCGAAATAACTCAGCCACACATGCAATCAAATATATATATATACTCTGAATTTATTTTTGAGACGTTGACTTTTTCCATACATGCATATTTCATAACAATTTCCCTATTTAATAATTATTTTCTCTGCTTTATTTTTGTATCTATGGTAAACAAAGTCGCCATATATCTTGTGTTACAGATTTGATTGGTTCCTCCACGCCCATTTAATAGTCACGGTGGGTAATCTCGCAACGCACAACACTAGGTTTATATAAAATTTCGTGTATTACAAATTATTTTTCACAAAAAGGGGAATGTGATGCAGTGTAAGGATGCCTTAGATACAAGTTTTATCGAAAGTAAGAGAGGTAATATCCTTTTATAAAGCCAAAAAACTATCGGCATGATTGGTGTAGATGAAAAAGAAAGTAGAATGCTGATCGTGTTTGTGCGTTATAAAAACCTAATATCCACCTTATTTTGGATGCAACTCATAGTTAGGGCGTTATTACACTGCATCACATTTCCCTTTTTGTAACAAATTATCTATTTTGCGAAAAAATATAGAAAAATAAATTGTTCTGCGTTGCGAGATTACCCACCATGTTAGTACTGTACACGTGATACATTTCAGGAGATTAATAGAATCTATCGTGCAAACGAAATAGTACTGGTATTTGAATAGATTTTTATTTAATGTGCATATACTGGGAACACTTTCATACTTGTTATCATTCATGTACTTGGAACACTCATTTATAAGCTTAGCTCGAATTTCCTTTGTCTTAGACTCTTTTAGATGAAGTATACAGACTGATTTCTTGAAGAAACATCTAATGAGTAAATTCTCTTCCTGAGGATTTTGAGAATGTATAGGACATTTGATCTGAAATTCTTGAAAAAAAATAATTCAGTTCAGAGTTCTTGAAATATTTCAATGAAATGTTGGACCACAGGAAGCTGTTGTTTTAAAAGAGAAAATAAATTATTATTCACAACCTTAAGCCACTGTGTTCGACATCTTGTATGTATAACATTTCTAAAGATGAACACAGAGGCTTAAGGTTGTGAATAATAAAACATTTTCTCTCATAAAACGACAGATTCCTGTGGTCAGACATTTGGGAATTTTTATCTATCCAAATAATAGATACAACATGAGTTTTAATCGGACCAAATAATTTTTTATCAGCAAATCCGATGCAGCTGATACTTTTCATGAACTCTGTCAGCTAATAATTAGTCCGTGTAACAGTCCTATCACGAGGCGAAACATGGTTAACAGTAAATAACGATTTCGTATGTCTGCTAGTTGTACATGTAGCTTTACAATATCATGGGCCTATTAATTTGTTTCCCTAAAAGCAGCATACACCAGAGTACTAAGTTTATTTCATTGTTTTATTAGTCCCCTACCGGCAACGCCGAAGGGGACTCTTAGTTTCTTCTTTTTGTCTGTTTCTTCATCACCTGCTGCACATTAATGTGGAATTTTACAAAATGATTTTTTTTATGTTGAATAATTGAACTAAACACTAGCTGGGCATATGACTTTGGATCACATTATCCGTCTTTTCAAATCAGTAAAAAAAGATAATGTTTTGAAATGTGACTATTTCTTCTTGTTTGTACTTTTAAAGGCTGTAAAAAAAGATCTTGTCTGCATTCTGCAAAAATCTTTTTAGAAAGAATGTGGGCTCAAATCGTGATACTCGCACTATCAATTTTACGTCTTATTCAATGTCAGTATGTCAATTAGAACATGCATGGGTATCAGGTGAGCGTTGTGCCCTCCTGGGGATCTTGTTTATTTTGATCCTATTTTTTCCTACTTTTTCTTCAAAACCTCCTACTATTCCTACTTTTTCATCTCAAAAGTAAAAAATTACTTGCTTCACTTGTCATCGACATCTGATACAAAGTTTTTTAAAAATTTTGGGCTCGCTTCGCTCGCCCATTCTGTATATTTTACTTGAAAAATCAATCTGTCCTTATTTCTCTCTGTGATTTCATCAAAGAAGAACATTACCAGTCTACGATCATTTCTTACTGCGATTTTGTGTGTCATACTTACTGAAAAATGTCGCTAAAAGTGATGGGAAATTTGCTACTTTTCCCCTATTAATTCCTACTTATTCCTATTTTTCTCCCACTTTTTTTCATTGACTACTCCTACATTTTTCCTACTTTTTCATCAAGGTAGAGTAGAAAGGCTGTCCTTACTTACCCATCATTTGAGGATGAAAATGAAGTTTAGAGTCAGATTTGTCAAATAGTTTTTATATACATGTATAAACATTATACAATGTACATGTACATCTTATGAATTGAAGTATCTCTTTTTAGGAAATTGCCAAGCTTAGAGCTGCCAGAAGATTATGGGCAAATCTTGTTAAGGAAAAGTTCCAGCCCAAAAATCCTAAATCTTTATTACTGAGAGCTCATAGTCAAACTTCAGGATGGTCACTCACAGAACAGGTGGGTCGAGTCTATATTTGTTTGATCTTTAAGGGCAAATGCAGAAAATTCATTGTTATGATTCGTGTCAGTTTAATGCTAAGTGATTTTGTTCTTGTACACGTAATTTTGTAAAATTTCTAACAGATAGTGAAAATATAATATAATTTTGTTTATACTTTGATAGTGACATTTTTTCACTATCACACTTTCAATTTAGATGACTATTTTAAACTAATCTTTGACTACTTTTACATGTATGTCTATTTGAATTCTAGTCACTTACACAAGACATTTTAGAAAATTGGCATAATGACCTCTTATGCTACTCATCAGAGGAATTCAGTAGATTTAATTTGAAAAAAAGGAGAAATATTTATTGCACATATAATTTCTTTCTTTTGATTTGAAATTGAACTTCTTTATTCCTTAAATGATATGCTTGTTTAAAGTTTAGAAGGAAGTGTAAATGTAAGTTTTAAGACAGAATCTTTGTATTCATCAGGATGCCTATAACAACATCGTACGTACAGCGATAGAGGCCATGGCGGCAGTATTTGGAGGTACACAATCTCTACACACTAACTCGTTCGATGAGGCGTTGGGACTACCCACACCGTTTAGCGCTCGCATCGCCAGAAATACTCAGCTGATTCTGCAGGAGGAGTCGGGAATACCCAACGTAAATTGACTGTTCTTTCTCTCATGCCTTAGATTTCTCAATTTAAATTCTTTAGAATTTGATTAACTACATTGTCGGCGCCGTGACTACATTATCGGCGCGTGGTCTGGTGGTTAGGGTGTCGGGCCAATGACCAAAAGGTTGCTGGTTCAAGCATCACTAGGACCATTGGTCGGCCAACGTATACTCATCTATGTTCTATGTTTTATACTGAAAAATGTCCTTGTCTGAGTATTGTTTTCATGTAAAAAAAAGAGAAACTACATTGAGTGAAGAAGAGAGTTATCATGACTTTTGGAAACAGTTACAGCACTACTTTATTGAGTCTTAGCAGAATACAGAGTTGTTTCCTATTTGGAACAGTACCTGACGTAAAACGATTGTCACAGTTACCTCATGAAAATGGTATGGTATCATCAAATACGTACCATTATTTCCCAGAGTTAAAGGACCGTTTCCATAGAATTTTATGACATCACAATTAGTTTACGTCAGATCCTGCCCCAAACATTCTAAATAGGAAGTACATGTATCTCTGGTTGTTTGAAACACCAAAGAAATGAAGAAATTTTTCTGCTGTTGAATGATGTTTGACATGTTTATTAAATCATTAATTGTATTGATCCAGGTGGCAGATCCATGGGGTGGATCATACTTGATGGAGAGTCTGACCAATGATATCTATGATGCTGCTCTCAAAGTCATTAATGAGGTAAAAGTCTATAAAGATTTTTATTTCAAAAAAATGAATTCATTTCACATAGCCCGACATTTTGGAATTTGGTACAATTCCTGCTTTAGGTGTATTTATTTGGGAGTGAAGCAGGCATGGGGATGCCAGCACAGTTGATTTTATGAAAACTCCCTTTTCTGTATTGGACTAGGTTTCTCCCTCAGTATAATTTTTCAAACATTGATGTTTAATGCAGCAACATTCAGCTTAGGGCTGCAGTGATACGCTATGCTCAAGGTATGATATGTATCAAAATATTTGCTTTCGGTACAATTAGTATCACAATTCTTTGATTTAAATGTACATGTATCTTTTGAAAGATGAAATCAACTTCAGATAAAGATTCTTTTTTTGGGAACTCTCAAATTGTATTTTCTACTAGTATAAAAGAAGACTCCCAATATATGTGCAATACTATGAAGTAACAATCACTTGCATGTCTTTACATAAAGTTCCTTGTACATAATTTATTTTGAGACTTTGTTTGCAAATGTCGTAATATTGTTATCCAAATGTATATTTATTTTGAGACTTTGTTTGCAAATGTCGTAATATTGTTATCCAAATGTATCGGAAAAGCTTGATACAGATACAGCGCCATATTGTGAATCATGCTGTCTACAATAACCGTGGTTGATCGAGAAATGCGGTGAATCGTTGCAGCCTTAATTTTGCTGTAATAATACTATCTCCATCAGCCCTTTTCAGTAGGGGATTTTGGGTCCTCCCCCTGAGAAAATTTGAAAATTTGTTTTTAGGAAAGGGTTGCAATTCATATGCATGTAATCACTTTGTTTTTCTCAAATTAATGGAACTAAAAAAAATTCAGTATAGGTCTTAGAGGCCTTTCCTACTTACTTTCGTTTCTACATTTATAGATAGAGGAGATGGGAGGAATGGCTAAGGCCGTAGCATCAGGAATGCCAAAGCTACGTATAGAGGAATGTGCCGCTAGACGACAGGCCAGGATTGATAACGGAGCAGAGGTGATAGTGGGTGTGAACAAATACCGACCCACGGAAGAACACGCTGTTGACGTACTATGTATTGACAATACTAAGGTCCGACAGCAACAGATAGAGAGGCTCCAAAAAGTACGAGCCTCGAGAGATGAGGCCAAGGTTAGTCCTTACAGTCTATGCGAAACTTTTTTTATGGCATCGGACATATGCGAAGTTCAACATAAATCAGGCATTTGATAAGAAATAGACGAGGCTTTAAATCAAACCTGTCTTAAATTTGCTGGCCAGGTTGAACAGTCCGTTGCATTTGGCAGATGTACACATTACTTTACTCTCCTTAACCATTTAATCAAATAAATGTACCTCATTACTGGCCAATTATGCCATTTAATGCATATAGAATGTATAGTGTCAATAATAAGTAACCAAATTTAATATTTTTCAATTTTTCATACAGTTGATATGTGTAATATGCTATTTGTAACCTTCTTTTAACGCATCTTTTTTCCTACATTTCTGACAGTGATTTTAAGCAATACTCTATACATGTACATGTACATGTATAAATTTTATATTGCTAGGCTAACAAGTGTCTGGAAGCTATAACTAAATGCTGCGAGACTAAAGATGGGAACTTGTTAGGTCTGAGTATAGAAGCTGCCCGGGCCAGATGTACTGTAGGAGAGATTACTAATGCCATGGAAAAGGTGGGTATAGCATTATTCATGTATTGTCGTGGCAAAGTAACCTAAATGGGCGGAGGTAATTCAATCAAGCGACTAAGACAATCGATTAAATTTAGGGTAGAAAGATTATAATATGCATATAGTAATTAGAGTGAATTCTTATTACGTATAATTTTGTATACAATGTACTTACATCGCCTGGTCAGAATTAAACAATTCCAATGACCAGGTGAAAATAAGCTCCGCCTGGTCAGGTCAGTTTGCTATGACAATAGAACCATACCAAAAAAACTTTTTTAAAGTTAAGAGTAAAAGACTTCATGTCTTGAAAATAATGTGTTAGTACTAGAAGGTACATGTAAGTACATGTATTTCTTTGTATTTTCTTAAAATAAGCCCTTTGGATAGCTCGAGGCACATATAGAGGCCTTTACTTCAGGATATTGTATCAGATTCCGCTTTATTTTATAAAAAAAGTATAAAAAGTATGGTTATCAATTCAGAATGCTTTCGAGTTTCTACCGATATTTCAATATAGATTGTACCGAACTTAATGTTCCCTTTGAATTTAACTGTCCAAAAGTCAACTTAAGTTCACTAAGTTTTTAGAAGTACACGTTTAAGTCTTTGAAAGGAAATCTCAACAACAGTAGCTTGTAGTTCAACTTGTACACTAGACGTACCCGTATAAGTTACACGTAGGAAATCTCAACCTCTCTAATTATTTAACCACAGGTATATGGTAGACATGTAGCTAGTGACAGATTGGTTAGTGGTGCTTACAAAACAGAATATGGAGAGGTGGAAGAAATAGATAAAGTCATCAAGAGGGTTGAGGTATCTATGAACTTTTGTTCTCCACAATTTAAGAAAGGCACCTTCAGACTTAAATGAAATTCAAGGCTATGACCAAGGTGCTAGAAAATTAAAGCATAGTAGTTCTGCATGATAATGTACATGTATAATACAAAATCTACTCACTTTAATTTTGTGCTGCGTTTAAAATTGTGCTGCAAATTGTGCTCGGAAGTTTAAATCTATTAAGGTGCATCATTGGTCACGATTTTGGACTATTCTTGCGCATCTCCTGTTTTTGCACTCATTCAGCTTGACTTTTATAGATATTTCAATTTATTATGGCCAATGTATCATTTCTTACTCTTTTTGAGACATTGATTTATTAGACACATTAAAGCGGCCAAGTTTGAAAATTTGATCTAAAATTAATAAAGTATGCGTAAGAAAATGCTTTGCAGTAATTTCTGTTAAAAATGATGTTAAGGTACTTTTTTTAACTGTTCGGATTTCTTTTACGTTAGTTCTTACCCATGAATTCTGTTTTAAGTATTGAAAATTATTGATCTAAAATTAATAAAGTATGCGTAAGAAAATGCTTTGCAGTAATTTCTGTTAAAAATGATGTTAAGGTACTTTTTTTAACTGTTCGTATTTCTTTTACGTTAGTTCTTACCCATGAATTCTGTTTTAAGTATTGAAAATTATTGATTTAAGCTTTTTTTGTAAGGCATGTCAGATGAATACCGAAAAATTATAAATTGTTTAAATTCCACCCAAAATAAGGCAAATTTTCAGCTCTGACACTTTTTCAAGAAAACCACAATATGACACTATTTGTGAGTGTCTGTTCTCTCTTATTTGAACACAGACATATACTTTTTCTTCAATATTTTGAAAAGTCTTCCCTAGGGGCACGAGTAACTGTGTGTTTGGAAAAATCGTTGAAATTCGGTATCTCTGAAATTTTGACCTTAACTTGGATGATTTTTGTGTAAAATCTAGAAAATTTAAATTATCGATCGGTGAAGTTCGTACATAAGGTAGCACTTTATCAAATTCTACTTTTATACAAAGTTTCTAACCTTTTTTGACGAATAATAATGAAGAAAAGTAAAATAAAAATCAAATAAGACTTGCATTTCAACACTTTTTGTATTTTCTTTACAAATGTGCTATTTTTAGCAACAAATTTTCAGCATTTTTTACCCAGTTTTCAAGTAAGCATAGATCTTGTTTTTCATCACGGACCCATTGATTTTCCTTCATTAAATGATTAAGTGACATGAATACTATATTTCCATATGGTTATCATAAAATCGTTGAAGTTCCTTCATTCAGAAATGACATTCCTTAAATTTTCTGTTCTTGCAGTATGATGCAGATAGACAGTTTAAATGTTTTGAAGACATACTGTAACTGTTGCAAAAAAATTTAGAAATAAAAAGATCATATACCATGGAAGTAAAATATATGATAATACATTTCATTTGAAATCTTGCATTTTGATTGATCAGAAATTTGCTGAGGAGGAAGGGAGACGACCTAGGATTCTGGTTGCTAAGGTCGGACAGGATGGTCATGACAGAGGGGGCAAGGTCATAGCTACGGGATTCGCTGACCTTGGATTTGATGTGGACATTGGACCTCTTTTTGCTGTAAATACATGATAGAATCCATTAATTTTATATATTTTCTGTAAGGATATAAAACATTCAGTCGTGGACTTTGATTTATCAGGTAACATGGACTTTGATTTATCAGGTAATGTGGACTTTCAGAAAGTAGAAAATTATTATCCTTTCTATACATTCAGTAAACTAAATTGAGAGCATAAGTATGTCTTTGCGTTACCATTAGTAAAATAATTTCATGAGATCCAGTGGTTGGTATAGAGTTGGCAGAATTTTTTTTTGACTTTGTAGTATGCATAGTTTATAGTGCAATACAAGGGCATTAAGAATTTACTGAGTCTTTGCAGAATATAGAGTTATTTCCAATTTTAGACAGGATCTGATGTAAAGCCATTTTGACTTCATGAAAATAGTAATGTAACGTAGAAATTATAGGATCGCTTCCCAGAGTTAAAAGACTGTTTCCTTAGAATTTGATGATGTCACAATTAGTCTACGTCAGATACTTTCCCAACAGGAAGTAAATCGAAAATACGGAATACTACTTATCTTATTATAAATTAGCTGATATAAAAGTTTTGTCTTTCTCATACCCATTTAATAGACACCTAAGGAGGCAGCTCAGCAGGCCGTTGATGCTGACGTCCATGTTTTAGGAGTTAGCTCCCTTGCTGCCGGACACAGAACACTTATTCCAGAAATGGTGGAGGAACTCAAAAAGATGGGACGAGGGTATGTACGAAAATTGCCATGATTGAATTTCATTGTAATGACAGGCTTTCTACTGTTCCTCCTTTTTCCTACTTTTCCTACTTTTTTGTTTTGATCCTATTTTTTCCTACTTTTTCTTCAATACCTCCTTCTATTCCTACTTTTTCATCTCAAAAGTAAAAAATTACTTGCTTCGCTTGTCATCGACGTCTGATTCAAAGTTTAAAAAAATTTCGGGCTCGCTTCGCTTGCCCATTCTGTATATTTTATATGATAAACAGTCGGTCCATCACTATTTCTCTTTTGTGATTCACTACCAGCCTACAAGTATTGCTTACTGTGATTTTGTGTGTCATACTTACTGAAAATTGTCGCTAAAAGTGATGGAAAATTTCCTACTTTTCCCCTAGTTATTCTTAATTTTTCCTACTTTTCTCCTACTTTTTTTCATTGACTACTCCTACTTTTTTCCTACTTTTTCATCAATATAGAGTAGAAAGCCTGTAATGATGATTTGGGTACATATAGGTTAAAAAATTTTCTTGTACGCTGTATATCAAAAATTAATCCAGTGACATCACTGCCGACGACATGCTTTAAAGTTAAGAAGTAGTGTACTGATCACGTTTTAGCCAGTCATTTAGGGGGGATTTCATGAAAAGCTAAATTTTAATTTAGTTCATACATGTATGTACTTCAAGTAGCTTTATAATCTTGCATGTGCAAATTATGAATTATCTTACCTACATGTAATTATAGGTATTTTGGATTACAGAAAATATTTAGCTTGTTAGTTGGAAATTAAATTATAAGGAATAGTTCTGATTTATTTTCCGTGGTATACCTCTTACAAACAACATGAAATTCAAGTCATCCCTTAAATAATACTGAAACATTATTTCAATTGATGAGGTATTTGCATTGTAAAATTTCAGATTATACTGTTGCATGTACATGTACATGTATTTCAAGAGCCTTATGGACTTTACTTGGAAGTTAACCACACTATGACTGTTAAGTAGATGACAAATTTAGTAACCTTGTGAATTTCTCTGTATGCTGACATCGCTATGTTGTCTTTCTTTCAGTGACATTATTGTAGTAGCAGGAGGAGTTATTCCCCCTCAGGACTATGACTTCCTGTATGATTCTGGGGTATCTGCCGTATTTGGACCTGGTGAGTAAATGATTTATTACATGTATATGGATTGGTTAAAGTTCTGAAAATAATAAGTAACTGTCATGATCATTTTTGTGTCGCCTAAGAAGCATAGCGACACTTAGGGATAACTTTGTCTGTTGTCCATCTGTCTGTCCGTCTGTCTATCACACTTGGATGTCACACCCTATAAAAGTGATTCCTGAGTGTCGCTATGTTTCGCAGGCGTCACATGCATTCCTTGGAATGATTTTAATTTCAAGGTGTTTTAAGATATTCACTCTTTTTGATATACAGTTAAACCTGCCATAAGAACCCACCACATTAAGATGCTTCCTGTCATTTGTGACTGAGGCTTTTATTTCCTGAGTAAACATTTCATATAAACAAACCTTAATTAAGAGACCACCTGTCTCCTTGACATTGGTAAGCCATTTACTTGAAGGGTCTCTTGAAACAGGTTTTACTGTATAGAATCACTTCCCTTTTGGGACAGTATCTGACATATTAGATGCAATATTTTTCCATTGATTTCTTTGACTATGTCATATACTACATGTATCTAAAGTAATTCTATCGACAAGACTGAATAGTAGAAATGATTTGTTGAAATATTTGTATGATCCATTTCAGGAACAAGAATACCTGATGCTGCAATAAAGGTGTTAGATGTGCTTGAGAAAAATAACAGTCCAGCTGCCTCTCAAACGGCATGATTTACCACATACTTTAATTGTGCTGCATTTAAAAATGTGTGCCCTAAAATTGTGCTGGGAATTTTAAATCTCTAGGATTTCTAATTCCTTGCTTTATGATGGAGATTTTAGTACATCATGTGCAAGGCTTTTAAAGCTGAAACAGCTCAAGGATTCTCTACAAATTTCTCCTAAGAGTGAAATATACCAATGTTTTCAAAGTATCTGATGCCCTTTACATGTATGTTTGCATCATTGAAGGATGGAATCTTGTCTCGCTGCATTTAATGATTGCATGGTGGATCCTAAAAGTATATTCGTGTACATGAAATTGTATTAAAGAGAGAAATGATGTGATGAGAGACGTCATAAAAATATTTTTTGAAATAGAATGTCATTGAGTTTTCTATAAGTAAGTCTGATTTTTTCTCAAATCAAATTAACATTGATTCAGCTTCCCTTTTATGTTAGTAAAGGTATCATGGGACTCTTAAAGGGTGGTGATACATTGTTAAAAATCACGATTTAGAACCTTACATGCTTCATGAAGCAATTTGTATTATAAATAAATGCATGCAGCATATTTATGATATTTGACATACCTTTTCCTTGATAGACTTCATAATGACATCAAAAATGTAATCTTCATTTATAGATAGAAACCATTTTGTATAGAAATCTTGTATAGAATTTATTGACATCATGTAAATATATCATTCCATACAGGAGATTATTAGTTTTGCTTAAAGATGCAATTGAATCAATGGAAGAATAATTATGTATTATAAGAATAATAACTGTGATATTATGCATTGCTTATACTGATTTAGAAGTTGTTGTGTGCTTTTGTTTGTTACCATGCCATTATTGAAATAAATAATGTAAAACATTCTGTTAACTCTGATTATTGCAGATTATATACATGAGCTTGTTGTTTCTGTGTTTTTTATACATGTATTCTCTATATCTTTTATTCCTAACATTTAGTATTTTGAAAAAAAAAACTGAACTTTTGAAGAAGGAAATTCTTGACAAAATGCTTTGTTTTTTTTTACACACGAGTGAATGGCCTAAGCAAGACATAACCTTTGTTCTAAAAAGGATCATATACTGTATGTGTACTTATTTTAGCGGGATTTTATATTTTAGCAGAGTTAGCGCCATAAAGACTGTGCTAATTCAAGACTACACTAAATTATTGAACTTTTATAGATTAATGTTGAAAATACATGTAAATCATGTGCGCTAATTCATGATTACGCTAATATGTAATTTTGCCCATTTTTGCCCGGTTTTCACTTAAATATGGTTGTGCTTAAATACAGTATGTGTTTCAATGTATCTACTCGTTAGATTGTTAAGTTTGGCCGCCTGCTGGGAGGAAGGATAGTTAGCATGCTTGAACCAGTAAAGTGCAGATGATCTGCTTTAATATCAACATGGTAGTTATGACATTGTAGGGCCCTTTGTGTGGATATGATCGTGTATTATCCATAGAACTTTGCCAAATAGCAATTTTGATGTTCAGCAATACTGGGATCTTTAGCTTCAAGACAAGTACAATTATATATATATAATTGTCAATGAGTTAATTTTTGTTGTTTTATCATTAATTGATCTTAGGCCGTCCTAAGTCGGCACCGGTTGCCCATTGGTCTCGTTGGTTTATGTGTAGTCCTTTGTGTTTCTATGTTGTGCGTTGACGTTCCTTGTCCCTTTTGCGTCTCTTGTGCTTGTCTGCTCTGTGTTTTTGCATTGGGTGTTTTGGGGTTTTGCTGTAGGTGCTGCAACCTGGTGTCGTTGGAGATCCCCTCCTTTGTTTTTCATTCCAATAAAAAGCAACAAAGCCACATATACCATATATGTTTGGGAAATTTAGCAATTGCCTGAGTTACCTTTCACACTACATGTTTTTCCCTTTCACACTTTCGAGCGTGCCTATGTTTTGGATGTTCCAAGAATTTGATACATTGAAGTTGGCGAGCTATTGCAAATGTAATCCATATCAAGTTAAAAACCATACCCTATACCCAGGCTAAAAGGGCAAATTATTTGACACCAGTTGCATTTCAGTTTTCAAAAGCATTTGAATATATTATGGATATGTCCTTCTATACATGTAATGAATACACAGTATTTTATTGAGTGGAAAATTGATTGTTAAATATCGAACTAAAGCAATAATCTTGAAGTAAGACCTTTAAATTTCAAATTTTGGTACATGTTTTCACCTTTTCTTGAAAATTTTGTTAATTACGATATTTTACGTTAAATTAAACACACATTTTCTTTAAATTTATTAGATTAAACATTCTTAGAGGAAAACTTCAAAGATAATGATTTTTACGGTGTCTCGATTCCAAACAATATTAATTGTTACAGCAGAATTTATTTGATAAGAATATGATACTGTAACACAAAGAGACATCATCCTTGGATAAAAAAATAGCAATCCAAGGAATGCTTGTGTTGCCTGCGAAGCGGCCTATTTTTTAAAAGTTGATCAAATATGTAGGTCAAGGTCACTTGGTTTAATATGTGACATGTATCAGTTGGAAAGTCTTGTCAAATGAACTCACATGTGAACTATTAAACCTCTTACTTACAAATTAATTTCTTTAAGAAAAGGTCAATCATCTAGGTGAAGACCATTAGGTACAAATTTTTGGGAATAAAAGAAAGGACTAATCATAAGAAATACATGTTTGAAATATTAAAGCCATATCACTTATCAATCAAAAGATATAGCCAATCTAAATTTTTATTTAAATGTAGGTCAAATACCTAGGTCAAGGTCACTAGGTCAAAAATTATGGCATGTATAGTAAGGTTTTATAACAAGGTATAAACATGTGAAAAATCAAAGCCCTATCACATACCAATCAAAAGATATAGCCAATCCTATTTTTTTTAAAAGTAGGTCAAACATCTAGGTCAAGGTCACTAGGTCAAAAATTATGGCATGTATAGTAAGGTTTTATCACAAGGAATACACATGTGAAATATCAAAGCCCTATCACTTACTAATCAAAAGATATAGCCAATCTTAGGTTTTAGGAAAAGTAGGTCAAATATCTAGATCAAGGTCACTACATGTAGGTCAAAATTTATGGTATGTATAGTAAGGTTATGTCACAAGAAATACACATGTGAAGTATCGAAGCCCTATCACTTACCAATCAAAAGATATAGCCAATCTTATTTTTTTGGAAAAGTAGGTCAAATATCTAGGTCTAGGTCACTAGGTCAAAAACTATGGTATGTGTAAAATGGTCTCATCACAAGGAATACACATGTGAAATATCAAAGCCCTATCACTTACCAATGAAAAGTTGTGGGGTGTGACACCCAAAGTGTGACAGACAGACGGACAAAGTGATCCCTAAGTGTCGCTGTGCTTCGCAGGCGACATAAAAACTATATGCTCATTGCAGTTAGAATGGCGTGTCTGCATTTGAGACACCAAGTCCTATAGGCCCCATATCCTAATAGAACGCTATCGTTTTACGAGGAATGACGATGTTTTTATACTCATGACTTCAAGACTCTAGAAAGTCAGTAAAGTTTTATTTCTTTCGAACGAGCAAAATGTTTCATTGTTCATCACGACATGTATGTAAAGTCTCATTGTTTCCTACCTCTTTATCAAAATTTAGTATTGGATGAAACTATATCTGGATTAGCAAAAATAGCTACCAGAGATGCGGGCATTTTCGTGTGAGATAAACGTAACACGACAATCATATTATTGTGAAGGGCGGAATTGGATGAAGATAAAAACAAAATGGATATTAAATCAATTCCATATGATACGCTAGCAATTTAGCTTTCGTCACAAATTTCCTGGAAAAATCCGCCCTGGATGCATTTTCTGTCTCGAAGTGCTTAAACACATTGATAAGGTCAACAGAATCAAATTTCCAATGCGGGGAATGCAAGATAAGACGAAATTCGGACATAATCGGTGAATAAATTCAGCCATTTTTCCATATGTCATAGACTCTGTAATTATATGATGATAAGATAAAATGTATTTATGACCCGAGTGAGCAAATGCCCCGAAAAACATGCAAATGGATGAATTGTAATTATAAAAAATTCAAGAACGTCTTTTAATGTAATTGATCTATCTGATTAGACCGAAACCTGACCAAATGGTTTTTGTGGGGCTTTTTTTAACCTAAGATACGGAACGTTTGTAAAGCTGAAAACATGATTAGTGCTGATCATGTGAAATCATGCAGCATCCTTTTAAATTCATCAACTTTTTTTTTCTTTATCCGTACGTCAGACCAAAAATAGCACATAAAAAGACTTTTTTCTCGTTCTTATATCTGAGATTAATTTAAAGATTCTGTGAAGAAATTATAGATTAAATGATAATTTCGTGCCATGATTATTTTTAGCATCAAATATCATACAAATTTTAAACTTGCCCCGCATAATGACAAAGATCCATTGGATTCTACATCATATTTGAGAGAAGCTCTCTTGCAAACTATGAAGCAGCTAGCTGGCACACCACGAAGGGCACCGTCCAAACATCGTCAAATTTTTTTTTGACCACCTGATGGTTTGTAGCGCTCATCGAATGTTGTCATAAAAGCTCGATCGCTACGGTTATCAGGAACACAAACTGTCAATTGCTACTCCTGCTACTTCTAAAACTTCATCTATAAGAACATTCTGTACATTTCCTTCTTGCAATTGGGAGATGGTTGATCCTGCTTATCGGACAATGGGTTAATATAACCTGCTGTGAAAACAAAGGAAAGACAAGTACAGCAAGAGACACAATTTAAGAGACATACGACATGGAAACATGAAAGACAAAAGACTGCACATAAGCCAACGAGACCATTACGGTAATCTGCCACGCGCGCACATGACTCTCCCAATTTTCCGGTTACCCAAAGATCTCAAAGAATGAATTCACTCCAGCTTGAAGGGAAGGTACTTCTGTTGTACTCCCTTTCTATTCTTTTTTTTTTAAATTTACATGTAAACATTTGTTGTTTAGTTTTCTCTATAATTTTTGTCCCCCGCTTTCGCGAAAGCGCGGGGACATTAAAACCGGTTCGTCCGTCCGTCTGTCCGTCTGTCCGTCAGTCACAAAAACTTTAACCTTGTGCATAACTTTTGAATCGTAAGTGATAGGGCTTTGATATTTCACATGTGTATTCCTTGTGACAAGACCTTTCCATGGATACCAAAATTTTTGACCTTGTGACCTTGACCTTGGACTTTGACCTACTTATTAAAAACTTTAACATTGACCATTACTTTTGAATGGTAAGTGATAGGGCTTTGATATTTCATATGTGTATTCCTTGTGACAAGACCTTTCCATGAAACCAAAATTTTTGACCTTGTGACCTTGACCTTTGAGTTCGACCTACTTATTAAAAACTTTAACCTTGATCATAACTTTTGAATGGAAAGTGATAGGGCTTTGATATTTCACATGTGTATTCCTTGTGACAAGACCTTTGCATGGATACCAAAATGTTTTACCTTGACCTTTGAGTTCGACCTACTTTTCAAAAAACTATAACCTTGTCCATAACTTTTTAATGGAAAATGATAGGGCTTTCACATTTCACATGTGTATTCCTTGATGAGACCTTTCTGTTGGTAATAACATTCTGACCTTGTGACCTTGTCCATGGAGGTTGACCCACATTTAAAAACTTCAACCTCGACCATAAGTTTTTGATGGTAATCTAAATCATAGGTCTTAAATATTTCACATGTGCATACCTTTTCATAAGCCCTGTCCCTTGGAAACAAAACACAAGTTTGGACCTTTTGACCTTTTCTTGGAGTTAATCTTTCATATTTAGAATGTTGATAATATATGAGATATATATGAGATATATTATTAAAACATAAGAATGGGGGGATGTCTGTAAGCATTTCTTTAAAGACAAACACCCAAAAGCGGGGGACCACAATTCCTTGAATTTGATTTTCTTGATTACAATGGACAAACAAACGTCGACAACGAACTCAAAGAACCATCAACTGCACCGATCAGACTCGGTGTTTACTTATGAAAACTATTTACTAAGTAGGATTCCGGATTCGAGCCCATATATATCCCCTAGCCACTTATCAAGTTTTTCAAAGATCTCGGAAACGAAAGATTTACCCTTTCTATGATTGTCCTTTCGTTGCAAGACTAGTACAGAATGTAGGTATTTGTGTGTTTGTGTGGTTTTATGTCGTATATCGTGTGCTGAACATATAACAAACGTAGGAAATCACAATACATGTGCTTGTTACGGAAGCCGATTAGCGCCAACCTAATTGAAAATTAGACTACAATAATTCTCTAGAAATTTGATAAGTTTTTCTGCACTGAATTGAAATATATGCTGGCCTTGTAGCTTAAATCTGGAAATAGTTTATGCAACATTATCTAGGGGCAGATTATATGATTATTAGATTGATTTGCTTACTGTTACAGATAAGTTTTGAAATTGGATATTAGTGATATTTTGGAGTACACTGGGATTTAGATAAGGGAAAAATCAAGATTTATTGGTCGATGAATGCATCATAAAACCTATGATTGTATTAGAAAATGGTTATTTATTAGTTGAGACGTCTAGCAAATTAACGACATTCGCCGAAAGCGTCTATATCCATTTATAAATAAAAACGACAAAAACTACATTAATTTGCGTTGCATGGCACACAAAGAAAGAGAATAAGACAAGATAATGATCAATTAGAACAATTCCTATGTGAAGCCAAAAAGGAAATAAAGACTTAAATGCAACAACAAGCCCCCCCAAACAAACAAACAAAACAAACGACGCTGATCTGGGAAGTTAACACCGACACCTTGAAATGCGAACAACTCACTGTATTACAATATGGACCGGAAATCGAACCCGCAGTACCTTCTGCTATCTTGATAGGTCTATGCTCTTACCGTCTGAGCTCTACTTTCCTCTGCCTGGCATCATTACACGATACTCTTCACGTAATAAAGCGAGTCTGGACCCCATCTCAGCAAAAACGTTGAAAAGATGTGTCCTGACATGAAATCAAACCTGGGAGCTTCCGTCTGAGGTGTCTTTATAAAATCGATATCTTCATCTACCGCAATAGGAAGGACAGTACAAGTTTCGGGATTTTGAAATCATTTTCTTCGCCTTTCTGTACTTTATGTTTGCTGAAAATCTCATTTGCAGCAGAAACAGCAAAACTCATTAATTCATTGCTCATGAGAAGATGTCATCGACGAAAAAATAATTATGAAACAGCTATCAAGAAAATGATTGATAACGACAATGCATTACGTAAGGTATCCTTAAACGATATTCGTGAGCATGCAACCAGAATGTCATCAAAGGAAGTAAACTGTCAGCGCTCGTATCAATTAGAGGACAATTGAGTATCATACATAAATCATTTCAATAATTGACATTGATTACACTATAACGAGATAAAATCGGTTACTGACGAAAGCTTGATAGGGAAGAATCATGAAGTAGATATATATTGTCCTGTTACTACGTAAAATGATCTTTACAGTGTCTTATAATGGATATTTTTTGATCGATCACTTCATGAAAAATATTTCAATTTTCTAATTTATTTGTTGGTTATATGTGATATGGAAACATTTGTCTTGTTTGATCATCTAAATGAAAGAAGGTCTCGGTTGCAGCACCCACAGCAAAACATCGATACACCAAAATGTGAAAACACAGAATGGACCAGCACAACTTAAAAACAGCAATGGGACAAAAGATCAAACAACAAAGACACAAAACACATAAACAAACAAGAGCAATGGGAAGCTGTGATGGCTCAGGGCTCTTTGTCGCATTAGTTAAGAACACTCGGCAATCGAGGGCCTAACATTATTTAAAGAAAGAAAGTTGCAAATAGTGTATATATTGTCCTGTTACTACGTAAAATGATCTTTACAGTGTCTTATAATGGATATTTTTTGATCGATCACTTCATGAAAAATATTTCAATTTTCTAATTTATTTGTTGGTTATATGTGATATGGAAACATTTGTCTTGTTTGATCATCTAAATGAAAGAAGGTCTCGGTTGCAGCACCCACAGCAAAACATCGATACACCAAAATGTGAAAACACAGAATGGACCAGCACAACTTAAAAACAGCAATGGGACAAAAGATCAAACAACAAAGACACAAAACACATAAACAAACAAGAGCAATGGGAAGCTGTGATGGCTCAGGGCTCTTTGTCGCATTAGTTAAGAACACTCGGCAATCGAGGGCCTAACATTATTTAAAGAAAGAAAGTTGCAAATAGTGAGGTTATCCGTTATTAGTGCGCCTAACCCTCCCACTTATCCGCTTACCCAGTAGTCTCAAAGAATGCACATTGGTTGTCTATGATAACCTCAACATTATAATATCAATTACGACACAAACAAGACAGCAGAATGCAAAAGGGTCCAAGTAACAAACAGCAGAATAAGTATTACTAAACGGTTATCAAAATTATATTGACGTACAAAATACAGTCTATGTTCTCCCAGCTGGGGTATTTGATTCTGCACTACAGTCAGTATAGTTGCCCATGTTCAAGAAAATCTTATAATTCTCATTCCCATAATGGGAGTTCGCTTCTTTTCAAATGGTGGAGGTTTTTGCTCGTTTGCTTTGGTTCCTGTTTTATCCTGATTTTGTATGCATTAAGTTTATAATTTTCTGAATTATCGATTTTGTGCTGTATATTGGAATATGCATGGTCATTATCCATATTTGTCATTGTAATGGATAGAAAAATGACATTAATTTTTTGTTCGGAATAAATCTACTTGATACCAGCCGTTTAATCAGTGTTGCATAGAAATTGTACCTGTTGAAACCATGACAAGTTGGGAAATTAATGAAAGGACAATTAAGTCAGAATGACTTCAGTCTCAGTTTTTTTTCCGGTGCGAGTGAAATCAATAATTCGGACAGTGTTCTTACTTGCTGGCAGACTGAATATTACAGCATAATACGTTCAAAATCATTGCATATAACTGCACAT
Organism: Pinctada fucata; assembly: GCA_028142955.1. Classification (NCBI taxonomy): domain Eukaryota; kingdom Metazoa; phylum Mollusca; class Bivalvia; order Pterioida; family Pteriidae; genus Pinctada; species Pinctada fucata. The sequence goes on along the minus strand of AP027114.1, from coordinate 23,002,570 downwards.
GCAACCGTTTATATCCAAAGTTTGTGATGATAAAATCTAGATCAGCAAGACGATTGATATATAGTAACAGTAATGCCGTCATATTGCACATATCAAGATGGCTTCTCTGACGTGCAAAGATCGCACTGACAAATTTGTTCCTTTATCATTTGCCTTCCACTAAGGTAATGGTTTCAGACAGAATATAAGAATGAACGGACAAATTTGGTTAATAAATACTTACTTTATATGTTTATTTATACTAGAATGCAACAAAAAAACAAGTGCAATTTAGCATTACACTATCTAATGCATGTTTCGGATTTTTAAAACAAGAACCCTAAAAATAAGCAAACCATGTTAAAACCCAAAATTTTGCTTTCATTAATTTTTTGAGAAGACTTTCTTTTTTGTATGAAAATTACCCTCGGTGCTTTTTTTATTTTGAAATTTTGATCAATGTTTAACGTCTTCAAATTCATTAGCATAATTCTATAGCAGATTAATTTACAGCATGGATAAGACATGCACGTTTCGGGTACTTAACCCTCGTCAGTGATCCTCAATCTAAACAATGAAATATGGCCAAAATCTGTGAAAATTATGTCCTAAACATACCGAAAAAGATGGCTTGGATATGATGCTACAGGTCCCAGGTTTCAGAAATTTGAAAAAAGTTTGTTAGCAGAAATGTTCAAATGCGTTTGAAGAAACGACCAACCGAAATTGATCGAACTTGACCACATGTGCCCTTGGGGACTCCTGGTCCAGTAGCAGTGACACTCAACAATTTATACAATTGTTTAACGTCTTCAAATTCATTAGCATCATTTTATAGCAGATTAATTTACAGCATGGACTAGACATGAACGTTTCGGGTACTTAACCCTCGTCATTAATCCTCAATCTAAACAATGAAATATGACCAAAATCTGTGTAAATTATGTCATTAATATACCGAAAAATGTAGCAAGAATGCTGAGAAATGATACTACAGGACCAAGGTTTCAGAAATTTTAGAAAACTTTGTTAACAGAAATGTTCAAATGCGTTTGAAGAAACGACCAACCGAAATTGATCGAACTTGGCTACATGTGCCTTAAATTAATGTACTCTGTTCCTACATACATATATAATGTAGCCTGAATTTCATTTGAAAAAGTAAGAGTAAGCAATCATTATTAACCGTGATATGATCTTTGAGTCGAGTCACCAGAAGGACACTCTGCATGGTACTTAACCTGTTTATAGTCGATAATCGGCACAATCTTCGTTTTCTTACTGAGTGTAAAAGCTGGGCTCCATTACAGGCCATGTTCAAAGCTCGATACAAATATCTCTGAACACTTTTCCCATCTAAAAATTGGTCGAACTCCTAGAATAATTAGTATACATACATTAGCTCGCTGAAGCCGGCAGATCATGAACTTGGACGTGTATCTAATGTTTTTGATATCCATTTACATATTCATTTGTTTGTTTTCTGGCTACTGCGGGTTTTTTTTTATAATCTTTAAATTTCCTTTTTTAACAAGTTATGAAATTGACCCTTCAAAGACCATTTTTAAGCGCGCCTCCTTGAGTTTTGACACACTTTAGAAAATTACATGTGTATCGGATCCTGAATTTATTCAATTACTTGTAGACTACAATAATTCTCTTGAAATTGCCTGTTTTATAGATTCTGTACTGAATTGAAATGTATACTTTAATTGTAGCTTAAATCTGGAAATAGTGTATACAACGTTATTTAGGGGCAAATTATATGAATATTAGATTTATTTGCTTACTGTTACAGCTAAGTTTTAAGTTTGATTATAAAAGATATTTTCGGGTGTACTGGGATTTAGATAAGGGAAAATCAAGATTTATTGTCGATGGAAAAAGCTTAATAATGCATAATTAAAAATATGATTTTATCAGAAAATTGTTGATTATTATTTGACACGTCTAGCAAATTAACGGCATTCACCGAAAGCGTCTATCCATTAAATAAAACTGCATTCATTTGCGTTGAATGGCCAACAAAGAAGACAATAAGATGATCGAAGTATTCAGCAATATACTACTTGCCAAAATCCATAATGGCTGACAAAATTACGAAAAATGTCCGAGGCAGGCAACTTTCATGCACTTTTGCATTGTTGCATCTCAACAGAATTGCGTCTTTAACAGTGACGTCATAATGAAAACAACGTCAAAGATGTTGACTCGGACATTTTCAGTTTTTAATCAAGATCGGAAAATGGTCTATTCAAACAACTTCCATGTGCAGCATTCAAGAAAAAACAAAACCAAAATGCAACAACAAACCCTTAAAACAAACAAAACCGAAAACAAAAACAAACGAAGCCGATAATAGGATAAAGAGCGAACGAAGATCGTTAACACCGACACCTCAAAATTTGATCAACTCGCTGCATTATATGAATTAAACTTCCTTAGTGTAACTTGGCAATACAAACAGGACAATCTGGCGTATGATTCAGATTTACAAATATTGAAGTACGCACATGTATGTAAATAAATATCAAAATTGACAAAAGTAAAGTTTAAATACACAAAAGCGTACGTGACCTGCCGGCTGAAGTGATCTTTTGCAAGTAACATCACCCAAATGTCCAACCAAAATTCCGAATTGACCGTCAGTCAGATATTGGAAAGCAGTACTTCTTTATTTCTTATAATTCTGCCGCCTGTTTCACAAAAATTCTTGCGAACAATTTCAGGATATTTCGTACATTTTGAGTGCATGGTTCTACTTTCTAACTAGATTTAGCCATTTTTTTTTTCTTCATTTATGTCTAGTTTGTCGAAATGATATAAAAATATATAATGCAATCTAAATAGAAAAGCCTTGAAATATCTTATTCCATGATGAAATTGACGAAATTCCTGAATATTTTCGTAAGAGCTTTTGTGGAATTGGGCACTGATACGTGTGACAAAGAAAAAGGACTGAAAGAAATCAAGGGCAAATTCAATACAATACAACCTCAGACAGTGCATGTATTATATATATTCTTTCATTTTGAGCCTGAACATCGACGGCAGGTGCGGCTAGCCAACAGGGGATGCTTACTCCTCCCGGGCACCTGATCCCATCTCTAGCTTGCTAGGGGTCCGTCGATGCTCAATTTGGTGCTCAATTGTGAGTGCTGTTGAGATTATCGACAGGATCTTCTTTAACAAAATAGTGTAATGAGAGAAGGAGTGGAACACGTGCACGAACCGGAAATCGAATACGATACTTTCTGCCATCTTGATTGGTCTGTGCTCTCACTGTCTGAGGTCTACTTTGCACTTCCTGGCAACATTACACGATACTCTTCACGTAATAGAGCGAATCTGAGCCCCATCTCAGCAAAAGACATAAAAGGATGTGACCTGACATGGAATCAAACCCGGAAACTACCGTCTGAGGTGTCCGTACATAGTCGATACTGCATCTACCACAATAGAAAGGTCAGTAGGAATGTTGACTTCAGTTTCTTTGCCTTTCTGTACTTTATGTTTGCTGATCGACCTATATAAAAGTCTCATTTGATATATATAGAGACCATCTAAACTCAAAAATTCATTACTCATGAGAAGTTGTCATCGACGAAAAATTTTTTATGAAGCGTCTCTCAAGGAAATGATTGATAATGATGATACATTACGTAACATACCTTTAAATGACATTCGTTAGCATGTAACCAGCAAGTCATCAAAGGAAGTAAACTGTCAGCGCTTGTATCAGTTAGAGAAAAATTTAGTATCATACATAAATCATTTCCATAATTGACATTGATTATACTATAATGAGATAAAATCGGTCCATTGGAGACTGACGAAAGTTTGATAGGAAAGAGTCACGACTTCTATATATCTTATACCTTAACAACAAAAGATGATCTTTGCAGTGTATTATGCTGGCGTCACACTGTCCAGATTTAAGCAGCCGATGGCCACACGATCAAGGATTATTTTCAAATTCGGGTGTGATCGTAATATCATCGGGCTATTCGTAAGGCCATCTCGAACCATCGTATGACCGCCGGCTTAATTTGTCAAACATCGGGAACAACTTTGGGAGTGCTGTCAAAATCTTTGGCGTGCCAAAAAATTCCCTATGGCACTCCCGAAGAACCATCTTCGAAACAGGTTCGTGTAATCATCTTGCCCTTCGTAAGACCATCGAGAAGGCATCTTGCATATTCGTAACATGTTCGTTTCTCCTTCGAATTACCATCGGGACCATCGGGGAAATTTTGCCATACGAAGGCATTACGAACGTGTCAAGAACCTCCCGATGGAGTTAGGAAGGCTATACATGTACGACTTCGTGACAACCTCGTATTTCCATCTAAATGACATCGTCATGTCATCGTACTCTAGTACGATGACGTTAAGATGGGATCCCGATACAAAAGATGACAGACACAAATATTAAACAAAACATTTCAAATACATAATATTCAAAGACATTTTTAAAGTATTTTTCCAAGTTGATCCAAATATATCACAAAAAATCTTTTCTGTCTTCTTCAAATTTGCAAGTTCAATTTGCAAGTTCACAATCAATGCATTATAAAGCAAAATGACGTGCCTTGATAATGCATTGCATCTTTAAATGCATCTAAGAGAGCATGTACAGACTCAGTATTTTTCTATAATTACTGGTAGTACTAGTATCTTGTTGTGGCTTATACCCATTTTTATCTTTCTTACATGGAATCATCACATCTTCCACTTGTTTCCACCTATGATATTTATAAATGAAATTCGTGATATTTTAAGACGATTTTTGGTTGACAATAATACATGTCAACAAAGGTCACTGATAACTGAACCCGTTGTCTATTTGTCCATCTGGTAGTCACACTTTCACAAGAACTGTAATGATGTGCCTTGTAAAATCAAACTTTCAATGATGGTCGAGCATGATAGGAATCAACATTCATATATCTTTGCTAACCATGCTAAATAGACAGTGCAATTCAGACTTACTTTTGGGTATTTTCTGTATTTTTCTGAGACAGAAATAATAAAAGGCGGAGGAGGAAACCATTGATACTGTGCTACTGATTAAACAAGAATTTTTAAACATCCAAAACGTGATGCATTCTTGGTTATAATCCGATGCATCGCATTCTAGATACGACGTCGTGAAGCAATCTAATGGCCTTCGTTGATACATCGTAAGCCTTCGTATGACCTTCGGATATGTTATAAGATAAAATTCGTCCCGTCGTGTTGTCATCGGGAGCGGTTCGGATACGATCGTGTAGTCATCTTTTAGCAACGTGTAATCATCTTTTAGCATCGTAAAACATCGGTTGCTAAGCGGATCTTAACCATATTCGGGAGTAACTTCGAGCGAAATTATGATCAATAGTTTTTGATCAATCACTTTGTGAAAATTGTTTTTCCTAATTTGTTTGTTATTTGTGATATCGAAACATGATATTGACTTATGAAAGGAGGTCTCGGTTGCAGCACCCACAACATTACACCAAAGTCCGAAAACACAGAATGACTTTTAAAACTTTTAAAAGAGACACCAATGGGACAAAAGATCAAACAACAAAGACACAAGACAAAGGTCATCTATCTACCGAGTTAGTAGCAAATTGTGGGGTTATCCGGATTACGTGTTCACAACTCTCCCACTCATCCGCTTACCCAGCGATCTCAAAGAACGCACATTGGTTGTGTATAATAACCTCATCATTATGATATTAATTACGACACAAACAAGGCAGAAGAATGCAAGGGTCCAAGTAGCAAACAGAAGAATCAGTAAATGGATATCAAAATTATAATGACGTACAAAATAACAGTCCGTCCTCTGCCAGCTGGGGTTTTAATTCTGCAGTACAGTCAGTATAGTTCCCCGTGTATCAGGTTTTAAATGATGCTATTGAAAGTGAAGACGTTTAACATTATAACTGGTAATCAATAGAAAAATGACAAGTTCTGTTCGGTATTAATCTACTTCCTACCAGCTGTTTATTCAGGATGGCAAACAATTTGTACCTATTGAAACCATGACAAGTTGGGGAATTAATACAAGGACAATTCGGTCACAACGACTTCAGTCTCAGCTTCATTTTCCTGTGCGAGTGAAATAATTAATTCTTGATTTTTGTTATTTCAATAGAATCGGACTTTTACACACTAAAAAAACACCACACTTTGTCTTACCAAACCTTTAGATAAAACCTTAGCTACTTTTTCTATCTGGGTTGTGCTTATAAATCGTAAAATGCCGTTTTTTTCTACTTAGTTTTTCAGGCGCGTTCGCACCGGAAGTCTACCGGAATTATTATACCATTTACTGAACTATGACAAAACCTACTTTGTAAAAGAAAAGTCCGATTCTGAAAATAAGTACACTGAAACAGACATTATTCAGATGTTAAACTTTCTGATCGACAACATTTTTGTGGTGTTTGGAGGAAAGGTCTTCTAGCAAATTGTCGGAATTCCAATGGGGACCAATTGTGCCCCACTCCTTGCCGACATTTTCCTTTACTCGTACGAAGCTGAATTCATTCAATCTTTGGTCTCTGGAGGGAAAAGATACTTAGCTTCTGACTTCAACTTCACTTACAGATACATAGACGATGTGTTGTCCATCAATAATCCAAAATTCGCGGATTACCTGAGCAGTATCTATCCTTCGGAGCTTGAAGTCAAAGAAACTACAGAGACAAATAATTCAGCATCCTATTTGGACATAATCTTGTCCTACGACACTGATGGTCACATGAACACCTCACTCTATGACAAACGTGACGACTTCAATTTCAGCATTACAAACTTTCCTTTTCTGAGTAGCAACATCCTTTCATCGCCTGCTTATGGCGTGTTCATATCTCAGTTGATACGCTATGACAGAGGAAGTACCAAATATACGGATTTTGTTCTGAGAGCTAGGCGTCTTTCAGATAAGCTTCTCAGTCAGGGATATGTTTGTGACCGACTAACATCGTCACTGAGGAAGTTCTACGGTCGATATGGGGAACTCGTCAAACACTATGATGTCCCACTCTCCAGAATGGTGGATGATATTCTGTCATAGACCATTTGAACCATCCAACCAAAGATTGTACTCTATGTCTTCCAAAATGGAAGTTTACCGGATGTGACAGTTCTACCGAATTGAAGCGGCGGGTGTTGCATGCAAGCAGGAGATGCTTACTCTTCCTTGGCATCTGGTCTCACTCCGATATCGGGAGTTCGCTTCTTTTCATATGGTGGAGGTTTTCGTTTGTTTGCTTTGGTTCCTGTTTTATCCTGATTTTTTTATGCCTTCGATTTCTGATTTTCTAAATTATCGATTTTGTGCTGTAAACAGGGATATGGTCATTATCCATATTTGTCATCATTCTTTAATTAGTCAAATGAAGGTGATTTCAGAGTCAAAATCCATCGATATTCTTAGATCTGTTCAAAATTCACGGATTTTATAGCTCAGCTTTAATGTCCTTGCTGTTTACGTAAAAACGTTAATGACGTCACAGATATAAATATCGCGCGGTTCCGATATTTCTTGGTAAACTGGAAGCAAGAGTTTTCGCGGTAGTGTTACACATGTATATAATGATATCGCTCCTAACAGTTCAATATGATGTGATAGATCTTAAAGCAAGTGACCATATTTCGCTGTATTTTTCGTACAATTCTTTGAAAATCTCATAACTCGGAGGCCATTTAATAATTGCTTTTGCTAGAATTTAATTTATCTCCATTCCCGATTGAAAAACCACAGAAAGAATTTATTTTACGCAGTTCATTGTTTCCTTATAAAACGTCAAAATATTTCGTTTCGGACGTTTTCGGAGGTGACCATATTTCGCCGTTTTTTGTTGATATGTATGCTATTTACACACGAACGGACAAAAATTGTGATTTCATTTCCAGGAAATGTTTCGTCACCTCTACTTCTATGAATTCATGCCAAAAAAATGTTTTCTTTGTTTGGTTTTTGTAAAAAAAATTGTGTTTTCGTTAAATTTTCCCCATTTTGTGGTATTTTTTGTCAAAATTGAATGCAGGATATATCACAATCTATCAAAACATGACTACTACGGTCATAATTGAAATGATTTAGAAAGATAGACTTGACGAATATTTCCGATAACCAGTGAGAAGCAATTAACTATGAAACAGCGAAATGTGGTCACCGGAGAAATATGGTTCCTCGCTATAGCCAGTGAGAGTGGGAATAGAAATAGACAATATGATAATTCAATTTGATATCTTTGTCCATTTCAGGTTCAGGCTTTGATTTAATGTTACGATGTCTGTAGATCGTATAACATATCAATTATAATACAAGAAGATGGAAGAAACGTGTCTGTTTAGCGTTAACTTTGGTCTTTGTCCTTACACAATGTTGATGGATTGTGTCTAGCACTGATAAATATGTCATCATGTTATCAGTCATACGACCGAATTAATTGAATATAGTTTCTGACATTGAACGCTCTTCAATTTTCTTGATGCAATAGTTTGCACTTCACGCAATCTCATTTTCACAAATGGGAAAGACGCCAAACTTTATGAAATTTGACGAAAGTGTATATTTTGTCACATATACAGTGAGATAAAGCGTGTTGATAATAAACGTCCTCAAATTCAATAACATCAAAGTTGCAGCATGGACCAGACATTCATGTTTCGGGTACTCAACTCTCGTCATGGGTGATCCTCAATCTAGACAATGTAACATGGCAAACTATTTCCCGGTATTAAGACCAGTCCTCCGAATAGACCCTCTTCACATTACCATTAGACTTGCATTTTAGACACACCGATACCCAACATCACTACTCTTGATGTTATTTCTAACTGTGATGTCATAAATCTGCTACGACGTCACTGTTAAAAGTTACGACAAATGTTGTGCTATCGGGTCTTAGGATGTGTAAAATGTAAGTCAACTGCGGTAATGTAAAATTGTCTATTAGAATGAAAAGGAAACCGGCAACAAATTGTCTTTTCGTAAGAGTTAACTTTGCCTCTTCTTTTTATCTATTGTTCAATACGTTTTGTATTTGATTGTATATTTTTCAATCTAATTTTACTTGATTCACTTCTACTGCGGCTAATGATCTCAAGGAAATTGAACTGGAAAGAGTACAGCTCCTTCCATGGAAATATATGAGGTTAAGTTAATGCATGACAAATATGGATAATGACCATATCCCTGTATACAGCACAAAATCGATAATTCAGAAAATCAGAAATCGAAGGCATAAAACATCAGGATAAAACAGGAACCAAAGCAAACAAACGAAAACATCCACCATATGAAAAGAAGCGAACTCCCGATATCGGAGTGAGACCAGGGGCCGGTTTCACAAAAGGAACTTACGTCGCATCTATGACGTACGACGTTCGTAAGCGCTACGTAGCAACTCAAAAGCATTTCACAAAAGCGACGTAGTTTTACGTCGGACGTAAATCAGCTGAAAATCTACGACACCGTCAGAGCTGTCGTAAGTCTTACGACATTGGCTGAAAACATGGGTATAATGTGATAAAAACAGAAAATTTCGGGTAGAACAGAAAACATTTCAGAATGAGAGTTAATTTTATTTTAATCTTATTTATGTTTTAAAATTTTTGATGAGATAAAAAAGAAAACAACTCAAATGCCGCTTTCAGAGAGCCAATCGCAACAGTAGTGACCTGTCATACGCAAATTCATTATTACCTTTTCATTTTCGCTCTCGATTCTGAGCTTCTGAATGCATCGAATTACGCGTTCAAAAAGACATCGACCATAGGTGGTTGGTATTTAAAGTACAACCACAACGTTGTTTAAAAAAGTATAATAAAGATGCAAAAAGGATTCCAAGGATTTTAAAATATGATATAAAAATAGGATTTTACAGAATCAGTACATGTACGTAAAATTACGAAATTCGCATTGTTTCCAACAATTTTCGGGTAATTAAAAATTCAAACATTGCAGCGTCAATGATAATATGTAGAAAACAAAAGAAAACTATGGCCAAAATAATACTCTGTGTGTTAAAGCGTACTTTCTAACTTTCGTTTATAAAATGGAAAGTTAGAAAAATACACGTCCTCATCGGAAGGTAAACGATTACAAAAACATATAGGTCAAGTATTTTAAAATGAAACAACCTTGCCCCTCTAAATGAACACGCGACACATTTTCAAGAAACCATACATCAAAAAAGTATTATTGCGTCCAATACATGTGCATTTTCCTTCAAGTCCGTCAAAGCGCAAGATTGCTAGATCAAAGGTCAAGGTAGAGTTCAAGGTCATATGATAAACAAGTGAAATAGCCATATTTAAATGATACTGATACTGATTACGTCAGTTTTCCAGTCGTCTTAGTTGAGCGATGTGGGTCATGGTCGCAAAGTGTGTATGTAAGAATTGAAAATCTAAAAAGTAGTAAAAATGGTTAAAGGTTTTAATTTAAATTATAGTATGGACAGGATGAAAAGCGTCATAGGAAAGCAGTGGCCAATCTAATTAAAATCAGATCTACTTCTCTCTTGGAGAAACTCCAAGAGAGAAGTAGATCTGATTTTAATTAGATTGAGCAGTGGCGGTCTTACATTTATATCAAATATGATATGAAATATTTAAATTAATATAAAATATTTTGTTTTACGTCATGGTTGTACTACATGTAATATTATGAAAGATACCCTCCTTCAACATGTACAGAGTCAGAGATAAATAATCGTTTAAAATTCTCAATTGGGGATTGAATAAGTACATGTATAAAACAGGTGAATAAGTATGAAGAACTTGAAATTCTGATGTCACATATGCCAACATTGTTGAAGTTGCGTTTAAAAGTGCCCCCTCTTACGTGTATAAAAGAATTTGACCTGTAATTTGTGACATCGACTTTTAAATTTAGATATTTAAATCAATGCATTCACAGTGATTTTTTTGGCCCGATTTACCGTCGAATATCGGTGGCTTCCCCTCGTAAAAATAAGCTATATTTTCCCAATACACGGAGATAAAAATTGTTTTCAAGATTGAATTGAATTTGACACGAAACGTGCACAAAAGTAATCGAAATCTCTTAAGCGTACGTTTTACTTGTTGATGGATGCTTCGGGGATGGGATGTCTTATAACTCTACGTACTATGTCAAAAAATTAATAATAAAAAAGATACAAGAGATCTACCAAAAGTCAATTCATTTTCTAACAGGGATTGCGATAATAAAGGTACTGATAACACTCCCATAATATCCGATGAAAATGAAGTCACCGACAGCGTCAGTTCTCAACCCGAACAGGCCTCAGTGTTTCCGATAAAGAAGTCAAGGACATCTCAAGTGAGGACAACAGTTACATGTTGGAGTCGGATTCTGATGGCAGTCTTGTCCCAGTTCCTGACAATCGTAAATTCGTACCCCAAAAGTATGAAGCATCGTACAAATGGCTTTACTTCTCGACAGTTAAAGAAGGTGTACCTTTGTACATTTTTGATCTGTAACATGGTTATTAAATGAAAATTACTGCAATGATTTGAGCGCTTCTTTAAAGAAATTTTGTTTCTAGATTTTCCCAATTTTTTCCAAAATGTCGCATATTTTCCCAAATGAAAAGGTACAGGTGGCTTTTAAAAAAAGGTAAAAAAAAATCACTGATTCATTCCTTACAGCATGAACAATCGGTTATGTGTCCCCTACACTACAATGTATACAAGGTTTTTTTTAAAATCCGATCTGTGATTTTGACCCTTGACCTATGACATAGAGTTCTTCTTTACACCAAAATCCGATCGGAAAGTTGCATAGAAAGATGCAATGCTAAAGATTTAAACCTGTGACCTGGACCTTTTACCTATGGACTTTCTTACATTTCGACCAATAATTAAGTTCAGTTTGATAAAATCAATCGAAATATGCGCTCTCTAGATCTGCTATAATTTTATTTTTTGCCAAGTCTAACCTGTGGCCTTGAACCTAGATATATGACTTAAAAACCTTCAGAGTTCATTAGGGCTGTCACGATTCAGCCTTTAGTCGGTTCGGTTCAGGAAAATGAAACGTGGTTCTCGTTTTTTTCGGTTCGGTTTTAGTTTGTGTTGTTTAATTCCATAAAAGAGTGAAATAATGGTAAGAAAAAAAAAATCAACAAATAATTCTTTTTACATTTTTCTGCTATTGAAGCATTTTCATCGAGATTTTATCAACATTCAACAAAATAACCAAGCTAGAAAACTAAGAAGACTTCTTAGACTCCATCTATCAAACAAACAGGTGCACGTTTGCAATCAAGAAGTGAAACAACCCATTTCATTGGGTGAATACGACGAAGTACCCAATCACAGTCTGTGTATCTTACAAAATTGATAAACTACTGATTACCAGATATAGCAAAACAAAAACCAAACAAACAAACAAAAACCTAACCGAAATCCGTAAAGTACGAACCAAAACGAACCGACCAAGCTTGAACCGCGGTTGACCGAATTTGGTTAACCATGGCAGCCCTAGAGTTCATCAGTACTAAGTCCGATGAAATACTGTTAAAAGCAGACCTTCCTGGATGCATTCAAGGTTATTGACAATTTATAGTTTTTAAACTTGAACTTTTGACTAAGACCTTGAAGTTTTTCCATGGAGCAATGTATCATGAGAAATAATGAAGCTTAATGAAGATGGAATAAAAAGGTGCCCTATGGTCACATACAAAAGACTCATCCGTTACTTTATCCCTTTACAATTTTGTTTCGAGGGAATAAACATTTCCCAGTGAAATGTATGATGCAAAAGAAAAAAAAAATCTCACAAGTACTGTTTTTAGAAATATTAAAGTTATGAATTTGGCCAATTTTGTCTTAAAGATAATCGAATGGGATTTTAATGAATTTTTGAGATGTTCTCTAGGTGACAAATTACGGTGTTCCGTTGGGGACATACCTTCTTCGCGTAAACAATTTGTGATGCGAAGAAGCTAAGTTACGTTGCGAAGAAGCGAAATTGCGAAGACGCGAAGTAACGATGCGAAGAAGCGAAGTTACGAAGAAGCGAAGGAGAAATGGAGCGAAGGTACTATGAGAAACTGCTTCTTCGCAATGTAACTTCGCTTCTTTGTATCGTAACTTCGCTTCTTTGCATCTTAACTTCGATTCTTTGCATCGTATCTTCGCTTCTTCGTAACTTCGCTTCTTCACAACCTCGCTTCTTCAAAACTTCACTTCTTCGCCTTCCTGTTTTACAGTGGCAAATGCCGAGTGAAATGAAACATGGCGGATGAAATAGACAATTTTCTTCTGAGAAAGTTTTACGAGGGATATTCCCTAAAGGGGATATAGACTTCTTTTACTTCGAATTGAATTTGATATTGAGCTTATTTTGCAAGCTAAATAAAAAGTGGACGAACAGGGTAACGGGAGGGGTGGGGTGGGAGGAAGGAGGAAAGGAGCGGAGGGGGATCTAGGGAGTAAAAGGGGAAAAAGATTTGATGGGGAGACTCATCTACATAGAGAGAGAGAGAGCGCATATCCGAAAATCAAAATGAAAAATGAACTGATTGAATATAAGTAATACGAAAACAAGTGACACAATATATGTGAACGTTAAATGACCGTGTAACCACGCATTACCTAAACATTAGATACTTCTGTGAATATTGCTCATTTTGTTCATTTCTTGAATTTACTTATGAAATCGATGGTTTTATGGCCTTATTTGCTGCATATTTGTCTCATTTGCTTATGTGATGTTTTTGTTTGGAATTGCGTTTAAATTCTTTTCTTCTGTTATTTTTCATGGGGGGGGGGGGGGGGGGGGGGGGGGTTAGGGGATTAAATTTTTATCTCTTTTAAAAAAGAGAGGTATCTTTAATAATTTCAAGATTTCGTAGTAAATACAGATAAAGGCACTTTACGGACTACCCATCGTGTTCATCAATATTAAAAGTGCGCATGCCAAAACGGAACGCGAAGAAGCGAAGTTGAAAAGAATCGAAGTTACTATGTGTTTTGAGCTGCAGATCCTACTTTTTTCAAAGTTTATTTTATTCTTTTTATTTATTTATTCATTATCATTTTTGGCAGTTTCTTCGCATTTTACAATGAATTTATTTTGCGCATTACAGGAAGGAGGCAGAAATAATATCAATTTCTATGTATACAGTCTCGTCTAAAGAGAAAAAATGTATGAAAAAAGCGCTAATTTTAAAACGCACCGGTTTAGATTAGCCCTGACAAATCAATCTAAAAAAAGATTCGCTCGTATTTTTTTCTTCATATTAATTTTGATTGGTAATTGATAAAGTTTTTCTATGTTACAGGACAAAAATGTGTTCATCATAACAGTACTTGATTTTTGAACCGATGTATGACCTTCGATAGGTAAATTTAGATGTCTTATAAGTTATAACGGGGAATTTGTGTTTCACAAACACGTCTTGTTACATCTAGCACTCCTTCGTTATTTTTTTCCTTTCTAATAAAATGATTACTTTCTAACAAGCCATTGTATTGTGTACATTACTGTAGATTATCAGTGAGATTGCATCCTGTTTCTCTAAATATCTATCACTCGCATCGTATTACATTTCTGTTAGTCCGTACTGATGTTCTAATTCGTTCTACTCAAACGAACATAAATCATTTAAAAGATAAATAACGCATGTATTGGAGTAGGAGGCGAAGCGCTCAGATTTATTTACATTAATTACAGAGACAATTATCGCGAATCATCGTCATCATCATCATCATCATCATCATCATCGTCATCATCAAAGTCCATCAAAAACGTCTATGAAAAACATCATGGTCATTTCATAACTATAATAGAAAAATACGTGAGTTAGCGATATATCAAAAATCAGAGATAATACAATATATAACTATGACAAATATTTGTACTATAGGGGGAGGGTGGGAGGGGTTCGAGGAAAAGCGTGTTAGTGCTTCAAATCTGAGCCTTCGAATGACCTTATAAATTCCTTACTCACTAAACTGACCACTGACCAGTAAATATCCAATCAGAATATCCGTAACAAACCCCCGTTTACTCTACCGTAACATCACATGTTCAATAACTCTGTTAAATACATTAAGTCGCATCAAAGACTGGGTTTGGTCAAGGGACTATTTTTTTTGTATGAAAATATACATGTATAAAAGAATTTTGAAAATGTATAAAATTTCGACAGAAAAAGGATGGTGCGTTTTAGATAATCAATGATTCACTAAATCACTGTAAAAAATCAACTTCATTCTGCTATAGCCTTAAACTTTATGTACTATTCAATCATTGGAATCGCCAAAATATTTTAATGAGAATTAAAGGTACCCCAAACAAGTTTTAATTCCATGCATGGCGCGAAATCATCTGAACGTTCACTATAAAGTAACAAAATTGCAAGTTTTACGTAGGTTAACGCTGCTTTTGAAAAGATTACTGACATTTTAAAATGAAATAAGAAAATTTCAAATATAACTGTGATAATTGGTATATAGATCATTCTTTTCCAATTCAATCGATACCAAAATCGTCAACGTGCGTTCGCTAATAAGTGAAATATAAACTGTAGAACACTGAAAACTGGGAGTAAACTTCCTTCGACGACGCCATCTTGGATTTCTCTAGCAACATCGTACGTCATAACTTTACGTCATTGCTTTACGTCATTACTACGTCACCTTTGTGAAACCCGTGCAACTGGAGCGTAAATGCGACGTAAAGACGGGCGTAAGTCCTACGTCGGTCGTAAATCTACGACGCTTTTGAGAAACTGGCTACAGGTGCCCAGGAAGAGTAAGCATCTCCTGCTTGCATGCAGCACCCGCCGCTTCAATTCGGTAGAACTGTCACATCCGGTAACTGCCATTTTGGAAGACATAGAGTACAATCTTTGGTTGGATGGTTCAAATGGTCTGTGACAGAATATCATCCACCATTCTGGACTTATCTATTATTACCCAGGCAGCAGAGTTGTGTCTCTTCTATAATTCATACTTTCTGTCTTTATGTATTTTGGAGCTAGATACACTCACAGGTGCCTGCAGATTTGATCTTTCCCCCTTTCTTTATCAAAATCATGACAAAAATGGCCGTGAAGTAAAGAAAAGGGGAAAAAGTTTCACGGCCATTTTATTCATTATTTTGAGGAAGAAAGGGTTTGGAGCGATCGTATTTGCAGGCACCTGTGGAAAAAACTCTCCTTTTACTATTCACCATTCAACAGATGGAAGACATTTTGATATTTTTTTTTTATTTCCTCCTACAAAGGTCACACTTAGATGGCGTAACCTGACTACAACTAGCTCATTCGTTCATTCTTAAAATTAGGATATAGTTTAATTTCGGGATGTTGCGTCATGACAGACAAATTACGTACTTTTTAAAATAATCACTCATGTAGATGTATGTTTTCCCGCAGTTATCACAAAGTAGTCAGGCAATGAAAAGCCATGCCATTAATGATCTCCTAGTTCGATATATAGCGCGAATTTAGAGGGAGATATGAGTGATGTGGAATCTAATTCCCATGGACTGTCGAAGAATGTTCGATTTCAAAATTTTACGAAACATTTTCCGAAAAAATATTGACTGTCTTAGGGAATCTCTTTCCTAAACATAATCTGGATTCGAGAAAACGCAAGGACCATTTCGGTGTCACTTGACCTTCCCTACATCGGAGCAGCCCTGGAACTTTATATTAAGCTCTTTTTTTTATATGAACTTGTCTTTACTGACTGGTTGTCCATACGGTTGGACGGATATCTGCATCGATGCCTGGAGCTTGTATATATACAAAGTGTTTTTTTTTCACATGCATGTACTAATGCACTGTTTCGTCTTTGAAATCGGAAAGTTTTTTGTCTGCTGTCCAAGCATAAATAAAAACAAAACCAGATGTATATTATACCATTTAGAAAAAAGCGATTCAGAATTGAAAAGATGTCACCTTACCTTTCATCGACGAAAGTATTTCTAGAAGACTTCTGGCTTATTAAAAATGATCAACCCGTCCAATAGTTCTTTTTATTAAAAAGTATATATTGTCATTATAATTCATTTCAGCTCGCGATGATTATCACGTCCAATAGTTTTTATATAAGATATTGTCAGTAATCTCATTTTAGCCAGCAAAGATGAAAAACAATTCATTGTTCTTCTTCAACTAAAATTAAGAGAAAGACTTAAAAGATTACTGATTATTTGCTAAATTTTTAATCTATATTTCGTGATGAAAGTCTGAAAAGTAAAAGGAATTAAAATCTGATGTTTGAAAATGTACATACAGATACTTAATCTGATTTTGCTTTTGCTCTTTTTGTAACATGTTTTAACTGACAAAAGTATATTAATTTTGATAATGCTCTGTTAGGAATAAAGGATACACTCATTGCACGCATTAAAACATTTTGTATTTTTCATCGTTATTATAGATATTTAAATTTATTTTCATAACCCCATCGATGTTATTATGAATTTCAGTACTGAATTCATGGTATTACATATAAAATATACAAAACATATAGACAAGAGGATCAATTTGTTTCATTGCCTATTGAGAAAACATCGCTTTCACGCTTAATAGAAAATAACGATGAATCTTTGAAACACAGCATGCTACGTTGCTATAGTATTGCTGCCTGTTTAATGATACCTGCTGAAACAAGAGCCATCACGCGGTTGGCATGACCCTTCTATTCTTTGAAAAAAAAAAAACAAATGATTGGTTTGGATTACGATACGAAAATACAAAAAACTTCATTACAATTTTAAGCAATGTGAGTTATTTTGTATACAGGCATAAATGCGAATGTAGTCTATGAGATCCAAATTGCGGAATTGTAGGTTTCTTTCCTGACAATAAAATGTTTGACATTGGTTAGATTTTGATTATTTGACACGACGTGATGATTTGACATGCATGGATTTTGAAGTGCTAAATACAAAAGTTTAAAAAGTTAAGCGAAGTAGCTTTGAAATTGCAATGCGTAGCTTCTGGTACTAGAAATACTTTCAACTCGTGTTATCATTCATTATCCATAATCTAACCTTATCAATTTTATAGGAATAAAATTCTTTGAATGGCAGGAGTAGCAAATTGCTTCATCTATGATAAGAGTTCCTTTATAAGATTACGGTCTAGAGGAAAATGAATGACATGCTGCTTAAAGATCAATAATGTAATATTTTTATGTAAATGTTTGTTGAAGAATCTGATTCTCATGCAAAGATCATGTTAGCTGAAATAAAGTGTCAAGGAATTTCTAACGGTTTGCCTTATCATATAGTTACCTTGAAGTTGATTTTTTTTTCGCAATAGGTGTACACAACCTTAATTCTTATCCTACTCTTTGGCCATATTATATTGTTTAAAATGAGGATCACTGACGAGGGTTAAGTACACGAAACGTGCATTTCTGGACCATATTGCAAATTTATCTGTTCTTTAATGATGCTATTGAATTTGAAGACATTTAAAACTCCCACCAAGATACATGTATTTTAAGGTTTGAAGTAGATGTTGATGTAAATCTATCATCAATAGTGAGATGTTTGAATTCTTTTGAAAATCAATTTCGAGTATCCGTTTTCTTTATAAGTTCCATTCAAACTTTTTTATACTGCTTTCAGATATTACGTCAGAAACCGAGGCGCAAAACCGCTTAAAACAGATTTTGATTATTTTCGTATTGATAATAAATAATACACTTAAATGGAAACCCTTTGCAAATAATCTGTAGCAAAACAGACAATCTTGTTTCCATGAGAACGGAGTATGTGTGACGTGAAATAGGCATCAAATTACTAAATCTTTGACATAAGGAAATGATTACACTACACTCACAAAAATTAGTCATGATTTGGCATCATGGCTATTTCTATATAATTACTATACATCTTAGTTAACTTGAACTTGTCCATAGAATGCACATTCAGTCTTGCGTCCGTGTTAACATTAGTTAGGAGGAAACGGCTTAATTAATCAAAAAAAAAGAAGGGAGAAGATCTCCAACAAAACCCCGTTGCAGCATCAATAGTAAAACACCAAAACACCCGATGCAAAAACACAAAAGACGAGTACAGCACGAGACGGAAAAGAGACAAACGACATGTAAACATCAAACACAAAAGACTACACATAAACCGACGAGACCAATGGGTAACCGATGCCGACTTTAGACGGCATAATAAATAAGATTTGAATTAGTGCATCAACACTATATTACTTGATAACATACTCAGCACAAAGAAAGAGGATGTCAGACAAAACCCCTTTGAATAAAGAAATTTTATTTTCAAGCCATGTCCCCGCGGTTTCGCAAAAGCCAAAGATGTAGCAGGATGGTGGGATATGGTGCTACAGGACCCTAGTTTTAGAAATTTCAAGACAATTTGATAATAGACATTTTCGAATGCGTTGAAGAAATTATCACCCGAAGTTGACCGGACTTGGTTACATCTTTCCTCGGGATATCTTGGTCCACCAGCAGTGACACTCACCAAGAGGTACAAATATTAAACGTCTTCAAATCCATTGGCATCATGTAAGACAGTGATACTAAATCTAAAGCCATGTTAGTAATGTTCTCCTAGTGCAATAGAAGCAGAATTTCACGAAACCTTACAGGAAGCAAGTCGGGAATTAAGGCATTTGAGAGGGAGATAGGAGTGTTGTGGAACCAAGTTCCCTTGACCTGTTGGAAAATGATCGATTTCGCGAATTTTCGAGACATTTTTCGTAAAAATATTGACTATCTTAGTGGAATATCTTTCCTAAAAATAATATAGATTCGAGAAAACGCGACCATTTCGGTGTCACTTGACTTTCCCTACATCGGTTTATAAGCTTTTTTTTTTAGCTAACCTGACCGAAGCTCAAGTAAGCTATTATCATAGCGCGCCGTCCGTCGTTCGTCATTCATCCGTCCGTCGTCCGTCCGTCCGGCGTAAACGTTTTACATTTTCGACATCTCCTCTGCAACCGCTGCACAGAATTCACGAAAACCTACAAAAACCAGGTACTCAAGGTCCTTTACCATGCTTGTGTTTTTTGTGCCGATCGGTCAACAAATGTGGCCGCCAAAGGCTATGATTGGCTGATGCATTTTCGACTTCTCCTCTGCAACCGCTGCACAGAATTTCACGAAACCTTACAGGAAGCAAGTCCTCGAGGTCCTCTTCGAAGTTTATGTTCTTCAGGCCGATCGTTCAATAAATATGGCCGCTCAGGGCTCTGATTGGCTGACACATTTTGAACTTCTCTTTAACCTCTGCATAGAATGACAAATATGGATAATGACCATATCCCTGTATACAGCACAAAATCGATAATTCAGAAAATCAGAAACCGAAGGCATACAAAATCGGGACAAAACAGGAACCAAAGCAAACAAACAAAAACTTCCACCACATGAAAAGAAGCGAACTCCCGATATGGGAGTGAGACCTTTCATGAAACCTTACAGGAAGCAAGCACTCAAGGTCTTCTACCAAGTTTGTGTTTTTCGAGCCGATCGGTCAATAAATATGTCCACCGAGGGCTCTGAATAGCTCATACACTTCTCCTCTCGAACCGCCGAGAGAGCATAGAATTTCACGAAACCTGACATGAAACAAGTACTCAAGATCCTCCACCAAGTTGGTTTTTTTGTGCGAATCGGTCAACAAATATGGCCGCCGAGGGCTCAGATTGGCTTACGCATTGTCGCCTTTTCCTATAAATCCGCTGCACAGAATTTCACAAAATCTTACAGGAAGCAAGTACTCAATGTCCTCTACCTAGTTTGTGTTTTTCGTGCCAATGTACTTACAGATTTGGCCACAGACGGCTCTGATTGGCCTATACATTTCCGACATATTCAAAAGCTAATGCTAATAATTTCATGAAGCCTTATAGGAATGAAGTACTCAACATGCTCAATGGTCTCCACCATATTGTCTACTACCATTCTTTTCTGTGCAACTCAGGTGAGCGATGTGGTCCCCTTGGACCTCTTGTTTGTGATGTAAACGTGTCTGTACTGACTGCTTGTATTTAAAATACGACTCAGACGATTGGACGAATATCTGCATCGATGGGCGATGCTTCTACATGTGCAAATTGTAGTCTGTTTTCAAATAATGTACAAATAAACTGTTTCGAACTTGAAATCGGACAGTATTTTGTCTGCTGTGAGGTACGTTCAGTCCGAGCATTTAAGAAAACTAGATATACATATACATGCATATTAGTTAAAGATATTAATCCTACTTAGGAAAAAGCGATTCAGAAATGAACAGATATCATTTTATTTTTCAACTACGAAAGTATTTTAGAAGACTTATGGTTTATTAAAAAAAGATCAACCCGTCCAACAGTTTTTTCATTGAAAGTTATTGTCATTACAATTCATTTTCGCTCGAGGCGATTATCACGTTGAATAGTTTTTATGAAAAAAAAACCCCTGTCATTGACCTTATTTTAGCCAGCAAAGATAAAGCAGATGGAAGTAAAAGCAATTTATTGTTTTTCTGCAGCTAGAATTAAGCGAAAGACCTTTAAAAGATTCTGGTTAACTGCTCATTTCTATTATTTTCATTTTGTGATGAACGTCTAAAAAGTAAAAGCAAAATTTAATTCTACAGTAAACTATATATATCTAATGCTTGAAAAAATAAATACAATATGATGACAGTTAGGGAGACAATGATACTTAATTTGATAATGCTTTTGCACTTTTTTCTTACATCTTTAAACTGGTTAAAATCTTTTTTTTATTGAAACTTTATTCTTTTATACAACGTTTCACAAACAAGTTACACAAACTTATATTAAAGTCTCACGTTGGCTGTAATGTTGGCGTGAGGTGGTCTTGACAAAGAGGAAACCGGAATACCTGGGGAAAACCTTCTAGGACTGGATGGGCGACCACCATACTCTCCCACATAAGACCCCTTTGTCGAACCAAGATTCGATCCCAGGACCTTAAAGGTGAGAAGAGATTACGCTACCACTGCGCTAACCCGCTCTGTTCGGAATAAAGCACACTCTCTTTGCATGCATTTGAATATGTTGTATTTTTCATCAACCCACGAGGGTTAAGTACCCAAAACGCAGATTTATCTGTTCTTAAATGATGCTATGAATTTTAATACGTGTAAAATCACAGATATTCATAATCATAAGTTTATCGCCGTGATTATCATTTTCAGTACTGAATTCATAGTATAGCATACAAAACATATGGACAAGAGGATCAATTTGTTTCGTTGCTTATTGAGAAAACATCGCTCTAATGCTTGATTGAAAACAATGATGTATCTTGGACACACAACCTGCTACGTTGCCATAGTAGAAATCATGAATTCTGTATCTGCTGAAACAAGAGCCATCAAGTCGTTGACATGACCCTTATTCTTTGAAAAAGCAAATAATCGGTTGGGATAACGATATAAAAAAAACCCCCAAAAAATCTTTGTTGCAATTCTAAGCAATGTGGGTTATTATGCATACAGGCCTATATGCGAAAGAAGAAATATAGTCAATGGGATCGAAATTGATGAATTTTAGATTTCTTTCCAGACAATAAAAATTGTTGCATTGGGTAGAATTTGATTATTTTGCACATTATGTTATGACATGCTGGAATTTGAAAATATTAGATTTATTTAAAAAGAGGTTGAGTGAAGCAGTTGTTATAATGAAAAGGTGGCATATGAAAAAAGGAAGAAAAGTGAATTCTATGATTTGAAGCCATGGAGGATGATACAAAGGAATTCTATATTTCCGAGGTAAGTTTGATATGGGCAATAATTCAAAGGATTGGAATTGATATAATTATAGTCTTTTGGAGTGAATTTGTGGAATGGTAATTTTGCATATGGACATACTTTAAATCGGTATATTGAGTATGTGCGGAATACAGAGTTATTTCCCGTTTGACATCTGATGTAAAACCATTACGACGTCATGAAAATGAAAGGGAAATTTCAACGTCATTTCCCAGAGTTAAAGGACCGTTTCCATATTTTGAGGAGGTCATAATTTCTGTACGTCAGATACCGTCCCTAATGGGAAGTAACTCTGGTTTTCTACAATAGGCAATATCTATAGACAACAAATATACTATATAGAAACTTATCTTATATGACATCAAAACTCGCAATGAAGTCAAATCCTGAACAATAGTGAACGTTTTGTTTTGAAGTATATAATTAATCGATTTCTATATACATGTACATGAAAACATGAAACTACCATACATCTTTAACTTTGAAAAAATAGCTATTACAGTGTTTGCGGGTGATGCGAGAAGGGGAAGGGGTGTTCATATCCCCAGTGTACCCATGTCTTTATATGGTAAAAGCTCGATAAAGCCAATATCAAGACGAATTCAATGCAATATCATATAAAGTACAAGCCGAAGCACATTCAACTGTGTCAAGTGAACGTATCTGTTATGTTAGATCTAATTTATTTTGCACCATCTTCTTTCTTTTGATGGTTATATGTGTATTGTTTATATCATTTGATAATTAATTAATAACATTTTGCCTCATTTATAGTTATGATTTCTATGTAATTTATTTCACTAGATCATAATGATTAAAGCATTCTTTGTAAATAAATTTGTAAAGCTTTCCTTTATTTGTATTATTATGCTACTGATTTCGATATATAATCAAAGACATTGAAAAGATTTGAAGAAGGAAAACTTAGGCCAAGGTCATAAAGGAGAACGGAGTGGCTAGAAACCGTATTAGCTTATCCTGAGGTTGGGAAACCTATCTACTTTTATAAGAAGTTTTTGTTTTTGTATGTGCCAATTTCTTTAAAATTGCGATGCGTAGCTTCTGGTAATAGAAATACTTTCAACTCTTGTATCATTCATTATCCATAATCTAACCTTATCAATTTTATATGAATAAAATTCTTTGAATGGCAGAAGTAGCAAATTGCTTCGTCTATGATAAGAGTTCGTTTATAAGATTATGGTCTAGGTCTAGAGGAAAATGAATGACATGCTGTTTAAAGATCAATAATGTTATCTTTTTATGTGAATGTTTTATTGAAGAATCTGATTCTCATGCAAAGATCATGTTAGCTGAAATAAAGTGTCAAGGACTTTCTAAAGGTTTGCCTTATCATATAGTTACCTTGAAGTTGATTTTTTTTTCGCAATAGGTGTACACAACCTTAATTCTTATCCTACTCTTTGGCCATATTATATTGTTTAAAATGAGGATCACTGCCGAGGGTTAAGTACACGAAACGTGCATGTCTGGACCATATTGCAAATTTATCTGTTCTTTAATGATGCTATTGAATTTGAAGACATTTAAAACTCCCACCAAGATACATGAATTTTAAGGTTTGAAGTAGATGTTGATGTAAATATGTCATCGATAGTGAGATGTTTGAATTCTCTTGTAAAATCAATTTCTAGTATCCGTTTTCTTTATCATTTTCCTTCCGACTTTTGTATAATGCTTTCAAGTATTACGTCAGAAATCGAGGCGCATAACCGTTTAAAATAGATTTTGATTCTTTTCTTATTGATAATAAATAATACACTTAAATGGAAACCCTTTGTAAATAATCTGTAGCTAATTTGACAATCTCGTTACTATGATAACGGAGTATGTGTGACGTGAAATAGGCATCAAATTACTTAATCTTTGACATAAGGAAATTATTACACTACACTCACCAGGATTTGTCATGATTTGGCATCATGTTTATTTCTAAATAGTAACTATACATCTCACATTATTTGATTTTGTCCATAAAATACACCTACAATCTTGCGTCCGTGTTAACATTATTAGGGGAAAAAGGCTTAATCAATCAAAGTTTAACAAATAATTTGAATTGGTACATCAACACTATGTATCTGGATAACATTATAACTCAGGGCTTAGTGTAAAATGTGGATTGGATTGGATTGGACAATTGGACTGAACGATTGGATTGGACTGACAAATTGGTCTGGATTATTGGATTGGACGAACCTTTCAAAAACTGTTCTAGTTCAATTATCTTGCTTTTGAATGTTTTTAAAAAAGAACAAATGATTTTTCTTTCTAAGCTGATTCAGCTTATGCTATACCCCGACATCTGAGTCTGATGAAGAAGCTGATTCAGCTTATGCTATACCCCGACGTCTTAGTCTGATGAAGAAGTTTTGTAGATCAGTATAGGGCAATGTACTGATGTAATAGTGACCAAACTTGCACAAGTGATCCATTATGGGATTTTGAGTTGAACACAATGCTTGGCATACTGCATCTGACTTACATTTTCTACTGAAATGACTCGATTAGGAAGTTTGGGGTAGCTCAGTATAAGAAAAGTGAAAAGTAACCAAACTTTCACAAAGTGGATAATCTGAATAATCCAAGGTTGCGTAGTTGAATCTATTTATCAGATGCTGCATCTCACCTTCTTTTTCCTCTTGAATGATTTTGTTTATAATAGCCAACATAAGCGATTGCTATATTCACCAAACGTGCACTCTGGAGGGATCTTTGGTCAATTTTTTATGTTTTGACCTTAACCTTCATTTTTCATTCTGATTCTGCATTAAATGGCCATTCAGCATTACTGCGCACTACACTTGCATGTTAGATGCATCTCTGTCATACTTTTTTTTCATATATTCATTATTTTATCTAGACCCACATTTTCTGTTTCAGGGATCTGTACAAATGGTATATGTACCAAACTTGCATTTTTGATGAACGTTTTGAGTTATGACCTTGACCTACTACCTCTGCTTCAAATATTTCTTTTCTTATCGCCATTATTGGGCACATTACACATGGTACATGTAGCGAAATCTCACGATACTATACATGGTATACCGTCATTAATTATTTTTGATCTGTAGGTTGTTTACAACAAGCCTGTTTTCATATTCTATATTTTAGAGAAGTGTTAGGTCCTCTTCTCAATTACTTTAATGCTTGCACAGGAAAGTAATTAATGTAATTGTGCTGCCATTAGGTGAACTCATAACTTTTAATTACCCCGTATGTTACTGTATTTTTAATTTGTATCAGGTAAGAAGTCGATGGACAAAAGAAAAGAAATTTAACTTTTTATGACACTCCATCTTACTATTATTTGTTCTTAGTTAGATAACACTTGTTCTTAGTTAGATAACATTTGTTCTTAGTTTGTTTAATATTTGTTCTTAGTTAGATAACATTCAAAAGCAAAAGAATTGAATGAGCAAAGTTTTTGAAATGTTCGTCCAATCCAATTATCCAATTCAATTTGTCAGTCCAATCCAATCGTCCAGTCCAATCGTCCAATCCAATCCAAGCCAGATTTTACACTATGCCATCATTCAGCACAAAGAAAAACAAAGTCAGTCGAAATCCCTTTGAATAAAGAGTTTTATTTTCAAGTCGTGTCCCCGCGGTTTCGCAAAAGACAAAGATGTAGTAGGATGGTGGGATATGAATTTTCGAATGCGTTGAAGAAACGATCAACCGACGTGGACTTGGCTACATGTTTCCTCGGGGACTCCTGGTCCACCAGCAGTGGCAAATTTGCAGCATGGACCAGAAATGTACATTTAGGGTACTTTACCCTCGTTAGTGGAACTCAATCTGAAGCCATGTTAGTAATATTCTCCTAGGGCGATAAAAAGCGGAAATTAAGACATGTGAGAGCGTTGTGGAACCAAGTTCCCTTGACCTGTTTGAGAATTATCTATTTCACGAATGAATCTACGATACATTTTTCGTAAAAATATTGACTATTTTAGTGGAATATCTTTCCTGATACTAGTAAATGATCTAGATTCGGGAAAACGCAACCATTTCGGTGTCACTTGACTTTCCCTACATCGGAGCAGCCCTGGAAGTTTATAAGCTTCTTTGTGATGTGAACGTGTCTGTACTGACTGGTTGTATTTCAAGTACGACTCAAACGATTGGACGAACATATGTATCGGTGCGTGAAGCTTGCGTGAAGCGTGGACAAAGAGTCCCCGAGGGCACATGTAGCCAAGTTCGATCAACTTCGGTTGATCGTCTGTCTCTTCAACGCATTTGAAATTTTCTGTTACAAACTTTCTTGAAATTTCTAAACGTGGGTCCTGTAGCATCATATCCCACTTATTCTGCTACGTCTTTTGGTACATTTTTGGACATAATAATTTTCATACTTTTTGGCCATATTACATTGTTTAGACTGAGGATCACTGACGCGGGTTTAGTATCCGAAACGTGCATGTCTTGTCCATGCTGTAAATTTATCAGGTTTTAAATGATGCGATTGAATTTAAAGACATTTAACATTCTACATGTGCAAAGTTTAAGTCTGTTTTCACATAATGTACAAATATACTGTTTCGTACCTGAAATTGGACAGTATTTTGTCTGCTGTGAAGTACTTTCAGTCCAAGCTTTAAAGAAAACCAGATATTAATATACATTTATATTTAGCTAAAGATATTAATCCCACATAGGAAAAAGCGATTAAGAAATGAACAGATATCATTTTACTTTTCAACTACGACAAAATGTTTAGAAGACTTATGGCTTATTAAAAAGATCAACCCGTCCAGCGGTTTTTTAATCATTGAAAGTTATTGTCATTACAAATCATTTCAGCTCGTGGCGATTATCACGTCCTATAGTTTTTATTAAAACGACCCTGTCATTGACCTCGTTTTAGCCAGCAAATATAATAGTAGAGCAACCAAGTCGCTAAATTTGAAATTTTAATCAACACCCCTAACACAGGGCTAAATTTCATATCAAACGAAAGAATATAACGTGGGTCAAGCGTTTGAGGTGTCGTAAACAAATTCGTATGGTCAGAATTTCTGTAATTTCACAGAAAAGCGGAAAATTAGTAAAATTCAAATTCATAGATTTTTGAACAAAAACTTACTTCATTTTACAAATGGATAATCCATGTGGCCAAAATAAATGTCATTATGCTTATAGAAGTCAAAAGAAACTTTTTGGATTAAATTGATTTTTCTAATTCCAACTTCATGGATGAATGAGCACACATTCTAAGATAAATAGGTAAAATGGAAAAATTCAATTCTTTCAGTTGAATTTTGAGAATGTTGATTCAAAAATAAAAATAACCAAAAAGAAACGATATTTTGATATGTGAATGTGTTTTTTGGAAAAATTGACAGAGATCGATTTACAAACTTAAGACTTACAGGCAATTAAACTGCCCCTCCCCATAACATTGTTAATAACAATCACTACAAAATAAACTATATGTTTCCTCGATACTGTTACGGAGTTAAACACCACATAATTACAGCAAAGTCTAATTTCTATTTGTACTGTAGACAGGGATATGGTCATTATCCATATTTGTCATTCAACATACAAATATGAATAAAAGTATTGTTTTATTTTAAAGTAGACGACAAATTTACATCAATAATTCTGAAAATAAAGCTTTTTGTCTTTCTGCACTATCTTTTCTGATGATTTCAAACATTTAATATGGAAGCCTTTTGTCCGCCCAATTATAGAAATAATTTAGTAAAACAAAGATTTTGCGATCAACAAAACAAGAAAATGCGCATTGTGTTTTACTTCCACAAGCTTCAAGTTAGATAAGCAGCATAGTTGCCTATACGACCCCTTAACATTCAAGGCAATTATTGCATTTTCTTCCTCCGTTTGACGGTGTTAAAACACTTGTCGCTAAAACGTAACTTAAAGGCATTTGTACTACATGTAGATGTGGATGATAATGGAGATAAACTCTGATTTCTAGTTCTGGATCTCTCGTTTCTGATTGGCTGGTCGTTGTTGGACATTATACGACATTGGCCGCGTACGAAAAATTTGACTTTGTATGCATTCTTTAAAAAGAGTTTTGACTGTCTGTTCATCATTTTCCATGCTTCATCGATATTGAAATAGAAATGACCATACATTAAAGGATGATCTATAGTAGGTCATCTACTATGCACATAGTAAATGGTGTTCTTATCCGAAGTACTCCTCTCACATTTTCGTATATAACGCCCGACTATTTTTTTCTGATTTGAAAAATGGAATTGCTCGACGAAAAAAAAAAGAACACTTCAAAATAATAAATGAGTGTAACCAGGTGCAAAATAGCTTTTCTGTCGGTTCCAGTATTACAGTTGGAAATAGGACATTCAAATTACTCAATATTAGGCACCTAAAATTGCGGATATATATTACATTTGTCTCATGATGCAATCGAATTGTTGTAGCTATACATGTAACATAATGAATTTGGACTTCTGATACAATTTTTGTAATCGGCTATTCATTTTATCAATTACATTTAACCGTGTTTATTCACTGAAACTTTCTTGTTGATATTCTTTTTGGTACTAACGCTGAGCTGACAACTCCAGTCTCGTCATTATAAAAGTCTAATATTGTTGTATCGTATCTTGGACTCTTGAATATTCGTAGTTGAAAATCGGAACTTGGATACATTGCACTGACTTCAGCCATACTGTTCATACCTTTTTTCATACTTTTTATCTTATTCGGAGCGCTTCGGGAAAAACGATCAAACTTTCCGTTGTCAACAGACCAGAACACACATTTTTCTGTTTTTCCTCTCCGAAATATATAGCTTTTTATTTGTTTCATTGTAGAAGTATGTATATAGTCATCATTAATGTAGGATTGCACAATTACGTTACCAATATTACGTATGACTATGTGGTGTTTGTGCTATGTACAGCATCACAAAACAAAGCCCCCCCCCCCAATTCTATGACACTTTAGGACTTCCCATGAGATCCCCTGGGCGCCTTAAGGGAGGTTCTCTGACCCAATGCATCATGAAAAGCATCCACTTAATTTATAACAGCTACGAATCTGAATGAGGGTAAGTACGGATGATAAAATTGAAAAATTGCACAACGTTAACGAAAGGCATATTTCAATGTTTAAAACAAAGAAAACGAAGAGTCCAAACTCTGACCAATGTACTTGGCATATATATTTACATTACTGTGGTTCTAAAATGAACGTCGTAAGATACTTTTTATCATTCAATAGAAACTTCATGCGAAGTTTTGAAATTCACGTATTTTCATTACAACTTGTCACAAACGGGTCTCCATACGTGATATTCACTTGGCATATAAAAAATAAGGTATTTTTCACGAATTTGTCAACAGGATGACATAATTCCTCTTTCGGCAGTTACTTTTATCAAACATACGTATATAAACCGACAAAAAAGTACGATTTGATAAAAACTGTAATACGTGGTCAACCGAATCTTAATCTACGGAATCTTCTTTAGGAAATGACGGTTAACTTTAAAGTGTATACGCATTAGTTTTTTATATTCATTTATAAGTCTCTAGAAAAATTAACGATAAAAAGGCCTCAGAAATAATACATATATTTGTCGATATGTTTCGAGACAAAAATTCAGTCTCGGGGCTTTAGATAATATATTAACACGGATTCTTCATATTTCATAGAAATTTGCATAAAACTGCCATGTTTCGAGAGAGGAGAAAATATTCTACCTCCAAAATAACTCTATATCATATTTACATATCTAATGCAAGAATTACAATGACTCTTTGTACAAAATAGAGCCAAATATAGGAATACAGAGGATGTAACCGATAAATATTTCGTTTTTATTTTTAACGGTTTTATCACTTTTTACCCAATTTAAGCAAAATCTGACCATGATGTATTCTTTACGACAGCTGTTCTTGAAAGCAAGGGTATTCAGCTAAAAGTTAAGACCAAATTCAGGCCTGTGTTAGGGGTGTTGATTAAACTCGAAAACTAAGCCCCTTTTTCAATTTGGTCGCTCTACTATAAAGCAGATGAAAGTTAAAGCAATTTATTGTTTTTCTGCAACTAAAATTAAGCGAAAGACCTTTAAAATATTCTGGTTATTTGCTCATTTGTATTATTTTCATTTTGTGATGAACGTCTGAAAAGTAAAAGCAAATTCTACATTAAAGTATTTATATATATATCTAATGCTTGAAATAATAAATACAATATGATGTGATAAGGGAGTCACTGATACTTGATATTGCTTTTGCACTTTTGGTTACATCTTTAAACTGGTTAGGAATCTTTTTTATTGAAACTTTATTTATTTATACAACGTTTCACAAACAATTAAGTGACACATACTTATATTAACGTCTCATGTTGGCTTGAGATGTTGGCATGAGGTGATCCTTAAGCAGGAGACAAACCTTCTAGGACTGGGTGGGCGACAACCATGTCCTCCCACATAAGACCCCTCTGCCGAACCAAAACATTCGATCCCGGGACCTCAGAGGTGAGAAGCTAGTACACTACTACTGCGCTAACCCGTCCTACGAAATCCTTAGACAGCGCTCTGTTAGGAATGAAGGGCACTCTCTTTGTATGCATTAAAACTTTATTTGTATTCTTCATCGTTATTATAGATATTCAAAGGGTCAAGTACCCAAAAGATGCATATCTGGTCCATGCTGCAAAATGATCTGTTCTTATATGATGCTATGAATTTGAAGACGTGTAACATCATAGATATTCATAATCATAAGTCCATCTACGTGATTATCAATTTCAGTACTGAATTCATAGTATTGCATACAAAACATATGGACAAGAGGATCAATTTGTTTCATTGCTTATTGAGAAAACATCACTCTAATGCTTAATTGAAAACAATGATGAATCTTGGAAACACAACCTGCTGCGCTGCCATAGTAGAAATCATGAATTGCTACATGTTTAATGGTGTCTGCTGAAACAAGAGCCATCAAGTGGTTGGCATGACCCTTCTATTCTTTGCAAAACCAAATAATCGGTTGGGATTACGATACAAAAATACAAAAACCTTTATTACAATTCTAGGCAAAGTGTGTTTTACGCATACTGGCCTATATGCGAAAGTAGACATTTAGCCAATGAGATCGAAATTGATGAATTGTAGATTTCTTTCCAGGCAATAAAAATTGTGGCATTGGGTAAAATTGGATAATTCTACACGTGATCATATCCTGGGATTTGAAGTGCTAGATTTATTTTTATATAGTTGAGTGAAGTTTTAATACAGAAGAAGTTGCGTATGAAAAATGAAAGAAAAGTGAATATTGTGACATTCTGAAGCCATGGAAAATATCTCAAAGGAATTCTACATTTCCGAGGTAAGTTGTTTATGGACAATGATATAGGAGAATGGGATAAGTATAATATTATATTTGATTTAATGATAATTTTGTTTATTGGCATATCTTATATAGGTATATCAATTATATATAACACACATATCATATAGAAATAAATCAAACGGGGAAAATGAAAAATTCCTATAAATTCCGAAGAAACTTCCAAGAGTCCAAGTTTTAGCAATGAACTTTTTTCTTCAGATGTACACTTTTGTTTTAACATTATACTACAAAACTGCCATTTACAAATCTGCTGAAGAAACTTTAAAATGTGCTATTGGAACTTTCATTAAACCAACGTACCGTAAACGAGGAAATTTTCGCGTGGGGGTAACTTTCGCGTTTTTGTCGAATCGAGGGAGTTCGCGAAAATTTTCACCACGCGAGCAAATACCCACTACATTCTTACTAAGGGAAAGGCATTTTATCGCGAAAATTTCCCACACGAGAACAAACACTCGCTACATTCTTACTATGGGAAAGGCATTTTTATAGCGAAAATTTCCCACATGCGTAATGTCTTTATGTTATTATCGCGAAATTTTCCCCCAGCGAAAATTACAACGTTTACAGTTTGCGGGTCTAGCGAGAGGAGGCAGGTGTGCAAAACCCTTGCATGCCTTATTATCAGATTGTGTTCTTGATAAGAGAAAACCCAATAGAGCAATTAAGAATTAAGTGTTCCAACCCGTTACCTTATATAATATATATATAAGACAAGTAATGCAGAAGGATTCCAACTCTATTTTTTCTTGAAGCAAGTTTCAAATCAATTTATTATGCAC
Source organism: Pinctada fucata (assembly GCA_028142955.1). Lineage (NCBI taxonomy): Eukaryota > Metazoa > Mollusca > Bivalvia > Pterioida > Pteriidae > Pinctada > Pinctada fucata. The sequence goes on along the minus strand of AP027114.1, from coordinate 22,969,667 downwards.
CAAACATGTGTTTCGGATAATAAATCCTCATTAGTTATGCTTCCAGCCCAAATTGAATTCACTACTATATAAAAGAAAGGAGAATGTATCCAACAAGTGTCGATCGGTTGCAGCACCCACAGTAACCCCAACCCCCCCCCCTTCTCCATCAAAAAGAGACATACACAACGATGAGTTAAAGAAGATCCTGACAACAATCTCAACAGCACTCACAATAGAGCACAAAGTTGACCATCGACGGACCCCTAGCATGCTAGAGGTGGGATAAGGTGCCCGGGAGGAGTAAGTATCTCCTGTTTGGCTAGCCGCATCCGCCGTCGATGTCCTTGCACGAAAATGAAAACAATATCTAAACACATGCACTGTCCAAGACACACAAAGGGACAAGGAACACTACATATGTACTCAAAACACCGAACACAAAAGAGTAAGAACGAATCGGAACAGATTCATCTGTGTTATGTGAATTCGAATGTTTCTGAAGTGTTGGATCTAATTAATCTGAACCATAGGTGTTCTTATTCGGACATTCGTTTGAACTTATGCGTATTTATTTGATAATTGATTTGATTTATTTATTTTATTTTAATTTATGATTAATTTATGATATATGACTTACTGATACCAAGACTTTTAAAAAGATTTTTATTCTTACTTCACTTGATTCACTTTGTGGCAATTATTCTTCTATTATTCTGAAGAAGATTTCAAGAAGAAAATACATGCCAAGGTTTTAAAGGAGATTCGGATTGGCTAGAATCCAATGACTTATTTATAAGAGGTGTTTTTTCTGGTAAACGTCAATCACCTTGAAAATACAGTGGGTGTCTTCTGGCACAAAAATAGTGTACCTTAAACTCTTTACCATTAATTTAACCTTGATCTAACTTTATCAATTTTATAGGAAAAAGAATTTTTGAATTGCAGCGATAGCAAATTGCTTTATCTCTGATAAGAGTTCGTTTATATGTGAAAGATCTAGAAACAAATGAATGACATGCTGTTTAAAGATCAATAATATAATCTTTTTATGTGAATTTTCATTGAAAAATCTCATCTTAATGTACGAATAGTGTGGGTAGAGATAAAAAGTCAAGGATTTTATAGAGAGTTGCTCTTCCATTTAGCTTAAAGTTAAAAATTCTTTCGCCTCATAGGAACGAAAAGCACAAATCCTCCTAGAAAGATATTTTAACGTTTCATTTAGATGTTGATGGGTATCTATCAACGATGGTGAGATGTTTGAATTTTCTGAAAAATCAATTTCGAGTATCCGTTTGCTTTATCATTTTCATTCAAAGTTTTGTATGATGCTTCTAAATATGACGTAAGAAAACGAAGCGCATAACAGTTTAAAATAGATTTTGATTCTTTTCTAATTGATAATAAATAATACACTTAAGTGGGAACCTTTTGCAAATAAACTGTAGCAAAAATAGAGGTCTTGAAGTCAATAAACAATCTTGTAACTATGAGAACGGAGTATGTATGACGTGAAATAGGCATCAAATTAGTAAAACTTTAACATGAGGAAATAATTACACTACACTTATCAGAAATGGTCATTATTCTATACATCTTAAATACTTTGAACTGTCGATAAAAAAGAACCTACAATCTTGGGTCCCTTTAACCACAGTCAGCGGGATATAAAAGTATAGAAATGAGATTTAAACAATTACATCAACACTATGCTACTGGATAACATAATTAGCACAAAGAAAAGCAAAGCTTGACAAAACCCCTTTAGATATCATATTTATTTTCAAAGTATCTAAACCTTCTTGTTACATGCTATTCTGATTTAACGTCCCCGTGATTTCGCGAAAACCGAGGACCAAAACAAAACAAAAACATTTGACAGTATAATATTCCATAATGCCTAAGCTAATGAGCAGACTTCCAGCATGTTTATGACTTTCAGACGACGTAAAAAGTAAAGTCTGAAAAAAACAATTGAATATCTCCTCTCCTTCATATTAACTATCTGAATTATTTTTGTGATTGAGTTTTGAGGGGCTGCTTTTCGTAAAAACGTACAAATAAATGGGATATCTTATGCATATTTAACAATTATGAATAATAAATGAAAAATTAAATTTTGCGACGGACAGACTAATACACCGACTGACAGACATAAGAAACAATGAAAAGGAAACAAAATGAAATTGTGAAATCAGGATTAGGGAAAATAGTTCCAATAGAACAACGATTTAAGCAATTCAGAAACATTACTTCAGTTAATTGTACACACAATTATGGAATCGACTACCCGTAATGTTTTCCAATCTGTCTTAAGATAAGAAAGATTTCTTGCAAAATTAATAATATCAGGAAGCAAATAAATTGATCTTTATACCAGAGAAGAGTGTCGACACAATACATTTTGCATTATTGACATGTGCAGGTTTAGCTGCGAAATTCGAAGTATCTTTAGCCGATGCAGATCGGAAAGCAATTTTTCACTCCTGCATGACTCTGCATAATAGAACTATCGAAACTTTTATACAGTTGTGGAAACATGGTAAAATGTTATGATACTCTATGTTCTCCCGATGGATGATTCCTTAGAACATAAAGAATCAAGGAAAACAAAATTCATGTAAATCATAGGAAGGCAATACGAAATAGGGTGGAATAAAACATGCAGGAACTGTTGAAATTGGATTTTATTTTCATATTGTGTATAACTGATAACCCGATGTAACGTAGACGCCGATTTTAATTGCTATCTGCAGTAATGACAGACATATACGTTTCGGAGGTAAGACAACTTTGATTGAAAAAAAAAAGAAAGAAAGAAAGAAAGAAAAAAGAAATAAAAATCTCTTGTAACAAGCATGTTTAACATGTTCAATATAATGCTATATTTTGTTGCTTTTGGTTTTTTATTATTATTGCTCTCATGCATATTCAATATAATACCATATTTTGTTAATTTGCGGTTATTTTTATGATTAATGCACTTTTCTGATATTAATAACTTATCATGGAAATGGCAAAGAACAACATCACTTTGATGTTTAGGGAAAGAATTAACTTCATGGATGTTTAGCTTAGATTGTTCGGTGCAATATATCATTTCATGATGCAGGAATAATCATTTGCTTATCATAGTCACATATACATTTTATATATTACCACAATTCATATTACCATAAATGTCATGGATTGGTTCATGTTTAAAGGGTTTTCAATTTTTTAGATTTATTATTTAATATCAGGACATTGTTCGTACCTCGTATGATTGTATTCTTGAGTGGTGCTGCGTTTAATGAAATAAATGAATTTAAAAGAAAAAGTATTGGAAGCTGGGACAGATAAATTTCACCTATCTGCTGAAAGCGATAGAGAAAAGAAGAAAAGAAAAGAATGTGTAATTTCCTTTTTAAGGGCATTCGAAAATCTTTTTCGATTACGGGACAAATTCGAATCATAATTGGTAAAAGAAAGCTTTTTATTTTTTCACATTCCTTTTCAGTATATTTTTGCTAAAATCATGAAGAAGGGAAATTCAAGATGTGATAGCTTCGCATTGCTTAAAGATTGTTTATTACTCTTGTCAATTTGGCTTATTTGTTCGTTTCGTGAACTTTGAACATAAGTAGGATTCACATTCACTTGCATTTGATTACTTTCATTCTGAATCTAACCGGAGGTATTAACATTATATTTATATCTTCATGTAGATAAAAAGTCCTTGGTTTCACCTGTAACGATAAAACCATAATGCAAACCTACGATAGATCATTGTAAGGTGTATGTAATGCGGATGTATTCCTATGAAAAACACATTTGAAAAACGCATTTCTTGCTGTGAATCAAGGTTAAGTTCAGTAACACATTGCTATAACTCTAAATAAAATAGATGCTGTCTCATTTTGTATGAAACGATAAAAGAAAAGGGGGAGATAGAGCACACAAATTTATCGATCCCAAACGCATTGTTTTTATTTGTCCAAGAGAGATGCGTCTTTGATTTGATTGTTAGAATAATATAAAATGAGAGAGAGAGAGAGAGAGAGAGAGAGAGAGAGAGAGAGAGAGAGAGAGAGAGAGAGAGAAGTTCACTGACCCTGAACTCTTTTGTTTTTTCAAGAGAAGTGCGTCTATGACTTGATTGTTAGATTGATATAAAATTTCGGATTGCCAAGAGCAGTTTGATGTCTAAGGCTTTGAAGAATGTTTTTACTTCTGGCCTCAATCACTATAATTTTTCCATTTCATTTGTACCGTTGTTCCCTTGCCAAGACCTCTATTTTCATTCTGCTCTTATTTCTGAGAAAAATTGGAAGGGTATAACGCATATCTGATATTCTATTATTTTCCCCACTTTCACAAAATCTATCTTTGAAACTTAATCTTCTATGATATGAATTGCAAAATGTCATATGATGATGCCTATCAAATTAAGAAAATCAAAAAAAAAAAAAAAAAAAAAAAAAAAATGAAATTAAATAAAAAGTTTGATGAGACGGATGATCAGATATATCACGTATACGAATCTGGCATTAGTGATGAAAAGAAAGTAATTTTGAATTGAATTTGGTGCATGTACCATCTCTAATAGAAATCGTGTGAAACTCTAATCTAAATGTACCAACTCTGCTTATTGTTTTGTGCTATAGTACTAGTATACACTCTTGATACATGTGCAAATAATAATTCAGTTATTTTCCTGTTCTTTTTTAGTATATCGCATCTGAACCTCTTCCATTTCATAACGACCATGGCTATCTTTTGCTTAAAATATATTCATGAACAAACACTTCATATCTTATTACCAGGTGTAAGGTATTGGTAACTTGATTGCTTTTTATTGCTCCCAATATTTGCCTTGTCAAAAACATATGATCTTACTTAAAACCCTGGCAGCTGTTGAGCGTATTAAAAAATACCGACTCATCAGCAAAAATACAGGGAAAAGTCGTATAATATTGATAAGAAGAAGCTATGTGTCAATTCAGCAAGCCTTTGTTGTGCATTGTCCAATAAGTTTACCTTAAGGTAGAGCATCCCTCAGACTCAGATGCTCATTTTTCCTAAATAGCAACTTTTACAATATTTCCATTTCCTATATTCAAAGCTTATGTTAAATCTGATCTACCAACAAAATACAATTCGTGGTTCCATGATCATTCCGAGATCTTAAGCCGTTTGAACTTTAACATTGGACCGTATATCGGGAAAAGAAAAAAAATCACTCTTTAGAGGTGATAAAATGTAATTGTAATAGTTTCTTTTCCAAAAGCCATATTTGTTTAATAATCTGAACAATATTCTGAAGAGAAAATATAAGGTTTCCAGGTAAAAAATAATCGAAGGATACTCTACCTTAATAAAGTCTTTATTCTACATGAGAAAAAGACACACAAAGACTTAAGAAGGGAAGCTTAAAGACAGGGTTTGTAAGAATAAGTTAATATAATATCATCTGTTCCTGTTTTACTATGTTTTGTGTTCCTTCGTGTTAATTGGTTGATCATCAACGATTGAGCTTCAGACACAAAGACAAAATTAGAATAAATTCCATAATAAATGATTATACAAAACCGAACAAAATTACTTAACATGAAGCAACGAAGCAAAAGTAATTTCTTAACTTAGATCAGATCCCCGGGAAGAGTAAGTATCTCTTGCTTGCTAAGAACACCCGTTATTTCAGCTCGGAATAAGGTTCCCCGCGAGGGGTTTGACAGTAGTGTTTAAACACATTTTCCCAGACAAAGTCGCCATAGCACTCTCTATATAGACTTAACCTCAGACAGTGCATCTTTTGTAGATATTGTATTTATTTTCGTGCGTGAACATCGACGGTTGGTACGGCTAGCCAAACGGGGATGCTTACTCCTCCCGGGCACCTGGTCCCACCTCTAGGTAACTAGGGGTCCATCGATGATCAATTTTGTGCTCTATTTTGAAAGCAGTTGAGATTGTCGACAGGATATTATATCATTTAGCCGTGCAGAAAAAGTAAAAACCATGAATGTTTCAAATTAAGTGGTCTTTTGGGGGTTATTACATTTACAGTGTGTGTGGTTTATTATTTTTTTTTTGGTATGGTTATTATAGTTAGTACCTTTAGAATTACTATCTTCCAACTTTGTGGACAATGACATATTATGAAGTATCATATCATCATTTATTATTGTGTAATCAAAAATATTTTGCAGCGAGAAAGTCAGTTACTCGTGAATATATGGGTAGTGTTTTGGTAAGGCATCTTGCGCTCAGAACGAAGTTTGGTGTTTTGCGGGAAGGAAAAAAAACTAAGAAAATAGCTCTATTATATACATGTATTTTATATATTTCCATGAATTTCGAATATTGCATTATCTTGAAGTATTACGAAATGGTATTACCGCTGGTGTTCACCATTGCTAAGAGAAAATTTATACTTTAATTTTTCCTCTGTAGTATTCTAAAAGCATTTAAGGTAGAGCATCCCTCAGGTCAAAATTCTGGAAATTTTATGCTTCGATACCCTTTTTTTTTCTCTTCAGAATATAGTCAGAAGATTATCAAACTAATATGGTTTTGGAAAAAGAAACTTTTATAGTCACATTTCATCACCCCTTAAAAGGTTTTTCTTACTTTTCCCATAGGGTCCAATGTTAAAGTTCAAACGGCTACACTCCCGGTATAATCATGAAAACAATAGTTATATTTTGTTTGTATATCAGGTTTAATTGAATATATGGAAATGAAAATATTGTAAAAATTGTAATTTAATATGGGAAATATGAGCATCTGAGACCTGAGGAATGCTCTACCTTAATATCTGACTGTTTTAATTTTCCTTTTACTCGAACTGAATATCGATAAAGTAAAAATCTCATATCGTAAGGAATCCTGTTAGTTTTAACAAAACATATTTTGTTCTTTGCTTGATACAATGCTTTCTTTCTTGTTTGCTCAGATACAATCTTGGTAGACTAAGAACGTATTGAATAAAATAAATAGCTACTAGATTTCCCAATGTTTTTAAGATGCATTGTCTCGTATGTTTTATTGGATGATAGACGTCTACTAAAATCTTCAACATATTATCTTTTATCAGAGAAAAAATATTCTTAAAGGGATAAAAAGGATGAGTTAGTCGATGATATCGATAGCATAAAAGCTACATTATCTCATTGTTTGCTCAGCTGATGAATGGAATCTTTTTGTAGATTACCACTTAAAGTAGGCGTGCAGGTTTCAAGAATAATGGAATCAATGAAATCAAATACGTTATATTTTCATATAAGGTTCTAGGGTGCATTTCATGTACACCATGTCCTAAGATGGATGAGTTTCACGTACATACAGACAGACAGAGATTACGAACAAGAGCAATCCATTTAAAGAAATGGTGAATGATATACCTGATAAGAGGGGGGGGGCGTACAGGGGGACCTCCTCCCCCTCCCAACCCCTTAACTCCTCTCCCGCCCCCTCCTCTCTACCCTCCTTTTCACCCTTCCCTTAACACCCCTCCCGCCCCCTTTCTCCCTCCTCCCGCCCTGTCCTCCCCCTCCCTCCCATTATTCCCCTCCTCCCTCCCCCTTTCTCCCCCTCCCCCCTCCCGCCCCCTTCCTCCCCTCCCTTTCACCCTGTTCACACCCTCATAAGAAAGAGAAGCTTAATGACCTTGATGAAAAGAGCACATGTACAATTGTTTATAGGTCATATACTTATCTAAACATTTGTGGAACAGTTCAATTTAAGCATGCTAACCCTCATATATTTATATAATAAGTCACCACATGCAGATGGTATCAAAATATTTGTAATACATAGTTTATAAGACCTGGCCGATCTTTCAGCATCAACATGGAATTTGTCTGTATACTTTATCCATCTTTCGTTAGGCATTTTATAAACAAGTTTAAGGTGTTTATCGTAATGTCAATTCCAGGTCGAAAGAGTCCACGAAGAGCATAGTTGATGCACGGATCTTGCCTGATTATTATGATTTATGGTCTGCAGGTTAAAGTAATTATATCTAAGCATTGAGGAACGAGTTAGATATGATAAGAATTCTGAGAAAACCGATAGAATATGATTAAACTATTTGTAGCAAATGGAATTAAGTTAATAGAAAACGCATTAGATCGAAACTACAGCGCGTGCAGCATGTCCGTTCTGATTTGCATTTAGTCACCTATCAAAATTTAGGCACCTTTTTCTGAATAAGTAAATTGATGATTTCAAGACAATGGAGAACAATCAGAAAGTGCACAAAAACATCCATATAACTTTTGTTAGATGTATTTGCGATCCTCCGTATTAAGAAATGATATATTTAAGTATGTCAGTATACACTTTGTAAGCGTACCTGGATCCACACGAAAAAAAGGAAAAAATGTATAAAAAATGTATCAGAATGAAATAAATAAGAAAAAAGTAAACAAATGAAAATAAAAAGAAAATAATGTAAACAATACAAACAGTCAGAAATGAAAGAAATTAAGAAATATATCAATAAATGAATTGAGATATCAAATAAATATCACTTTATTCTTATGCTAATGTTATTTAATTTTTCGGACCTTCAAACATGTTGAATGAAAAAAAAAGTTCTAAGCAGAATATATCTACTTCTATTAACTTCTCTGTACAATGTAGAAGTTACTTATGCCAGGGTTTCTAAAGAGAGGGTGATTTTGGCCTAGAACATATACAAGGACAAGTGAACTAGAAATAATAAGTTAGAGTAAATGAAGATGAACGGAAATAGGGGGAAAATGAAACGTTGGTTAAAAGCAACTTCTATAATTGATTTGACATTAGATTAGTAGCATTGTACACAAGACACCCTAAAAGCTTTTAACGCCTGAAGTTACCGACTTGTCTTACCGAATTTTCTTCATCCTTATATCTACATCAACTGACCCGGAAAACATCTCGTGATGTGCTTTGCATTCAAACATTTTGATCAGAATTGATGCTTTATCAATGTTTTTGCAGCTTTTGTATTCAATGAAATGTTACGTCTTCAAATTCATAGCATCATTTCAGAACAGATAGATTTGCAAGATGTCAAATTCAAATCCCAAAATAAGATTAAGCCTCGCTAACGCAGTAAGATAAGCCCGTTGGGATTTATTTTCACATCACCGAAATATCTAAGTATTATAACTCCGTGACGACAAATTAGGTAAACACGAAAATCGAAAGACAGCTTCCTCTTCACAGTTATATATCAAATGATAAATATCATACAAATATTCCCATTACCTGTTACAAATGTAAAAGAACATCCTTTCTTTTTGAAGTATATAAATTTTCAAAACATTTAACCTGCAAATAGAGTTTGAAGGGTTTTTAACTATTAGAGTATATTTTCACAGTATTTACAAAATCTAAGTCCCACAACTCCGTAAAGACAAATCGGGTGAACCTGGAAATTAATTGGCAGCTTCTTCTCCTTGGTCTAATCACAATATACAAATATCGTGAAAATCCATTGAGGCATATTCAAGTTATTGCGTTCAATCCAACTATACTTGGCCCTTATCTTAACATGTATGAGCATATAACCCCCTCCAATTACACATAATTTCTCGTTTATGCGACCAAAAAAATAAAAATTAGAAAAAAAAAAATAAAAACCCGCTCATATGTAAAAGAATATCCTTTCTTATAAAGTATACATATTTTCAAAACGATTCACCCCAAAATAGATTTTTAAAGAATTTTCAACAATTAAAGGATATTTTCACAGTATTTAATAAATTTAAGTCCCATAACTCTGTAACGATATATCCGATGAACCTGAAAATCGAAAGGCGGCTTCCTCTTCACAGTTTTATCACAATGTACATGTTCAAATATCATGAATATTCAAGTTATTGCGTTCCATGCGCCTATATATACTTTGCCCATCGCTTAACATGTATGTGAATATATAACCCCCCTCACATTACACATGATTTTATTATTTTTCCTAAAAAAAAATAAATACCCGTTACATGTGTCAAAGAACATCCTTTCTTCTTGAAGTGTACAAATTTTCAGAACATTTCATCCAAAAATTGATTTTTAAAGAATTTGTACCTATTTCAGAATATTTTCAAAGTATTTTAAAATTCTAAGTCTCATAAATCCCACCGTGGTACACAAATGATATGTTCTACGGGAATCTTCTTTGATTGAACCAAGTTTATACTGTCAAAATCTACTTTATATGAATTTATTTTAGGCCTATCATATGGTCATTATCATAAATTATGTGATGGTAATTTTTTCTGGTCAAGAATATACGTGTATTCGGAGAACACTTAATCAGAAATTTTTCAATGCTCGCCACATGTTATGATACGGTGCACGGACAGATACAAAATTTTCTGTTTAAGTGTTCTCCAAATATACGCCTTTTCTTGACCAGAATAAATTACCATCATATAATCTTTGATAATGACCATATGATAGGCCTTAAATAAATTCATATAAATTCATATAAAGTAGATTTAGACAACATTTCCTTGGTTAAATCAAAGGGGATTCCCGTGGAACATATCATTTGTGTATCACTTGATACCCCACGGTGTAACTCCGCAGCGACAAATCGAATGAATTGAAAGGCGGCTTCCTCTCCACAGTCTTATCACAATGCAGAAATATCATGAAAATCTGTCAACATGTATTGAAGTTATTGCGTTCTATGCGCCTATAATTTGCCAATCGATTAACATGTATGTGCATATATAACCTCCTTCCATTACACATAATTTCTCGATTATGCGTCAAAAAATTGAAAACCCTTCACATCTGTCAAAAAACATCATTTCTTCTTGAGGTATACATATTTTCAAAACATTTCATCTAAAAATAGATTTTTAAAGAATTTTAACTATTTTAGTATATTTTCACGGTATCTTAAAATTCCCATAACTCGGTAATGACAAAATGAATCAACAACAATCGAAAGCGCTTCCTCTTTACAGTTTCATCACAATGTACATATATTATGAAAATCCGTTGACGTATATTCATAAGCGGACGGACAGACGGAGAGACAGACGGACATTACAGACGGACGGATCGCGCCATACCATAATACGTCCCGTCAAATGACGGACGTATAAAAACTCATTTGTTTGTGAAACATGAATGCCTCCGTCGGCATCTTTATCAGTAAACAAAAGTAGTATGTAAACAGCAGGTCAAACTCCGAGGTCAGGGTCAATTTGTGTACCAGGGAATAGGTCTTATACACATGGAATACACATGTGAAATATGAAAGCCCTATCACTTACCATTCAAAAGTTATGGACACTATTAAAGTTTTTCCAACGTTGGTCAAACTCCAAGGTCAAGGTCTGAAAGTCAAAGTTTATGTATTCATGGGAAGGTCTTGTCAAAAGAATAACACATGTGAAATTTGAAATCTCTATCATCTACAATTCAAAACTTATTGACACGATTAAAGTTGTTGTGGACAAACATAAAATTGCACAGAACAAAAACTATATGCCCCATAATCTCAGATAACGGGGGCATAACATACACAGTGCCATATGAAACAATTAGCAAACAAAACATTGAAAATTATAATGATGATAAAAGTGGTGGTGGAGCAGTATTTAGCGCGGTAGACTACGGACCCACAGATCGTGGGTACGAATCTCGCCGTCGCCAGGCTTGAAAACCCATTGCAGTCTTGCGTAAGTTAATAACTTTAAACTGCATTGCACTCTCGCATAGCTGTGAGTGGAAAATTTAAGATATATCACATTTGACGTATCCGTATACGTATCGAATCCAGGAACATTTTTTCAGGAGGTGATATCCAACAACACTAGGTTGCGCATCCACAGCAAAACTCCAAAACACCCAAATGCAGAAACACAGAGTAGACACAAACAAAAAGAGGCACAAAAGGAACAAGGAACACAAAGTCCATGCTGCAAATTAATATCTTCTTAAATGATGCTATTGAATTTTAAGACGTTTAACATCACACCATAGACACATCAAACACAAAGAACCACACATAAACCTACGAGACCCATGGGGAACCGGTGCTGACTAAGGACGGCCAACTGTTTTTCGATTACCATGAGGTCTCGAAGACCGCACAATTTAAAAGGTGTAAAATACCCTCCTTTAAAATGATAATACCGTAGCATACGGAGTAAAACAAAGGAGGGGATCTCCAACAACACCAGGTTGTAGCACCCACAGCAAAACCCCAAAACACCCAATGCAAAAATACAAAGCAGACAAGCACAAAGAGACACGTAAGGGACAAGGAACGTCAACGCACAACACAGAAACATCAAACACAAAGGACTACACATAAACAAACGATACCAATGGGCAACCGGTGCCGACTTAGGACGGCCATCTGCCACGGAAATAGCAGAAGGTATGGTTATCCTGGATTACGTGCGCACAACCCTCCCACTTTTCCGATTACCCAGAGGTCTCGAAGAACGTACAATTGTGGTGTAAAACAACCTCCTCACTGTCAGATGACCACACACAAACAAGACCGCAAAACGCAGGGGCCCAAGCAACACAGATGAATATGTTAATGGATATAAAAAGAGGGCTTACGTAATACAATCTGTTCTCTGCCGCCGCGAGCTCATGTATGCTATCACCCGAGGAGTCCGACTGACATTCAGAGAGGACAGGTGGTCGGGGCCCTGTCTTCTCTAAAGAGGTTTGGACAATAACGGATTTTTTTATTCATTTAAATAAACGATTAATTCTTTTGGTCATATAATTGAGAAACTAGAGATCGTTTTAAACATACAAGGACATCATACGTGAAACGCTGTAAACTTGGGGTGTTATAACATTAAAAAAGGAATGTTCATAGACGATCTTCAACTACATATATCTTGTTTATATAACAATATGGATCTTATTGATCACAAGATAATTTTGATGAGAAAGTCGAACACTCTTAACCGTTGATGCATGGGGAAACTTCGAATTGAAACTACTTTTTTCTTAATTACCGTTCCGTTTTGACCATAAATTATGTACTTTACTTTCACTGAATACGATACGGTTACGGATACATGCAAAGTATACGAGAGGAGAAGTACCAATCGTAGATCAAGAATCAAAGATCCATGGGAATGTGGCAGTAATTGTGTGTCTTCATTAACAAGGCAATCGCGAAGCTCCGAATAGAGGCAGGACCAGGTGATATATCCCTATAAGCGCCTCAACGGCAACTCTACTTTTATACTCCCTAAGGAGATGAAAATGCATTGGCCTGTAAAGGCATCGCCAGGGAGGTAATTGTAGATGTTGCATGAGGCTCAGGCGATACGGGACAATAAACCCTACCTTTTTTATGAATAATTAAATCTTCTTCAAGGAAGCAAAATGAGTGAATATGCAGTAGAATGTTAACGTTTTCAAATTCAATAGCATCATTTAAGAACAGCTAAATTTGCAGCTTAACCCTCGTCAGTGATCCTCAATCTTAACAATGAAATATGGCCAAAGAGTATGAAAATGTGAAAATCATTATGTCAAATATTTTACCGAAAAATGTAGCAGGATGGGTGGGATATGATCCTTCAGGACCCACGTTTTAGAAATTTCAAGATTTTTTGATAACAGAATTTTTTGAATGCGTTGAAGAGACAGACGATCAACAGAAGTTGATCGAACGTGGCTACATGTGCCCTCGGGGACCCCTGATCCACCAGCAGTGACATTTACCAAATGGTTCAAATGTTAATCGTCTTCAAATTCAATAGCACCATTTAAGAACAGATCAATTTGCAACATGGACCAGACATGCACGTTTCGGGTACTTAACCCTTGTCAGTGATCTTCAATCTAAACAATGAAATATGGCCACATAGTGTAAAAAGTAGAAATCAGGTGACAGGGAAGACTTTTCCTGATAGCCAATAAGACCTTGAACTTTAGCCGTACAGAAAAGGTCAAATAAGATTAATTTCTTAATTTTTTTTATGGTTCTAACCACAGGATTGTATGCGCTTCCCGATTGCATGATGGTAAAATATCTATAGTACTATTAAGCAACCGGGAAGCGCGAAAAATCCTTGTGTTTCTCACCTAAAACAAAGACTTTTTTTTGCTACGTCTTTCGGTATTTTTAGGACATAGTTTTCAAAGATTTTGGTCAAATTACATTGTTTAGATTGACGATCACAGACGAGGGTTAAATACCCGAAACGTGCATGTCTGGTCCATGCTGTAAATTTATCTGCTCTAAAATGATGCTGATGAATTTGAAGACGTTAAACATATGATAATGTATTACTTGATCGAATACCTTTAAGACGAAAGCCAAAGTATGCAACCCCCCGGTTTTGTTTATGTACATAACAACTTTTATTCTGGACATATATGACATAGGCAGGGACATATGATATTTATTGATTTATATTTTAATACGCAATAAGGGGAAGTAAGCCATCTATTTCTCATTTTAATTGGACGTCTGGACGATGTTATCTTCAAGTGCATATGAGTCCTTAGGCTAAGTTCATGTCTTTGTAATCAGCACTGTAAATATAATATTATTCGGTTAATTACCTTCAGAAATAAAATATTTCCGAGTTATTCGTAGAATCTCAGAAGTAATAAGGATAAATTTGGTTTGTCATCTGTCAATATTTCTTTCTGTCTCTAGATTTGTAAGATGCTCCTCTTCATATGAATATATGTCTATGTGAATTTCTTCACTTGATAAAACCATCAATAAAACACAGACCCACAAACTATACAAAGTCAGTAAGATATGATGCGTCATAGAAAGAAACATCCTTCCATATGGGGAGTGCCTCTGATATCTTTTCATAAAACATTACAGATAGTAGGTACTCAAGGCGCTATCCTAATTTGTATGTTTCTAGCCGATGTTTCATCAACAAGGGCTTAAGACTACGCTTGGATAACATTTGATAAAAATTCCATCCAGATTGGCTGAAATATTTCAGGCTTCAAAGATAAGTTTGTAAACGGCATGTACCCAAATTCCTCTCAAAACAATTTTCAGCGGTTTACTCCTTGGACATATTGTGTTATAGGATAAAAATTAATTCAATTCGATAATTTGAAATGACATTCTAATATATTTCATAAGGTGTTGGGATGGGGGGGGGGGGGGCAGTCTGGAAATACTCCCTCCTCCTTATCCATGAAACAAATTATGATTTGTTTCATCAGATAAGATTTAACATTTCTTTTTCTTTCATCTTTATTTTTTGTATGATATAGTAAGTAGTATATATCTATATTTAGAACATTCTTTTTTATTTTGGTTAGTTGTTACCGTGTATTTGCAACGAAATGTTTTTTTATCAACTCCTGCCTTCTGTTTGTAATAATCTGTACATAGGTCTATCACTTCCAATGAGAAGTATTTAAATCAAATGATGAGGAAATAATATCCCTTTAACAATTTCACAATATATATTGTTATAATATTGACAATGTATTGTTATATTTTCACAATTGATTAATGGAACAAAATACAATGCATATAAAATTTACAATGCGCTCCTTTTATCACCACATATAGATGAGAAAGTTTTCTTTACATTTTATTATTCATGAATTTTTGGAAAGTATAAATCCAACGAAAATCACCTTTTTTCAATTACAAACATTGGCAAACTTTTGGTAACAGAATACGTTATGTAATCAAAATTCCAATACTGTGTAATACCAATCATCGCTGAATTTATCAGCATCGTTTTGGTTTGTGAAACTCATTGCGATAACGTCAACAAAATCTGTTATGATGAATTGATAGAAATGCAACAAGTGTCAAAAGCTCGAAAAAATCGCTAAGTATGGGACCAGTGCAAAATAAGAAATTAAGGGAAATTCCACTTTTTGCGTTATTTAGAATAAAAGACGACCTGTCCCCTTACAAACATAATCTGTATTATGATAAAATTATGATCGACAGAGCGATATAAATTTCCTACCGGCATAAATCCTTGTCCGATACTTCTTGTAAAAATAGATCGATCAAATTTAAACTCGATCTTGATCTGTATTGCACCAAGATTTATTCACATTACAAAAATCAGCGGGTGTTGCATGCAAGCAGGAGATGCTTACTCTTCCTGGGCACCTGGTCTCACTCTCATATCGGGAGTCCGCTTCTTTTCATGTGGTGGAGGTTTTTGTTTGTTTGCTTTGGTTTCTGTGTTTCATCCTGATTTTGTATGCCTTCGATTTCTGATTTTCTGAATAATCGAGTTTGTGCTGTATACAGGGATATGGTCATTATCCATATTTGTCATCATTACCCATAATAACAGGGAAGATAAGTCCGGAAAACTGAAAATTTAATGAAAATTGCTCAGTAAAAATAGGTCAATCGAAAGCAAACTTAAACTTGATCATTCTGTATGAAACAAAGGAGGGGATCTCCAACAACATCAGGTTGTAGCACCCACAGCAAAACCCAAAAACACCCAATGCAAAAGCACAAAGCAGTCAAACACAAAGAGACGCGTAAGGGACAAGGAACGTCAACGCACAACACAGAAACATCAAACACAAAGGAGTACACATAAACGAGACCATTGGGCAACCGGTCCCGACTTAGGACGGCCATCTGCCACGGAAAGAGCAGAAGGTATGGTTATCCTGGATTACGTGCGCACAACCCTCCCACTTTTCCGATTACCCAGAGGTCTCGAAGAACGTACAATTGTGGTGTAAAACAACCTCCTCACTGTCAGATGACCACACACAAACAAGATCGCAAAACGCAGGGGCCCAAGCAACACAGATGAATATGTAAATGGATATAAAAAGAGGGCGTACGTAAAACAATCCGTGCTCTGCCGCCGCGAGCTCATGTATGTTATCACCCGAGGAGTCCGACTGACATTCAGAGAGGACAGGTAGACGGGGCCCTGTCTTCTCTAAAGAGGTTTGGACAGGGCCCGTCATGGAGTCCCGTCGTCACAGTCAGTCAGAGTGCAAGTTTTAAGAATGCGCTTGTACAAGACTGTAGATTGGTCAAGTACCAAGCCTAGTGTCCGTCTGGTGACATTAGGATCATACCCACGGTATAAAAGGCGTTTGGTGATTCTGATGCATTTTCAATAGTGATGTTGTCTATCTCTGATCCTTCTTATCTTGTTAATAATGACACTAAGATGAATTCACATACATCTTTGTGTGTTACAGAATGTTATATTAGTCTAGCTGCAATAACAGAAAAGAGAAGTCCGGAAAAATGAAAATTCAACAAAATTTGCTAAGTTCAAGGGCCAAATAGGTCATTCAAAACAAACTCGAACTTGACCTGTACAACAGTGAGATATATGCTCATCCCAAGAATGGGTTCAATATATACAGCAACAGCAAAAAGAAAAAAAACCGGAAAACTTGAGTGTGACAGACAGACGAAAGGACGGACAGACAAACGGGGTGGAAACTATAAGTCCCCTCGGGCGAGCCGGAAGGGTCTAAAAATCCCAGGTCCCTTGGCATTATTTAACAGAGAATATACTTGTCTCATTCAGTTTATTCACAAAAACATTTTATGTCCCATGATATTTTTTAAAGTCCTGACATTGTTGAATCTCATCCGAAATCACCTACTTAGGAATGTTAAATGTCCTCAAATGCAATAGCATCATTTAAGAACAGATAGATTTTCAGAATGGACCAGACATGCACGTTTTGGGTACTCAACCCTCGATCGTCAGTGATCCTGTTCTTGACCTTAATTTTAGACGTATAGAATATCTTATATTCAGTGCGATTCCTATAAGGCTTGAACATAGTAAAGATGTAAATATTTCAAGAGCTCTTTACTTAAAGTGCTGTCAACGGAGAATTTTTCGCGTAATAATAATCAAGGGACTCCAAGAAATTCCCCCACGCGAAAATATCCCCGCTGCATTCTTACAATAGGAAAGAATTCTTTATCGCGACTATTTCCCCCACGCGTAACGTCAAGATATTATAATAGAGCTGCTAATTATTTGTAGTCAATTTTATGATCTGTCGACTGTCATAATTATGCAACAAGTAGTTTCTATTGATTTTTTTTCTTATTTTGTGTTCATTCATATTTACATTACAATGTCAAAAGAATACACATGTACGTGAATTTTTCTGTTGTTTTTAGATACATGCATAATTCTTCTAGTCATATTTTGTATTTGCATTTTATTCTATTTGCTTAAAATTTTTGTATTGCATGTGATACAGAATTTTCCATTGTCATTTGTATGTCAAAATTTTTGATATTCCACAAAATTCACTCTCTGTATAAATTCTATGACTGACATGGATTTTATCAAGCATTCTGTATTCATTTTCAAATACCCTTCGAGTTCTACATTACATCCCCTGATTAACAATTTTTATAAGTACTGTACATGACTTTAACATCACAATAAATCATAACATTTGATTGATCTCATGCAAGATTATCTTTGCATTAGAATATTTTTTTTATCGATCAGATTATAAGTATCTTTCATTTTATTCACCATATTTATATCCAATGAAGCAGTCAACTTTCTGTACAGGAAATGTATTTGTCTTTTGAAGTTTTATTAAATTAGCTATTATCCAATTAAGAATATCTGTAATCGGATTATGTGTGGTTGTGAATGTTGAATTCCTATTGTTTGTGAATGTCTTTTAAATGTTTGCATGCTTTTTTTACTTATTTTATTCTTTCCTTTTTAACAGTTTCAAAGATATTTATTTAAATCAATGTAAGCAGTTATGTAAGCAGTATTGATAAAAGGTATGTCCATTGCAACAAAGGATGTAACAAACTTGAGGTCCCATTTCCGTGGAGGAGAAAAATGTTCCTGTCCCATTGTCTTCTACACACTGGTCCCATGTTCCCGTTCATTTTGACCGGTCCCAAAGTTCAAGTTTACTCGGAAATGCGTAGCTGAATATTACTTCGGAATTTAGTTTTTCCTTGGTTTTACAGGTTTTCAAATACTACAAATTAAAGCCCCGTAATGGTATTGAGAGCGTGATTTAATCTTTGAAAGTTTAAATATCTAGTATATTTTCATGCTATTTTTACATACTATAATTGTAATTTTTCATATGCAACCGATTCCTGTTGATATCCCCTCCTTGCTTCATTATGAATAAAGTGTAATTTACACAACCATTTCTTTTCCTCAAATGGAGAGAAAAGAAAATATCCTGTTGCAAATCCATTTCGAGAACAGACATGGTTTGAATCTGGAACTTTTCAAGTGAGCAAACAAAAACTTTCTAATGTCAACACTATAGTGAATACTGGTTTCTACTTCGGGCGTTCAAATGATTTTGTCTGAAAATGTTTTTCCGGAAACAAATCAATATTCCAACTTGTCAATGTTCATAATTCTTCTGGATGATTTTCTGAAAAGGTATCGACATAAAGATATTTTCCATAACATATATCTTAATATGGCTTAAAGGCAAAGAAAAAACTTAAAATTATTCTTTAAAGCTATCAAATGATGACAAAATGTATACGTATGCAATGCACATATGTATTCCGTTTGCTCTTTAAAAATAATACACATACAGTATACGGTCATTGTAATGCCTGTCATCGCACGAGTGGAATGTTTTTTCAATCAGATCTTTGAGACATTTAGGAAGAGCATTTTTGAGTGTGGTTATGTACACATAATCCCAATAACCACATCTTTTACTACAGTTGTAACTGAGCCCCACGTTGGCCATGATTATCTATCGTTTTTGTCAATTTACATGTGGTCATTGTCAGTGTAATGCCCTTTGTGATTTGTATGTGAATGAATGTGTGTGGGTGTACTTCTTTCAGCTTAACATTTTGGTGTTTGAATGTGTTACCTTTGATGTGGTTTTGGAGCGATGTCTTCAGTACATTTCTGATAATTCTTTAAAAGTACTTGTTCTTTTCTCAGCCATGAAACTATGCAAACGGGGGATTGATTTGTTGACGATCTAGTTCTTCCAGGGATTTTGCATTCGACCAGTTTATGAATATTTAAAATGAAATAAAACAAAAAGTCTTTCCGAGAGAGTACTGAAACGCCTCCCAAACTTGCCCTTTGGACCCACGTATAATGTTGACATTGAGACATTTACATTGACAAAGGGAAGTGACGGAATTTTTTTCCAAATGTATGAAGCAGGAGAAAATCAAATATTTTCATTACTAGTAGATTCCCCATTTTAAACGCCCGTTAGGCAACTAGAATTATATTCCAATAACTTGGGTTGCTATTGTGACGTCACGTTCAACTTTTCCATGTAGGGAGAATTTACCAACGTTAAATTACATTATACGCTGTCATTATACGCTGTTACAGGAGAAATGTGCAACGTTCATGCAAATAGAAATGACAGTCAATTAGAATAAATGTTAGTATAAGAAATGACTGTCTTACTTTTGGTGAAGCGATTCTCGGAAAATTTGCACGTGTCCAACCAGAATTATACACCCATGAACTCTAACTTTCGGTGTTCATTGGTGTATAATTTTGGTTGGACACGTCCAAATTTTCCGAGATTCGCTTCGCGATTCACGGAACTTGCACGTGACTAACCAGAATTATACACCAATTAACACCAAAAGTAAGACAGTCATTTCTTAAATGTATCAAATCTACTGTTTACGAGAAAGCAACCTGTTTTTAAAATATTATAAACGACATGCGCGCTGGCAAAAATAAATCCCAATCTAAAGTTCACAGAAAGAAATAAATATCTGATAGAAGTACAAATTCAAAGATGATAAACGATTGACATATGGTGTTTTAAACACTGAAATAGCTTAAAATAAAGCAAAACAAAGCAAAAATAATATTTGTTTTATTTTATGGTCCTGTACTATTTCAATTAATTTCTCTTTCTTTTCTACTTTGGACTTCATCAGCTACAGATGGTATCAATTCATTTGTAATTTATTGTAAAAAGATAAAAGATAATCTAGAGCACGCACTTCTCTTCTCCTAGAATAATTCAATCAACCCTTCAGTCTTGTGTAAATACAGTAGGTGGTTTCTTAGGCACTCGGAATTAGATTCTTTAACAAGATTTCAACAAATCTTAAGGAGCAAATAGTATATACCGCACTGAATACCATACGCACAATAGAACATATATTTCAATATTGACAACTTTTGTTTTTTTTTGCATTTATCATTGTTTTTGTGATGGTCACTATGTTAGTCGTCACTGAGGAAGTTCAATGGTCGATACGAGGAACTCGTCAAACCCTATCCCACTGTTCAGAATGGTGGATGGTATTCTTTCTTCGACCACTTGAACCATCCAACCACAGAATGTTCTTTATTTTCCGATATGGAAGTAGCCGGATGTGACAATTTCACCGAATTGAAGCGACGGGTGTTGCATGCAAGTAGGAGGCGATGACTATTCCTGGACACCTGGTCTCACTCCCTTATTGGGAGTTCGATTCTTTTCATGTGATGGAGGTTTTTGTTTCTTTGATTTGGTTCCTGTTTTATATTGATTTTGTATGCCTTAGGTTAATGATTTTCTGGATGATCGATTTTGTACTATGTACAGGGATATGGTCATTGTCCATATTTGTCATCGATCTGATTATTACCTTGTCCCGGCTTTTTTATGCTGTGGTTGCGAATGTTCTATTTTATTCTGATTTCATGCGAGTGTGTTCTGTTGCGGCTATATATCTTCTCCTGACTCTTATTACCAGGTATGTAGTCTGTATTCTTACGTATGTTCGCATGGGACAAAAATAATAATCTCTATCATCATTCTTATTATCTTCATTTGTCATGATTCGGTTTTGAGGGGGAAATGTGTAGAGGATGTTCGTTATGACCTACGTTTGTTTGTGTTAAGGTCACTTGTAAACAAATGATCGAATCTTGTTGGAACCTTAGTTTCATCATACTATGTTCTGTTGATCAGAAGTCGGAAATATAAAGAACGATTTTCGATTAAATATATAGAACGATTTACATTCAAGTCGGAAATATAAAGAGCGATTTACATACAAGCTAAAGAATATCGCCCACATATGAAAATAACTCACGCGAGCGCCATACAAGTGATCTTAGAAGGAATTGAATACTTTTGTACTCGAAATTGTGTAAATTTTGCTAAAAGATAAATTGAGAAGCTCCCCTATCCTCAATAATATAAAGTGGCAGTACACAAACATAAACACCATAAAAGCATCCTTGAAATTATGTAAATCTAGTATGAATACTCCTCAAGATAATTGATAACAATAATAAGATGAGAGGAACCCAATTTTGGAGTGTAATCAATCGGATTTACTTAAAACCTTTATCTCGTGTGCTGAGAAAACAGATCTGTACATGTTTAGATAAGTGCTTCAGAATGATGAGATTTGTATTAAGACCAATCCCCTAATTTTAGTAAAGATGAAATATTAGAAGATGCATTTGCAAAATATATGTTTCCTTTGCTTTTCGTTGTTTAAGGTATTCGACCCCTAATGCATTTTCAATAATAAATTCCAGAGATAGGAAATTTCCTTCTCTTCAAAAAGAATGCTACACATACTTTTCTAGCTAAATTTAGGGATTACACTTCTCACACAGTTTTCTACTCCGTCATCCCGAAGATTCCCGATTATGAAGTCATCGTCATTTGTCGGAAAATTATGAAAATGTACATAAATTTTGAACGGAAGTACTCTATTAGGGTGCGGGATCCTTAAGACAACACACATCTTTCAAAATTACCTTACTGAATTAGCATTTACTGGCTCATTGAACTGGTGGTCTTTGCAAAAAGTCCTTGAGTACAATTTTGTATAATATAAGTACCTGTATATAGAAGAACATTGTGATGAATGCATTAATTTGATTTCTTACAACAAATTTCCAATTTAGCGTTCATTGTTATGCATGTCTTCCTACATTAATATTCTGATTGATTTTCAAGTGAAATTGTTTAATGACAGATGACAAATAAGTTAAAGAAGATCCTGACTACAATTTTAACAGGACTCACAATAGAGCATAAAATTGAGCATCGACGGACCTCTAGCAAGCCAGAGGTGGGACCCGGTGCCCGGGAGGAGTAAGCGTCCCCTGTTTGTCTAGCCGCACTCGCGTCGATGTTCACACACGAAACGAAATACAATATCCACTAAACATGCACTGGCTGAGTAATGTCTATATAGAAAGTGCTATGGCGACCATGTCAGGGAAAAACATTCAAAACACTTATGTCAAACCCCTCGCGGGGAACTTTTTTACGAGCTCCACACTGCAAAGGGCTTAAGTGTGACACAAATGAATTAAAGAAGATCCTGACGAAAAACTCAACAGCACTCACAATAGAGGATTAAACTGAGCATCGATGGACCTCTAGCAAGTTCGAGTTTGGACCAGGTGCCCGGGAGGAGTAAGCATCACATACTCACTAACAACCAACATTTAAATTCGAAAACATGGTCATCAAATATGAATTTTTGTTTTACCGATTAAGGGAATAACTTTTTTAAATTCTCGTTCGTACATTCAAATGAGGTTTTTGATTGAGATAAGCTCTTAGCTCATCTTATCGTATTCTTATAAAGCAAGAATATTTATTGTCAATATTGAGGAATTAAACAAATGCTTATATCATTATATTCCTAGAACTCAAGTCACGCTTTGAATGTACTCTATTGACGCACTATTGAAGTACAATAAAAACATGGAGGTGTTACATAAGAGTGGATAAAACATAAGGACATGGCTGCTTCCGCTCTGTATGCTATCAGATTCATTCAGATTCATATTCAATTTATCCTTATTATCTGTTACTTATCTCGACAGGTTGATATGTGTCTGATTGTTGTAAACATTCCATGTGAAATAATGCAGGTGTTATAATGTAGGGAAGTGTGTAGGAAGATATAAATACTTCACAAAATCATGTCCATTATAAATCTAGCTCCTACCTCTGTTATCGTCAGAATGTTTATTCCCAGAATGCATGACAGATCTTGTAAGATGTATGGAATTGTAATTTGTGAATGGTGGATAAGATATGAGGATATGTCGCAGTCTGTATCAATTGAACATAGATTACTTCTGTTTTACTTGTTCGACTTTCGTGTTCAAATTTCGATCTACTACGTGTTTATCTGTTATCTGTCGTCATATTTTGTTTGCTTCTTCTGTCTAGTCGCTGAATATGTTCATACTTTTTCCCGGTATATTCGATGTTCTTCGTCATACTTTGTCTTTCAGTGTGGTTGTTGTTCTTTGTCATTATCATTTTTGCCTTCTCCGATGTAGTTGTTGTTCTTTGTCATGATCATTTTTGCCTTCTCCGACGTAGTTGATGTTCTTTGTCATTATTATGTTTGCCTTCTCCGATGTAGTTGTTGTTCTTTGTCATTATCATTTTTACCTTCTCCGATGTAGTTGTTGTTCTTTGTCATTATTATTTTTGCCTTCTCCGATGTAGTTGTTGTTCTTTGTCATTATCATTTTTGCCTTCTCCGACGTAGTTGATGTTCTTTGTCATTATCATTTTTGCCTTCTCCGACGTAGTTGATGTTCTTTGTCATTATTATTATTGCCTTCTTCGATGTAGTTGTTGTTCTTTGTCATTATCATTTTTGCCTTCTCCGATGTAGTTGTTGTTCTTTGTCATTATTATTTTTGCCTTCTCCGATGTAGTTGATGTTCTTTGTCATTATTATTTTTGCATTCTCCGATGTAGTTGTTGTTCTTTGTCATTATTATTTTTGCCTTCTCCGATGTAGTTGTTGTTCTTTGTCATTATTATTTTTGCCTTCTTCGATGTAGTTGATGTTCTTTGTCATTATTATTTTTGCATTCTCCGATGTAGTTGTTGTTCTTTGTCATTATTATTTTTGCCTTCTCCGATGTAGTTGTTGTTCTTTGTCATTATTATTTTTGCCTTCTCCGATGTAGTTGATGTTCTTTGTCATTATTATTTTTGCATTCTCCGATGTAGTTGTTGTTCTTTGTCATTATTATTTTTGCCTTCCCCGATGTGGTTGTTGTTCTTTGTCATTATAATATTTGCCTTCTCCGATGTAGTTGTTGTTCTTTGTCATTATTATGTTTGCCTTCTCCGATGTAGTTGTTGTTCTTTGTCATTATTATTTTAGCCTTCTCCGATGTTGTTGATGTTCTTTGTCATTTTTATTTTTGCCTTCTTCGATGTAGTTGTTGTTCTTTGTCATTATCATTTTTGCCTTCTCCGATGTAGTTGGGTTTTTTTTTTGCCTTCTCCGATGTAGTTGTTGTTCTTTGTCATTATTATGTTTGCCTTCTCCGATGTAGTTGTTGTTCTTTGTCATTATTATATTTGCCTTCTCCGATGTAGTTGTTGTTCTTTGTCATTATTATGTTTGCCTTCTCCGATGTAGTTGTTGTTCTTTGTCATTATTATTTTAGCCTTCTCCGATGTTGTTGATGTTCTTTGTCATTTTTATTTTTGCCTTCTTCGATGTAGTTGTTGTTCTTTGTCATTATTATTTTTGCCTTCTCCGATGTAGTTGGGTTTTTTTTTTGCCTTCTCCGATGTAGTTGTTGTTCTTTGTCATTATTATGTTTGCCTTCTCCGATGTAGTTGTTGTTCTTTGTCATTATTATATTTGCCTTCTCCGATGTAGTTGTTGTTCTTTGTCATTATTATGTTTGCCTTCTACGATATAGTTGTTGTTCTTTGTCATTATTATGTTTGCCTTCTCCGATGTAGTTGTTGTTCTTTGTCATTATTATGTTTGCCTTCTCCGATGTAGTTGTTGTTCTTTGTCATTATTATATTTGCCTTCTCCGATGTAGTTGTTGTTCTTTGTCATTATTATGTTTGCCTTCTCCGATGTAGTTGTTGTTCTTTGTCATTATTATTTTTGCCTTCTCCGATGTAGTTGGGGTTTTTTTTGCCTTCTCCGATGTAGTTGTTGTTCTTTGTCATTATTATGTTTGCCTTCTCCGATGTAGTTGTTGTTCTTTGTCATTATTATATTTGCCTTCTCCGATGTAGTTGTTGTTCTTTGTCATTATTATGTTTGCCTTCTACGATATAGTTGTTGTTCTTTGTCATTATTATGTTTGCCTTCTCCGATGTAGTTGTTGTTCTTTGTCATTATTATGTTTGCCTTCTCCGATGTAGTTGTTGTTCTTTGTCATTATTATATTTGCCTTCTCCGATGTAGTTGTTGTTCTTTGTCATTATTATGTTTGCCTTCTCCGATGTAGTTGTTGTTCTTTGTCATTATTATGTTTACCTTCTCCGATGTAGTTGTTGTTCTTTGTCATTATTATATTTGCCTTCTCCGATGTAGTTGTTGTTCTTTGTCATTATTATGTTTGCCTTCTCCGATGTAGTTGTTGTTCTTTGTCATTATTATGTTTGCCTTCTCCGATGTAGTTGTTGTTCTTTGTCATTATTATTTTTGCCTTCTTCGATGTAGTTGTTGTTCTTTGTCATTATTATGTTTGCCTTCTCCGATGTAGTTGTTGTTCTTTGTCATTATTATGTTTGCCTTCTCCGATGTAGTTGTTGTTCTTTGTCATTATTATTTTAGCCTTCTCCGATGTTGTTGATGTTCTTTGTCATTTTTATTTTTGCCTTCTCCGATGTAGTTGTTGTTCTTTGTCATTATTATTTTTGCCTTCTCCGATGTAGTTGTTGTTCTTTGTCATTATTATATTTGCCTTCTCCGATGTAGTTGTTGTTCTTTGTCATTATTATGTTTGCCTTCTCCGATGTAGTTGATGTTCTTTGTCATTTTTATTTTTGCCTTCTACGATGTAGTTGTTGTTCTTTGTCATTATTATTTTTGCCTTCTCCGATGTAGTTGTTGTTCTTTGTCATTATTATTTTTGCCTTCTCCGATGTAGTTGTTGTTCTTTGTCATTATTTTTTTTGCCTTCTCCGATGTAGTTGTTGTTCTTTGTCATTATAATATTTGCCTTCTCCGATGTAGTTGATGTTCTTTGTCATTTTTATTTTTGCCTTCTACGATGTAATTGTTGTTCTTTGTCATTTTTATTTTTGCCTTCTACGATATAGTTGTTGTTCTTTGTCATTATTATTTTTGCCTTCTCCGATGTTGTTGATGTTCTTTGTCATTTTTATTTTTGCCTTCTACGATGTAATTGTTGTTCTTTGTCATTTTTATTTTTGCCTTCTACGATATAGTTGTTGTTCTTTGTCATTATTATTTGTGTTTTTCGATCTAGTTATTTTGTTGCATACAGTGCCATATTTTGTATTTTCCTAAGTGCTAAATTCTGGTTATCTTGTACTTATGTGTGCTTAATTTGTTTATGTTCAAGTATTCTCCAGCATATATCATATACATGAAGAATAGATATTTTGTTCTTTTCATTAAATACCCTAAGATACCTTCGATTGAGTTAGAACATTAAATCAAAATATGAATTCGAAGACGTTAACATTTCATTTACCGACTTTTACAAATTTTCAGAGGATTGCTGTTGCTTTCTAAACTTCATTTTTTTCTCATTCCAAACGAAAAGCTATTACTAGGTACAACCTCGAAAACATTCAATATGATTAATGGAGAAAGGTCTTTTGATATAGAATTAATTTCCTATAAAAACTCCTTTCTTGTGATTATTTCGGTAATGCTCTCTAAGACTCTTTTACGCCAAAGGCAAAATTGAATGAATCGACTCTCATTTTCTTCTTATCAAATAATTACAGATACTATATGCGTAGAAACTAACGCCCTGTGCTCATTTGCGCTATTAACGCGATTGTCCTTCATCTGCAATGACTAAATACTACAACCTATCTGTAAAATTTGACATATTATCAATATGAATATTTCAATCACATGTTACCGCGAAAGAAAGCTCTCATGACGACTAAGACATAAACCGACCAGTATAGACGACGATGTGACAGTGATAAGAAGGAGGATAAATCAGTGAAACTTGACAATAGGAGTGAAGCACGGTCCATCTTATATTCTAGAGTGGGGGGAGGGGGGGGGTCGGAAAAAAATTTAATTTGCGCTGAATTTTTCTGAATAATAAACTTGTCTATGGTGTGAAAGAAAAGAAAATTGTGATCGCTGAACGATAGAAGTCCCCTACCGGCATACATTTCTGTCCTGAAACTCTGCCCAGAAATCATTAATTAAACATGAACTTAGACTTTCTGTCCACGCTGCTCACTTGAGAAATAAAATAACTGAGGAAACGATGAAAGGCGGCCTTCCTCTGTTCCTATTCAAGACTAAGCTGTGTATCCAATTTCACCTGAATATCTCTCATTTGTTACAGAAAAAAGTCTGGAAAACTGACAAAAACTGAATTTTGCAAGTCATCAAGGGGCATTACTCCTCGAAAACAAGTGTGACGAAAGTCGAACTTGCATCGTAAATATCCAAGATCAAGGGGTATAACTTCTCGAAACATAGGTCGAGCGTGACGAAAGTCAAACTTGCTCCGTAACTATCCAAGACTAAACTGTGTATCAAATTTCAACTGAATATCTATTTGTTGCAGAGAAAAGTCCGGAAAACTGGAATAAACTGAATTTTGCAAGTCATCAAGGTGCATAACTCCTCGAAAAATAGGTCGAGCGTGACGAAAGTCAAACTCGCTCCATAACTATCCAAGACTAAAATGTGTATCAAATTTCACCTAAATATCTCTATTTGTTGCAGAAAAAATTCTGGAAAACTTACAAAAGCTGAATTTTGCAAGTCATCAAGGGTTATAACTCCTCGAAAAATAGGTCTAGTATGACGGAAGTTGAACTAACTCTGTAACTATCCAAGACCAAGCTGTGTGACTTGAATATCTGCATGTGTTACAGAAAAAAGTCCGGAAAAATGAAAAATGGACAGACGGACGGACAGACCGAGAGGAAGCTAAGAGTCCCCTTCGGCGACGCCGGTAGGTGACTACTAAAAAATCTTACTCTAATGAGTCCGATATATATGATCTAAATTTGATGAATTACCTCAAATAAAGCATTATGTTCCTGAAATATTTTTCGCTCACCTCAACATTCCATTTGTCACAACTTTTTTTGGCTTGCTTCGCTCGCCATAGCGCTCAACTTCAACATAATTTCTTCCATTGTAAAATTTACATGCGAAATGTCAACATTTAAAAAAATATTTATGGTATATGATATCAGTATAATGTACAACATTGTATAATAAATATTATCATGGAGTACCAGCTTCACCGAAATTTTTCTTTAGACATATCAATTGATTTACAAATTGTGTTGAAGGTCCCTCCCCGCCCCTTTTCCATCTATCTTAATATTGTTATATATTATTAAGTTTATTGTACAGATTTATATTGTAAAAACCTTTTATTGGCTCTCTTTAAAAGTAGTGAATAAAACCAAAAAAATAACTAATGCTTTTAAATAACAATAAAGTATTTTTGCAGTAATTGATTAATACTGATATTTTGTACTCTTGATCGAAATAAATTCTTGCACCAACTAAGCTGAAATAAGTATTATGCCCCGGTCTTGGGTGAAAAAAAATCTTGGCCCTAAAAAACCCAAGCCCCCACTTCCCGATGAAAATCAAATGGACCATGCCTTACTTATGAATAATATCTGTGAGCACTTGATTCATTATAGGTAGCGCCACTCAAATTGAATAATGCATAATAGTTTAACAAACACACAAACAGTTCTATTGAGTATTGTCATTGTGAAGCCTATGTTTTGTAAATTATCACATGCATCATATATAAAACTAAATCATTAATTAACCACCCCCACTTCTATCGAGGAACAATTTATAACAACAGGCCATGGAAAACAGTGGTGACCTTATTGCACCCAGATGAATCCGCAATGCTTTAGTATACTCTGATATTGGACAACCGCGAAGAGCAATGCCATCGGATATTTCTACATACCAAAAATGATAGACTCTTAAAGATTATAAAAGTAAAATTCATGCTCGCATTTTAAATAAATAAGTTTTTTTTACAATCCAAAAGCAGGTCAATTACTTTTATAATAAATCAAAAACAGAAAAAAAACCTACACTTAGATTTTTATTAAAATTCAACGCTTTCTACATCTTGATAAACGTAAACTTTATTTAGGTTGACCTAGATATACTTAATTCTTTATATAATGTTTATGAATTAAGGCTTCAACTGCTACCAAGATGTTACCAAGCTTACGGACTTGCTAGGTACCTTCTGCAGAAATTGGAAAACAAGTTTAACAAAAAAGAACAAATTCCCAGAAGTTATTTAATTTATTCTTACAACCATATCACAATAATACGGAAGTGTTCCAACTATATATCTTCTTGAAGAAAAAATAGCTGATTTTCCAATAAACTCGTGAGACAGTCAAACACCAGACATCACAGAATTTCGCGATATTTTCATCGTGACTTCAAAATAAAAGGCATGACAACACATCAAGGTGCTTCAAGACGGTGCGATCAAATGTGACGTCACAATGGCTAAATGATGTGATGTCGGGTGTATGTGTGTATAAAATTAACAGCCGGAACGCCAATCCCTATTTTGACGGTTGGAAGCATTGTTTCTAAAAGGGGCGGATAACTCTTGACATACATCAAGTCATGGGGAACGATTTTTAATAATACGGAAGTGTTCCAAATCTATACCTTCTTGAAGAAAAAAATCAAACCAATTTTCATGCAACAGACACGTGTTTTGGATATTAAATCCTGAAATCATAATAAAAGAAAATGTTCTTTATAATCTAAAGTGATAAAGTACAATGTATCAAGAAAGTGACAATGCTTTATTGAAAAGTTATCAAAAGAAAATTTGGTAATTTGTTCGCTAGCTATAGATGATAATCCTTACGTAGATATGTGCCTTTATGTTGCATTTGTGAAGTCTCATGAGACAGATGTCGGTATAAACTTCTTTAGAACTAGAACTATATACTCAATATAGAGGGCATAAATTGGATACAGTTTGTGAATAGCATGAGTAACAGAGCTTTTGTATATTATATTTGTATTTTATTTGCAATTCGCAATATTTCTTTAGAACTAGTATAATAACAATTTCAGAATACATATAATTTGATTGTATTACAGTTACTTTGTATACGTATATTGCATATACCTTCAGTAATAGAGATTCATTTTGTATCCAAGCAGACACCCGACATAGATTCTACGTTGTAAAAACGTTGATTCAGATTGACGACGTTGGTCAACCTTATTTCAACGTTGTACGATTTTGTGAAAATTGACGTTGAAATTATCAATGTCATATGACGTTTGACAGTAAGTGTTTTGAATATTTTCCCTGACATTGTCGCCATAGCACTTTCTATATAGACATGGCCTCAGACAGTGCATGTATATTATATACAGTTTCATTTTCGTGCGTGGACATCGACGGCGGGTGCGGTTAGCCAACAGGGGATGCTTACTCCTCCCGGCCACCTGGTCCCACCTCTATCTTGCTAGGGGTCCGTCTATGCTCAATTTTGTGCTCTATTGTGAGTGCTGTTGAGATTATCGTCAGGATCTTCTTTAACTCATTTGTATGTTTCAACCAAATGAATTATTCATGAGATCACCGTAATAGGATTAAATTTGCATGTGTAAAGGAGGAAAATGGGTGGGATTTGAGGAGGGAGGGTGCACACTCACGATTATAATTCTTTCTGTTACAGAACTATATCCTAGGAGAGTGTGTCAGTAAGAGAGAGAGAGAGAGATAGAGAGAGAGTTGATTGAGAGAGAGAGAGAGAGAGTTGATTCCGCCTCGAGGAAGTTGGACACTTTTCCTCAATATTTGTTGATTTTCTATACGTGTAACAAGTAGAACTATTTTTTACGAATATCATTGACTGGAATATTTTTTTACTCACGTTCCAAATGCATGGCAGCAACATTAAAGGTACGCAGTAGCGGAACGTTTGAAATACTACGGACCCTGCGTTATCAATATTCTTTCCATACAATGCATATATGCTTTCAAGTTAAAACAACCAACAGATGTTTTGATCATTAAAATTAAATATGCTTTCTATAGCAATAATGTCAGCGCACCGTGTGGACATAAAATTTTATGAGTTTCAAGAAAAACGTTTCCATATCGAATAATCACATGCTTCAGTAATGGCAATTACTCCCCTTTATTGCTTGAAGAATACTGTCTTAGATCGACGCCCCATGAAGATAAGTTTCGCTTTGCATTGCTTAAACCGTAGCTATGCCCATGGAAGAAGAGATCGATCCTAACTATCATACGATATCCAGTCCAGTTAGTTCATAATTGAGTTTGTAACAGAAGTATGGATGTAAAACATCCAGGCACAAAGAAACATTGTGATAACTTTTTTGGAAAAAGTATCAATCGCATTATCTTGGCCATAATATGTAAGACATCCATTGAAATGGAAAATTAAACTCAGATTTGTTACGGTTTCCATCAAGAAAAAGATGTATTTATATACCACAACGGATATTATAAAACAAAAGCAATGAAAGAGATTGAGGTGAGTGTATTAAGTTAAACTTTGTGTTATACTCAGTGCATATGGTGCACAGAAATTTTACAATATAACCCATATTTCAATATTGACAATTTTAACCACTAGGCTGGTATCTCTGTTTGCGTATTGTTTAGTCCCAGAGGATCTTGTTCGCCTAGTTTCGAAGACTTAATATATAAATGAAAATTTACAGTTACGAAATTTAATGAATTTATTTCAAAACTAAGGGGTATATCCCTGATGACTAACCTCTGCCTCAACAGGTTTTCGGCAGAAAAGTTTAGGTCAAGTTAAGACTTCTGCTCTTCAGGATTTTATATTAATCAGCCATGAGCACCACTGATGAGACATACCTTGTTGAATGAGTGTAGGGTGCACTGTGATTTTATGATAGAATATATATTTCAATATTGACAATATGTTCTGTTTTTTCCCTGCATCTGTGTCAATTTTATGTAAGCGTCTTTCAAAAATCTCAATCCGCAAAGCCTTCATTTTGCTATAAAGATTTTTGAATTAACGGCAATCTGCACTGCTAATTTTATACATCTTATCTCAATACTTTCTGTTTAAACTATACTATATGTACATGAATGGAATGTATTACTAGGTATTCAAATTTTGAATGACTGACTTTTCATTTCAAACCTGTTCATTGTTTCAATAAAACCACACTTGACATTCTGCGAAATACATATCTTTAAAATACTAGATAACTTAGATTTCTCTTCCGGAATTTGAATCGGTAGATTTTAAAGTAAGTCTTTGTGTAAAGTTATGAAATTTTGATTGGTCTATTGGACATTTCTTCCTTATCTTTGTTGAAATTCATGAAATGTTCATGACATTCTGAGAAAAAAAGTTTGTGTGGAACTTCTCCATTGGTTTCATTGGTTTATTTGTAGCCCCTCCTTTCTTGTAGTCTATTCTGACATCGTCCTTGTGTTTTGTCTTCCTTGTTCCTTTGGTGTCTCTTGTTGTGATTGCCCATGATGTGTTTTGTTTCCTTGTTCCTTTGGCGTCTCTTGTTCTGATTGTCCTTTATGTGTTTTGCCATCCTCGTTCTTTGGCGTCTCTTGTTATAATTGTGCATTAATTGTGTTTTGTCTTCCTTGTTCATTTGGCGTCTCTTGTTGTTATTGTCCATTATGTGCTTTGTCTTCCTTGTTCCTTTGTCGTCTCCTGTTATGATTGTCCATTATGTGTTTTGTCTTCCTTGTTCCTTTGGCGTCTTTTGTTGTGTTTGTCTATTATGTGTTTTTCCTTTCTTGTTCTTTTGGCGTCTCTTATTGTGATTGTGCATTTTGTGTTTTGTCTTCCTTGTTGCTTTGGCGTCTCTTGTTGTTATTGTTCATAATGTGTTTTGCCTTCCTTGTTCCTTTGGCGTCACTTGTTGTGATTGTCCGTTATGGGTTTTGCCTTGCTTGTTCATTTGTCTCTCTTGTTGTGATTGACCATTATGTGTTTGTCTTCCTTGTTCCTTTGGCGTCTCTTGTTGTGATTGTCCATACTGTGTTTGCCTTCCTTGTTCCTTTGTTGTCTCTTGTTGTGATTGTCCATACTGTGTTTATCTTCCTTGTTCCTTCGGCGTCTCTTGTTGTGATTGTCCATTATGTGCTTTGTCTTCCTTGTTCCTTTGGCGTTTCCTGTTGTGATTGTCTATTATGTGTTTGTCTTCCTTGTTCCTTTGGCGTCTCTTTTTCTGGTTGTCTATTTCGAGTTTTGTCTTCCTTGTTCCTTTGGCGTCTCTTGTTATGATTGTTCATTTTGTGTTTTGTCTTCCTTGTTCCTTTGGCGTCACTTGTTGTGATTGTCCATTTTGTGTTTTGCCTTCCTTGTCCCTTTGGCGTCGCTTGTTGTGATTGTCCATTATGTGTTTTGTCTTCCTAGTTCCTTTGGCGTCTCTTTTTCTGGTTGTCCATTTTGAGTTTTGTCTTCCTTGTTCCTTTGGCGTCGCTTGTTGTGATTTTCTATTATGTGTTTGTCTTCCTTGTTCCTTTGGCGTCTCTTTTTCTGGTTGTCCATTTTGAGTTTTGCCTTCCTTGTTCCTTTGGCGTCGCTTGTTGTGATTGTCTATTATGTGTTTGTCTTCCTTGTTCCTTTGGCGTCTCTTTTTCTGGTTGTCCATTTTGAGTTTTGCCTTCCTTGTTCCTTTGGCGTCGCTTGTTGTGATTGTCCATCTTGTCTTTTGTCTTCCTTGTTCCTTTGGTCTCTTGTGTCTCTTGTTGTGATTTTGCATTTCGTGTTTTGTCTTCCTTGTTGCTTTTGCGTCTATTGTTGTGATTGTCTATTTTGTGTTTTGTCTTACTTGTTCCTTTTGCGTCTCTTGTTGTGATTGTCCATTTTCTGTTTTGTCTTCCTTGTTCCATTGGTGTCTCTTGATGTGATTGTCCATTTTGTGTTTTGTCTTCTTTGTTCCTTTGGTGTCTCTTGTTGTAATTGTCCATTATTTGTTTTGTCGTCCGTGTTCCTTTGGCGTGTCTTGTTGTGATTGTCCATTTTGTGTTTTGTCTTCCTTGTTCCTTTGGCGTCTCTTGTTGTGATTATCCATTTTGTGTTTTGCCTTCCTTGTTCCTTTGGCGTCTCTTGTTGTGATTATCCATTTTGTGTTTTGTCTTCCTTGTTCCATTGGTGTCTCTTGATGTGATTGTCCATTTTGTGTTTTGTCTTCTTTGTTCCTTTGGCGTCTCTTGTTGTAATTGTCCATTATTTGTTTTGTCGTCCGTGTTCCTTTGGCATGTCTTGTTGTGATTGTCCATTTTGTGTTTTGTCTTCCTTGTTCCTTTGGCGTCTCTTGTTGTGATTATCCATTTTGTGTTTTGCCTTCCTTGTTCCTTTGGCGTCTCTTGTTGTGATTATCCATTTTGTGTTTTGTCTTCCTTGTTCCATTGGCGTCTCTTGTTGTTATTGTCCATTATTTGTTTTGTCTTCCTTGTTCTTTTAGCGTCTCTTGTTGTGATTATCCATTTTGTGTTTTGTCGTCCTTGACGCTTTGGTGTCTCTTGATGTGATTGTCCATTTTGTGTTTTATCTTCCTTGTTCCTCTGACGTCTCCTGTTGTGATTGTTCATTATGTGTTTTGTCCTCCTTGTTCCGTTGGCGTCTCTTGTTGTGATTGACCATTTTGTCTTCCTTGTTCCTTTGGCGTCTCTTGTTGAGATAATCTATATTGTGTTTTGTCTTCCTTGTTCCATTTGTGTCTCATGATGTGATTGTCCATTTAATGTTTTGTCTTCCTTGTTCCATTTGTGTCTCATGATGTGATTGTCCATTTAATGTTTTGTCTTCCTTGTTCATTTAGTGTCTCTTGCTGTGATTGTTCATTTTTTGATTTGTCTTCCTTGTTTCTTTGACGTCTCTTGCTGTGATTGTTCATTTTGTGTTTTGTCTTTCTTGTTCCTTTGGCGTCCTTTGTTGAGATTATCTATTTTGTGTTTAGGCTTCCTTGTTTCTTTGGCGTCTCTTGCTGTGATTGTTCATTTTGTGTTGGTCTTCCTTCTTCCTTTGGTGTTTTTTGTTGTTATTATCCATTTTGTGTTTTGTCTACCTTGTTCCTTTGGCGTCTCTTGTTGAGATTGTCCATTTTGTGTTTTGTTTTCCTTGTTCCTTCGGCGTCCCTTGTTGTGATTGTCCATTAGTTGTTTTGTCTTCCTTGTTCCTTTGGCGTCTCTTGTTGTTATTGTCCATTATGTGTTTGTCTTCCTTGTTCCTTTGGCGTCTCTTGTTGTGATTATCCATTAGTTGTTTTGTCTTCCTTGTTCCTTTGGCGTGTCTTGTTGTGATTATCCATTAGTTGTTTTGTCTTCCTTGTTCCTTTGGCGTGTCTTGTTGTGATTATCCATTATGTGTTTGTCTTCCTTGTTCCTTTGGCGTGTCTTGTTGTGATTATCCATTAGTTGTTTTGTCTTCCTTGTTCCTTTGGCGTCTCTTGTTGTGATTATCCATTTTGTGTTTGTCTTCCTTGTTCCTTTGGCGTGTCTTGTTGTGATTATCCATTATGTGTTTGTCTTCCTTGTTCCTTTGGCGTGTCTTGTTGTGATTATCCATTATGTGTTTGTCTTCCTTGTTCCTTTGGCGTGTCTTGTTGTGATTATCCATTAGTTGTTTTGTCTTCCTTGTTCCTTTGGCGTGTCTTGTTGTGATTATCCATTAGTTGTTTTGTCTTCCTTGTTCCTTTGGCGTGTCTTGTTGTGATTATCCATTATGTGTTTGTCTTCCTTGTTCCTTTGGCGTGTCTTGTTGTGATTATCCATTATGTGTTTGTCTTCCTTGTTCCTTTGGCGTGTCTTGTTGTGATTATCCATTATGTGTTTGTCTTCCTTGTTCCTTTGGCGTGTCTTGTTGTGATTATCCATTAGTTGTTTTGTCTTCCTTGTTCCTTTGGCGTGTCTTGTTGTGATTATCCATTATGTGTTTGTCTTCCTTGTTCCTTTGGCGTGTCTTATTGTGATTATCCATTATGTGTTTGTCTTCCTTGTTCCTTTGGCGTGTCTTGTTGTGATTATCCATTATGTGTTTGTCTTCCTTGTTCCTTTGGCGTGTCTTGTTGTGATTATCCATTATGTGTTTGTCTTCTTGTTCCTTTGGCGTGTCTTGTTGTGATTATCCATTATGTGTTTGTCTTCCTTGTTTCTTTGGCGTGTCTTGTTGTGATTATCCATTATGTGTTTGTCTTCCTTGTTTCTTTGGCGTGTCTTGTTGTGATTATCCATTATGTGTTTGTCTTCATTGTTTCTTTGGCGTGTCTTGTTGTGATTATCCATTATGTGTTTGTCTTCCTTGTTTCTTTGGCGTGTCTTGTTGTGATTATCCATTATGTGTTTGTCTTCCTTGTTTCTTTGGCGTGTCTTGTTGTGATTATCCATTATGTGTTTGTCTTCCTTGTTTCTTTGGCGTCTCTTGTTGTGATTATCCATTATGTGTTTGTCTTCCTTGTTTCTTTGGCGTGTCTTGTTGTGATTATCCATTATGTGTTTGTCTTCCTTGTTTCTTTGGCGTGTCTTGTTGTGATTATCCATTATGTGTTTGTCTTCCTTGTTTCTTTGGCGTCTCTTGTTGTGATTATCCATTATGTGTTTGTCTTCCTTGTTTCTTTGGCGTGTCTTGTTGTGATTATCCATTATGTGTTTGTCTTCCTTGTTCCTTTGGCGTGTCTTGTTGTGATTATCCATTATGTGTTTGTCTTCCTTGTTCCTTTGGCGTGTCTTGTTGTGATTATCCATTATGTGTTTGTCTTCCTTGTTTCTTTGGCGTCTCTTGTTGTGATTATCCATTATGTGTTTGTCTTCCTTGTTTCTTTGGCGTGTCTTGTTGTGATTATCCATTATGTGTTTGTCTTCCTTGTTCCTTTGGCGTGTCTTGTTGTGATTATCCATTATGTGTTTGTCTTCCTTGTTCCTTTGGCGTGTCTTGTTGTGATTATCCATTATGTGTTTGTCTTCCTTGTTCCTTTGGCGTGTCTTGTTGTGATTATCCATTATGTGTTTGTCTTCCTTGTTCCTTTGGCGTGTCTTGTTGTGATTATCCATTTTGTGTTTTGTCTTTTTGTTCCGTTGGCGTCTCTTGTTTTGTGTGTTGTCCTGCTTTACCCTTTGGTGTGTCTTTTAATGATTGTCCATTTTTATGTTTATCTTCCTTGTTCCGTTGGCGTCTCTTGTTGTGATTGTCCATTAATTGGTTTTGCCTTCCTTGTTCTTTTGGCGTCTCTTGTTGTGATTATCCATTTTGTGTTTTGTCCTCCATGTCCCTTTGGTGCCTCTTGTTGTGATTGTCCATTTTGTGTTTTGTCCTCCTTGTTCCTTTGCCGTCTCTTGTTGTAATTGTCCATGTTGAGATTTGTCTTCATTATTCCTTGGACGTCTCTTTCAGTGATTGTCCATTTTGTGGTTTCACATTAAGATGTTTCGTTGTTGGCGTCTCTTGTTGTGATTGTCCATTATTTGTTTTGTCTTCCGTGTTCCTTTGGCGTGTCTTGTTGTGATTATCCATTTTGTGTTTTGTCTTCCTTGTCCCTTTGGTGTCTCTTGTTGTGATTGTCCATTTTGTGTTTTGTCCTCCTTGTTCCCTTGGCGTCTCTTGCTGTAATTGTCCATTTTGTGTTTTGTCTTCATTATTCCTTGGACGTTTCATTTAGTGATTGTTCATTTTGTGTTTTCACATTAAGATGTTTCGGATGGTTTTTTTTTTTTTGCTGTGGTTGCTGCAAACGAGTTCTGATGCATCTAATCAAACGAACTATCGTCAAGGTTTGCTTGATGAATACGGATATCATATAAATAGGCGAAATTTTGTCTCTTGCATTACGATAGAACATATGAAGTTACATCAGGACGGTGTGATAAAAGATGACGTCATATTGAAAATAGAAATTTTGTCAAGGGATATGATACCCTCTGTCCAAACATATAAAATACAGGTTTAGAACGGCCATAGCTTTTGCCTGAAAATGGATCCACAAAAATGACAGTGGCCAAGTTTTTGCCCTACGTGTCTTTTCAGTATCCTTTGAACGAAAGGTAAATTTGAAACTTTCGTATTACCATCAGGGTCATATGAACAATTAATTATTGCTACCTATTGTTTTTGAGAAAAATTAGAATAAAATGTAAGAGTGTCTTCTATAGAATCAAATATGGCAAGATTGATATTATTTTTAAGAACGTTGACAATGAAATAAAATATGACTGGAGCTTTCAGAACCATGAATTAGGATAAAATGTTAGAAATATGCATGTCTGATATATGATATTTCACTCCATTTGTAGGGACACTTGTTTTTTACAAACATAGTTAGCAGAGCAGTCAAGACTAGGTTTTTGTTTCGTGATTTTCTGGTGTTAACCATTCTGGTGTTTTTGTGTAGGTTATGAAAAAGAGTCATGTTAGAGGTCATCTTCTTTCTCTCAGATTTCTTTCTTGCCTTGCCTTCTCGGCTTTAAGACTGAATTACTGATAGGTATTTCTTCTATCTTAAATTTCTGATATTTGATTTGATAAAGACAATACTCAAACATTTGCCTTAATCAATTTTTATTAAAATTTCCTTTAATACCTGTAGTACATATCCTTTCGTGCGAACTTTTTTCTTTTTTACCCATGATTCAAAATATTGATAAAACTCATTAATTTTTCATGCGCGGTTATCCTTCATCAACATATCCCATTTAATGCCAAATTACCATTCCCTTGATTGTATGGTTAAATACAAGCAGACCTGGCATTGACACGACATTAGCATTTCATTATCTTTATCCATTGCGCTCACCGAGCATAAGTTCAAGTTCAATCAAAATAATCGCATATTTCCTCTGCAAAATTGCATTCCACTTTACTGTTTTCCGCTAATCTAATATCGCACATAGCTTGCATGCTGCGTATGATCATGAAGTTTACATTCAATATTCAAACATGTCAAATTTACTTTCTTTGTACTAGATAATAAAGATTGAGAACCCAATCTTATTTGATAAATGTTACTTGTAGAACAAAATTACAGAAATGCAATTATATATTTTAAGTTCTAACATACTCGAACCAATTAAGAATACCCGAGGGCACATGTAGCCAAGTTTGATAAACTTCGGTTGATCGTTTGTCTCTTCAACGCTTTCGAAAAATCGTATCAAATGTTATCAAAAAGTCTTGAAATTTCAAAAAACGTGGGTCGTGTAGCATCATATCCTACCCATCCTGCTACATTTTCGGTACATTTTTGGACATAATAATTCTCACACTCTTTGTCGATATTACATTGTTTAGATGAGGATCACTGACGAGTGTTAAGTACCCCAAACGTGCATGTCTGGTCCATGCTGAAAATTGATCTGTTCTTAATTGATGCTATTGAATTTGAAGACGTTTAACATTGATAAGAATTTTAAAATTTTCGAAGTATGTATGTCTGGTGAGTAGTGGCGAGTAGTATTTGGCTACAGTTGTCAAGAATGCTTCTGTCCGGAATCAGAGATAGATGGCAAACATGCACCTGGTTTTTCCTCATATACATGTAATAAGCACTTAAAACAAGTGTTATTTCCTCTATCACAATGCCCTTAATTGCACATTCATCCTCTTACAAATATCTTCAAAACGATGCTTTGTCGTCAAGTACTAAGTAAGCATACCTATTTAGAATTCCGATAAAGACAATATTGAACTCGTAGTTGGGTTTCCATATCCAGAGTGTTCTGTCCAACCGACTCCATTGAGGTTTATTTAAGCTAATTGTTATTGAAGCACATTATCTATTGTGCTGTTTTGTGTATCATTTTCAAGACTTGTTGAAAAATGTATTTGCAAATTGAACGTTTAACATTAACGCATAGACCAAGGACGATTCTTTTAAGATGACCCACTCTCAGAAAGGAGGGGATCTCTAACAACACTAGGTTGCAGTGCCTACAACAAAACACCAAATCATCATTCAAACACACAGAGGTGACATGCACAGCAGAAGACGCAAAATGGACAATGAACACCCCTACATAAACATCAAACACAAAAGACACATAAACGAGCGACCGGTGCCATCTACAGACGGCAATCTACTACGCCAGTTGCAAATGATGTTGTTTTTAGGATTACGTGCGCACAACCCTCCCACTTTTCAACACACAGCTAGATATTCAAATGGATATAAAAACAAAGGGCGTACGAAATACAGTCCGTGCTCTGTCGGCTGCAGCGAGCTCATACATGTAACATACGAGTTGTCCGGCCGATTTTCAAAGAGGACAGATGGTCGGGGCCCTGTCCTCTCTAAAGGGATTTGGCATGGCCCGTCATGGTCGCTTCACTTAGGCCAGTCAGTGTGCAATTATTTAGAGTAGGCTGATACGAGGCTGTAAATTGGTCAAGTTTGTGAAAGGGATAACCTTGACTTAAAAGTTTCTCGGTAATTTGTAAATTTGTGTAATAAAAATCCAAAACATTAGTACCTGCTCTGGCATACCGAGTGAGTTGTCAAATGTAAATACCGTATGCCGGTAATCCTGGAACATCGCCGTCAAGCCAGGGAAATTTACTATGTTGAATCAAAAATTATCTCTTTTGTCATACACACTCGTATGTATATAGCTAAGAACGATATCTGATCATCTGACATGCACATTATCAAATACTACTACACATAAATCAAGGGGACAGTGTTGCATGAAACGAGATATATCAATATATTTCCTACAGGAAATATCTTATTTCAACTTGGTCGTAAACGTGACTCGAGGAGTCGTATTGTAAGCATTAGCATTAGGCCGACTTCCCATTTGTACAGGTATCTGACGTAAAAGCATTGTGACCGAATCCGCCAGCACGTGGTCTCAGCCCTTTTGTTTGGACTTTGGCTCTTCTCACTTTTACATATTCATATATTATTCTTTTTGTATCACGATTTACAGATTTGCTTAATAACCATTGGCCTTGCTTAATATTTTCCCTGTCCTTAAGTTTTCAGATTGACTTGTTTTTATAATAATGCCAGTGATTGTACATAAATTGTATCCTTACAAAATCGAATAAAGGCAATATCAAACTAAAGTGATCCATAGTAAGCCAAAACTATAGGTAAATCTTGCACCGAGGGCAAGGAAGAGAAATAAGTCAACATGAAGTATAATTGTGAAGACGGAATTGTGCCAACTCTTTACCTTTCTGAACATTTCTAACCAATTTTAATGCACTAGATACGCGTTTTCGATAGTAAATTCTCATCAGTGATACTTCAAGCAACAATGGTTTTTCAGACACAGCTAAAGTTTCTTAATAGCGCTTTCTATGTTGATTTCTAAAATTTGTTTTCAAAGGGTTGTACAGTTTACAAAGGGTTTTAAAAGGGTTTACACTTTACAAAGGGCGTTCTCCTCAAAATTTCCCACTGAGTCGATATAGTAGCATTGTTAAAATGAGTGTGACTTTTTCAATGTGGAAACTGGACTATCTATATAAGTAAAATGAAAATATTTAATACTAATCATGTTCGCTTCATTTCACGCGATGGAGGTTTTTCGCTTTTGTACCTGTTTTATCCTGATTTTGTATGCCTTCGGTTTATGATTTTTTGAATTATCGATTTTGTGTTGTATATAGGGATATGGTCATTATCCATATTTGTCATGTGAAATCTGGTGGTCCTTCCTCCAATCAAGGGGTTCGTGATAACCTTTTTAATGGAGACTGACACAATTATGTCATATTCTCAAGGATATTTGACTTCTGAAGTACAACTGGTGCCTCCTCTCATGTATGCTTTGAAAAACATTAAAGGTGGAAACTATTTATTTGTCTTCCTCGTCTTGTCAAATGACAAATATGGATAATGACCATATCTCTGTATACAGCACAAAATCGATAATTCAGAAAATCAGAAACCGAAGGCATACAAAATCAGGATAAAACAGGAACCAAAGCAAAAAAACAAAAACAAAAACAAAAATTTCCACCATATGAAAAGAAACGAACTCCCGATATGGGAGTGAGACCAGGTGCCCAGAGGGAGTAAGAATCTCCTGCTTGCATGCAACACCCGCCGCTTCAATTCGGTAGAACTGTCGACATTTTTTGTCCGGCTACGTGACGGCAGTTACTAGAAAGAGGAGATACTTATTATCACCTGGAGTATGGTTGCCATTGCACTTTCTATATAGACATATCCTCAGACAGTGCATGTATTTTAGATATTGTTTTCATTTTCGTGCGTGAACATCGACGGCGAGTGCGGCTTGCCAAACAGGGGATGTTTACTCCTCCCGGGCACCTGGTCCTACCTCTAGCTTTCTAGGGATCCGTCAATGGTCAATTTGGTGCTTTATTGTGATTGATGTTGAGATTATTGCCAGGATCTTCTTTATCTCATTGATCTCAGTCCATAAGTGATTCTCATTTGCTCTTTTATGAAGTTTTGTCTGTTATGTTTGAGTCTGCATTTTACAAGGTTTCGTATTCCCCATGATTGTGGAATCAATTCTCTCAACTTCGTTTGTCTTTTGCTGACTAATTGCTTGATTCTATGCATTTCATCGTAACTCGTTCACCTTTTTAATTTCTTTTACATTTTCGTGCAGTGTAGTGAAAAATTTCCTACTGTCCGCGCAGCTCACTTCAGAAATCGGAAAATTGAAGTTTTCTCTACTTTGTCGGCAAATTTTGCGATTAAAATTTACATAGGGGGATAGATCTCGAACTCTCATAACTAACGGTGTATGATATGTGTACCTACGACTTATACTACGCTCACAGTGAAAGAAAATAGTTTAAGATAGAGAGTTTTCCATGTTAATTTTAGCGCGACGTCACCGATTCTTAATTTTGTACTCTATTGTGAGTGCTGTTGAGATTATCGTCAGGATCTTCTTTAACTCATTTGTGTCACACTTATGCCCTTTGCCGTGTGGAGCTCGTAAAAAAGTTCCCCGCGAGGGGTTTGACAGTAAGTGTTTTGAATATATTTCCCTGACATTGTCGCCATAGCACTTTCTATATAGACATAACGTCAGACAGTGCATGAAGTTTATATATTGTTTTCATTTTCGTGCTTAAACATCGACGGCGGGTGCGGCTAGCCAACAGGGGATGCTTACTCCTCCCGGGCACCTGGTCCCACCTCTAGCTTGCTAGGGGTCCGTCGATGCTTAATTTTGTACTCTATTGTGAGTGCTGTTGAGATTATCGTCAGGATCTTCTTTAACTCATTAAGACTAAGTCTATGGAGAACGTCGACGACGTCACGCTCAAATCAACGTAGAAATCTCCCCATCTAAAATAATTTTCTTTTAGTTTTGGTCGTACAGACATATATCATACACCATTACTTATGAGAGTTTGATATCTATCCCCCTATATAAATACCAATCGGAAAATTTGCCGACAAAGTAGAGAAAACTTCTATTTTCCGATTTCTGAAGTGAGCTGCGCGGACAGTAGCACGTTTGCCCTTTGTTTTAATATTTCTTGACAAAAAGGGGTAAGGCAAATTCGGCAATTTTTGGCACCAATCAACGTTTATGTAAAAATCATATTTTCGCATTTAGCATGCTTCTTATAAACAGAATCAATATCAACCCCTTTTGAAATATAAAAATCGGTGAGAAAACAATTTTTGAAAACAGCAAAAAATTATAAATAAATAAATAAATAAAAAAGGAAAAAAATAAAGGTGTTTGGGCAAAAATAGGAGATTTTGCGTCTACCACATTTTCCTCTAAGAAATAGCTTCACATAAGAAATATGAGCATATCAATAGCAGTATAGATATTCCATGATATATT
This sequence comes from Pinctada fucata, assembly GCA_028142955.1. NCBI lineage: Eukaryota > Metazoa > Mollusca > Bivalvia > Pterioida > Pteriidae > Pinctada > Pinctada fucata. The sequence continues at coordinate 22,924,989 of AP027114.1, read as the reverse complement.
CAAGCTGATAATATGTCAGAGAGGTTAGTAATAATCGATTTCTGTAAAGCTTATATACCTATCATTTGCTATCTATGGTTCATTAGTTCAATACTAAGTCTTGGTCTGTGTCAAAAGATCCTTCTGATTGGATGAGCTGATTTGATTTGAATGTTTTGGATTCAATTTTAATCGTGATATGATAAACTCTACTGAAAAATTCATGGATTTTGCAAAGAATATAAATGTAAGCTTCTTAACTTACTTTTCTGCTCGATATTATGATTATTATTGGAGGATTTTTTTTATAATTGTCTGGTCTTTAGAATCATCGTATTTACTGCAACGGTATTAGCAATATTTGTGCATTTAATTACTTATTCAATTCATATTTATTCTATATACATTCTATAATAATGGCGTCAAAGCATTCAGATTTTCCTCTGAAAACATTCATATCGATTTTAATAAAGATTGATTCAACCATGTAAATTCGATCTTAATCTACTTTATATGAATTTATTTTAGGCCTATGACCATCATTATCAATTATATTATGGTAAATCTATTCTGGTCAAATAGTATGGACGTATATTCAGAGAGCACTAAAACAGTAAATTTTGTTCCTGTCGATGCACAATGTCATAACATATGGTGAGCATCGAATTTTATTTTGCTTTTAATAGTATTCTCTGAATATAACTGAATTCTTGTTTTGCATAGATTGCCAACAAATCATTGAAAACGAGGTTCTTATGATAGGCCTGAAATAAATGCTTATATATATGCAAAGTAGATATAGACAGATGTTACCTGATTTAATCAGATGCGACTCCCATGGAACATATCACTTGCGTTTCAAGTGATACCATATTCTTAACGAATTAAATTATTTCAATCACTTGAAAACATTGTCAATGCAAAGAATATGAAATTTTTAGTCCCCTTCTGGCAACGCCGAAGGAGACTCTTAGTTTCCTCTCGGTCTGTCCGTCTGTCTGTCTGTTCGTGTGCGTCCGTCCGTCAGTCCGTCCGTCCAATTTTCAGTTTTCCAGACTTTTTTTCTGCAACGCATACAGATATTCAGGTGAAATTTGATACACTGCTTAGTCTTGAATAGTTACAGAGCAAGTTTGACTTTCGTCACGCTTGACTTATTTTACGAAGAGTTATACCCCTTAATGACTTGCAAAATTCAATTTTCAACAGTTTTCCGGACTTTTCTCTTCAACAAATAGAGAAATTCAGATGAAATTGGATACACAGCTTGGTCTTGGAAAGTTACAGTACAAGTTTGACTTGCGAGGAGTTATCCCCTTGATGACTTACAGTACAAGTTTGACTTGCGAGGAGTTATCCCCTTGATGACTTGCAAAATTCAGATTGTCAGATTTCCGGACTTTTTCTGAAACAAATAGAGATATTCATTTTCAAGTTCGACTTAGTCCCCTATCGGAAACCCCGAAGTTTCCTCTCGGTTTGTCCATCTGTCTGTCCGTCCGTCCGTTCGTCTGTCCAATTTTCAGTTTTCCAGACTTTTTTTTGGAACGCATACAGATATTCAGATGAAATTTGATACTCAGCTTGGTCTTGGATAGTTACAGAGCAAGTTTGACTTTCGTCACGCTTGATTTATTTTTCGAGGAATTATGCCCCTTGATGACTTGCAAATTTCAATTTTCGACAGTTTTTCAAACTTTTCTCTTCAACAAATAGAGATGTTCAGATGAAATTAGATACACAGCTTGGTCTTGGATACTTACAGAGCAAGATTGACTTTCATCACGCTTGACCTATATTTTGAGTCAATAAAGGAGATAAAATCTCAGAACTGAGCTGCACAGACAGTAAGTTTAATTAAAATTCATGTTCTTTATAGGCAGAGTTGCAGGACATAAATTGATGCCGCCGGTAAGAGACTTATATCACTCAGCGATCATAACATCTTTAAAGTAGACTCTTATCTTTTCAAAATAAAAGCAATTTTTAAACGAAAGATAACATTTTGTTCAAAATATCTCCATGCATAAAATATCGTTTGAGAGAGATAAAAGCAATTACATGTAATTATTTCATTGTAAAGTTCGAAATTTTAATCAATCAGTGATTGCTTGACTCAACAAATTTCTAATTTTTACTTCCAATTTGTGGACAATTTTAAATCAATAAATGGTGGAGTTGGTTAGATGTAGACGAACGAGCCTTTTTTATAGATAAATGCGTAAAATGAAAATAATTACCTCCATGTTTCTGTTACGTGGCAGATGGCCGTCCTAAGTCGGCACCGGTTGCCCATTGGTCTCGTTGGTTTCTGTGTGGTGTTTTATGTTTAATGTTTCAATGGTGTAAATTGGTGTTCGTTGTCCCTTTACGTCTCTTTCTGTGGGTGTCTGTTCTATGTTTTTTGCATTGGGTGTTAATGGGTTTTGCTGTGGGTGCTGCAACCTAGTGTTGTTGGAGATTACCTCCTTTCTTTCATTATCTAGAATATGACCGTGTTAGGACAGTGGTGGTCTTATCGATAAAGAGTTCCTTTGTGGGAGGGTATGGTGGTTGTCCATGAAGTCTTAGGAAGTTTTCCCTGCATGCACCTGTTTCCTCCTGCTCCAGGGACCCTTCCACGCCAAAACAAATGGCTTTGGAATGCTGAAAGATATTCTGAAGTTACTGTAGAATTTGTTCCATGATGAGTTTTAACATATCTGTTTTCTCAAAGTCTTTGATTTGACATCATATATCTATATAAACAGAGACCTTGTGACCTTGACCTTGGATTTTGACCTTTTTTAAAAAAAAACTTTAACCTTGACCTTAACTTTTGAATGGTAATTGATAGGGTGTCCATATTTCACATATATATTCAGTGTGATAAGACCTTTCCATGGATACCAAGTTTTTGACCTTGTGACCTTGTCCTTGGAGTTTGACCTGCTTCTCAAAATCTTTAACATTTACCAAAACTTTTGAAAGGAAAGTGATAGGGCTTTGGATACCAAATTTTGCCCTTGTGGCCTTGACCTTGGACCTACTTTTTAAATGACCTACTTTTCAAAAACTTCCTTTCCATGGATACCAACAATTTTGACCTTCTAGTCTTGACCTTGGAGTGTGACCTCCTTTTCTAAAACTTTAACCATGACAATAATCTTGAATGGTTAGTTGTCAGGCCTCCATGTTTCACACGTATATTCATCGTGACAATATCTTTCCGTTGGTAACAATAATCTGACCTTGTAACCTCGTCCTTGGAGGTTAACCCACATCTAAAAACTTCAACATCGACCATAATTTTGGATGGTACATGATAGAACTTTCATATGTTACATATGCATTCCTTTACACACGAGTTTTCCCTTGGTAAAGTTTGGACCTTTCTACCTTTTCTATGAGTAATTAGAATTTTGATGATACATGAGATATATTATGAAAACTTAAGAATAGTGCAGGGGGATCAATAAGCATTTCTTTAAAGACAAACATTCAAAAGCAGGGACCACAAGCTCTTGAATTTGATTTTTTCTTTTCTTTTATTTTCGTTATAATTCTTTTCGACATTATTATTTTTCCTTTATGAATATCCTACATTGTACCAATTTCTAAAGATTTGAAATATCACATTTTCAAGGGTCATATACCGGTCTGGCTTTTCTTTCACTTACAATTCACATATTCACATGTTTACTATCACATGAAATATTTCTGTATTATCTGTATATCTCTTTATTGTTATCTAAATAAAAATGTCTTAGGAGAAAGCAGAAAATAGCCTATCTGCTCTGCTTGAACTTATCTCATATTGATCTGTTCTTATATGATGCTATTGAATATGCTATATGTAAATTTATCTGTTCTTAAAGGCCGGATTTTTTAACCGAGTGGTCTTTAATATCAATTCTCTGTAAGGACCAAAATATTTTGGAAACAGCATGTCATGGATTTTTATGATTTTCTCTATAAATGGTATGTATAATGCCCTGAATACAAAAATAGCAATTTGTTGAAAATAGATATTCCTGTTGCCATGGAAACGAGGTCTGTCTATTTATAGCACTACAAAAATGGTCAAATAAGTCATCTTTGGTTATTATGTTGCCAGGGAAACCATTGTAACAGTTAATTGGTATTAACAACTTATAATCTTTAAAACCTCTATTTTTTAGAAAAATTAACATTTTTTTTTAAAATTTCTATCAATTAGCAGAATCCTATCAAATCAAAATCAGTTAAAAATTGCCATAAAATAAGGTTAAAATTAAGGCCTATTTTTGTCCAATTTTTACCATTTTTAAGCAAAAATAACACAAAATGTCAGGCTGATAACACCATCACTGTTGTCAGAACAAAATAGATTTCATGTGACAAATATAATCACTGAAAAAATAAGTGGGACCTTGTTCTGTTTTCCTACATTTTGAGGTCAAAAATGGTTGCCATGGAAACTTTTCATTTGACACATGATGACTATATCTTTTCAAATTGATTGTTATCATGGTTTAAATAGCTTATGTTGCTTAAGCTTCAAGTAGAGACAACAGAAGAAATTATTCTTTATTTTAGCACTTCCAAAATTTGTCAAGGTCATTGACTCTAAGTTCAAGGTCAATTAAAAATATTGGTTCCAATTAAAAAAGAATTGTATTTTTGTTGTTATTTATTGTTACTTAATTTAGGCTTGACTGTCATATATTTATTTCATTACATTACAATTTTTGTTCAGAGCATTTCTCGTAAAAAAATAAGCCCCAGACAAAAATCATGATAATCTCACATTTTTTGTATGTATGCATGAAATATTAGCTACAAATCGGGGATGTCATTGATTTTGAGATTTTTGCAACTTTGGTCAATAAGTAGGGGGTATATCCAAAATCACTATGTATGTATGTGTTTTACCCAATACTACTTGGTATATGAGTAACTGCCTCTCATTCTTTTTAAAAATCACAGAATTTTGCCAAATTTTATGAATTGCATTCAAGATGACCTTGACATTGGGTCCTGTGACCTTGAAAACTTTTAAGATCATTTTTTTATCAATAATGCTCTTTTATATGCACTGATAAAAAATTGCTTAAAAATATAAAACGGACAGCTAAAAATTTACCAGTAAATTACTCTATGTTTAATAGCACTGAACAGAATGTCACCATGGTAAACATTTTTTATAACCTTTTGATTAAAATTATGAAGAGGTCCTACTCAGATTTTAGCATTTTTTTAAAGATCGAGAATTAAACTTAAAAGATAATTGGCAGTAGAAATCAAGTTAGCCTGACATTTCAGATTATTTGCCCTTAAAATTGAACAAAATCATGTTAAATTAGGAGCCGTTTCGGTCTTTAAAAGGGCCTCTTCAAAACAGGTTTTAGCCTACATTTTGGGCATACTTATAAAAAGAATAGCGGGCGGAAGCATACTTCTTGTGTAGTATTTATATAATGAAAGATATAAAGAGAAAAATTAAGGAAATTTCAGTTGACTATAATAGCTGTTATAATGGAAACGAGTCTTGTGAAAATGACATGTGACAAGTATTGTACTGATGAGAAAATTTCAAACATGATTTCCGTGGCAACGAAAACTTAATTTGTAAAAAGAAAGTTTATTTTTGTCTCAGTACATCATATACACCTTCCATACCAAAAATCTCCAAAATTGGAGACATGTTATTCCCACGTTCTATTGAAATTATTTTGGTCCTTACAGAGAATTGCTATTAATATGCATACCTGAGTGGCGTAGGTTCGATGGGCGTGATATACCTGCTTTGATGATAGCGGCGTCAATTCAGGTGATGCGGTGTGCTACATCAAAGACTTACCGAACATAAATTTGATTATGCTAAGGTGATGCCCCAATATCATCAGTTTTAAGCTGTCAATCAATATTTGAGAGGGGTATAAAGAAATAAATCGGACCAATCAGATAGCGATTAGAGATGTCAGTGAGGAAATGATTGAAAATTCTTCTTTTATTGAATATGAAGACGTTCAACATTCACAGTTCCCGCCCGACCTTTATATGATGCTGTTGAATTTGAAGACGTCTAACATTCAAGAAAACAAAAATGAAAATATCAGTCTTCTGACTAGAACATGAGGTCGTGCTAGAAGTGGTGATATCAATTGGAAACTATATTTGACATATCTAATATTATTTTTATGATCAGAAAAGAATATGGCAAAAAAAAACAACAAAAAACAAACAAACACACAAACAAACAAAACGAAAAGAAAAACAGAAAATAATGAAGTGTTTCAGCTGTACTGATATAGAGCCGCCTTCAGGACAAAGTCTTAATCCAGTGCACCAGTGGTGCATATCTAGGATTATGACACCTTATTAGCAATGTTTCAAACCACAATGACGTACATACGCAAAAACAATGCAGTTGCGCCCCCTTCAATGATTTCAGCAATTGAAAGTTTTGTGAGACAAGATACGGAATTCATTTTATGCACAACAAGTTTATGGTCAGGCCGCACAAAATAGTAAATGATGCATGATTCATCAGTATTTTCATTTCAAATTTACAAAAGTAATCTTTTAGCAATGTCAACTAGAAATTGATAAAACAAATTTTTCAATTAGTAACCCTGTTAGGATGTATTATTCAATACATTGATATGCGGCGTGTGTATTGTTTCGGTAAAGAATTTCATTTCTTTGATTTTCCATTTCTATGTTCATGATGTCTTTGCATTTCTATCAATGTGATTATTGAAATACTGCCGTTCTTCTGCCTTCACCACAACCTTGATAAGTCATAGCGACCGCCCTATATTAAATCTAAGATATTAATTCCCTGGGTATATTCAGATTCTGAAAATCGATTTTAATCAAATTAATATCACAAGGATGGCTTGTAAATTTCGCTTTATCAAGTGTTTCTATTATGTAAAAGAAATTGATGTAAACTTCAATAATAGATCTTCCTTTTCAACAGTAGGGTTACTGTATTCAAAATTTCAAAGACAATGGATGACAATGCATGTTCTTTGATCTGAGATGAAATTACAATATATCAGAAAAGCGATGCATGGTTTTGTAAGTCTTTCGAATGATGTTAATTATGATAATTCTTAAGGATTTACGGGTATAATGCTGTATTTCCAGTTGTTTTTCACGAGTTCGCACGTCTTCGGCGATTTACGGAACTCAATATTTTCATCGCGAATGGAATTAATCTAATGAGAAATGAATAAGAAATGAAATATCTAAAATGCATTCAATATGGCAATACTGCCTTTCGATGATATTGTTACTACATTGTAAACCCCCTAAATCCGTTTAAGTAAATAATGAAAAGTTGATAGAATGACACAAAATAAACGTGAATGATCTCTGTACTCACCCAATGAAACAAACCCACAAGAAAGTGACACATAAGTGACATCATATAAACTCCAAATCGCAAAAAGACACAACAATATTGACAAGAACATCATACAAAACAATCGTAACAGACGTACAGAAACATCAAACATTGATAACAAAACATTAAAGGCAGGAGAGCAATGTGCACTAAATGTAAGCAGGAGATGCCGATACTCCTGTGACATTCTATCTTCTTCTCTTTGACTCTTCATTAGGTCGTTTAAGTTTATGATTCTCCTCATTCAGATTACTTTTTAATAGATGTGATTATTCTGTAAAGATTTTGGTATTTTTTTCTATTATCTAGATTTAAGTATTTTGAGCGTTCTTCTTCATCTTTTCGTTTTTCCTTTTCAGGGAAAGGTGTACATAAGTCCGGAGGAGCAACAGCAGCAGCTTTATCTAGAACATATAGAATGTCTGAAGAAGATGTTATATGGACCTAGAAGCAGCTCAGGTAAGACAACCATACTACAATCTGCACAATTCCCTATTTTCGAAAACCAGAGTTACTTCCCATTTGAGACGGTATCTGACGTAGACTGATTATGACGTCATTAAATTGAATGTTAACAGTCCTAAAAGTCTGTGAAATGACGGTATAAAAGCGACGTTACCATACCATTTTCATGACGTCTTAATGGTTTACGTCAGATACCGTCTGTAAGAGGAAAAACTCTGTATTCCGCAAAGACTCAATAGCTTATTGCCGAGACCGTCACAATACAATGTAGAATATGAAATTGCTTTTATGTGGAGCTAAATCCAAATTCATCTTCCAGTATAAAACCAATTTCCGTTTTATTACTTTACTTCGGAATGCTGTTCATTCCGGGGTTCGCAACCGTTCCGATGGGAATTCTCACGATTTGGCCCTTGCCTTCTCGACTTTGAGACTGAATAACTATTAGGTACTTCTTTGATGTTTATTTAAAGTCGTATATAATGTTGTATATCAAATTATCTGTTAAGATTTGAAGAATTCACTTACACAATGAGTTCAAATATTGCCTTTGCTACTCACAAATGCGGAAAATCTCACGAATTTTGTCTAGAGATGAAAACGATCGTATTGTAGTCAAACAAATAGTCTTATTAAATGATTATTCATACAATTAAGCAGGTCATGCTAATGCTTTATCCTTAAGAAAAAGCATTAGAAAGTAACATTGGACTTTTCATTTATTAGTAGACTTATTAAAGTGTAGATAAGCACGTAACACTGTAATTATCCGTTTAGTGATTTGTTTGCCTAATATAGAGACTAAAATACCTATCGATTTCTAGACAAAATTCATGAGATTTACCCCAATTTTGATGTTCATATTTGAAACCTCAACTTGTCTGTAGTATATGTGTGTTTCTACGAGTTCAACAGATATTTTGATAAACGACATGGAATGTAAGTTTGTAGATATCAAACGGGAAATGGTTTTAAAAAGTGATGTAGATTTGAGCTTAGCGCTATAATAAATAATTATGTTCAAATATGATTGCCCAATGATATGATTTCATATGTATATGGATAAAAGATCTAGATTAAGAATATCTCAACTATCAGCTGAATATTTCATAAGAATAAATTCTGTGTAAAAAAAATTCTTATCAATTGAAAAAACCCGGTTTATTATTTTAGAGGACCCTTCCTTATAAGAAGCTTTGATTGGCTGACTTCTTTGCGTCATTTCAATCGACATTTCAATAGCAGGCCGAAATCACAAAGAAGATAGTAGATATACAATAAAGATATTCCAGGGGAATAAAGTTTAGATAGTATGAAGAACGTTCAGTGTGCCAATTCCATATTACATAATCGCGTCATTCGACAGTACTTCCTATTTTTGAATGATAGGTTTTCACACTTTTATATCACATGAAAAGCAAATGTGACATGTTTAGTTCACTGTTTCTTTCTTCAACATGTTAGCTGTCTGTAAGAAACTACTTTATATAGCAGTAAATGACATTTGCATGGGTTTAAACCTTCATGACATGTCTTAAATGCCAAATACATACATATGACAATGCTGATGACCTTTCAAGATCGATTGTTGCTGCAAGAGTGCTTCTATAAAAGTGCTTCTGCAGTCACTTGGAATTTATTTGTAAATTTTCTGATACTACATGTGATAAATTATTCTGAAACTAAGGCTTATCTCCCTGATGGCATAGCTCTGTCCTTAGCTGGTTCTTTGGTATACATTTAGGTCATGTTTATAGTTTCGCTCTTCACTAGATCGAGACCTTGATCTCGACTGGGCGAAAGCACCTCGCATCTCAGTTCAATTGTACCTTTAGATACATAGATGACGAACTTTGCGGATCATCTACATGAAATCTATCCTCATGAACTAGAGATCAAGGAAATAACAGAGAGTGAAAGATCTGCTTCGTGTTTGGATATACTCCTATCTTTCGACACCAACGGCCATTTGAACACCTCACTGTATGACAAGCGTGAAGATTTCAGCTTCAACACAACTAACTTCCCTTTTATGAGTACCAACTTTCCGTCTTCTCCTGCTTATGGTGTTTTTGTTTCTCAACTGATACGGTACGCCAGTGCATGTTCCAAATATGAAGATTTCATCATTACTGTCCTGTTCACTAATTCCAGAACATCATATTTTCCCGGTTTTCTCTTAAATATGATAATGTCATCTTCCAATAAGATATCAATTTTATAGTACTCCTTTAGTTGTAACAGAAAATACCATTGTTTTGGCTGTGCGTCAGCTAAGTTAAAAATAGGACGGAAAATAAAAAGTCTACGGGGATTTTCTATTGTAAAATCGCTCAAAATGTGTGACGTCGGAGGCCTTGACGTCACTGTTTACTATTGTTGACACGGAGAACAATATGGCGGCGGCTTGAAATTAACATGGGAAATTTATTGTAGACATTTTATTTTTTCATATTGCGGTTTGAAAGTAGCTGATAGGGTAAGTTGATGTTAATTCCAGTTACGACTAAAGGAGGTCAATTCTCGGAAACAATGATTTATAGCAAAATTCTTCAGACGAAAGAATAAATCGCCCAAACAGGCTGCAGTGGGTTTTGTGGACAGGACAGTAGAGCCAGACGGCTTGCAATTAAGCTACTTGTTCAGGGTTATGTTACACAACGGCTGAAATCATCATTGAAGAAGTTCTTCGGTCGCTACGGGGATGTAATAAAAGCATATGAGATCCCTCTTTCCAGAATGATCAGTGACATTCTACAATGTGATTGAATGGCTGTCATCATCACCAAACAAGACGTACTTACCTGATGTGTATATCAAAATGTACATCGAGACAATCACCGAATTTGACAGGTTTCCATGGAGCTGTTGCGACGGGTGTTGCATGCAATCAGGAGACGCTGACTCTCCCCGGGCACCTGGTCTCACTTCGGAATTTTGTACATTCCGTGGTTCGCAACCGTTCCTGTGGAAAATCTAATGATTTTGCCTTGCCTTCTCGACTATGAGACTGAATAACTGATGGGTACTTCTGTGATGTTTACATATTTTAAATAGCAATTCTCTGTAAGCATTTAAACAATTTCGGCACGCATGGTCTCCGATTTTCATGAAATTTCACACATAAGTAGGGACCAATGCAAAATGGAAAATTTGAGAAAAAATTAATTCTAGGTCATCTGGTTACCATGGCAACGGCCTTTAAAGTTGCAAAATTGGCAAATTTGAGCTTATTTGAAGCTCTATAATTTGGTCTATATGTGACACCAATGGAAGATTTTTTATGCATCCTAAAGATTAGGACATAAAATTTTAAATAAGCTCACTAATAGTGTCTGATATTGTAAAAAGGCTGGTTACCATGACAACATAATTAGCTAATTTTGATATATTGATTTCAAAATGCTGTTTGTATTTTCCAATTTTTCTTCTCTCTTGATGGGTATATAATAAGGAAATATGATTTATCTTATAGAATAAGCAAATTCAAAATAAACCCACGTGTTGCTATGTACATAAGTTACCTTAGCAACGGTAACTATGGTCTTTAATATGACTTATTTTGCAACTTCAGAGTCATTTAAAAAAATTTTGCATCATGATGAATAGATTAAAATTGTTGGGAAATATCCAACACAAAGACCTCTTTCAAAAACCGTGAAAAAGCTATTGGGAACATATGTTACCATGGCAACGATTTTTTATTATTTTCATATAACAGTAATTATTAATCCCAGGAAGTTCAAATTTAATAACCATAAAGATCAAGTAAGCCTCTATCAAAATATAATAAAAAAGGTTTCAAATAATTAATGGTTGCTATAGTAATTTGACCATACATTACAAAAATAAGCATTTTTTTTGTTGTTTTTCGAAGTCTTTTCCTCATAAAACGAAACAGGCTTACACAACTTTTTTTTACATATTAGATAAAGCAAAGTCTAAACTTTATTTTAGATGTAAAAAATTCAGATTACTTAACTTTTGATGCCCGTATCCAAGGACTCAAAGTGGGTCTGTGTGCAATTTTACACAATCGTTCCCATAGCAACGGGCTATTTCCTGAACATTTAAAAAAAATTCTTTCGTGTAATGAAAGATCTACTTAAATACATTAATTAATTTTCATCACTTTGAATTAAAATTCAATGATCTAGTAAAAAAAGGACTCTAAATATTGTCCAAAATTGCTTTCATTTTTGCGATTTGAGGTCATGTTGCCATAGCAGCGAACAGAAACTTTGTCCAAATGTAAATGCTTATGTTTTATTTGCATAAAAATCTCAAAAATGTAAGTAATTTATCGTTGAATTTTGAAAAAATGCCAAAAATACTATTTTGATAGGGTACCTGTGTTGTTGCTATGGAAACATATAGATAAAACCATAAACCCAACATTATTATTACTTAACTTGAAAGAGCAATGATAGGGTACTGATAATTCATTAGTGTTTGTTTTAGATTATGCTGCATAAATTATGTATGTGACTTCAAAAACGCCCAAAAATGCATTTTTTCAATATTCAAAGTCCGTTTCCATGGCAACCGGATGTGATATTAAGAAAATTTTTAATGAATTTTTACTTTTGGGTCAGACCCAACCTTATGTACAAATTTTATCAAAATCTGAGACATGCTGTGCCATGCGTCCTTCATAAAAGTGCAAATGCTTACAGAGAATAGCTATTAACTATATGGATTTCCTCCATCTAGGTATCAATCATCACTGATGATACAATGCTAGTTGAAATGCGCATATGGTGTACTAAATAGTGAATTCAATTTTTCAAGAAAACCTCATTTATGTATACTGGTGTCAAAGTAATAACCGAACGGAAGAAGAAACCGAACGATTACGGTGTGGGGGGTATTTGAATTAACAAAATTAGATAAAATTAAGGAAACTAATAAAGTTTCACTAGAAATCAACATAAGTATCAATATTTTTATAATAGAGTGATTTATTGAATGTTTTTGGTAATTTGTTAAGCAATGATAGTTTCAGATTAGATATAACGGTTGGGAAAGGGTTCCCTCCTGAAACTTCAATAAGAACTATATTTGAGGTATTTTTCCTTAATTTTTTTTTAAAAGTCGGTTTTTTGAAAAGGTGTTACTTCAGATTTATCAACATAGAATTGAAAATCGATCCATAAAATACATCCAAATGCTTGATCGTTCGGTTTCTTCTTTAGCAAAGTTGCTAAATTGATGAAATCTTGTGGTTAAAAGATCGACATAAAAGATGATGAAAGTCCTAAAATTTTAGATAATTAATCAATAAATATTTGAGACAAATGCCAGCTATTATTTGTTCCAAATTTCAAGTCTCGATATCGTGAATAAACCTTCAAAATCGTTCGGTTACTGCTTTGACACCAGTATATTTTTGAAAAGGTCTTTCGGAGAGGGTCATATTAAGGTTTCTTTCAATAGAATCGGACTTGAAACAAATAAGTTATTCGAAAAAAAGAACTTTGATGACCAAAAAAAGAAAAAAATAAATGTGTGTGAATATATTTCTAAGCGTTAAATTGGAGTATTGTAGTCGTGTTTGGTATCAAATGAATTAGAATTAAGTTCTACAAATGAACATGAAAAGAAACTGCAAACAAAATATTGAAATAGACCATTTCTATTTTACAGCTGAGTTTGTCGATACTCAAAAGGTTAAGCGATCGTTGTCGAAAATCAGTATACCATTAGCATATCATTAGTAATTAATCGTCAAACAGCGTAATTTTTAGTGGAAGAAGACGGTTATGGGTTTACTACCTTAAATTACACCGAATTTGACATTCTTTGATTTCGATTTAATGTCAATAATTTTGAGGGCAGACAGCGATTAACTGTCGGTATTTATTCACTCCGGTCTCAAGGAGAAACAAAGAAAATTAACCGTTCCTTCAACAGAAAACTCCGGATAACCGAACAATTTACACTTATTATCAAGGTACATGAGTCCATATGGGATTGTGTATCACGATTAAGAATATTTACTATGACTGATGAAGTAATTAAGAACATGGATGAAGGTCCCTAGATATAAGTTGATCCAGTCTAAGATGCTACCAGCTGCCACGATTTATTAACCCATTTCAATTGTCAAGAAACATGCACAAGTCGGTCTATTAAACATTTCTCGGTTTTCTCTGTGTTCAAGAGGTCGTTGCGTTTAACTTTCTTGTTTGTGATGTCACCTTACTAGAGCTGCAACGATTCGTCGCGGTGCACCTAGAATCGCGATTCTTAGCTCCGACTCGAATCGGGAGTCGTAGAGGTCAGAAACGATTCGAGCCGAATAGTCTAAATAATGCAGAAAAACGTTCTAATTTCAACTTTAAAGATTCACTTAACACAGGATTCCCAATAAGAAAATGATTTGAGGAGGTTATTTAGAATAAAAAGTGAAACTTTCAAGTGCTTTTTACCAAGCAATTCGTATAGAAAATACAGGATCAGAGGAAATTCGAGCCGTCGACTTTTGTCGCATTTTGACGAGTGCTACCGAAATGCCTCTTTTTTATTCAACTAATTTGTACTTCTTTGTATAATCTGGTTAATTATCATGTATCTTTTGTGCACAGTATTGATTTTATATCCCTAGAACTCCAGAAGGCTGTTCTGTGGAAGGATGGGAGGGGGGGGGGGGCGTCTTTAAATAATACTTCCACGTAATACATAAAAATATACAAATGTATATCATAGAGTACCTTCACTTGAACATTATGTCTTTCTTTGAGATGAGATTTTTAATTGAATTTTCAAAGAAATGGAAAAAATAGAATATCCAGGGAATATTATAGCGTAAATAACTCGAACCGAAAAGAATCGAATCGAGACATAAAAATCGAAATCGAACCGAATCGAGACGTTCCCGACTCGTTGCAGCTCTGCACCTTACAATGAGAAGTTTTCTGTTATACAACAATTGTGTGTCTATGGAGACCTCTATATATCCGGATAAGTGGGAGGGTTGTGCGCACGCAATCCGGATAACCCCACCATATACTAAAAGCAGATGGCCGTCCTTAGTCGGCGCAGGGTGCACATTGGTCTCCTTCCTTTAATGTGTTGTCATCAATGTTTAATGTTTCTGTGCGTCTGTTACGATAGTTTTGTATGATGTTGTACTGAATATTGGTGTGTCTTTTTTGCAATTTGGAGTTTGTATGATGGCATTTATGTGCCACTTCCTTGTGGGTTTGTTTCGCTGGGTGAATGCAGGGTGGTCATGCTGGAGATATTCGCTTTTCTTTCTCTTTTATAATTATAGTGGCAGAGGAGATTACAATATTTTTTCCATTACGTCTAAATATTCATGTTATAAATTTACAGCATTTTTCAGTATTCTCGTTAACATTATTAAGGACATTATTTCTCGGTATTCTTGTAAACTGTATAACTCCGTACTATTGCTTATCTTCTGATGCAAAGGAATACTCAATAACCTTAGGATGTACACTCAGTATTCTCATTAACCTTAGGATGTACACTCGGTATTCTCATTAACCTTAGGTTGTACATTCAGAATTCTCGTTAACCTTAGGATGTACACTCAGTATTCTCGTTAACCTTAGGATGTACGCTCATTACTCTCATTAACTTTAGGATGTACACTCGGTATTCTCATTAACCTTAGGATGTACACTCAGTATTCTCGTTAACCTTAGGGTGTACACTCAGTATTCTCATTAACCTTAGGATGTACACTCAGTATTCTCGTTAACCTTAGGATGTACACTCAGTATTTTCATTGACCTTCGGATGTACACTCAGTATTCTCATTAACCATAGCATGTACACTTAGTATTCTCATTATCCTTATGATGTACACTCAGTATATTCATTAACCTTAGGATGTATACTCAGTATTCTCATTAACCTTAGGATGTACACTCAGTATTCTCAGTATTCTCATTCACCTTCGGATGTACACTCAGTATTCTCATTAACCTTAGGATGTACACTCAGTATTCTTATTATCCTTATGATGTACACTCAGTATTCTCATTAACCTTGGGATGTATACTCAGTATTTCCATTAACCTTAAGATGTACACTCAGTATTTTCATTAACCTTAGGATGTACACTCAGTATTCTCATTAACCTTTGGATGTACACTCAAAATTCTCATTAACCATAGGATGTACACTCAGTATTCTCATTAACCTTAGGATGTATACTCAGTATTCTCATTAACTTTAGGATGTCCTTTCAGTATTCTCATTCACCTTAGGATGTACACTCAGTATTCTCATTAACCTTAGGATGTACACTCAGTTTTCTCATTAACCTTAAGATGTACACTTAGTATTCTCATAAACCTTAGGATGTACACTCAGTATTCTCAGTATTCTCATTAACCTTAGGATGTCCTTTCAGTATTCTCATTAACATTAGGATGTACACTCAGTATTCTCATTAACCATAGGATGTCCTTTCAGTATTCTCTTAACCTTAGGATGTACACTTAGTATTCCCATTAACCTTAGGATGTACACTCAGTATTCTTATTAACCTTAGAATGTACACTCATTATTCTCATTAACCTTAGGATGTACACTCAGTATTCTCATTAACCTACGGTTTTACCCTCAGTATTCTCATTTTCCGTACGATATACAACTGCACTGAGTTTCATAATTACATATGAGCAGCAGTATTTAGTATGCTAACGTGGAATTATCTTTTTTTTAAAACATTGGTTATTGTGAAATCATAAGATGAATAAGTAGAAAAAGATCACAAAATTGAAAATTAAGTAATATTAATAACTGCAAACAAAAGTGTGATAGTTGACAATTTGGCGGAGGTCCTTGACTACTTGTTCCTTTAATTAAATGTTTCATGGAAACATGAGCAATGGTGTTGAAAATGTCGAAAATGTATCAGCCGTTCAGAGCCTTCGGTGGCCATATTTGAAAGCCATTCGGCAAGAAAAACACTAACTGTGTAGAGGATCATGAGTACTTGCTACCGGCAAGGTTTGGAAAATACATCAGCCAACCAGCGTCCTCGGCGGCATCATTCCTTTACCAGTCGACACAAAAAAAAACCAAACTTGGTAGAGGACCTTGAGTACTTGCATCCTAAAACTGTGCGGTTGAGTGAGATTCTGTGCAGCAGTTTTAGAGGTGATGTCGAAATAGACAAAAATGCTTCGCTCAGGTCAGCTAAAAAAGGAATAAACAGACAGAAGAAACCAGGGGATCTCCAACAAGACTCGGTTGCAGCACCCACAGCAAAACAACGAAACACCAAAATGCAAAAACAATGACTAGATAAAAGGGAGACACACAAAAGGGACAAGGAACACCAAATACGACACCAACACAACAAAAAAAACTACATATAATGTATAAACCAACGAGAACCAATAACATCATGCCATCGAAACACGAAGGGCAACACGATACGTATGAATGATATCCATATTATCAATAAGCACGTATTTCATTATTGGATGCGCCACTCAGATGATTTTATGCAATGCCTGACAAATTCAAAATGTTTCAAGTAAATACGAATAAACAATTAAATGCTGTCGCATTATACCATATATTTGCTCAGCTTTGTAAATTAGTTTTACACGAATTTGTCGTGATCAAATGCCTTTTGGGTGTAAATGGGTGTTTAATTTATAGTTTCATCAAAATCATGATGCAGGATGTTTTTTCTTTATCTCACAATGCATTATATATCTTGCACATATCCATATAAAGTGACGAACTACGATTACACAGAAAAAGACCCATGTCATTCTCATTAAGTATAGGCTATATTCCCAGTGTCATTAGTGGTGGACCAGGAGTACCCGATGGCATATGTAGCCAAGTTCGATCAACTTCGATTGATCATTTCTTTAACGCATTCGACAAGTTCTGTTATCGACATTTCTTGAAATGTCTTAAACAGGGGTCCTGCAGCATTATATCCAACCCATCCTGCTACGTTTTTCGGTACATTTTTGGACATAATAACTTTCACACTCTTTGGTCATAGTACATTGTTTAGATTGAGGATCACTGACGAGGGTTAAATACCTGAAAAGCGCATGTCTGGTTTACGCTTCAAATTTATCAGTTCTTAAATGAGGCTATTGAATTTGAAGACTTAACATTTGTAAAACCTTCGATTGTAGTTTCTTTAACGCATTCGAAAATTTCTGTTATCAAAATTTCTAAAACGTTGGTCCTGCGGAGCACCATTTTCGGTACATTTTTGGACATAATAACTTTCTTACTCTTTCTTCATATTACATTGTTTAGATTGAGGATCACTGACAAGGCTCAAGTACCCGAAAAGTGCATTTCTTGTCCATGCTGCAAATTTATCTGTTCTTAAAAGATGCTATTGTATTTGATGACCTTAACATCCGTTAGGGTATTAATGCATGTTCTTGATCCCTGGAGGGATTAATTAATTTTCAACTTATTTGATTACTTCGGCAAACCATCTTGAACAAATAAAATTATAGTTAGGATCAAAACTGAGGTCGATGTTTTCTTAATTTAACCAAGATGAAAATAATAATTATAATTATCTAAAATTATACGTTCAGTACAATTAAGGTAAGCGATGTCTGAAGAACAAAAATGTAAAGGATATTCTATTCGTACTAGGTTTTTATTATTTCAAGAACGTTGCTTGAAAATCCTTTTGTTTCAGCAAAGAAATTCGTTCTTATACACACAGTTTCAAAATCATTATAGAATTTATAAAGAATGCTGCACAGAGTTTTGAATTTTTTCTCATTCAGAAAATTAACATTCATTTAAAGAAAAATTGTAGGTTAATCTTTATTTCAAAAGGAGAAGAGCGTAAATATTTTTTTTTTCTGTAATTCACATCATTTAAAGATATATAAGTAAGATCAGTTCGTTCAAGTCATAAGGTAATAAGGTACAATTAAATTATTACTATATTACATGTTTTTCAACATATATAATTTCAGCCACTATATCAATGACAAATATGGCCATATCCCTGTATACAGCACAAAATCGATCATTTAGGAAATCAGAAACTGAAGGCATACAAAATCAGGATAAAACAGGAACCAAAGCGAACAGACAAAAACCTCCACCATATGAAAAGAAGAAAACTCCAGATATGGGAATGAGACCAGGTGCCCAGGAAGAGTAAGCATCTCCTGCTAACATGTAACACCCCGCCGATTCAATTTGGTAGAAATGTCACATTGTTACTTCCATTCCGGAAGACAATTCAGTATCTGCTGGTGGACTGTTAATCCCCGACAATACCGTTCGTCTCGTTTCAACACTGCCTGAAAAATCTGAAATATCTGTAGAATTCCAGTCTTCATGTATTCACTAAATCGATGTCTTCTATTTTATTTCGGTCATGAGCATGACTGATGAGACATTTTTTGTCGAATAGCGCAAATGCTGCATTATAAATCATTACCTAAGGACATATAATATAGATTGGAATATCTGAGATAGTGAATACAATTTTTATTGACCTTGTGAGTGACAATGACAACTGTTTTTTACCTCTTACGTAACAGCTAATGCGTTGGCGTTGTAATATAAAAGGGTCGATTATAAAACCCACCTGAAGGCATGATACGTTTTATCATAACGTTTATGTAATCTTTTTATCTTTTTTATGTATATCAAAATGCTCTAAGCCATAGTTGTTGTCTCCGTCTTAACTTTCATAAGTCTAAGAATTTTATGATCCAATTTCGAAGAAAAACCGCAACCTCATACGATATGTCATCAGGCGATTTCTTTTATATATTTTTTTTACTTCCGTCTAATCCACTTAAGTACTAAAAAACCAGAAGATGCTTACTCAATGATACCCAAAATTGACAAGAATTCTAACTGGATTGAAATGATATTCATAATCTTCAACTCCCCTTATGATCGGAGATATTATACCCAAAATTAACCCAAAACATACCCAAAAATAACTAGAATTGTAATAGGATAAAAATAATATTGATTTTCTTCAACCTTTATTATCGGAGACAAATACTATTAACCTTTAATCCAGAGGAAAATAATCTACTTATAAGCCTGTAGTATTAAGTCGTTACGGAAAAAAGAGTTATCGCCCCTTTGAGACGGTATCTGACGTAAAACTATTATGACGTCATGAAAATGATATGATAAAGCCGATTTATACCATCATTTCCCAGAGATTTTAGAGCATGTCCATTGAATTTGATGACGTCATAATTAGTCTACGTCAGATACCGTCCCAAATGGGAAGTAACTCTTTCGAAAATAGGAATTACATGTTGTCATTGTTGAAGTGCTCAGAATATTATGAAATAATGTAAATGGAGAAGAACAGTAAACTATTTTGGTCATAGGTACTCATTTAGAAATAAAATAATTTTTATGATTTTGAAGAAACAATTCACGGTAGATTCCTTCTGTATGGTTTTCAAATTGTTGATAATTTTTTTCCTTTTTCTTTGTCCTGCACCTTAGGTTCCCATTGTAATGTAACGTGGGACGGTATAAGCTGCTGGCCGGAAACAGAAGCCAATTCGACTGCTATCATTCCATGTGCTAGATATATTCACCATTTCTACGTAGACAGTAAGTATATTCGGTCGGGAAATGTTTTGTTCCCTAAGAGTTTCTTCAATTGAAGAAATGAAACACTTTGTCTTTTATTTATGAAAATTTACTGATGTCTCTTTTCTTGGCAATACAATCAAAACATAAGAGCGACAACATCTCATTTTCGACAATGTTGAAAAAATTGGCTTAAATAGAACTATACAAAATACCGATTTTGATTCAGTCGCATTTTCTACGCGGCTAATAGAAAGGAGAGGATCTCCAACAATACTCGTTTGCAGCACCCAAGGCGAAACCCGCTAAAGAGACGGGTGTTGCTAGCAACAGGGAGATGCCTACTCCTCCCGGGTACTTGATCAATTTTTCATATTGAATTCATTTTCAATTCTAAGCAGAATGAAAAGGTTGTTATTTTTGAATGCCTATTTCTTGAGCTTTTGAATTTGTTGGTTTTGTCATTGAACCTCACTCATTTCATGGTGAAAATATAATTAGTTTGAGATCATTGAACAATGCATTGGTTCCTTCAACGTACTTCACAAAAACACTTAAGAAAAAAGTTTTAGGATTTTTGGTAATTTTCGATCTCTTGCCAAGCTTTGTTCCTTAATTCTATTAGCATGTCGAATTGGTATTAGAAAACATAATACAATCTAAACATAAAAACTCTTGAACCTTTAATTTAATCTCGAAAGTTACGAAAATTTCTGAAAAGAATTTTTGTGAAATTGGGCACTGGTCAGATATCAGGACAATCATGGCAGTCTTTTTAAGGTTTTCTTTCTGGAACATTTATGAGTGCGTATGAGATTCATTAGCATATTGATATCATCTCTCTGTAAGGACTAAATTACGTTAATAGCATGTTACCTATTTTGATTATTTTTGTAATATGACATTTTTGTAATAAACTAAGAATGAAAGTGCACCTTTTTTATGCAAATGACCTTCCGTTACCAAGGTAACGAGGTCCATGTTTTCGACAGTCATTTTTAAGGTCTGAAATAAGAAATTCATGCACCTGGCCGCCATGGAAACCAGTATCAAATCAGATTTCTCGTCACAATTACATGTAACATTAATTTGTAACTCAATTTCGTCAATACATGTTACTTTTATTGGCACTTCTTACAGTAAATCAGGAAAATTGAGATGAAGTATGTCAATACTTTGTTTGAAATTATACCGAAAATGAGGTATGGTTCTTTTTTGGCAATTTTTGCATTTTTTACCTGTGAATAAAATATTAAACAATAGGTAAGTAAAACATTTGTTTTTCGAGCAATAATCTATGTTGACTGATCTTCAGCTTGAGGGGAAATATTAATTGGGGAACTGGAGATATTTTCTAGTTTTGAGCTCAAAATGTGGTTTTCAAAGGCAACATTTGATAGTAGATGATCTCACATAGGATATATTTTGATTCCCTTTTGAGATGTATAAATTTAGTAGGCTATGACAAAGGTATATGTTAAAGATTACTGTGATGAGTATCAATTGTTGTGTGACCTTGATGTTATACCAAATATGGCTTAGTGGTCCAAGTAAGAATTAAGCAGGGGTGATACATCAAATCATTTTGCAAAACTTTTTATCTCCGTTCTGAAAAATAAATGCGGTACAAATCAACATTTGAAATTCTTGTCTCAAGGTCGCGATGGTGAAGCGAGTTTTTCACCTCAAAATTTTTAAAGTAAAATTTGTATTTAAATTTTGACAATTGTAAAGGATTATGAAGGAAAAAAGGTGACAGGAAAATTTCTCTATATAATTCAACAAAATTAAGTTCCCTTCTAACTTTTTTCTCCTTCCAAGTACGTAAAGAAATCCTTCGGGCATATGTTTGGGGGTTGATCTGAACACATTTCGAAAGGAGAAGTTTTGAAATTTTAAAGTCTTTTAGCTGCATGATTTTTACGCGGACCTGTACTTTAGGTCATTTCAAAGTTCCGCTAAATTTTATTAAAAACTTAGATTTTTCTCCGTAATTTTTGACATCTTTTTCATAGATTTTCTGTACTTCTTATGTATGGTGTTATGCTTAATTTAGATTTTCCTATTCGGGAAGGATATCATCTAGTGCTTTAAAGTAATTATACAGTATTTGTGTATAAATTTAGCCCCGTCCAAAAAAAGAAAAAACATGATGTTATTTTTTATTTCATTCATAAAATGTTGATGAGAAATGAACTATTTGAAACTTGATAATAATTATAATAATTGCCCATGAAATAAAGGGAGCAGATACACTCTTTACATATTCAATGTCATATAATGAACTTCCCAGGATTTCAAAATATTTTCCCATCCAAATTAAATGTGCTGAAGTGACCTGAAATTGTATAAAATGACCTTAAAATGTTTGGATGGTGTTTTTAATCTGTATTTTTTTTTGTGATGGGTCATATGAAGTTTGATTATGAAAGACAGAATGAAGCCTCTAGAATAACCCATTAACGTTTGCATGTGATTTGTGTGTCAAATGTTGTCATGGTAATCTATTTCGGCAACAAAATCAGTGAAAACTTTATGGTTCCCCACTTAAGATTGTCTCATTTTTAAAAGAGCACATGTAAATATATACGCTTTATTACTTAAAAACCGTTACCCTTACAATAGTTTCATTGTAAGAACTGACAAAAAGGGGGTGGGAAGGGGTTGAAAATTGTTCAAACAAGTGCTAAAACTTTCCATAAGTTTGATCCCAAATAACAGTAAAACAAGAATAATTGATTTAGAAGTTTTATGCAAGGATAACAGAATCCTCTCAGAACGTTCCAATTACACCGTAGCGTATCACGTGATGTGCAAATAATCTCTTACAAGGGAATCCCCTTCGATTAAACAAGGTAAATACTGTTTAAATCTACTTTATATGAAACTAGTTTATGCCTATCATATGAGCATCATTATTATAAATATGATAGTAATCTTTTCTGGTCAAGAATAGAGGAATATTTAGAGAACACTTAAACAGAAAATTTTCTATTTTGTTTACATGTTATGATATGGTGCATGTAAATAAACAAAATTTTCTATTCAAGTGTTCTCTGGGCATACCTCTATTCTTTACCAGAATAGATAACCATCATGTAATTCATAACGATGATCGTATGATAGGCCTAAAATCATATGATGAAGATTTAGACAGCATTTACATTGTTAATCGAAGGGGATTCCCATGCAAGAGATTATTTGCATATAACGTGATACGCTACGGTGAATTTTCCACATATCTATTTTCCATGGATATGGACATATTAAAAATGTCTCGTTTATCAAGTTTTCAAGACCACGAAATTTTAGACTAGTTACCATGGCAACCGATGCTAAAAATGTCATGATGCTATCTAAGTTTTGGCCAACACGCCATAAATAAATCGCGCACCAAAAGTCTTTCATTTATGTGGCATGCTGTTTTTCAATTTTGCTGAAAGTGTTTGGTCTTTAAAGAGAATTGGTATTACTTTTCATGTATTTTCAAATTCACAAACAATGGTGATTTTATTACCGACATTTTATCTCCAGTATAGATAAAAAAGAAGTTGAATAACGGCTAGTAACGCAGATTCCGCTGGGTATTGCAGGGTGTTTGTTATGTGATATTGTTACTTTAAAAATAATCACAAGTCGTGATCTACATCGTATATCAACAACGCATTATTTATCACCACCGAGATCCTTTACATTTATGGGATAGTACATAATATATCATATTACAAACAAATATCAACTTTCCTTTCTGTAACAGTACACTTTAGATTTAATACGTGATCTCTCGTAGAGAACCAATGACTTTGATTTACGTTATGTTTATGACAGAATATACTACACTTCTCTTTGTTATATCATTTTGCTAATATTACTGCCTTTCTTTATTCGTACATGATACTATTTTATTTATATGGTAAATACTCTTACATTGATTACTTCATAAAGAATAGTGTCAATTGATTTGACAGTATATCAGTTGTTTCTCTTTTCTTTATTAACGAAGTTTTTGAAAATACAGGATTAAACCTGGATGGATGCATTAGAGATGAGTCACAAAAATAACGCTTATTTCTAAAACGTGGGCCTATAGCATCATATCCCACCCATCCTGCTACGTCTTTCGGTACATTTTTGACATAATACATTTCACACTCTTTGGTTGTATTAAATTGTCTAGATATTGAGGTTAAGTACCCGAAACGTGCATGTCTGGTCCAAATTTATTATCTGTTCTTAAATGATGTTATTAAATTTGAAGACATTAAACATTTTACAAAATTGACACTTTGTGGTTCAACTCAAATTCCCAATCTAGTGTAAGTGATGTGGTTTGGAACAGAGAATTTGATCGAGCATATCATTGCTAGCATTCTTACAAACAACAGGGAGAGACACGACATATGGGGCTGATTAATGTGTTGTGAACTTGTGAGTCTCGTATTGAAGGATTTGATTTTTTTCACATAATCCCCTTCAGTCTCTATACACATTTTCCATCGGTATTTAGGGACCTCAATACCACTTTTAAAGATCTTCTTATCTAGACCGGTTAGAAAGTCACCCACTGCAAGTATGACGTCATCATCGGACTGAAAGTGGGTGCCAGAAATAGCTGCTTTTAGTTTTGGGAATAAATGAATAGGTGATGATGCGAGATCAGGTGATAAGGCGGATGCTCTATCAAATTAAAGCCACAATTATGAATGACAGCCATAGCGGTGACAGACTTGTGAACAGGAGCATTGTCCTGATGGAACAACACACCTTCAACTAGTGATCTTTCCGCTGCGCTTAAGTTTAAAATTTTCCCGTAACAGTGTCAGAGGTGAAGCACATTAATTGTTTGTCCTTTTTTGGAGATAATCTTTCAGCAGAATACCTTCTGCATCCCAGGCTCACAACATATCAAGCAACCCTCGTACAGCAACGATCATGTCAAACAATCCAAAAACAATCAATCAATCATATAAAATGTGAAACAAAAATAACAAAACATAACTTGAGATACATGGGTGTAACTTTGCGCCGAATTTTGGACAGTAATGGATTTTTGGAAAGCGAATTAGATTATGCGCAGAAACTCTCTTACCAACCAGGATACATTAGATTTCATTCGATCCATGCAGCTGGTGTATAAACAATATTCTAACATGACTTGATATATTCTCCCTATATGTACTATATGACTAGCTTTTTGTAAAATTTCCAAAACACTTCCGGCCAACTAAGCTCCGCCCATTCTGCGCCACCAATGAACTCACGTGGTGTAAAATCTCCACCAAACTTCTAGTCCCCTATGTACCGCCGATTGTCTTCAGTAGAACAATATTAGAATAGAAATATCAACTAGCTGAACGTGGTCGCATCAGTCCCAGAGGCGAAGTGATAATCTGATTGGTTAATGCGACGAGAGGAATAATTGGACGATAAACCATGGCTAGTTGTTATGTCTAAAACACCCTTCTCAGCGTAAGATGACATCATCAAAATATAAGTCAATGGTTAGGGTATGCAACACAAAAAAACCATGTAAGTCGTAACAAGAGTAGAGTGCATACGAAATTTTGGTTGCGGCCATGTAACAAGATGAAAAACCCTAGAAGTTCGTCGAACTTAAACATAGAACAAGGGGTCAGGATCGAGTCTTTTCCGACCATACTGGACAGTGCTATCTTGGAGTCCCGATGACAAAAATGCTGGTAAAACACTGTCGACTTATTCAGTTTATTCTTCCTATTCTTTGATGATTTCAGGATTATCCCCGCTTTCGAGTTGGCTTAATTTGAGTTATTTCACAGGACTACCCAATGCTCGGCTGAAATGTCGCGGTGAAACGTACTTTCTGACTTCAACTCCGTGAAAATAATGCCTGAGTATTCAACCGTGTTACCCCTTATTTTTCTACTCGTGACCAGATGTAATGACAATGTCCAACAAATAAGGGCATGACTTTATGCTTTCTCTTTCAACAGACCGTTCATATCATTTGCAGAACTTTTAAATGGACGTTAATTTCCTGACAGCGAGCTAGCTACCGACGTATGACATCTGATGATAAGAAAAAGCCTTTAATCAACGATTTCAAGACTTCACTAAATGAATCTGATGCCTTCAAGCAGCATTAAGCATTTGTGTCCGAGATTTTCACCCAGTTGGGGTTTCTTTTCAGATTTTGCTTCGAGAAAATGTATGGCAGACGGCCAATGGTATGTTCATCCGGGACTTAATACCACGTGGTCAGATTATTCAAACTGTTACGACATACAACCGTCTGCAAACACTCCCAAAGTGGGTAGTGTCTTAGAGGTAAGAATGCATAGACCCCTTGTCCTACTGCGCTGTTACAAACATTAGCTGTGAGTCGGGGCAATGCAACATTGTGTAATTTATTTGCAGAATGGCCCATTAAAGTCACAGAACTTTCTTTAGAAGGGTCATTGAAACTATGGAAAAATAATGTAAAATAGCTCATTCCCAAATTTCCTTCCTCATCACATATTACATGATGATGACCCTTCTTCTATTATCATCGTGATTAATCATGATCTTGATCGAATATTCATCATGATTTCCATTATCTTTATTCGACTTATCGTGATTGTGAACTTATTTCCATCTTCCTGTTATGATCACTTCGTAGGTAGTTTCTCATTACATTAAAAACGCAATCGTGCCGTCACATTATTATGGTCAATTCGAATATGAATCTCTTTGCCAAATGGATTATTTTTACAAAATATTGGTACAATAATTTATCAGCAGCCATGACTATACGTTTTGCGTTAACTACTAATATCCCCAGGGCACATGTAGCCAAGTCCGATCGTTTCTTCTAACGCATTCGAAAATTTCTGTTCACAAAATGTCTCGAATTTTTTTTAAAGCGGTCCTGGGTCCTGTAGCATCATGTCCCACATATCCTACTACGTCTTTCGGTGGCTTTTTTGCTTTGTTTTGTTTTGTTTGTTTGTTTGTTTGTTTTTTTTTTTTGTCTTTTGGTTTTTTACATACTTTCACTGTTTTTGGCTATATATTCCATTATTTGGATTGAGAATCACTGACGAGGGTTAAGTACCCGAAAACGTGCATGTCTGGTCCATCTCTGCTTTATTGATGTTATGAATTCGAAGATGTATAACATTCGTTGGCCATAATACTCAAATTCTATATATACCTTTAAATATTATGATAGGTGTCCTTTAGTTCTGTGAGACACTATCGAAATACTAGTATTACTTTGATATATCTTTGTCTTTAATTTTTTTTCTCTGATTTGTTGATATTTCCCTTTTTTATTTCTTTAATATATCTCCATTTTCCTTTCATTTTCCAGGCAGCTACCAGCAAGATAAGGCTGATGTACAACATTGGGTATGGTATCTCCCTCGTGTCGTTGTCAGTGGCCGTCTTTATCATGATTTACTTCAAGTAAGCGTGTTTTGCTGTATGATTTTCATTGCATGATATCGTGATAATGTCCAATACCTCAAGAACAATACTAGTAAATGAAATTCGATTTATAAAGATATCGTTGACGATTGTGGCTATAATGAAGGATAATAATAAATGTTCAAATTGACCCTTCCGCACACGAGAAAAATGTGAGAAATTCCATGACGTTATAATGCAATTTCGATGTTTTACCGAGCTTCGAAGCTTGTTTGTCCAAGGTAAAGGCATTGTGACGGTACGAAATTTTGCATTTTTCCCCGCAATTGGAAGGGTCAATTCCCTATGATAAGGAATCGTCAAGACTTTTACGGTATAAGTTTAAAAATAGATAAATAGAATAAGGGAAATTCTATATGATTATGAGCAAAGGTACCAAAAATAAACAGATAAATGAAGAAGCAAACAAATAAATAGATAAATAAAAGACACCTAAATCAATAATTGAATAAGATAGGTTGTTTCACATCTTCACTTACACATGTACCTCGCAATATATATTTTCAAAACTTATTACTGTTTATCTTTTTTTTTACTACAGAAGACTACATTGTCCGAGAAATACGGTCCACCTAAATCTCTTCATAGCTTTCATACTGAGAGCGACCTTGTCGACACTTAAGGAGAATCTGTTAGTCCATGGATTGGGACTACCCTCTGACGTAGAAAGAACGCCTATTGGTACCGTCATATTCATAGAAAAGGGACTGGTAAGAGTTTTATGTGTTCATGTTTAATGTGTTTCTTGTGCTGTAGTAGGCGGCTCACCTTTTAGGTTTCGATGATAACTTCATTTTATGAAGGCAAGGTCTTCAGAGACGCTAACCAAATAAGGAATACTAACCAAAATAAGAAGGATAATTATGAAACTCTGGGCCCAGCTACCTTTGTAGTTGAATCTTCAAGGCATTGGCAGTTTTTGATTTCTGTTCTTTCAGAAGATAATAATAAACATTACAGAAGTACCCATCAGTTAGTTGAGAAGGCAAGGCAAAATCATTAGATTTTCCACAGGAACGGTTGCGAACCTCGGAATGAACAAAATTCCGCAGTGAGACCAGGTGCCCGGGGAGAGTCAGCGTCTCCTGATTGCATGCAACACCCGTTGCAACAACTCCATGGAAACCTGTCGAATTCGGTGATCGTCTCGATAATGTAATTTTATTCAATGGACGAGTAAGACGAATTTGTGATGCTGAAGATTTATATATCTGTTCTTAAATGTTTCTATTATATTTTAAAAAGTTTAACATTTGATTTTTTGTTTACGTTTTATCACAATAGTTTATGCTTTGTAAGCGCAAGAAATATATGTCACTGCTATAGTATTTTTCTGTGAAAGTAGGTGGATTTTGTATTTCATAATTGGGATAAAATGCATTCACCATATTCGTGTGCTTTTACTACGTGCTTTCCTGTAGTTATATGTGGGGGTTTTTTTTTTTTCGTTTTTCAGCACTGGGAGTATAAGAACCTATTCGTGTGCTTTTACTACATGATTTCCTGTTGTTACATGTGGATTTTTTGTTTTGTTTTACAGCACTGGGAGTGTAAGACCCTATTCGTGTGTTTTTACTACGTGATTTCCTGTTGTTATATGTAGATTTTTATGTTTTTTAGCACTGGGAGTGTAAGACCCTATTCGTGTGTTTTTACTACGTGCTTTCATGTAGTTATATGTGGATTTTTGTGGAAGGCCTCCATCTCCATGTACTCATTATGGTATCTGTGTTTTCTGAGAGGAGCAGTGTCAAATGGTACATCGCCATTGGATGGGGTAAGTTTATTTGACCTTTCCGATTGCGGGAAAAATATGCAAAATTTTTATGACGTCACAATGCTTTTACCTCGGACAAACAAGCCTTGAACCTCGGTCAAACATCAAAATGCATTGTGACGTCATGGAATTTCTCAAATTTGTCCCGCGTTCGGAAGGGTCAATTATCATTATTTGTTAGTTATTAATGATTTAGGACAACTATGAGAGATTGATTTGTAGAACCAGGGATTTATTTGTCTTTCTTTGTAAGGCTTCTGATGACAAATTAGGAAGAGAGAAGATTGTGACAGTTCAGGCATTGTGCTCGGTTAGATTCGCCGGTAATGATAGTCTCTCGGATTGGTAACATTTTCTATTACGCCCAGCTGTCACAGAATTAGTCTAACGTGTTTTCTGTTTATTTTGTGATGGACCTCCCATACATTCATATCATGACAAAACTTGAACATAAGAGAACAAAGCATTTCAAATGGTCAATGTTTAACGTCTTCAAATTCACTAGCATCGTTTTAGAGCAGATAAATTTACAAGATGGACCAGACATGCACGTTTCGGGTATTTAACCCTCGTCAGTGATCCTCATTCTAAACAATGAAATATGACCAAAAGCTGTGAAAATTATGTCCTAATGTTTTGATTAAATAAATGTATTTCTTTTTTGCATAAGAAGTACGTTTATGGCTGCAAAAACTGGTTTCATAGAAATTGATATTTTGAATATTGTAACCCTGGGCCTATGACAAATATTTTTTCGTATCCTGATATTCATGATGAATAATAAATGATTGTTATTGAGCAATGTAATGGTTCATTCACCTATCTTAAGTTTCTTGTACAAAGCTATTAGCAAGTCTTTTTTCGAATAATGGAATGGTTATCACTAAGCTGTCAAATGCAATCAAGTTCAAATTAATGATAATTGAGGTATCGTCCGTTCATTATACGACATTCTAATAAACTGTTTATGGTGGTCTATTAGCTGGTACACTAAGATGAATTGGACTATCTTTTGGAATCAAGGAAATAATCAATACAGTTCAAGTGTACGAGAATAAGGAAAATGATTTTGTTTAAAGACAGCAAGACTTGAATCCTTTATTTAAGCTCTTTGAAAAAGAATATTTCTATTTAAATGAGTTAGAGAAGATCCTGACGATAATCTCAACAGCACTCACAATAAAGCACAAAATTGAGCATCGACGGACCCCTAGCAAGCTAGAGGTGGGACCAGGTGCTCGGGAGGAAAAAGCATCCCCTGTTAAAGTAAAATATAAACAGTTGACACTAAGGTTTTCCTTAACCGCTAATATATGGAAACATATAGATCTAAAAAATCTGGTTTTAAACAGATTAAGTCTTAGCTTTGCTCGTGAGTCTGCTAACATTTTTATCGCCTTTACCATCCTTTCTTCATGAATCATTAACCCTAAATCAATCCTACGTAATAACTTTGTCGCAATAGCAGTTTTTATATAGACATAACCTCAAACAGTGCATTTATTTAAGATATTGTTTTCATTTTCGTGCGTGAACATCGACGGCGGGTGCGGCTAGCCAACAGGGGATGCTTACTCCTCCCAGGCACCTGGTCCCACCTCTAGCTTGCTTAGGGTCCGTCGATGCTCAATTTTGTGCTCTATTGTTAGTGTTTTTGAGATTATCGTCAGGATCTTCTTTAACTCTTTAGAAATTGTCAATATTGAAATTTATGTTCTATGATAACACGTCAGTGAACCATATGCGCATTTCAGGAAGTTATGTATCATAAGTGATTATTGAGGCAAAAATATAGGAAACCCAAACAATATGGAATTATGAAGAGCAAAAGTATAACCATGAACCAACATACCTGCCAAAGAACCTGCTAAGGACAGGTCTATGCCATCAGGGAGATACCCTTACTTTTAGAAAAATGAATTATGTGACGGAGAATTTACAATCCTTTTTCCTTTTTTTTTTTGAAGTCATTCTGTATTGTTTATTGAATATACAAAATGGTACATTGAAAAATTTATTTTCTTTCATGTACAATGTTGCAAGAACATTATGCTAGGTCGAATTCTTTTGTGGATTTTGTAATTATCTTCTTTAACTCATTATTGTATTTCAAATTAATTTTGTTCGATTGTACCCATGTAAAAAAATTAAATTGGTTGGACCCGTTGCCTTTTGTTTCACATTTACAAATGCAGTTTGTTTTCACAATGCAAAAAATGTTTTCACAACATTCCAATCGGGTATTTTTTCGTTCGCCAAATACTTTGAATTTTCTTTTAGTCTGTCTTTTTGCGATTTGTAGTTTTGTATGATGTCATTTATGTGTCACTTTCTTGTGGGTGGGTTTGACTGGGTGAGTGCAAGGTGGCCATGCTGGAGATAATTCCCTTTCCATTGTCTAGGAAAACAGTGACTTTTATCTGTAATGTTACCATGCAATGCAATAAAATGTTTTGTTTTGCATTATTTGTGCGTCTTGTGATATACCCTTCGTATCCGGATAAGCAGCGGGGAATTGTGACAAATTCAGGATAACCACACGATTTGCTGATTCAGTGCATGATCATTCACCTTTTATTTGTTGTTATCCAAGTTTCAACCGTCTATTTTCTTGGTTTGCTAGTTAATCATGTTACAGATGTTCTCTCATATATATCTGGCATTTTGCTGTTCCTGTAGAAGCTTTTGTTTCTTATTTTGTTTTGGAATTTTTGCAACATCGGACGGATGTGTATAGTTAGCAAAAGTCCTTACAAAGCGCGGAGTACAGAGTTATTTCCCATTTGAGACGATATCTGACGTAAAACCATTATGACGTCATAAAAATGGTATGGTAACGGTAATTTCGTACCGTCGTTTCCCAGAGTTTAGGGACTATTTCCATAGAATTTGATGACGCCAGAATTAGTCTACGTCAGATACCGTCCCTAATGTGTAGAAACTTCGAAATTATATAATAGATCCTCGCCTTAATTTGATCACCTAGTTTCACTGTGCTTCTGCACTTATTTGAAATATATTTTTTTAATTTTTTTATTCTAAAGTCCATAGTTTCTTTTCTGAAAATAAGGGATATCTCCCTGTTACCATAGCTCTGTCCTTAGCTGGCTCTGTGACAGAGATTGAATGTCATGTTGGGAATTACGCTTTCCGTATATCTTCTATTTTGTTTTTACTCCAGTGTTTCGACCTCGAGTATCACTGATGATATATGTTTTGTTTAAATGCGCATATGTTGCAATAAAAAATTACGATAAAATAAACATTTAAATATTGAAATACTCATTTTATAAGTAATATTCTATAATGTAATTTTCAGGTGTTCCAGTACTGTTTATAATTCCATGGGCTATTGTGCGAGCTCTCTATGAAGACACCCTGTAAGTAGACAAATCACAACACAACAGAGAAAATATCATTTATAGCACGAAGAGCATATGAAATTGCTTCTTATCTTGCAAAATTAAGCGTATGTAATAGATCCCAAAATTTCAAAAGCGAAATCATTCATTTTTGTACAGTCGTTGTTTTCGAGAGAAACATTATATATTGCGTGTAGAAGAAGGGAGGGGATCTCCAGCCAGATCCGTTGCAGCACCAACAGCAAAGCACCAAAACATCCGATACGAAAACACAAAGACGAGCACAGCAATAGACGAAAAAGAGATATATACGACATGGAAAAGACTACCATGGCTTAAAGAATACATTTTTCAAGTGTTTAACAAATGTTTAAAAAGACCACATTCTTAATGCTTTTATTTCCCTGCTCCTCCACTGAGCTAATGTTGCGATTTAGGCAGAAGATATTTGCATTGCCTTGTCCCTCATCTCAATTTGCTTTCAGAATGTTAGTGCTCACTTAATATGGATTCTATGTAAAAACCTAAAAAATTCAGACATGTTTGGCCACGACATGCCTCAGATTTTGGATATTTTTTGTGTATAAGGTAAATATGATGTCCTCAGAACGAATTGACCTTCCATTTTTTTCTCCGACGTTCCGTTGCCATGGTAACTAAGGTTTTGTATAAAAACATCTTTATACAAGGCATTTTAATGCATCCCGTTACCATGGAAACAAATGTTGAATGTATATGTAATTTTCCAAAAAGATTATTTAAATCCTCTTAGATTGATACAATTTGATTTTTCGATGCTCCTTCTTTCTGAGTGTCATGTAAATTCACTTCAATTTCAAGAAAAATTGCTTATTAAAAATGAGCCATTTTCGGCCAATTTAGGCCTTATTTTACCTATATTTTACTTACTTTTGACAAGAGTAATAATGCAATTGCACAAGATTTGAAATACAGTTGACTATTTCCTGAAGAGTATTATCCTAGGACTTCATGGGAATCGAAGGAAATTTATCTAGAAGTGAGATTTTCTGTTTACATGCCTTTGAAATAGGTTACCATGGCAACATTTGGTACGAAGGTGTAAATACCTGTCATAAGTAAAAAGCTAATTTCTACAGATGTATGCCTGCTATTGTTACAAAACTTGGTATGTAGATGAATTAAAGACCATTTGATGCTATCATGACCTTGAAAAAATGTCAAGGTCATTTGCTCAATTTTCAAGGTCATTTAAAAATATATGCTATTTTCAGGTCAAATTTTGTGGTTTTTCACTTAAAAGAGACATGATTAACAGTAAACAGTATGGAACCTTGGCAAAACAATCAATTATCAGTAAAAGTATGATAAATGTATTATTTGTTGGGATGAGTATCACATTTATCAGAGTCCAATGAAGACCCCAAAAAATGTCACATATTTTACGAGAAAATTTTAGAAAATCGCAATTTTATGCTCTTTTGAAAGTATGTCATACATAGAAGTGAAATACAATTTAAGAAAATTGTGATGAATTCTACTTCTTTTGATCGGTTGTTCAACTGTAAATATTTAAAATCAAAATATCTAATGAAATAAGTAAGAGAAATCAATTTAAATTAATTTGAAATCCTGATTTTTGTCTTAATTTTAGTCTAAATTTAGAAATGACCTTGAGATTTGGACAGATGACCTTGAAATTATTTGAAGGTCAATTGATAATGATAAATATAATTTGTATACTGGTATGTTATTTCATAATCATAGGACTCACACATGAGGAAAAACAATGTTTTTAAATATGCGGTATATGGTAATATGGATTCCAAGTTGCTATAGCAACGGATTTTGATTGGCATTCATGACAAAATGGTGAGTTTCATCATAAATTTTATTTCTTGATTTTTCCCAGCTATAGACATTTATTTTGGCAAGGTGATGTTAAATACCCATAACATTCACCGAATAATGGTTTTCAACCTTCAAAATAATCAAAAACAGGCCAAAAATGACCCTAAAATTAGACCTTATTTTTGCTAAATTTTCACATAATTTGACTGAATATCAACAACTACCTGATAACCCCCTCCCCCGAAAAAGTTATTCTTGTCAGAGTTAAACTTACAAAGAAAAGATTTTGTGTTCATAAAGTAAATTTTGACCATGATTTCCATGGCAACAGAATGCCATAATATGTCTTATCTCTCATATTTATGGGGGTTTCAAAAAGATTGACCCCGTTACCATGGCAACCGTTGTTCAAATATAACAATATGGTTTGTTTTCATTGTTTTTACATTCAGTATGATAATTACAGAAAGTTTCATAAAAATCCATGACATGCCGTGGCCAGCTGTTTTAGGTTTTTAGAGAGAATCCATATTAAATTCCATCTTCGATTTCATTAGAAAAATGCTTATCCTCACTTGTGCTTTCATATTTTTCAATCAATTCACAAGTGTCAATCATTATTTATTTTTTAGATGTTGGAATACCAATCCAACAGCAGGTTATTTCTGGATATTAAAGGCACCAGTTGTTGTTTCTATTGTGGTGAGTAGGTTCTGAAACATAAAACTAAGTGCATGTATTTTATGTTCTTGATATCTAAGGAAGCTGAAATTGATATGATTGCTTCAATATGGAGAGAATATGTGAATATGATTCGGTAGAATCATGTTCTTTTCATTTGACGTTTTTATTATTTGGGTTTATTCCATAAAAAGCCATAACTAATGGTATATCACATTTTGGCATTGATAGTATACAAATTAAGGAATATATAGATACGGATAAGACATTACTTTAAATTATTACAGAGGTTAACATCCTCTTTGAAAATTGATATGATTGATAGTTTTAAAAACAAAATACTGGTCAGACAAAATATCACATCAAACGAAATATCGTCAGCATATTAAATAGAAACGTTTAAAGATTCTTACACTGTCAGAAGAATCTTAGATCAATACATATAGGTATATTTTTACATTTAATCTTTTGCAATCTTGTAGGTTAATTTCTTTTTCTTCATCAACATCTTAAGAGCTCTTATGACTAAGATCAAGATTAACAGATCACGGGCATCATCAAGTAATAAGTACAAGTAAGTATATACTAGACAATATCATTAATTTACTGCATACATGTATCACATAAAAGCAAATCCAATTTCATCTTGTATGTAATTTATCTCAATTTGTCAGAATAAGGAAGCAACACTTCCAAAACCCTTTCCTGAAAAGAGGTATCGAACATGAATGTCTTTTATAGCGTCAGATGAAAGGCAAATTAATCCTTTTCATTTCTAGTACGAAAAGTCAGAATACGGAAGGAGTTCTTTGTGGTTTCTTCCCTTAATATACATATTTCAATACATATACATGTATATTTTGATAGCATGTTACAAATATGACAATATCTTTAATTAAAACATTCTTTCATAAAGCATTACCCCAAGTGTGAAGAGGAGCTTTCGTAAAGAAAATATTTCTTGAATGCTTCGTCCTATCATGGTGTTAAGATCATTTAATACAAAGATTAAAAATCAAATAAAAAATGTAAGGCATAATTTGGAACTTCAAGGATAAGTATTCAAATCATAAACGCATTAATCAGGAAACAGAGGAATAAAGGTATAGGTATAGGCTTATATAGTCTCGTTCGCCTGAGCCTCAAGCGACTTGTACATTTACTCACTGGCTAGACCTGTTCATTTAAAATAAGCCATCTCAGCTCCCTTGAGAGCATACAGCAGAGCTGCCGATTAGGCGCTAATGTTTATAATTCAAACTGCCAGCTCGTTTCGTATGCCAGGTACCCAATTACTCCTGGGTGTGGAGAGTATAATGCAGAATTAAGCAATTTGATCAGGGTGATAATGGTTTCACAATGGCCAGCGACAATGGGACTTGAACCAAACCTATGGGTTCACAGTCCAACGTAGTAACTACTGCGCTACTACCTACTGGACGAAAGATTCTCCAGCAAGACCATCTTGCACTGACCACAGAGAATCATACAAGTATGAAACCCAATCAATTTGAGGAAATGTCAACAACAATCAACAGAGGGCATGAAGACCCACCAAAAAAATTAAATTTACTAACTAACAATCAAAGTAGACATACCCCGAAACATAAAACATGACTTTTGAATGACAACAAAGTTACTAAGGGGGATCAAGTAATTAAAAGAAGGCGTCATGTACATGCTTATGTAGAAATCTCAACTTTCCTCACGGACAGTAAATACCACTTTACCCCACCTCTGACAAGTTTGTCTGGAAATCCTGGATAGCGATTGGCTAATAAAGCTCACGTGAAGACGTGGTATATATTATACCGGGTGCCTTGCCTTTTATACCAGACCCCATGTGACGTCACAATGTTACCCTTCATGTTGACGTCTTAGCGTAAACAGACAATGACATCCAAACCCTTCATGAAAATTGTCAAAATTAGTAATCGGTGGGTTAAATTTGTTAATCATATTCTATTTCAAATCCTTTTTCTATTATTTGAAATAAAATATGATTAAACTAAAAACTAAATTCATTACCTAGTCCAGTTCGGCTTTGCCTCGCCCGGTATAAAACCCAGTGACCTGGTATCATCCCGTATCATTTCACCAGATGACTAATAGTCCCTTCATGAGTCAAAGAAGTTCCTGACGATAATCTCAACAGCACTCATAATAGAGAACCACAATGAGCATCGACGGACATCTAGCAAGCTAGAGGTGGGACCAGGTGCCCGGGAGAAATAAGCATCCCCTGTTTGCTAGCCGCACCCGCCGTCAATGATCATGCACGAAAATGAAAACATATAAAAACCATGAATTGTACTGTCTGATGCCATTTCTATATAGAAAGTGCTATGGCTACCATGTCATGGAAAATATTCAAAACACTTAATGTCAAACCCCTCACGGGGAACTTCTTTACGAGCTCAACACGGCAAAGGGCATAAGTGTGACACAAATGAGTCAAAGAAGATCCTACGATAATCTCAACAGCACTCACAATAGAGCACCACATTGAGCATCGACGGACCCCTGGCAAGCTAGAGGTGAGACCAGGTGCCCGGGAGGAGTAAGCATCCCCTGTTGGCTAGTCGCACATGTATCAGTGTATCATGTATCAGTGAATGAAAGTCAAACAGGAAATGCACATTTCAATCTGATTCCAGAAATACCAACCATAAAGCTACAAATGTATATTATTCAAAGCAGCTTGTTATATGCAAGCAAGCAGAAGACGTGTTCACTTTCGAAAGGCTTCGTTTTTTTCTTCTACGTAGATGATTTGCCTTCTTTACAATCAGTTTTTTTTTTGGTTGACTATTAAATCTGATATGACGCCCTTTAGACAAGTAATC
Source organism: Pinctada fucata (assembly GCA_028142955.1). Lineage (NCBI taxonomy): Eukaryota > Metazoa > Mollusca > Bivalvia > Pterioida > Pteriidae > Pinctada > Pinctada fucata. The sequence continues at coordinate 22,886,664 of AP027114.1, read as the reverse complement.
AATAAATGTTGGATTATCAAATGTTGATTTACTTTACGTTTTTGAAGTTGAAAATGACAAAAAAAATGTGAAAGAAATATGCATGCTATATATATATATTTTGAATGATTTCAGACGATTTGCCAAAGCCACCCTTGTTTTGATACCCCTTTTTGGGGTTCAGTATGTTGTTTTTATTGGTTTCCCTGACAACCTCGAACCGGAAGTGGAAGTAGTAAAGCTGTACTTTGAGATGTTCTTCAATTCTTTTCAGGTGTGTATCATTTGAAGATTTCTGGTGAAATCTAAATACAAACTACTAGTAATTGTATTTATTCATATATGATACATATGTTGAGGTATATTACGAGGGCTGATTAATATGTTGTTGGCCTCTTATTTGAATTTTATTTTGCATTTTGCATTATTTTTCTAAATAATCACCTTCAGTATCTATATATTTTTGTCAACGGCGTTTAAGGCCTCAATGCTATTTTAAAGAAGCCCTTACATGTATCTTGACTGGTCAGATAGCCATCTACTGCAAGTATGACGTCATTATATGACTGAAAGGGGTGCCAGAATAGCTGCTTTCAGTTTTGGGAATGGATGAAAATCTGATGGAGCAAGATCGGTTGAAAAATGCAATGATCGCTGTGCGATATAAGTCCCCTACCGGTGGCATAAATTTATGACTTGCATCTATGTTCATCAGTTCATCAGCTGCAAGAACAGCCAAGAAAAGTCTGGGAAAATGAATTCACGAAATTTGCTAAGTCCAAGGGCCATAATTCTTGTTAAAATTAGTCAATCTGAATTAAACTCAAATCTGCATCACACTATAATGTATTGCCATACAAAAGATCAGTTCATTATCTGCCATAACAGGCATGAAAAAGTCAGGAAAACTGCAATTTTCATTTAATTTGCTAAGTCCAAGGGCCATAACTCTTGTAAAAATAGGCCAATGGAAACCAAACTCAAACTTGGTCTGAATCACACTGAGATGTATTTGTTTACCAAAAAAATCAGTGCATTATTTGCAATAGAACCCAAGAAAAGTCCGGAAAACTGCAAATTTTCATAAAATTTGCTAAGTCCAAGGGCCATAACTCTTGTAAAAATAGGTGAATCTAAAGGAAACTCAAACTTGATCTGTATCCCATTGAGATATATCCACATACCAAAAATGAGTTCAATTTATGCAACAACAGCAGAAAAAAGTCCGGAAAACTGAAATTTTCATAAAATTTGCTAAGTCCAAGGGCTATAACTCTTGTAAAATTAGGTCAATAAAAAGCAAACTCAAACTTGATCTGTATCACATTGAGATATATTCAAATACCAAAAAATGAGTTCAATTTATGCAACAACAGCAGAAAAAAGTCCGGAAAACTGAAATTTTCATAAAATTTGCTAAGTCCAAGGGCCATAACTCTTGTAAAATTAGGTCAATCAAAAGCAAACTCAAACTTGATCTGTATGACATTGAGATATATCCACATACCAAAAATGAGTTCAATATATGCAACAACAGCGGAAAAAAGTCCGGAAAACTGAAATTTTCATAAAATTTGCTAAGTCCAAGGGCCATAACTCTTGTAAAATTAGGTCAATCAAAAGCAAACTCAAACTTGATCTGTATCCAATTGAGATATATCCACATACCAAAAATGAGTTCAATATATGCAACAACAGCGGAAAAAAGTCCGGAAAACTGAAATTTTCATAAAATTTGCTAAGTCCAAGGGCCATAACTCTTGTAACATTAGGTCAATCGAAAGCAAACTCAAACTTGATCTGTATCACATTGAGATATATCCACATACCAAAAATGAGTTCAATATATGCAACAACAGCGAAAAAAAGTCTGGAAAACTGAAAATGGGACAGACGGACAGACGGACAGACGGACAGACAGACAGACCGAGAGGAAACTAAGAGTCCCCTTCGGCGTTGCCGGTAGGGGACTAATAAGGCGGATGCTCAATCAAATTATAGCCACAATCATGAATAACAGCCATTGCAGTGACAGACATGTGAACAGGAGCATTGTCCTGATGGAACAAGAACCTTTAACTAGACTGAGTGAGCTTTCCGCGGCGCTTAAGTTTGATATTTTCCCGTAAATGTGTCCGAAGTGAGGCATGGTTTATGCCATTGATTGTTTTCCTTTTTGGAGATAATCTATCAGCAGAATACCTTCTGCAACCCAGAAAACCGAGGCTCACAAAATATCAATCAGCCCTCGCCAATACCTTTTGATCCCACCTCTAGCTTGCTATGGGTCCGTCGATGCTCAGTTTGGTGCTCTATTGTGAGTGTTGTTGAGATTATCGTCAGGATCTTCTCTTACTCATCTGAAAATGCAAACTCGATTTTCATTTTCATTATAATGGAATTATTTCTATTTTTCAGGGATTATTAGTTGCAGTACTATTCTGTTTTCTTAATGGAGAGGTACGTATTTTGCTATCTTATTAAACAATCTATTCATTTCATATTGTTCGTAAATTCAACAACGTCACTTCAAAACTTGCCTTATCATTTCCATTCTACTTAGTAAAGTTGTCATCGAAATATAGATGGCAAATACCCTTGCTCCGACTCTCAGAGTGTTTGTGATATATTTTTTCTGTCTAATCACGCATTTAAATGGACTACACAAAAAATTGGATTAATTTTTATTCTTTTTCGATGATAAAACTATTTAGGATTTGAAACAATACAAAGGCAAGTAAACATCTCCAACATAGCATGTTATATTGATCATAATGGGACACACATGCTGGAGATGATAGTAGGAAACATTAAATGAAGAAACCAGCGGAGTAAATGACAACAATCTCATCGAAACGAAACGAACAAGCAACAAACAGGATCGAAACGAAATTAACAAGCAACAAACAAGGTCACACGAGAAGGGAGGAGATTACATGTCTATTTTAACAGTTTATCCGGATTATAGCTTGAAAATTAAATTATATCCTGATTTTACACTAAGACATAAAGCTTGACTTATATAACTATATACAATGCTTATATTGAATCCAAGTCACCAGGATTAATCACTAATAAGATAAAGTTAACAAAACAAGCGAATGTTCGCTTGCAAACATTATTCTTGATAAAGAAAAATCACGTGACATCTCGATAGTATACTATATATACAAAAAGCACCATGTATCATTTTCTAAACAAGAATCAGTTTCTCGCCATCCCCATGTTATCATTTATCAAACGAGTAGCCATGATTTCAAATTGTATATTTCTCATAAAAGATTTTAAATTGTTTTCGTCTAATGGCGACATAGTATATGATGAAAACGGAAAGCATCGTAAATGGTGTCACGATACAAATCTATAAACAAGAAACAAAATGAACGTTACGACAAGCAGATAGTAATGCTTGCCACGAAATAACCTTTGCTTCTCTTCTCGGAAAAGCGTCTTAAACTATACATCATCGCTATCTGAATTTCTTATTTCAGGTACAAACAGAAATTATGAAAGTAGTATGTAAACGTGGACCATACTACAGATATAGACGCTACTATCGCGCATCATTTTTGGGCAACTCCCAGTGCGCATGTCAAAGGACAAAATCATCTCCAAATATGTCGGACAACAAAAGCAGACGAGCTTCAGCTGATATTAGTTCCTGTTTATTAGCAGATTCAAAATCAAAATATGTGAAATCATGTTACTGTCATTGGCACGTAGATTCCAAGGGACACCTTTGCAGACATTTTATCAAGAGGAGTACCAATAAAACCTGCGCCCATGAAAATAATTTACGAAGAGCGGAAAGCTGTTTATGATCACAAAATGATCGAGCTGGAATGTGAAAAAAGAATACATTAAAAAGTGTGTACAAGTGTTGTGAAAGCAAATTTTATCGTTATTTCATTAATGTTATACAAATGTCATCAATATCAAAATGTTGAGCACTTCTGTCTTATGTTATAATCTGATATAACGGGGGGAAATCCTTAAGACCTTCAGATTATCCTTTGTAAACATGATTGTGACAACAAGTGTAGTTACAAGTAGCAATGATGGACGTCTTCAAATTCATTGGCATCATTCAATAACAGACAAATTTGCAGCATGGACCAGACACCCACCCTTGTCAGTGATCCTCATTCTAAAAACAATGTAATATGGCCAAAGAGTGTGATAGTTATTATGTAAAATTTTACCGAAAGACATAGCAGGATAGGTGGGACATGCCACAGAACCCAAGTTTTAGAAATTTCACAAAATTTTGATAACAGAAATTTACGAATGCGTTGAAGAAATGATCAACCGAAGTTGATCGAACTTGGCTGCATGTGCCCTCGGAGACTCCTTGTCCACCAGCAGTGGTACTCACCAAGTGGGACATGATGCCAAAGGACCCCAATTTATTGTAAAGGTGAAGGTAGAGGCATATTTTCTTACTTCTTCATACTCATACTACTTCTACAATGACCCCTTTGTTGATACCCTCTTCGTCCAATGCCTTCTCAACCTTATACAGGGCTTTAAAAATACCATCATTCCAATTGAACGTGTTTGATTCTAAACCGTATATCCCAATGACCGTAATGACCGTCCGTCGTCGTCCGTCCGTCCGGCGTAAACTTTTAACATTTTCGACATCTCCTCATGCAGCAACCGCTGCACAGAATTTCACGAAACTTCACAGGAAGCAAGTACTCAATGCCCTCTACCAAGTTTGTGTTTTTTAGCCGATCTGAAATCCAAGATCGCAGCCACAGGCTCTGATTGGCTGACACATTTTCGACTTCTCCTCGCAAACCGCTTCACAGAATATCTCGAAACTTCACAGGAAGCAAGAACTCTATGCCCTCTACCATGTTTGTGTTTTTCGAGCCGATCGGAAATCCAAGATAGCCGCCACAGGCTCTGACTGGCTGACACATTTTGGACTTCTCCTCTGAAACCGCTGCACAGAATTACTTGAAACTTCACAGGAAGCAAGAACTTAATGCCCTCTACCAAGTTTGTGTTTTTCGAGCCGATCGGAAATCCAAGATGGCCGCCACAGGCTCTGATTGGCTGACACATTTTCGACTTCTCCTCTGAAAGCGTTACACAGAATTTCTTAAACTTAACAGGAAGCAAATACTCCATGCCCTCTACCAATTTTGTGTTTTTCGAGCTGATGGGAACTCCAAGATGGCTGCCACAGGCTCTGATTGGCTAACACATTTTCGAATGCTCCTCTGACACCGCTGCACAGAATCTCTCGAAACTTCACAGGATGCAAGAACTCAATGCCCTCTACCAAGTTTGTATTTTCGAGCCGATTGGAAATCCAAGATGGCTGCCACAGGCTCTGATTGGCTGACGCATTTTCGACTTCTCTTCTGAAACCGCTGCATAGAATTTTACGAAATTCACAGAAAGCAAGTACTCATTGCCCTCTAACAAGTTTGTGTTTTTTGGAGCCGATCGGAAATTCAAGATGGCAGCTACAGGCTCTGATTGGCTGACACATTTTCGACTTCTCCTCTGAAACCGCTTCACAGAATTTCTTGAAACTTCACAGGAAGCAAGTACTCATTGCCCTCTTAGTCTACCAAGTTTGCGTTTTTCGAGGCGATCGGAAACCCAAGATGTCCTCCATAGGCTCTAATTAGATGACACATTTTTGACTTATCCTCTTAAACTACTGCACAGAATGTCACCAAACTTTACAGGAAGTAAGAACACATTGTCCTTCTCAAAGCTTCACTAATCGTGATTTTCTTCAGTTCTTATACTGACTTTGATTGAAAACATACATACAGTCTCCTCAGGTGGGTGAGCGATGTGGCCCCCTTGGACCGGCCTCCTGTTCTAGATACTTAAATTACAGTCCAACGAGTACGGGGTAGCCATGTTGAAAAGAAGCTAATACCGATCAGAAACGTTGAAAATTAAGAACTATCTGGCAAATAATAGGGATATCTATAAAGCCCCAGCTGCAGAACCCCACTTTGTCGAAAGATGTGTATTAGTGATATACACTTTGTTTAAAAAGTGGCGTTCTGTAGCTAGGAGGGAACAATGTTTTAAAAACATTTTCCATTTTACATTGAAGACATATCTTGACCAAAAACTTCGGAAAACCATGCACGATAAATCTGATCTAACTTCTGATTATGATGAAACCAAGAGCTGGCATCAATTTTGTGAAAGAATTTTCAATCTTACGAAAAATTTCAGGAAAAAATTTGTAACTTTCGTTATTGAATAAAAAGTTTTAAAATATTTCAATTAAGATTTTTCTCATATCATTTCTACATATGGAATGGAAATTAAAAAACAAAATTAAGTGTGCGAATTTAAGTTGTTTAAAAAAACAAAGCGATCAAAGTTACGATAATATCGAAAAAGTTCGAAAGAATTTTTGTGAAACAGGGTGCTTATATAGTTTCCGCCCATCACGTATTTATTCGCTTTACTTCTACAGTATAGGAAATAATAACGACATGATGCACTGACCACAGCGGGACACACTTTAATGAGACGAGAAAAGGGAACAAACAAAAGGAGATAACACTAGATGGCTACTGTTGCAAGCAACAGACGGATTCCTCCTTTATTTGACCTTCCTCGGAGCTGAAATGTTAAAATCCGAAAAAAGAAGATGAAAAAAGAATAGTTACTTTAGTACCTTATTCACTTCAGGAAATGAGTCAAAAGAGTTTATGTCCAACTTGGGACTCTTATCTATTTATCGACAAAAAAGAAGAAAAGACGATAGATACCTTTCAAGTTTAGGAAGGCTTTAAACTCCTATCCATTTTGAATCCTATTAAATAACTATCCCAAAAAGAATTGCACAATGAATTAGCAATGAGAAAACTTCTATAAATAGAGAATGACAACAGCATGAAAGTACAGACAAGTAATGCTACTAAGATAAAAAAAGGAAACAAAGCACAAGAATAAAAGAGTTATCTATCTTACTATGTAAAGTTTAAATAAGAAGTACTACTTGTGCGAAGAATAAATATTTAAGAACAAAATCTTATCAATCCTACAAGAGTAAATGTTTTTTATGACCTTGAAAAAGTTGATTTGACCTTGAACCAAGGTCATGGATGAAAGATAAGCACTTTAGTTTATTCTCGTAAAGATTCCTTTTCATCTATTCAAAGCTCAATATTCTATCAACAAAAGTCTGTTGTGACCTTGAAATCGAACAAATGACCTTGGGTCAAGGTCAAGGTGAAAGGACTTGATGCAAGGAATATTTGCGCCAAGTTTGAACTCTCAAGGTCAAATGGTCTTTGTTCTATAGGAAAAAATTTGTTGTGACCATGAGAATGAGAATTTGACCTTGGGTCAAGGTCAAGGTGAAAGGGCTTGGATCAATGATTGTATTTATGAAGTTTGAACTGTCAATGTCAAATAGTCTTTGTTCTATAGGCAAAAGTTTGTTGTGACCTTGAGAATCATAATTTGACCTTGAAACTAAGTCATCATCAATGACTACCTATAAGTAACCTACCATCAAAGTTTCAACTCAAAATCTCAAAAACTGTAGAAATTGGCACTGTGCCAATTTAAAGCTCAATTTTCAACTCAAAATAGCACGAAAACCGTAAATATTTTATCGAGCATGTAAGCGTATAAAAGTTTGCAAATTTCCCAAAGAACAATATAAAACAAATTTCATTCAAATCGCACGGTTAGTTTAGGAGTTATAAGGTTTTAAAGATTTGACCTTTGATGACCTCTAGCGGGGGCATATGTGAACTTTTCGACAAGAAAAAAAATATATATGAAGATCTTTATTTGCTCTTTCACATGATACTTTCCATTTTATCATATGATGCGGTACTTTGTTGTAACGTCTCTGGATTGACTTGGGGGTAAGAATAATAATAATAATAATAATAAGAATAACTAGATGGCTACTGTTGCAAGCAACAGACGGATTCCTCCTTTATTAGACCTTTCTCGGAACTGAAGTGCTAAAATACGAAAAAAGAAGATGGAAAAAAGAATAGTTGCTTTAGTACAATATAAACTTCAGCAAATGAGTCAAAAGAGCTTATGTCTAATTTGGGACTCTTATTTATTTATCAACAAAATAGAAGAAAAAAAAATTAATACCTTTCATGTTTACGAAAGCTTTAAACTCCATGCACAAGTAATGTCTAATCCTTTACAATGACTTTCTCAAAAAAGAATTGCACAATGATTTTGCAATGAGATAATTTCTATTAATAGAAAATGACAACAACATGAAACTACTGATATGTAATGCTACTAAGAATAAAAAAGAAAGAAACAGAGAACAAGAATAAAAGAGTTATCTATCTTACTATGTAAAGTTCAAATAAGAAGTACTACTTGTGTGAAGAATAAATAGTTAAGGACAAAATCCTGCGAATTCTACAAGAGTAAATGTTTGTTATGACCTTGAAAAAGTTAATTTGACCTTTAACCAAGGTCATGGATAAAAGATAAGCATTTGAATTTATTTTCATCAAGAGTCCTCTTAATCTAATCAAAGCTCAATATTTTATCGACAAAAGTCTGTTGGGACCTTGAAATCAAACAAATGACCTTGGGTCAAGGTCAAGGTGAAAGGACTTGATGCAAGGAATATTTGAGCCAAGTTTGAACTCTCAAAGTCAAATAGTCTTTGTTCTATAGGAAAAATTTTGTTGTGACCTTGAGAATCAAAATTTGACCTTGGGCCAAGGTCAAGGTGAAAGGGCTTGGCTCAATGATTGTATTTATGAAGTTTGAACTGTCAAGGTCAAATAGTCTTTGTTCTATAGGCAAAAGTTTGTTGTGACCTTGAGAATCATAATTTGACCTTGAAACTAAGTCATCATCAATGACTACCTATAAGTAACCTACCATCCAAGTTTCAACTCAAAATCTCAAAAACTGTAGAAATTGGCACTGCGCCAATTTAAAGTTCCATTTTCAACTCAAAATAGCGCGAAGACCGTAAATATTTTATGGAGCATGTAAGCGTATAAAAGTTTGCAAATTTCCCAAAGAACAATATAAAACAAATTTCATTCAAATCGCACGGTTAGTTTAGGAGTTATAAGGTTTTAAAGATTTGACATTTGATGACCTCTAGCGGGGGCATATGTGAACTTTTCGACAAGAAAAAAATTTTAAATGAAGATCTTTATTTGCTCTTTCACATGAAACTTTCCATTTTATCATATGATGTGGTACTTTGTTGTAAAGTCTCTGGATTGGTTTGGGGGTAAGAATAATAATAATAATAATAATAATAACTAGATGGCTACTGTTGCAAGCAACAGACGGATTCCTCCTTTTTTAGACCTTCCTTGGAACTAAAGTGTTAAAATCCGAATAAAGAAGATGGAAAAATGAATATTTGCTTTTGTACCTTATTCACTTCAGCAAATGAGTTTTAAGAGCTTTAGTCTAATTTGGGACTCTCATTTATTTATCAACAAAATAGAACAAAAAGATAATAAATACCTTTCATGTTTACGAAAGCTTTTTACTCCATGATCTATCAATTCTAAATCCTTTAAAACTACTATCTCAAAACAGAATTGCACAATGATTTTGCAATGAGAGCATTTCTATAAATAGAAAATGACTATAGAATCAAATACAGCCAAGTAATATACTAAGAAAAAAAAACAGAGACCAAGAGTAAAAGAGTTATGTTTCTTATTTACTATGTTATGTTCAAATAAGAAAGACTACTTGTGTGAAGAATAAATAGCGTAGGACAAAAACAACTAATTCTACAAGAGTAAGTTTGTTATGACACTGAGAAGGATCATTTGACCCTGAATAAAGGTCACGGAAGGAAGATAATTATTTGAAGTAATTCTTCTCAAGATTGATATTAATCTTATCAAAGCTCAATATCTTAACAACCAAAGTATGTTGTGACCTTGAAATCGAACAAATGACCTTGGGTCAAGGTCAAGCTAAAAGGGCTTGATGCAAGGAATATTTGTGTTAAAATTGAACTCTTAAGGTCAAATAGTCTTTGTTCTATAGGCAAAAGTTTCTTGTGACCTTGAGAATCAAATTTTGACCTTGGGTCAAGGTCAAGGTGAAAGAGCGTGGCTTAACGATAATATGTATGAAGTTTGAACTCTGAAGTCAAATGGTCTTTATTCTATAGGCAAAACTTTGTTGTGACCTTGCGAATCAAAATTTGACCTTGGGTCAAGGTCAAGGTGAAAGAGCTTGGCTTAACGATAGTATGTATGAAGTTTGAACGCTGAAGGTCAAATAGTCTCTGTTATATAGGCAAAAGTATGTTGTGACCTTGAGAATCAAAATTTGACCTTGGGTCAAGGTCAAGGTGAAAGAGCATGGCTAAACGATAGTATGTATGAAGTTTGAACTCTGAAGGTCAAGTAGTCTTTGTTCTATAGGCCAAAATTTGTTGTGACCTTGAGAATCAAAATTTGACCTTGAAAGTAGGTCAACATTAAATGACTACCTATAAGTAACCTATCATCCAAGTTTCAACTCAAAATCTCAAAAACTGTAGAAATTGGCACTGTGCCAATTTAAAGTTCCATTTTCAACTCTGAATAGCGCAAAAACCGTAAATATTTTATCGAGCATGTAAGCGTATAAAAGTTTGCAAATTTCCCAAAGAACAATATAAAACAAATTTTGTTCAAATCCGACGGTTAGTTTAGGAGCTTTAAGAGTTTAAAAATTTTACCTTTGATGACCTCCAGCGGGGGCATATGTGAACCATTTGACAAGAAAAAAATTTCATTCAAGATCTTCATATGCTCCTTCACATGGTACTTTCCGTTTTTTCATACGACGCTGTACTTTTTTGTAAAGTGTCCGGAACGGTTTGGGGGTAAGAATAATAATAATAATAAGAAGAACTAGATGGCTACTGTTGCAAGCAACAGACAGATTCCTCCTTTATTCGACCTTCCTTGGAACTGAAGTGTTAAAATCCGAATAAAGAAGATGGAAAAATGAATAGTTGCTTTGTACCTTATTCACTTCAGCAAATGAGTCTTAAGAGCTTTAGTCTAATTTGGGACTCTCATTTATTTATCAACAAAATAGAACAAAAAGATAATAAATACCTTTCATGTTTGCGAAAGCTTTATACTCCATGATCTATCAATTCTAAATCCTTTAATATTACTATCTCAAAACAGAATTGCACAATGATTTTGCAATGAGAGCATTTCTTTAAATAGAAAATGACAATAGAATCAAAACACAGCCAAGTAATGCTACTAAGAAAAAAAAACAGAGACCAAGAGTAAAAGAGTTATGTTTCTTATACAGTACCTATCACGAGTTTTACAACGAGATCGCCTTCGATGGAGTAAAAATTTAACGAGTAAAGGCCAATTCCTCCATCAGGTGGAGGGCTTTTAGGAGGGCTGGTGAGGGGCAAAGCGGGCTCAACGCGAACAAACTTTACCCCGAAAAACTCGGAGTATTTGTGGGCGGGGCTAATGAACGGAGGCGGCGCTTATGCATATTTAATTATTAGCCGGGGTAAACACCGAGTGCTTGTAGGCGGGGCTTATATTCGCTTGACGGAGCATCTCGGGTCGCGTAAAATCTCTTTGTAGAGAGTAGAATCGCGATAGGCTAGTCAAACAACTGTTTTAACAATACGCTAGATCTGTACGTACAGTAAATGTTTTCCTAAGAACGATTCTATAAATGTTGTAACAATTTAAAGAATCATTACCTTACATATTCGCATAGATATACTACATTTATAACAATGCAATATTCAGGATTATGTACGTAGAGATAGAGAAACCCTAGATGTTAAATAGGCAGTCTACACATGTTTGTAGTTTGAATTTCCTGTGATGTACGAAAAATGAATATGAATTAATAAACCAGCAAATAATATAGGAAGCAAAACTGTAATAAAGAAAACAAGGGAAAAAAGAAATACATAATTGTTTATCCTACTCCTGTATTTTATAAACACCTGAATATTGGATGTGTAAAATACATTATATCATTCGATGTATCTGATGGAAGGAAAAATAAGATTTGTTTCCTGTTAGACAGTGAAACGAATTTTTGCATGCATTTATAGATTCAAGTACTGTAACGCACGACTTTGCAGTAAGATGAATATTAAAAGTATTATGAGTTATGCAAATCATTTTCCCGTTCATACGGAATAGCTTCTAAATCCGTACTCTGGATACTTCACATTAATATAATCTATTTTACATATACATGTAAACGATTGCACACTTACGTATAAAATCTAATTTAATGCTGTACGATACCAAGTAAATTAAATGTTTAATTCATTGATAGTTATTTTTTATTCTATCGTGTTTGAATGGTTTTTTTTTTATCACGGAAGCATATTTTAGAAGGCATCGAAAGTATAGACCTTTGTTAATTTTTCAGCAATTGTTATAATCCGTTATCAGTAATAGCTGAAAACTCGAGCAGGAACCAGCGTTCACCCCTGCTCCCTCACTTTTTAGATAAAATATGAAAAAATATAGACAATACAGTCAAGACAATGTCTATTTACTAACTCAGGCACGTACGTCATCATGCATGCACATGCATTATGTTTCTGGGGTCGCAGGTCATTTATAATATACATGTACCAGTGGTGGATCCGGGATTTCAGAAAGGAGGGGAGAGCCCAGCTTCAAAGAAAATTGTTCACAGAAAAGCTGACAAGCAAAAGATAAATTAAAAAACCAAAGAGACGATGATACAAATATTAAGACTTAGGACTTTATATTATTCAGGGATCCTTAACCCCCGCCTCCCCCCCCCCCCCCCCATCCCCATTTGGTCTTTTCCTTATAAGGTATTTGATCGTTTACCTGAAGATGTGCCAATTGTGTGATTCTATAGGTCCTACAGATTTGTAGTACCTTAAATTGACACTCTACCACGAGCAAGACAGTCCCAACGCGTAATTACTCTTTTAAAGCGGAATTTCTCTTTTTAGTGGCGCATCATTATTAATCAATGATGCATATGAATGAATATGCGATTCCCAAGGAATTGTCTCCTGATAAAGGACGCAATTTTTGTAATATGAATTGAAAACTGCAGCGAGCGAAGCCGGAAAATTTTCCTGAATGTAAAGCGAAATTTTATATTAATTCTTCAGATTCTGATTACTTGTAAGAGCAAGATTATTTCTTCTGTCATACCATAAGCAAATTCATTTGATTTATTAAAATTAAGAGCAAAATTATTTTTTTTTTCGAGCAACCCCCCAACCCCGAATATCAAATGGACCGTGCCTTACCTGTGCCTGTTTCATTATCAGTAGATAAGGGTTAGATTACAGTTTCGAGTTACTCCGTTCTTGATCCGCACATACATTATTTGCAAAATTAAAAAGAAAAAAAAAATCAGTTTTCGGAAGCGATTCAAGAAACTAAGACCAAAAAGTGAGGGAGCTCCAGCCTCATTTGTAATCGAACAGGCTTACGTTATAATGTTTTTGTTCCTTTTCTATATTTCAGATTAATAATGAAAGTGATAAACGATTTTCGATTCGAAGCAGAGGAGAGGGAAGGGGGGGGGGTTGTTCGGTCATTCTTTATTCCTTCCCAAATCTTACATTTCCGGGTAATATGACAAATTTCAGGGGGTCCATAAACCACCCCTCCCGATCCGCACTTGTTATAGGGGAGGGTGGGTGGTATTCGGTCTTTTATTCCTTCCCAAATCTTTTTTTTTCCATTTTTCTAGGTATAAGAACAAATATCAAGGGGTCCTTAACTTCTCCCTCCCCTTCCCTCCATCCCCTCTTTCCCTCCTCTCCTCTCTTCCTCCCACCTCCTTTTCACCCTATTCAACCCCTAAAGTATAAAATGCGAAGTCTTTATTCAGGTTAATGAGAAGCGTTTAATCTAGACGAATCAATGAGAATCGTACAGAATGTTTTTTTTTCAGCTTAATAATTATGCAACGTTTAAAAGAGAAATTCCGCTTTCAAAGAGTAATTACGCGTTGGGGCTGTCTTCCTCTTGATAGTGTCAAAGTAAAAACAAAATCTGTAGTAAACTTTATAAAATCAGAGAAATTCCTACATTTAAGACTTATTGGTGTGGTTCCCTCATTCTATGTTCTTACATTTGTCCTGGTATTATGACATATTTAAGGAGGGTCCTTACCCCCTACCTCCTCTCGCCCCTTCCTCCAACCTCCCTTTCACCATGTCCACCCCCTTTAGTATTCACTAAAATGCGAAGTCTTTATTCAGGTTTATGATAGATGCGTTTACTGTACACTGATATCGAATGTTCATTCATCAATCTGATTAAAACCAGATCTCTACATGATCCCAATTTTATTTATCATGTTTATGTCGCGTGGAATTTGTCGCTACGCGACATAAAACAATCAGGAGCATGTAGAGATCTGGTTTAATCGCATGAATAATGCACCAATAAAAAGAAATTCCGCTTTCAAAGAGTAATTACGCGATGAGTACCATTTGCAGTAACTCCTTTGGCTGACAAACACAGTACATTTTTGTAAACCGGTACAAATCATGGGATTTTTTTCCATTCGAATCTCCAATGAATGACAAATAAATATAAAGTATAGTACAAATAATGCAGTTTTAATTTTTGAAGACACAATAAAAGAACATGTATCAAATCAACCCGAACTGTAGTGAAGGTTGAATTTGGACTGAGGCCTTTCATAAATATTTTACGGGAGCGCCGCACCTCTATGTAATTTCTTTTGAGAATTTCATTCTTATACATGTACTTCCCAAACTGTCAGCTTGCAAATTCCTTTTTTGTTTAGAATTTGCTAGTGTTATGATCTTTGAGGCACTTAACATTACGTATTATACAGCTAGGTAAATCGCACAGAAGTTAAATTTTCATGACACAAAAAGTAACTTAAAATGATTCTAATTTTGCTGAAAGCCATTTCAACGGGATACTGGAGGGTGTATTATTACGCCTAAATAAATTCTGTGCAATTTCATCGTCGACGGCGTTTTAAATACCTGTCGTTAGAGATAGATTATTGTGTCTGTAGCGGTTTGTGAATGTTGTTCATCTAACGTGTCGATTTTTGTAAATAAATTCTGTGCAGTTTCTTCGTAGATGGCAGGGATTCTATTTACCTGGACAGTTTGTGCGGTGAAGCAAAACATAACGGTCCTCATTTATAGAGACTTGTAGTTCAGATATATAAAAATTCATAATTAAACAGAAGAAAGGAAGTAAAATGCAATTTTAGAAATCACGTATACATGTATTAGTAAATGTATTTACAATGTTTCAATGCTTCAAATTGAGGCACAAGCAGTTCCAAGATCATTTGACAGAAAATTATTCTTATATTATAATATGCTCTCTCTCTCTCTCGCCAAAATTAAAAAATAAGTTATACAAAATGCTATGTTTTAAGTTTTTTTAAACAAAAGTCAATTGAGATTTTATCGTGTCAATAATGATAATGTATAGTATAAAGGTACTTTCATAAAAAGTAACTATCGTACTAGATATTTTAAAGTAGCCTTTGCAATCTTCAGACGTTATGAATGAAACAACCCGATACTAGTAAAATACATACATAAAATTATCACGACAGAGAGTATTATACAAACAAAGTCTGATCTATTTAGAATTGATCGAACTTCGCTAAATGCCAGTTCGACAGGATTAAGTGGATGTACAGATGTACTCTACACCAAAATTATCCAAGAAAATTGATAGAGCCAGCCCCCCCCCCCCCCCTTTTGATTTCTCTCAGCAGGTGTGTTGTCTGCTACAACAATGTCGCCTGGACACATTGCATGCTGGCCGTTTTCAGTGTAAGCATCCATAGATCGAAATGAAATTAAAATCAGTGGCACCTTCTATAACGTAACAATGCATCAATTCATGTAATCAATTTGACAGATTAAGTAATTTTTGGTGATCTAGATGTCTTAAATACATTTCTCTTGAATTAAAGACAGCTTCGTAAAAATCATTTTAGGCATGGTCCATTTGATATTCTGGGGGGGGGGGGGGGGGGCTTGGGTTTTTTTCGAAAAAAATAATTTTGCTCTGAATTTTGATGAAAAAAATAAATTTGCTTATGGTATGACAGAAAAAAATAATCTTGCTCTTACAAGTAATCTGGATTGAAGAATAACCATTAAATTCGCTCAAAATTCCTGAAAAATTTTCGGCTCGCTTCGCTCGCCACACTTTTCACTTTTTATCAAAAAAATTTTGGCTCGCTTTACTCGCCATACTTTTCTTCTTTAATGGCAAGTTCATATTTAAAGATATCAGAAATATACATGTGCCTGAAAAAGGGACTTCCTAAAATGCTTAAATACATTATCAATATAATTTATGACTATTTTAAAATAGATACATGTATCACCATTCAAGTTCTTCACTAGTTTTCATTTCTAAATTTAAACATTTGTCTAGAAGACCCTCTCCTCAGGCCCTCTTACGTGTTACATGACCTTATTTATACATTTTGTTTACTGAAAATTATATCATATTGTAAAAATCTTTTATCTCTCTCAGTTTAGAAGTGAATACATGTTTTACATAAAAATTAAGTAATGCTTAGAGCAATTTAAGTAAAAATAAAGAATTTCCGTTGAAAAAACACAAACATTCTTAATATACACATCAATTGTTAGAAAAAAATTTCCTTGCTCCAACTTTGCAAGAAAAACATAATTTTGCCCCGGTCCGGGGCGAAAAAAATAATCTTGCTCCGACAACAAACCCAAGCACCCCCCCCCCCCCAGAATATCAAATGGACCGTGCCTTATGTGCCTATTTTTGATGCATGTAGTTCATAAATGCTTGAGTGTATTGCATATTTGCATCAGTAAATCTTTCTGCAGATGGTCTTGAAAGTTTCTTTAATGTAAATGGTCCCGATGACAATGAACTTTTTTCTATTAATAGTTGTTAATGAGACCAGTGCAAATCACCAGGGATGGATACAGTTTTGGGTATTGATATCACTGCTTATTTTAGTTTAAATAAGTTCAACTATGAAAAACTCATATATATTGAAAAAATAATTTCAACCTGAAAAAAAGTTCTTTGAAAAATGAATATCACTAAACATTGTTTAAACCAAACTAATTCCCTATCGTATCTCATTCTTTCCTCGTTAAAGGTGTACAATTTTCTAGATCCACTCCTGAATCATATCATGTTAGGTCTACTAACATCTGTACAGATTTTATGACATTGACCATGTATACAGTAATAAGGATCTGTATCGTGTACCTCGCCATTGTACTCCTAATCCTATAATTATAGCTTGTGACAGACCCCAGTCGCGATGACAATGTTTATATTGGATCTTATCAATTTTGTAGAACATTTATACCCAGATACATACTAAACAGTCTGTCCAACATGTCGGACGTCGTTAGTCCATTGTACTTCTCATGGACGTGAAACTCGCGTTTCTGCGGAATGCAACATATGTGACTTGCGAAATTACGGTTACCATGGATTTTGTGAAAAAAAAAGAAATGAAATATCTGCATAAAATAACATGTCCGCTTAGACAATGAATCGTGACGATCAAGGCGACTGGGTAGATGCAAATGAATATTCCTTCTCAAAAATTTTATCGGCTGCAAGACATGATTCAGAGTTTGGACCAAATCCACGCATGTGAAAGTCTTTGGGAGGTCGCCATTCATTGCTAAATTGTTATTCTTTGAACATAGTGATGAAAAGAGATAAAAAGATCCTGACGACAGTCTCAAAGTGGCGCGGAGAAAAATTAAAGTTTTCGAAATCACATCCAAGTACTTTAGAACTTGACATTAAAACAGAGGAAATGAAATATAATGAACTATGTGCAAAAGAAAATTCATTGGTGGACCTTCATTGTCTAAATGTTACTGAAAACAAAAACGGGAATTGTCATCTAAGGGTTTCGAAATCCCACAACAAACGAAATTATAAGGTGCGATCATGTGATGATGTACGTATGTGTGGCAGTCTTTGTTCCCATGAAAATGTGAGGACAGTCAAGGCTTGAAATTCATAGAGAATTCCAAAGGAGACATACGGGCTCCTAGTTCTGGAATTCAAGGAACCCGTGCCAAAAATCAAGGAGCCCGTAAATATTTAAGTTTCTTTTCTATTAATTACATAAGATAATTGCTGAAAGCCAATTATTTATTGTGAAAGACCATCTTTGACAGCAGTTTCAACACAACGTTGAAGTAATTCATTTGGGTCCAAGTTATCTCTTACAAAGAAAGCTGACAATTCATTTACTTAGCTTAAAATATAAGAGCGCCCCCCCAAAAAAAAGCATTATATACTTTGTAATGAAATACTTAATATAAAGACATTATCCACTAATTAAATAGAACATTATATTATAAAATGTGCGTGTGTACATGGGTTCATGAATTGGGGTTTTCTTTTTTCTTTTTGGTCATTTTATACAAGTTTCTTTCTTTTATTCTTTCTTTCTTTAGTCGCTATCCACAATACATGTCATGTCAGGGACGTATATGAAATACTATATAATATTATAATTATATAAAATAAAATATTATATACGTCCCTCGTCATGTGTAACATACGATACTCTGCAAAGTAATGGTTCATGTACTGAGGCGATTCGGGATTTAACAGTTACACCGCTACAATCAATATACTAGAAACGCCACCTACGAAGAAATTGCACAGAATTTATTTACAATAATCTACCTGTACATAATTTATTTAGGCGTAAATAACATATTCTACACCAACATTTCCTAAAAAAACTGGAAAGGGCTCGACCCCCTTGGTGTCGATGAACAGTTGCGTTGTCGGCTACTAATATATCGCCCGAATTCAACGCATTTTCTCCCATTTCAGTATATTAAGCATCTAGTGTTTCTTAAAAATCTAAGATATTGAGGAATGTCAGTGGCTCCATCTATGACATTACAATACATGCAATCCAATTAATAGACTGAGTGTTACATTTGGAGATTTTGATGATCTAAAAACTTAAAATGCGCTCACCTTTTCAGCATGACCATAAATAAGTATTTGTGCAGTCACGAGAATTGAAACCGGCCTCATCAAAGAATTTCAGTATAAGTACTTCTTTATCATATAAATATTCCATGAATACCTCCGTATAAAGGAGATTTGCATCTGCATGTGAATCTTTCAGCACTGATTTGTTACAATTCATTTTAACAATTCTTTTTCCGCAATTCTTTTTCCACGAGAGATATATCGTTGGGAGTTCTCTTTTTAAATTCAACGTTTTGTTAGTCGTTATCATCAAGTATTTTAGTTCTTCCTTTATTTGAACTTTTTTTTCCAAAAAAAAATTTTGTTTCTCACCCCATAGTCCCATGTACGTTTAACACATGCAATTTCTATCAATTTGAAGTTCGTCAGCAACCTTTTGCTCTAGAAATATAGCCATTTTCCTCATTTGCTCCCAGAGAATTTGATTTTGTGCTGATTTTAAATCCTCATTATAAGCTTATAAGCGGCGTTTTTCTTTATACATTCTTCCTTTTTTTACTTTTTAATAACGACATTTTCATTGATTTTAGATTTCCGACCTCTGTTTGGCGGAGACACTTTTATAAATATATTTGTTTTAAATTTAAATGACCACATGCTCATTTTACGAGAGAACATTAATGGGGATTAAGATTTTATCTATAAAATTGATTTCTCCGTGGTCCTTTATAGAAGTACGAGTTTATCAGTAACACCCGCTGTGCAATGGCTTGGGGTTAAGTGAACTTTAACATGTTTAATAACACCTGGCTTGTAAGTAGTGATGAGGTAAGCTACATGTACATGATCTCTGAATATAATGTCTAGAGGGATATCGAATGTGTTTTGGACTCAGCCAAAGAACAAGTCCGAGAGTGCTTGGGGGGGGGGGGGGGGTTTCGGTTGAAATACAGACGTTTGTTTGACGTTAGATTTCATTTCAAAATTTATTCTTCACTTTGTACATGTCTTGTAGGAATGGCATTTACCTCGCCTGATTAAGAAACGAGCACCTGATCTCATCTTGTCTTTTCTGATGTTCGTTCATGTTTATTTCGTGTACGTCGAATGGTGTTTTGTATGATACATGCATTTTTTCCTTGCGATCTTTGAAATGAAAATCACGAACAATGTAAACGTCTTCATATCGAATAGCATCATTTAAGAACAAGCTTGCTAGATAATCTTGTAAAAGTTCTATTAAATGAGCTGAATTATTATATGCAAATAATGCAGAATGAATTTAATTTCCCAGGTGATCATTTTTATAAAATTGCAGTAAAAAGTATAATGTCGCATTGCAGTCATTACAACTAAGAATCCAACCGCACAAACATGTCGGCTTTCGCGTGTTAAAACCTAAGCCAATAAATGATAATTATTTTGACCTGTAAAGCGACCTTGGCCATGTTATAAATTAAAAAGACTATTTCGTAAACTATGTGTGCATGTTCATTTTGTATCTATTCATAAAACAAGTCATGCTTGCCCCCTCCTTAAAGCCATCAAAGTAACATCTCTCTCCCTCTCTCTCTCTTGGATCACATTTTTTATTTCATTCCCTCGCATGAATATTGTATATTTGTATCATTATAAATTGTTTCTAAAATTGATTGATTGATTGATTGATTGATTGATTGATTGATTGATTGATTGATTGATTGATTGATGAGTTGCAGCTATATCTTACTACAAGACTGACGGACAGACAACCGGGAGGTGGACAAAGTGGTCGTTATATTTACATGTAGCTCTTGCATTGCCGGCGACATGGCCAGCAAAGGCGCGAAAAAAGCTTTTCCAGGGTCAGTTCATTTACTTTATAAAAGAGACGTTTCTGTATAAGAATAAGGCAAAATTTGCATTTGATTAGAAAATTTACGTCTTTTCTTTATTTAGGAAGGTGAGAAGATAAACCTGAATCATTAAATAAAACAATTTACATGTAAAACTGAAAGCGATAAAGACATAAAAAAAAGAAGAAGCTTCTCCTATCCTATTATAGAAAGGACAGAGAAGATTACGTTATTTAATAAGAATTTTCAAGTACATAGAATATGAAGTGAAAAAATCAGCATTAACAAATCTGAGGTCTCTTGACTATCTCAGCACCAGGGGCGGGTCCAGAGGGGAAAGTGGGATTGTATCGATCGAGGCACTAAGTGCCGAGTCGGGGAGAATACGGTTTGAAAAAATTGAATACAATGGTGCAATCTGGAGCATATTTTCTCTGTTTTTCTCGTATATATCATGGCCGTTTTCACTCATTGAAAGGACAAGAAAGTATACGCAAGTGGAACGCCGTACCCGACCATTTGATAGGGCGAGACTTTGCTTTTCTCGAATTAATTGCTAGTAAGATTGAATTACTGTGTTCATTTGCTTTTTTTCTGTTTATAAATTTATCCGCGAAACTTGGAATATAAATAAATCATTAATGTTTTTTAATTCTTTCTTTCTGTATTTCAATATCTTTTTACATAATAGGTTTATATAGGGAATCTTTGAAGGAATCGGGGAAAAAAGATAAGGAATTTAGCGACAAGAGCATCTGTAAGAGAGTTTTTTTTTCTTTAATTTCGGTGAAACACATGCAGGCAGATTTTTAGATTTTCACTTTATACTAGGGTTCATCCATAAACTTAAGTATCAGGCGAGCAAGGGAAGGACTGCAAGGAATTTATACTATCCCCTAAAACAGATGGGGGCTCGGGGACTACCCGCAGAAAATTTCTCAACTGAGGAAAATCAAAGGCGCGGTCATATTATGTGATGTATGATTGGCACCGCCGGATGTTTATTCGGTTATGGATAATACAATGTAAAGAAAATAGAGTCACGAAGAAAAATGGTACATTTTGTAACATTTTGAAAACAATGTAAATTATAAAATTCATTATTATTCGCAAGTTTTTATTTATTTATTTATTTATTTATTTATTTATTTATTTATTTATTTATTCATTCATTCATTCATTTTTTATCTTTTTTTTTTTTGAAAATTTATTCTCATATTTTTTTTTTTCAGTTTTGAGATAATAAATATCTTTATCTAACCATTATGTATACTTTAAAGTTTTATAAGTACAATACCTACAACGACATTTTGCGGTGCGGAGTTTGAATAGCCAGCCGTCCTACAGATAGGCTATTAATGTACATATCATGAAGTATTTTCCATCTTCATGATATTTAGATTTTTGCGATGTTGTTTTATTTCAAAATTTCATTTTAAATTCAAGATTGATTAATTTACAAATTTTAAGTCAAATTTCTAAATAAATTTCTTTATATCGTTGTAAATGATTTTATCTTTTATCAGAAAGCGGTCAGTTAATCCCTAATCGTAAGTAAGCTGACACTTTAATTGAGGTAAAGAAATCGGATCTTTTATGTGTCAGTACTCTGTTTACGCGCATTGCGCAACTTGATTACTCTGGTCACCTTTAGGACTCTTTTAAGACTCTGGCCAAGGAAGTTCTTTATGTTGACATTGAGGCCCTCAAAAGTTTTTGTTTATTGATTTCAAACAGATATCCTAAGATATCCTATTGTAATTATCCCTCAAGAGTCCGTCTTTGTCTGGTCGGGTATTTTACGTCACTGGCCAATAGAGGCCAGAATAGGTTTATTGTCGATTGAATTATTTATTTTAATACTGAGAAAATGTAAATTAACCTTTATGGATCCTCATCGAATTGTTATTTGCTCGTTTCATGTAACTTGTTATTTTTATGATTCTCGATGCCTTTTATCGGCAGTTGGAACTAGACACTCAAGCTAGTAGCATCCATCTACATTTCGGAATTATATTAAAGTTGTAAAATCCATATTCATCGTTTTCCTGTCCATCCTTATGTACGGCATTGTCATCGTCATCACCTGACATCATCGTTCGGACAGCTACGTCCTAGGAGCACACATAAGCCTCCTCATATTCAACGTTTTTGTACGGTACCTAACAGCGCACCACGCCGCACCAAGTTAGGGTACCACTCTAGGGATCAGGACGCATCCCTGTGTAGCACCAAACCTCGTTTCACCTGGTGTTATACATATAACTGACACGTGTACTTCACATGCGCATGTCTAAGGAAGTCTTTTGTATAGTTTGCAACGGTTCGAAGCCAATTGTTATTCACCTAGTAGACATATTACTGGCACATCATGTATGTATTGAGTAAAATTTCCCACTTTGCGCACTGAAAAAAAAATCCTTCCCGTTGATATTGCAAGTAATTGAGTATGTATATGTACATTGCTCCGTTCAGATCACATTCATTCATGCATGACGCCAATATTTCTACATTGTATATTATGAATAATTAAAGATTTTAAAAAAATTGCAAAATATTACTTAAAACCTCAAGGTCGGAAAGGAAGAGGATTGTTCGATTGCACGTGCAACTTTTTTCTGTTGTAATGCCTTTTTTTTATTTATTTTTTCTTATCTATTATTTTATTTATCTATTTGTTTATTTTTTTTTTTTTTTTTGGCTTGTTGAAAGAAGAATCCGATATTTTTACTGTTTGGCATTCTTTTGATTTAAGGTACTTTTACAAATCATTTTACTGGTATCTAACCATTCAATCGTGAATTTTCACGTTACATTTGATTCTATCGTGAAAAAAACGAGTTCATGGGTTTACAAGTCAACTAACACGGGCGGATCTAAAAAAAATTCTTCATTTATTGATTTTCAGCTGAATGTACATGCACATGTAGTTTACTGACAATGTACGTGTATGCAAAGTAAGGCCATAGTACGGTAACTAACTCTTGTTTTACGTCCGCGGGCGCTCAGAAAAAAAAAAAAAAAACACGCGCACACAAACATGCATGGGGGGAGGGTTAAAAAAAATCAGTATATGATCTTAAATTCCGTAAAATTGCCTGTACTATCGTTAATTTTAGGTGACAATAGTGGTTTTTATATATATAAAAAAAAATAATAATAATAATAAAGTCAGCATTATACATCTCTATTTTTTATCTTTTATGTTTTCAGTCATCCTCTCCAAATATCTTCATATTGATCATGTGTTTATGTGTTTTTATGCCTGGCGGGAGGATACCTTTTAGGAAAAGTTTAGGACGTAAAGCAAAATATTTAAATACTATAGATGAAGATTAAAATTCTCTATCAGTCTATTCAGAGTCTAATCAATTCTCCCGTATAATTGATATGAGAAAAATCGGAACAGTCAGTGAAGCATCGAAAAGTCGACACTCGTCAAAATCAAAATTCAGGTGGTTCAACAAAGTGCAACAGTCACCGTTCACTTCAAGAGTAAAGGTACTGATTTTTATTTAAATACTCACAGCAACGGCGAGAACTGCTGAGATATTGCTAGCAGTATTGATATATTTAGAGTATCACATATTAAAATATGATTTTGTTCAACGTATACACGAAGATAAATGAACTTTCCTGTGAAACCGATTTTTCTAAATTTTCAAATGATTGCTGCAGGGTCGTGTTTCATAACAGCTGATATTTACATGTACATGAAAGTGGCCTTATTACAATGTCCAACGGCAAAACCATAGAATTGAATTCTCTGTGAGATATTTACACATGCATTCCTGATTTTACCTAAAAATTTTACAGTTTACATCTGTTGCTCTAGGTTACTTTATAGCTTGTGTCTTCTCTTTAATCATGTTAATCGGGAAGCTTCATTGATTTATTTATTTGGCGCATTAAGTACGAAATTGTCCCATTATTTTAAACGTATAAGGGACGTTTGTCCCATGAACTCTTTAATATTCTTCCTAATCACTGATCATGTACGTGTGTCCCGGCGGGAAATAAATACATGTATATATATCTTTGAGAAAAAGGGATGGGCAGAAGAAATACATTCGATGTCTGAGAATTTATCTAAAAAAAATTCTACGAAACGTTTTACCAAGGACTTATATAAGTCCTTTGTTTTACATATAAGTAAACACAATGCATCTAAGCTAAAGAAAATAGACCTGCATGTAATGATGCTTCACTGAATCGGAGTAAAATAATTAATATTAATATGTTTATCTGGGTGAACCTTTACGGTACATTTGTACTTTGACCCTTTTCTCACAAGTGTCGAATATATCTGTGACTGTTTGAATATAAAAAAAGAATGAAGATGTTGTAGATATTGTAAGCATGGTCTAATATTAAGTAACTCTTGATAGTGGCTTATGATAATGTACGTTATTTAATATTTGTATGGGTTTAAAGATTTCATGTGCACTAACTGACCGGGCGGGGATAATTCAATTAATGAGACGAGTTAGAATAATTTACGGTAGGAGAGACTGTGCGTGCATTAGTAATTAGAGTATTATATACTCAATACATGTCATTTTTATACCGGGAAGCTGATATCAGCTGGTGAAAAGTAAACGCTACTGATGACCAGGTGAAACTGAGCCCCGCCCTGCCCGATCAGTTTTCAACGACAATTCATGTACATGTAAATTACATCCATTAGGTTTTTATTTAAAATTATCAATTTGTGTATTGATTAACGTTATTATATCTCATCAATATCCATATAATGAGAGAATAAAAGTCAAACACAAAAACAGAAACCAGATTCCAAAAATCACAATAGAAAGAATGAGAATACTGTACATACAGTGTCAAAGTCAATCTCTAATATCTTTTTGTTCCCTCATTCAACAAGAAACGTGTCATTAAAAGATCGCGAATTTAGCCGATGAAGAGGGAATTACGCATTCATATTAGCTCCGCCTTCGATCCACTAAGCTCCGCCCATAAAGCCCCGCGCTGTATTTTGGAGGAAATCCTCGGCGGGCATGGCGTTTTCTATGGAGTAAACAAAGGGGGCAAGGAGGAAGAAAGAGAAATTACTCTGGGGAATTATGGAGTAAGCTTACTCCATCAACGCGATCTCGTTGTGAATCTCCTGGTACGTACTGTACTATGTTATTTTCAAATAAGAAAGACTACTTGCGTGAAGAATAAATAGCGTAGGACAAAAACAGCTAATTCTACAAGCGTAAGTTTGTTATGACCCTGAGAATGATCATTTGACCGTGAATAAAGGTCACGGAAAAAAGATAAGTATTTGAGGTAATTCTTTTCAAGATTGATCTTAATCTGATCAAAGTTCAATATTTTATCAACCAAAGTATGTTGTGACCTTGAAATCGAACAAATGACCTTGGGTCAAGGTCAAGGTAAAAGGGCTTGATGCAAGGAATATTTGTGTTAAGTTTGAACTCTTAAGGTCAAATAGTCTTTGTTCTATAGGCAAAAGTTTGTTATGACCTTGAGAATCAAAATTTGACCTTGGGTCAAGGTCAATGTGAAAGAGCGTGGCTTAACGATAATATGTATGAAGTTTGAACTCTGAAGGTCAAATAGTCTTTATTCTATAGGCAAAACTTTGTTGTGACCTTGCGAATCAACATTTGACCTTGGGTCAAGGTCAAGGTGAAAGAGCTTGGCTTAATGATAGTATGTATGAAATTTGAACGCTGAAGGTCAAATAGTCTTTGTTCTATAGGCAAAAGTATGTTGTGACCTTGAGAATCAAAATTTGACCTTGGGTCAAGGTCAAGGTGAAAGAGCTTGGCTAAACGATAGTATGTATGAAGTTTGAACTCTGAAGGTCGAGTAGTCTTTGTTCTATAGGTCAAAATTTGTTGTGACCTTGAGAATACAAATTTGACCTTGAAAGTAGGTCAGCATTTAATGTCTACCTATAAGTAACCTACCATCCAAGTTTCAACTCAATATCTCAAAAAATGTAGAAATTGGCACTGTGCCAATTTAAAGTTCCATTTTTAACTCGATATAGCGCGAAAACCGTAAATATTTTATCGAGCATGTAAGTGTAAAAAAGTTTGCAAATTTCCCAAAGAACATTTTAAAACAAATTTCGTTCAAATCGTACGGTTAGTTTAGGAGTTACAAGAGTTTAAAGATTTGACCTTTGGTGACCTCTAGCGGGGGCATATGTGAACTTTTCGACAACAAAAAAAAATTCAATTGAGATCTTTGTATGTTCTTTCACATGGTACTATTCATTTTATCACATGATGCGGAACTTGTTTGTAAAGTGACCGGAACGATGAGGAGGTAAGAATAATAATAAGAATAATAATAAGAAGAAAGAAAAGACAATACAATAACAGAAAGGATTCCGACGGAATAGTCGGAATCCTTAATAATAATAAGAACTAGATGGCTACTGTTGCAAGCAACAGACGGATTCCTCCTTTATTAGACCTTCCTCGGAACTGAAGTGTAAGAAATTCGAATAAAGAAGATGAAAAAAGAATAGTTGCTTTAGTACTTTTTTCACTTCAGCAAATGGGTCAAAAGAGCTTATGTCTAACTTGGGACTCTTATCTATTTATTGACAAAAAAAGAAGAAAAAGATGATAAATACCTTTCATGTTTTCGAAAGATTTAAACTCCATGCTCTATGGATATCAAATCCTTTACAATTACTTTCTCAAAACAGAATTGCACAATGATTTTGCAATGAGATAATTTCTATTAATAGAAAATGACAACAACATGAAAGGACAGATCTGTAATGCTACTAAGAAAAAAAAAAAAAAAACAGAAAGAGAACAGAGAACAAGAATAAAAGAGTTATCTTTCTTATACTAGGTTAAGTTCAAATAAGAAGGACTACTTGTGTGAAGAATAAATAGTATAGGACAAAAAGTGTAAATTCTACAAGAGTAAATGATTGTTAAGACCTTGAGGATGATTATTTGGCCTTTAACCAATGTCATGAATGAAAGCTAAGTACTGTGATTATTCTCATCACGATTGATCTTAATCTGAGCAAAGCTCAATATCTAATCAACCAAAGTCAGTTGTGACCTTGAAATCAAACTAATGACCGTTGGTCAAGGTCATGATGAAAGAGTTTGATGCAAGGAATATTTGTGTAAAGTTTGAACTCTCAAGGTCAAACGGTCTTTGTTTTATAGACTTAAGTTTATTGTGACCTTGAAAATCAGAATTTGACCTTGGGTCAAGGTCAAGGTGAAAGAGCTGGGCCCAAGCATGATATGTATAAAGTATGAACTCTGAATGTCAAATAGTCTTTGTTTTGTAGGGAAAAATTGCTGTGACCTTGAGAATGAGAATTTGACCTTGGGTCAAGGTCAAAGTGAAAGAGCATGACTGAACAATTACTTGTATGAAGTTTAAACTCTGAGGGTCAAATAGTCTTTTTTCTATAGGCAAAAGTTTGTTGTGACCTTGAGAATCTGAATTGGACCTTGGGAGGAGGTCAAGGTGAAAGAGCTTGGTTTGATGATATTATGTATGAAGTTTGAACTTTGAATGTCTAATAGTCTTTGTTCTATAGGCAAAAGTATGTAGTGACCTTGAGAATCAGAATTTGACCTTGGGCCAAGGTCAAGGTGAAAGAGCTTGGTTTAATGATATTATGTATGAAGTTTGAACTCTGCAGGTCTAACAGTCTTTGTTCTATAGGCAAAAGTTTGTTGTGACCTTGAGAATCAAAATTTGACCTTGGGTCAAGGTCAAGGTGAAAGAGCTTGGTTTAACGATATTATGTATGAAGTTTGAACTCTGAAGGTCAAATAGTCTTTGTTCTACAGGCAAAAGTTTGTTGTGACCTTGAGAATGAAAATTTGACCTTGAAAGTAGGTCAACATTAAATGACTACCTATAAGTAACCTAGTATCCAAATTTCAACTCAAAATCTCAAAAACTGTAGAAATTGGCACTTTGCCAATTTAAAGTTCCATTTTCAACTCGGAATAGCTCGAAAACCGTAAATATTTTATCGAGCATGTAAGCGTATAAAAGTTTACAAATTTCCCAAAGAACATTTGAAAAGAAAATTCGTTCAAATCGTACGGTTAGTTTAGGAGTTATAAGAGTTTAAAGATTTGACCTTTGATGACCTCTAGCGGGGGCATATGTGAACTTTTCGACGACAAAAATTTTTTACCTCAAGATCTTAATGTGCTCTTTCACATGATACTTTACGTTTTATCATAAGAAGTGGTACTTTTTTGTACAGTGACTGGAACGATCTGGGGGTAAGAACAGACGGATTCCTCCTTTATTAGACCTTCCTTGGAACTGAAGTGTTAAAATCC
Organism: Pinctada fucata; assembly: GCA_028142955.1. Taxonomy (NCBI): domain Eukaryota; kingdom Metazoa; phylum Mollusca; class Bivalvia; order Pterioida; family Pteriidae; genus Pinctada; species Pinctada fucata. Next base: position 22,857,582 of record AP027114.1, on the reverse strand, counting down.
TAATAAAGAAGATGGAAAAATGAACAGTTGCTTTTGTACCTTATTCATTTCAGCAAATGAGTCTTAAGAGCTTTAGTCTAATTTGGGAATCTCATTTATTTATCAACAAAATAGAACAAAAAGATAATAAATACCTTTCATGTTTACGAAAGCTTTTTACTCCATGATCTATCAATTCTAAATCCTTTAAAATTACTATCTCAAAACAGAATTGCACAATGATTTTGCAATGAGAGCATTTCTATAAATAGAAAATGACAATAGAATCAAAATACAGCCAAGTAATGCTACTAAGAAAAAAAAAAAACAGAGAACAAGAGTAAAAGAGTTATGTTTCTTATACTATGTTATGTTCAAATAAGAAAGACTACTTGTGTGAAGAATAAATAGCGTAGGACAAAAACTGCTAATTCTACAAGAGTAAGTTTGTTATGACTGTGAGAGTGATCATTTGACTGTGAATAAAGGTCACGGAAAAAAAATAAGTATTTAAGGTAATTCTTTTCAAAATTTATCTTAATCTGATCAACGCACAATATTTTATCAACCAAAGTATGTTGTGACCTTGAAATCGAACAAATGACCTTGGGTCATGGTCAGGGAAAAAGGGCTTGATGCAAGAAATATTTGTGTTAAGTTTGAACTCTTAAGGACAAATAGTCATTGTTCTATAGGCAAAAGTTTGTTGTGACCTTGAGAATCAAAATTTGACCTTGGGTCAGGGTCAAGGGGAAAGAGCGTGGCTTAACGATAATATGTATGAAGTTTGAACTCTGAAGGTCAAATAGTCTTTACTCTATAGGCAAAACTTTGTTGTGACCTTGCGAATCAAAATTTGACCTTGGGTCAAGGTCAAGGTGAAAGAGCTTAGCTTAACGATAGTATGTATGAAGTTTGAACGCTGAGGGTCAAATAGTCTTTGTTCTATAGGCAAAAGTATGTTGTGACCTTGAGAATCAAAATTTGACCTTTGGTCAAGGTCAAGGTGAAAGAGCTTGGCTAAACGATAGTATGTATAAAGTTTGAACTCTGAAGGTCAAGTAGTATTTGTTCTATAGGCCAAAATTTGTTGTGACCTTGAGAATAAAAATTTGACCTTGAAAGTAGGTCAACATTAAATGACTACCTATAAGTAACCTACTATCAAAGTTTCAACTCAAAATCTCAAAAACTGTAGAAATTGGCACTGTGCCAATTTAAAGTTCCATTTTCAACTCGGAATAGCGCGAAAACCGTAAATATTTTATCGAGCATGTAAGCGTATAAAAGTTTACAAATTTCCCAAAGAACATTTTAATAAAAATTTCATTCAAATCGTACGGTTAGTTTAGGAGTTATAAGTGTTTAAAGATTTGACCTTTGATGACCTCTAGCGGGGGCATACGTAAAACTTTTCGACGACAAAATTTTTTTACCTCTAGATCTTTATATGCTCTTTCAGATGACACTTTTTGTTTTATCATTTGAAGTGGCACTTTTTTGTACAGTCACTGGAACGATCTGGGGGTAAGAATAATAATAATAAGAATAATAATAAGAATAAAGAAAAGACAATACAATAACAGAAAGGATTCCGACGGAAAAGTCGGAATCCTTAATAATAAGAATAATAATAAGAATAAAGAAAAGACAATACAATAACAGAAAGGATTCCGACGGAATAGTCGGAATCCTTAATAAAGAAAAGACAATATAATAACAGAAAGGATTCCGACGGAAGTCGGAATCCTTAATAATAATAAGAATAATAAGAATAAAGAAAAGACAATACAATAACAGAAAGGATTCCGACGGAAGTCGGAATCCTTAATAAGAATAAAGAAAAGACAATACAATAACAGAAAGGATTCCGACGGAAGTCGGAATCCTTAATAAACAACATCTCATCTACATCGCTATAAATATTATTTATACACATTTATAAATATTATTTATATAAATGAATTTCACTAGGCACCAAACAAATTCAAAATGGTCCAAGCAAATACATGCGTATCGTCGTAGTATGATAATGGTATCGAAAATCGGACAAGAGAGAAACCGTACAGATCCCGACCATGCGCAATCAACGGGCAACATACACAACAACCACATTTACAAACACAACCGTGAACACAAGATAGAAACAAACAACGGACACAACGCAAAACAACCACATAAAGGAACAAACACGTGAACACACAAGATAGAACAAACAACGGAAACACACATACAACAACCACAGAAACTAACACACACGTGTACACTCAAGATAGAAACAACGAGCACCACACACAACACGCAACAACCACATAAACAAACACACATGTGTACACAAGATAGAAAACAATGGACACCACAAACAACAACCACAGAAACAAACACACACGTGTTGACACAAGATGGAAATAAACAACGGATAACCCATATAACCACACCATCGAACATAAACGTGTACACCCTATAGATAGAAACAACGAACACCACACACAACAACCACACCAACAAACATACACGTGTACACCCTAGATAGAAACAACGAACACCACACAACAACCACACCAACAAACATACACGTGTACACCCTAGATAGAAACAACGAATACCACACAACAACCACACCAACAAACATACACGTGTACACCCTAGATAGAAACAACGAACACCACACAACAACCACACCAACAAACATACACGTGTACACCCTAGATAGAAACAACGAATACCACACAACAACCACACCAACAAACATACACGTGTACACCCTAGATAGAAACAACGAACACCACACAACAACCACACCAACAAACATACACGTGTACACCCTAGATAGAAACAACGAATACCACACACACAACCACACCAACAAACATACACGTGTACACCCTAGATAGAAATAAGCCACGGACAACACGACAACAACCACACCAAAAAAAAGTCAATCAAGGACAATTAGATAACCAAGAACTCTAAAACAAAGGAGGGGATCTCCAACATCACCAGGCTGCAGCACCCACAGCAAAACCCCACAATTAAACACCCAATGCAAAAACACAGAGCAGACAAGCACAGAAAGAGACGCAAAAGGGACAAATGAGCTAAAGAAAATCCTGACGATAATCTCAACAGCACTCACAATAGAGCACAAAATTAAACTCGACGGATCCCTAGCAAGCTAGAGGTGGGAACGTCAACGCAAAACACAGAAACATCAAACACAAAGGACTACACATAAACCAATGAGACCAATGGGCAACCGGTGCCGACTTAGAACAGCCATCTGCCACGGAAATAGCAGCAGGTATGGTTATCCTGGATAACGTGCGCACATCCAGTTACCCAGAGGTCTCGAAGAACGTACAATCACCCTTACATTTGACAATTTCCGGTGATTTATATTCCGGACATTTTCAAACACAAGGATGCTATCCCCTTATTAAAAAAACTTTAAAATTGACATTATCGGTCTCTCTTTTTTGTGTTGTCCCTCATATTAAAGAGGTATCTTTGTACGGTCTGTTTGTTTCTCGGCCATCTGTATCTGAGATGTCTTAATTGTTTTTGTTACTGTCTTTGATTGATTGCTTGTTGGTATGATTGTTTTCTAATGCAACCGCTGTAGCTGGGATTCTGATTGGTTAACCATAAAAACTGAGGCACGTTAATATTCAATTACAGTGAAACCTGTCTAAACCGATACCTGTCTAATCCGATAACCTGTCTATTCCGATAGAATTTTTTGGTCCCAAAGAATGTTCTATCTCTTCCTATATAAAATAACCTGTGTAAACCGAACACTGCCTACTCCGAATACCGATATACATTTTTGGTCCCAGTGACATTTTATACATGTGTTATACACTGTCTAAACCGATATGTTAAAACAACACCTGCCCTGACCAACCCATGTTTTGATAAATTATCACTCCAAGCTGATCAATTAAAACTACAGGTGAATGGACTCCATTACTCTTACTAGTAACCTGCCCAAGCCATGGTCAGTGTCTTTATTGTTTGTATTATAATTAGCTTAATATTGTATGTAAACTGATCAACAAGTACCAATATGAAAAATTCATTGCCAATTCCATCTGACTTGAAATCTTTTTCATGAGTGTATTATTCTAAATCTAACTTATTATGACAGAGAGGATAATCTTTTATGAGAAATAAAGTTCATGATAAACAAGAAAGCAATACTGTTTCACAGTTTTATGATGAACTTTTCCTTAGGAATATTAAGATAACTTGACGAAATTAAAGGATGCATTAATTCTATTGAACCTGTGTAATCCGATAACCTGTCTATATCGGTATTTTTTCTTGGTCCCAGTCCATATCGGTTTAGACAGGTTTCACTGTACATGCATAAAAAAGTAGGCCGACGATACCAATATTTCAGTTTTTTTAATAAGAAAATGTTGCAAATCTTCTTCAGAATAATTTACATTTTGAATAAAAATAATTTCCCTCTGATAACGATTTTTGATTGAATTCTTTATAATTGCCTATTATATATGAATTTGTATTTTATATTATCTAAATCTTATATTCAGCCTTCGCAAATTCTACCTTAGAATAAGTTCATTATCTATGCAATCAAAGGATTTCCAATTTAAAAAGAATATTGTATCCTTTAAAAGACCAGAGGAAGACAACAGCAGTAAAGTACATTAATTAATCTCCGATCTAGCGCATATAATTGTAACACCGTTATACGTGTATATCTGGTTTCAGCATCAGGACAATTCAGGATAACACAAAATACGCTCGACAGGTCGTACCAAAATCCCTCCTGGATTCTGAATCCTGAATTCCGTCAGCTTATACTACTGAATGGACCCTACAGAACAGGGAATTTGGAGCCGCGCACTGTGATATTTCAAAAAATTAAAAACTAAACCAGAGGGCTACTGAAATGAAATGAATTTTGGCTGCTTCTGAAAATCACTTTGGCTGGATGCATGAGGATTCAATATCAGAAACACGTGTCCTGTGCATAATAAATTGGTTTAAAATGATACATGTATCGAGATCGAACACTTCCGTATTATTACTTAGATAATATAAGGTGTCTTTAAACTGTATAACAGCAGCATTCCAAAATAAGTAAGGTGATACGCTTCGCATGTTATACTAGCAAAGGATTGTTTAAATTGTAGACAAAATGTTTCGGCAAAGTGTGACTAGATTCCTAATATTTCATGAGTATATTTCAACCTTTCTAATTCGCATGTTGTTGGTGTTCTAGCCCAAGAATAAGCTTTGAAGACGTTTAACATTTGTACCACTTGGTGAGTGGCACTGCTGGTGGATCAGGAGTCCACGAGGGCACATGTAGCCAAGTTAGATCGACTTCGAAAACTTCTGTTACCAAAATTTCTAGAAATTTCTAAAACGTGGGTCATGTAGCCTCATATCCCATCCATCCTGCTGCGTCTTTTGGTACATTTTTGGTCATAATATTTTTCACACCCTTTGGCCATATTACATTGTTTATAGATTGAGGATCACTGACGAGGGTTAAGTACCCGAAACGTGCATGTCTGGTCCATCCTGCAAATTTATCTGCTCTTAAATGATGCTATTGTATTTGAAGACGTTTAACCTTTACAATTCAAGGAGATACTCGTACAAGAGAAAATTAGCTAGCGTTTTCTTTATAGGGATTCAGCTATCACTCTAGTCCAGTATATCTGATTCAGTAAAGTACATCAATCTATCTAGAACTTTGACATGGTGACAATTTCATGATAAAATGTTAAGCTGAGTAGAGCAGTGCTATCTCAGCTCTTTATTTGGCTTCATTATATCAGAACATATGAGTTCATAAAAGATAAAACTGCTGTAGCAATCAAATGGAAACAAGTTTAGTTTAATCATGTTTTATTTCAAAAAGCAGAAAAAGGATTGGGCAAAAGTTTTCTCAGCATTATATAATGCCCTCTCCTAGAAACAAGTTAGTAATACTAGTAATATACGATGAATGAGTGATCTGAGTGCAAAACACGCACGTTAACGTTAAAATGTAATGTAAAATGTAATGTAATAAATAAAATGTAAAACGGTAAAAATGTTAAAATATTTTAAAAATTTGCAATCAAAAGAGCTATTGTGATAGTTTCACAGCAATAGTTTTAAAATACTCGATCGGTCTCTGTGAAGAACTACAAGTAATGTCAAAGGTCATTTTATCAATATTGAAATATATTTTCCAATAAAATAATTTCAGTGCACCACATGTGCATTTCTACAAGTAATGTATCATCAGTGAAACTCAAACCCGACATAGAGGAAATCCATGTATTGAGTTTACGAAGAGCGAAATGCAAACCATAACCTGCATCTTATCCTCAGAGACTAACATTTCACCAGTTAAGATACCAACATTTTGGTTAAAATTATAAGCATTTAAAATATAAAATCGTATTCAAGTGAAATAATCATTTTAATTGTAATGTATTTTCTATATCAAATAAAGGAAAAGCAAGCTTAGCATCCCCTCTCAAATGCATCTTCTACTTAATAAGTAACCTGATTTTGAAATCAAGTCCATAGTGACATTGACCTTTGACCCTTGATCTTGAAAATCAATAGGGTTCATCCTCTCCTCACGAGGAACAATGTAGAAGGATAGGTGATCCTCTTCTCTCCATAGAAAACATTTTTGGAGGGTTTGTTGTTTCTAAGATGATCACTTTGTTTTCTATGCTGTTCACTAGACAGTGATCTTGACAATCGATAGGGTTAATCATCTCTCCATGGGGATTATTTGTGGAAGGTTTCATGTTTCTATGATAATTGCTTTGTTTTCTATGCTGTTCACAAGAACTTAAGCCTAAGTCCACAGTGACCTTGACCTTTCACCCTTGACCTTGAAAATCAATAGGGTTCATCCCCTCTCCATAGGGATCATTTGTGAAGGGTTTGATGCTTCTATGATCATTACTTTGTCTTCTATGCTGTTCACAAGAATCTGGACACACAAACACACACCCTCACCCAAACAAACATTGGGACAAACAGCAGCAAAGCTATCTTCCCTCCGCTACAGAGTTCCAAGGTGATAATTAAACCCGGACATGATGAATAAACATATGGAATACATGTATAGCCATTTTTCTATGGTTCATACGAAAGTTTGTTTTTAAACTGAATGTCAGGGGTCAAGGTCAAATCCCAGCTTACAATTACTGTTCATTTTTTTCAAACAGTTAAGACCTGGATAGAAGCTATTACGTTCCTTTATCTACTTGCAGCTAGCATAAAATCAGAAGCTAGCTTTCACTTACCCCTTTTATAGTCTCATACAATTCCTTAATAGCCTGTGGCTGTTACAAGTAGAAGGAAAAATATATGCTCTATTCCAGAGCACCATATACTCTTGTATTCAGAGAGATCAATAAGCCGTTTCAAAATTTTCCATTTTAGACGGTATCTGACATAAAACCGTGACATCATAGAATTGACATGGTACGTAAAGGTCAAGTTTGTGCTATCATTTCCCATAGTTTTAGGGAGGTTTTTCTTAGAATTTGACAAAGTCATAATGAGTCTATGTCAGATACTGTCTAAAATTGACAGTAATGACAAATATGGATAATGACCATATCCCTGTCTACAGTACAAAATCGATAATTCAGAAAATCAGAAACCGAAGGCATACAAAATCAGGATAAAACAGGAACCAAAGCAAACAAAAACAAAAACCTCCACCATATGAAAAGAAGCGAACTCCCGATATGAGAGTGAGACCAGGTGCCCAGGAAGAGTAAGCATCTCCTGCTTGCATGCAACACCCGTCGCTTCAATTCGGTAGAACTGTCACATCCGGTTACTTCCATTTTGGAAGATATAAATCTTTGGTTGGATGGTTCAAATGGTCTATGACAGAATATCATCCACCATTCTGGAGAGTGGGACATCATAGTGTATGACGAGTTCCCCATATCGACCGTAGAACTTCCTCAGTGACGATGTTAGTCGGTCACAAACATATCCCTGACTGAGAAGCTTATCTGAAAGACGCCTAGCTCTCAGAACAAAATCCGTATATTTGGTACTTGCTCTGGCATAGCGTATCAACTGAGATATGAACACGCCATAAGCAGGCGATGAAGGGATGTTGCTACTCAGAAAAGGAAAGTTCGTAATGCTGAAATTGAAGTTGTCACGTTTGTCATAGAGTGTGGTGTTCATGTGACCATGATGTCGTAGGACAACATTATGTCCAAATAGGATGCTGAATTATTTGTCTCTGTAGTTTCTTTGACTTCAAGCTCCGAAGGATAGATACTGCTCAGGTAATCCGCGAATTTTGGATTATTGATGGACAACACATCGTCTGTGTATCTGTAAATGAAGTTGAAGTCAGAAGTTAAGTATCTTTTCCCTTCAGAGACCAAAGATTGAATGAATTCAGCTTCGTACGAGTAAAGGAAAATGGCAAGGAGTGGGGCACAATTGGTCCCCATTGGAATTCCGACAATTTGCTGGAAGACCTTTCCTCCAAACACCACAAAAATGTTGTCTGTTTAATCATGTCTGTTTATCATTTAATGGAACATACTGTAAACAGTCATTTATTCACGGCAATTTAATGTCATCAACACAAGTGAAGTGACTGGTTCGCGGCGTTTTATTTTCACGACATCGTATGATCGTACCTTACTACACATGTCGTAAGGACATATTAGCGGCATTTAATATTGGCAAATCAAAGGACCTCGCAAATATCGCGAAAATTAAACGCTCGCGAATAAAAGACAGTTTACAGTCGTGAATATGAGTCAGTAGTAATAACAAGCCTGGAATATTCTCCCATAGTTTATTTAATGATTCCCGTATTGTCAGAGATCATATAGTCATATTCAAATATTAATTTTATGCTATTATAATATACTCCTCATTCGTATCACAAACAAACATGTAGCTACTCATTTCTCAGTAACATCTTCACATTACAATATAGCATTCATACCACATATATATTCAGACATATATTTCACAATTTTCATGAACTATACAAACAAAAAATACACCCTGTGCAGTATATTATACTTAAAATATAGTAAATATATTGGCGATATTCAGTCTACAAAATATCAAGTAGTTCAACACAAAATAGTAAATACCAGGACTACTTGATACTATACAGTTATTGACTTCTAATGAGGTCTACTTGTAACTATACAGACCTGGTCAGGTAATGGTTGACTGAGGCCGAAGTTAACCAATGCCTGACCAGGTCTGTATAGTCATGAGTAGACCGAAATCAAAAGTCGATACCTGCTTTATCAAATTATCAGGATTTTATTAACATTTGCATTGTAATGATACGCGAAGTCAAAGATCTTACACTACAAAAATCAACACACGTGCTGTTCCTGCACGCGCTAATCCCGAATAGACCGCTTTGGAGCGTTAGTGGTCAACTCACTCTGCGGTACACTCTATCAAACAGCGTCTCTACCAATCAGAATTAAGCAAAATCGGCAATATAATTCCTGATAATTTAATAAAGTGAAATAGAGCCTTTTACACTAATGTTCATTCAGTCTCATCATAGGAAGTTTTGTCCACCAGAGCAATCAAATGACGTCATCCATAACAGTACATGCTACTTTTTTATAATTTGGAGTAGAATGACATCATTTGTTTATTTCGGTTGGCAAAATCGTCTTACAAAGAGACAAAAGTGAACCAAAGCATTTACCAAAGAAACCAAAGACATTAGCATAAAAGGAGTCTACGGATAATGTATGATCATCATTTTTTTAATGCAAGTTTAACCCATCTAGTGATTTTCTTTCATTATAAGGTGTAGACCAGGAGAAAGACATTTAATAATATATGAGTGATTGATTACGACTGTATCTAATAACTTATATTGTAAGCTATAATAAGTTGTAATTGAACAAAATTATTTCAAGTCTTTTTACCAGAAGTGAGAAACAGGCCAATAAAATAAAAACAAATTTAAACAAACATGTTCCTACAAAATCAGCTGAATTCTCCATAAATACCCAAGGCTTGTAGTTTAGTATCCAGTAAAATAATACGAAAGCCAAAATGCATTTTACCACCAAGTATTTCCTGCATCTCATCTATTTAAAGTTATGGAATGTGCCGTCAATGACCAAGGACTAGTCAATACATACACTACCCACCTTTAATAAGCACCCACCTAAAACTTTCCTTTTTTCAAAAAATGAAAGATTTTTGTTCAATTCTTTTGAAAGTCTAAAGATTAATAATACGTCTATCAATTCAAGTAAATTTCCTGGCTAAATTTCTGTTTTATAAATTTCCAACATTTTTCCATAAAACGTCAATTTTTGACAGAAAAAAAATCCAAAAATAATGTCTAAACTTACCATTTTTGTATAAAGATAAATAATGCAAACTATAATGTTGAAAATTTTCATTCATTTTAAAGCTCAAAAGAGAAAATATTAGGATGAGATTTTCATGCAATTTCTAATAAATGATTTTACTACAGTATACTTCCTGGATACTTATCAATGGTGAGTAGCGTAATCTTAAAACCAGACTTGTCAGAATGACAACATAGCTCGCCGG